>JADMNL010000022.1:320647500-321847500 GCA_016271365.2 Neoceratodus forsteri
TACGGATGGGGCAGAGTAATGGAGAAGGATGAGTAGAAAGCATCTGTTTTTTATATCTATTTCTGCTTTGTATCCACAGTAGTGGAAAGAGGGCTTTTGCAGGAAAGCAGTGTAAATGCTACTGATGAGGATACCTGAAATGGGGCAGGTGATAGTTCTGTATTTGTTTATACCCCCGCTCTCTGGTTGTCCCCCATCTGCTTGACTTGTCCCAGCCCCGTCACCCTGGCATCCCTTAGTACTTTTTTGATCTCCTCATGTCAACCCAGAGATTTTCCATTCCGTCTGGGAGATGAGGTCCCTCTGTACCCTCCCACAGATGGATCCATTGTGGGAAGCAGCGCCTAGGTAACCAGGTGTGGGACCTGCAAACAGGGTGGCTTCACCAAGCCGCTTGTTTTTTCTCATTGTTCCCATCCTCTTCTAGAACATTGACGTCAAGGGCGCTCCAAGCACGCATGCAGTGCGGTGCCTACCATTGTCCTCCCACTCATAACCTGCTCCACTTGCACTGCCACCTGTGGCCACCTAGATGGCAGTATAGCAGTCGAGCTGGCTGCTCTCCCTTCCTCCCTTGGAGGAGGAGAGTGTCCTCTGGGACACATGATCCTCTGCCCCCGCTGGCCTGAGCTTGTTCCTAAAACTCGGGTTTCCAGCGTTGTGAGCAGTAGCCCTACTGCTACAGCGATGGGCATGTCCTAGCTGATATTTAAGGCTTCAGGGCTGGATAGGATGCATTCAAGGGTGCTCGGGGACTGGAATCAGAACTGGCTGGAAGATTGAGTGTTGTAGACATGGTTCTGCCCCATAAGGGAGGGGACCAGGAGCATCCGGGTAACACAGACCAGTCACTATTGCCACCATTGTGGGTAAACTGATGGCAGCACTAATCAAAGAGGACCTACTAGACTACCTACGGAGTAATGGGCTCCAGGATAGTAAACGGCACAGGTTTCTGTCGGGGAGATCTTGTCAGGCCAACATGATAGTGCTTTTTGACTGAGTGAATAAGGAAGTGGATAAAGAACATGTGGATTTACTCTATTTTGACTTGGCAAGGCACTTGTCATGGTTCCACAAAGAAGGGTGTTGAAGATGGAAGAACTGGGTCTGGCGAGGCACTGAGTCAAATGGGTCGGTAGTTGGGAGATGGAAAGTGAAGGGTTGTGATATATGGTGTCTAGTCAGGGGAGATGGAGGGTCACGAGTGGGGTGCCCCAGAGGTCAGTCCTGGGACTATTTCTTTACGATTTTGTTCAGTGACCTAGGAGAGTGAATACAGGGCAATGTGTTTTTTTTTTTTTTTTTTCTTTCACTGAAGACACTATAAGCTGTGTGGCAGGGTAAACTGTGAGAATAGAGTTAAGGGAGTTGTGGAGGGACCTGCACCTTAGAGAGGTGGTCCAAGGTCTGGAAGTTGAAATTGAACATCAACAAGTGTAAGACAGTGGCTGGCCTGGTGGTGTGGAGACCTGAGGTGCTGGATGCCTTACCTCCTACAACGCCAGTAACCCGAAGAACTACTCTGTTCTCCCAGGGTGGGGAGACATGCTTGCCTGGTCCTGGACTGCCACCAGGCCGAGGCCTGGCGGCAGTGCAGCTTGGCCGGCAGTGTAAGGAATGGCCGCAAGTGTGTTATACATGTGCCTCCATGCACTGCAGTAGGGATGGGACCCCAAAAAGCGGAAAATGGATTGCAGGGGCTTTGTGAAGCCCTCCCCGCCAACCCCCCGCTGCTACGTGGGACACCAAGTATTCACTGGGCATTTGGACTGGGGTAGTGGCCCTCCCCCCTCCTGCCCTGCCAAGGGGGGCAAGCAGGGGTTACCTAAGACTAGGTGAGTATGCAGGGGGAGCATTCATTGTTTGGAGAGGTGGGGACAGGGCGGAGTAGCCACCACTGCTGTCTAAGAGCAGAAGAACCTCTGTAGCAAAAAAGTGCAAGGTGATGCACGCAGGGAATAAGAACTGCAGGACAGAATATAGTAACATAGAAACATAGAAGTTGATGGCAGATAAGGACCGCAAGGCCCGTCCAGTCTGCCCATTTTTTTTTCTACCTTATAAGTGTGCCATAGACCTTTGCACTGTCAATGGCCTATCTATTCATAATCATCTGTATTGCTCCCTCATACCGGTCTCATGCCTGTTTGAACCCTGCACAGTATTCGTATCCACCACTTCCTGAGGTAGGCCGTTCCATGCGTCCACCACCCTTTCTGTGAAAAAGAACTTCTTCACATTACTCCTTAGTCGGCCTCCCTCTAATCTCATGCTGTGTTCTCTTGTCCTGCTATTTTTCTTATATGGAAACATATTAGACTCTTTCACCTTGTTAATGCCCTTAAGTGTATGGGAAGGATTACGCTTGGCAGTGCTTCTGAAGAAAGGATCCGTAAGTCGGCATAAGCAGCTCCCTACAGCAGTCCAGTCAGTGCAGCCAGAATGTTGGGGTGTATAAGGAGGGGTTTTGATTGAGGAAAGAGGTAATTCTGTCTCTCTGGATCACTGGTGGGGCCCCATCTGAACTGCTGTGCCAAGTTCAGGAATCCCCACCTAAAGAAAGATAAATGCTGATTCAGGTCTATGCAATCTCGGATCTATCTTTAGGTGGGGATTCCAGAACTGGGCACAGTAGTCTAGATGGGGCCCCACCAGTGATCACAGGTTTCCTTTACAGAAGATGTATTTACTATACCAGAAGTACTGGTAGAGGCTGTCACATTGTCAATTCCCTATAAACATTATGCAGGTAATTGTTACAATTTTATGTTTGAGGCATTGCTGGCATTTTGGGAAGCTTGTCTTCTTTGTGTTGAATCTGCATTGTGAATCAAATTCTTTGTGTAGGTTGGGTATTTAAGTAATGGACTTTGTGTTTTTGCTGGCTTAATACTCTACTGATTTATTTCTCCCCTTTTTTCAGTCGCGTTGTCCGCAAGTCCATTGCAAGAGTTCTGACTGTCATTAACCAGACACAGAAGGAGAATCTGAGGAAATTCTACAAAGTAAGTTGCAGTTTAATGACGCATGGAAGTGTCTGGGTACCTGATCCAGTCCATTTTTTTTAAAGCAGCAAATTGGTAAAGAAGGGCCTACATCTCTTAAAGGGGAACAGTCAACACCAAGAGCTCCACACCCAAGTGTCTGGGTGATTCCAGTGGACACTGTGTACAAAAGCATTTTGGTTTACTTACTCTACTGTACTACAGTAAACGGTATCAGACTAATTTTGCTTACTCCTGGGCTGACATCTTCTGTAACTATAAATCCCAGGAGCCCCTGCTGCTGACATCATATCAGTACTGCAGCAGTTGGAGAGTCAGTAGCCTGTAGTGCTTGTTATGGCTTTGAAACTCTCTGATCAGTTGCTTTTCTCCAGGGGCAGCCTGCAGTGCATGTTACAGCTTTTAGAATCTCTGATCAGATGTTTTCTAAGTTTTGCTTTTCTCCAGGGGCTAAGTACAGTCACAGATGATTGATTGCACTTGGCCCTTGGAGAAAAGCAGAGCAGGTCAGAGATTCTAAAAGCTGTAATAAGCATTGCAGTCTGTTGAATCTCCCACTGCTGCAATATTGATCTGTCAGCTGCAGGGGATCCTGAGATTTGTAGTTAACAGAAGAGGTCAGCCTAGAAGTAAGCAAAATTAGTCTGTTGCAATCTACTGTAGTACAGTAAACAATAAGTAAACCAAGGTTCGTACCCCAAGCCCAGCAGCGTGTCTGAGGCAGGGGCACCGCCTACCTTTGGGAAGGTGGGCTACTCTTCCCAGTGTACAGCTGTCCCCTGGTGGCCAACTGGGAGGAGTAGTGTGGTGTAAAGAATAAATAGGCCTTAGGCCCTGCATCAGCACCCATCTGCCACTTTGTCATTTATTCTGGGTGGGAGTTGGCAGCGACTTCATAAGGGGAGTCTGGCTAGTGGCCTCTCCCTTGGCCTCCTAATACAGTCTGCTTCTGTGTGGGCAGGCAGGCAGATTGGTATGGATTGTCCAGCATTGTTAGCTGGGACAGACTGAAGAAATCTGACTCGTGCACATGTCCCTCCCCTCCCCCTTCCGGTCTTGGTAGATTCCCCAGGGATACTGCAGTCTCCCCTTAAGGGATTAAGCAGTGTGTGAAATTGGCTAGGGAACTGGTTTTCGCATGATCAGATGAGGGGACCCCAGGGGAAAAGCTAGTGTGGCTAGAAGGTCTTGACCCTGCTGCACTTTTACTTGATGTCATTTTAGAAACGTAGATGGTGACTGCAGAGAAAGACCAAAGGTCCATCTAGTCTGTCCGGAGTTCTTTATCTGCCCCAAGACTTACTGTCCATTTGAGATTTTATCCCTCTCTGTCCACCCCCCACCCCCCGCTTCCCTCCCTGTTGCTACTGACCTGAGCAACTACCAGACCCTTCGCTCTCCCAGCCATGCTTGCAACCATTTATGGTCTTTTACTTGGGAGTTCCTTTGGCTTCATTGGAAATGGGCACTCTGGGCAGACATTGTTTTTCAAAGATTTACATAAAAGTGCAAACTCAGTTTTGAGACAGTCCTGTGCAGGTGAATAACAAAACAGGGGCCAAGAGGTCCCAACTAACTTTCACATTCTGAAAAAAATGTTTTTTTGACTCCTTCCCCGGGCCTGGCTGGTCTCTCCTTCAGGCCCCCACATGAACTGCCCCACCGTGGCTACTCCCGACCCCTACCATCACATGTCGCAGCCAGCCCCAAGTAACCCCGGTGTATCCCTTCACCAGGCTGGTCTCTTACCTTCATAGGAGAAGGGCCCTGGCGGCCAACCAATGATCCTGGGATTCTGCTGGGACAGCATATGGAGGTCCGGGACCCAGTGGTGAGGGTTCAGGAAGGCTGTCACCCGGTAGGCCAGGTGCCATTTTCTGTTTTACTCCCCTGAGGAGCGACGTGCCACTGACGTCAAGGCATTCGCTGACATCCGTCACTACCCTAGTGCATTGGGGCCGATGTCCTGTCGTACTCCCAGCCTCCGCCAGGAGTAAGCATGGGCCGAGCCACATATCCACCCTCACCACTGAGAAGGCAAGCCGTCGTCGGACGCTCATTTCCTTCTCTGGTTGGCCCTCCAGCAGCTAGAGTCCATTCCCGAAGCCAGGTCGCAGGCGGAAATCCAACCATTGTGCCGACGGGCCGGCCTGAAATAATTTTTTAAGGGCTTGCTTTTGTAGAAATTCTTTTCTCTGGTTGATCCTGACAGCTGCCATTGCTGCCAGTCAAAAGAGCCAGGCTGCCCCACCACTGAGCCTTTGATGACATGTATAACTGGTTCAGCTGTGGGGCCACCTATGTGCCTTATGTAAAATAAAAACGGATTTTCGCACTAAGACAGCCAAAATCAATTTCCACCCTAGATTCGTTGGGCGGTAGTCATCTGAATAAAGCAGATAAAAAGGATACTTCCTGCATAAGTGAGCAAATTATTTCAGAATGTAAACAGCGTAGTCGGGACTGCCAGATTCCCATGTTAACTCTGCTACACATGACTGATCTCCTTTTAATGAACATTACTGTATCCCACTGCAGAGTAGTGGGACTGGCAGTCTGCAGTATTCCAGATAAAAATAGTTTTATAGCATCCCACCTTGTTATAAATTTCAAGTTTATTGGGTCGATCCAGTGACACCCCCAGTCATCATCCTGTTGAGGCGCCCCCAGGACTCCGTGAGACAGCAGCTATGGAGTCAGCAGTGGGAGTTCGGTGGGAATGAATATCGGAATGATGAATACTTCACCTTTTGGCTCTGCTGACTTTGCTGGAGCTGCACCCTTTCCTGTGCAGAGTACTTCGTTCTGTTACTAAGTAGCATGGGGTGGGATCAGAACTGACATAATCGGCAGCATTGACCGCTGCAGCTAACCTGATTCTGGTATACATTCCCACTGAATTCCCCTGGCACTGATTCGGTCGATAGTAGCCCGCGGGGTTGTAGGTACCGTTTTCATTGTGATGGGGGCAAATTGTACACATTATATAAGCAAGTATGATTTACTTATGACTATCTTCATCACAGCCGGTCCCAGTACTCGGCTAAGGGACAGAGCAAGATTCCCTTTTAGAGGCTACTTTTCTTGGGCTTGATTTGCCTCGAGTGTGCAGCGTGCAATATCAAGTTCACTTAAATAGGGTTTCCAGCCATTTTAGTGTTTTACCCCCTTAGGCACCTTGCTAACTCCTGTCATTGGTCTCTGACCCAGTACCTGCTTGTCCACGTTGACACCCTGTGGGAAGCCCACCTCCAGGCAGGATTTGTGGCAGGGAGGACATAGTAGGCTCCTGCCATGCTGTCTTGATTCTGGTTCATCGGGAGTAGTGTTGGGGGGGGGGGGGCGAGACAAGATACTGGTGACATGGGTGCTTTGGAAGAGTCATACATGGCTAGTCGGTTACATTTTCCTGTTCTTCCGCCTGCTCTTACTACATGCTGTCCTATCATGCTGGCTGTGGGGGAATCATGAGGTTCCCTATGATGTTTAGCACTTACTGTATCACTAGTACAGCAGGAAGGCAGTCATCTTCCCCTCATTCTTTCCTTCTGGAATCTACAACCTCAATAACTCCAGGGCTGGAATTGCAGTGTAGACCCTGTTCTCCCCTAATGTACCACTGGACTGGGCCCATTCCAGTCTATTACTAAGGGTACTTTTATTTGGGTACTTGCATGAAAACGGGCACTTTGTCCTATAAGTTGATAGCTGAGGCTTATTCTGGAGTGGAAGTCAGTGTCCTGTATATGACATTGTCATTTCCACAGCAACAGACACTGATGTTTTCAACAGGGAATTATGATTCCTCTCCAGAATAAGCATCAGCTGTAAGTGAACTGTTAGTGACTAAGATCCTAGGAACAGAGAGACGCACTACATTGGGGTGGCCAGTCATGTAGAACACTGTTATCAGAACATAATTGCTTAAAATTCAACGTGCCTGTGTCGATCCATATTGTCACTGAGGTGTTAATTTACTGCAGGGTAAACAAGGCCCTTAGAATTCTGCAGTGACAGAATTTTACGCATAAGTTGCATCATGCCACAAAATGTATATAGTGCTGCAGAATTTAAATTTTTGGTGACTTTTCATTCAGAAATACAGTTTTTCATAGTGCTTGTCTCCACATGTTTATCCTGAAGCCTCTCATCTGTGCTTGGCATGTGATGTCATTGATGCCATCGCATCATATTTTAACCAATGGGAGGACTGCATTCTGACACAGAAATTAATAAAATGCTGCTGCAGAAGCTTAGGAGCTCAGCCGCAGAAATCTAGACAAAGTGACAGAGCACTAGGGGCCTGAGGGTACACGTGCATTACGAATAGATGCAATCCCCCACTGTGAGACATGGAAAGCCTTGCTCCTCCCCCCTCTTGGTGGTATTTAGCTAGCTTAAAAGAAGTCAGCACAAAAGGACCTCGCACTCAAGTGTGGGGCTGGTCCCAGTGTGCACTTTGTAGGAAAAAATATTGTAGTTTATTTACTGTTTACTGTAGAATAGTAGATTATAGCACAGTTTTTGCTTCGTTGAAGGCTGATGTCCTCTCTTGCTACAAATCCCAGAATCCCCTGCAACTGACATCCGAGCAGTAGGCAGAAGTGAGAGATTCAATAGCTTGCAGTACATGTTAGAGCTTTTATAATCTCTTGTCAGATGTTTTCTGGGACTGCTTTTTTTTCAGGGGCTAAGTACAGTCCTCAGTGACTGTGCATAGCCCACGTAGGACAGCGGCTCCAGCAAACAAAAGATCAGAGCTTATATCAGCTTTAAAACTTGCACTATAGGCTATTGAATCTTCTCACTGCTGCCTACGATTCTGATGTTAGCTGCAGGGGATTCTGGGATTTGTAGAAAAAGAGGACATCGGCCTACAACGAAGCAAAGTTAGTCTGATATAATCTACTATACTAAACTGTAAGCAAACCAAAATGTTTTAGCGCACAAAGTGCACATTGGGACCAGCTGTGTCACTTTGTCTGGAAATATATAAACCAAGTATTGCATATCATATCTGTTTCTGAATTGGCCGAGGCGTCTGACACACAGATCAGGACAACTTTCAGATCATGTTTGGAACACACAGGTGAACAATGTATAAAATGTTGGCAAAGAAAACAACGTTATCTTGCATTTTTCCCATGAAGCCAGTGAGTCCCTGATTTTACAACCTCAAGGCACTTGTGCATTAGTCACTGAATGTATGTGGAAATTGGTAATGCGAACATTTGTGTTGCAGAACTAACTAGGCACGTCTGTTGACAGTGCCAACGAAAATCCCTCTCTCTTGCTAAAGGCCTGGCATAGTAGGAACACAATCCAGGTTTTCCCACATCCAGCACTTGGTTTACTGTACCCCCTCTTAGTGCGCACGCGTACTTCCACCTTGATTGCAACAAATTTCTCAATTTGCTTAAGAGGTGGGTTGATCCTACCATCCCCTGCAATTACTGATGAGACCGAAGCGACAAGTTGACATCGCACAATCCCCCGTGGCTGACATGAGTGGGACAGTCATGGGGGAATGTTAGTGCACCACGTGAGAAGACTTTGGCCACTGCCATAAGCGGAGCAGTGCGTTCTGCTCCACCTCCCAGGGGAGAAAGAGAGAGAGAGAACCCTGTTGCAACCAGGACCTCTGCAGCAGATTCACCTGTTGGGGAGGGAGGGGGCAGAAACTAGGAAGTAAGGGAAGCAGGTACTTGTAGTGTATCCACTAGCATTTCTACAGGTACAGACTGTTGCTTCAGACCAGGAAGGGGTACCATGACAGTGGTCTGTGCCTCAGACCAGGAGGAGAGGGTGGTGGGCTGTTGCCCAGACGTGACAGCAAATAGGCTATTCCCCCAGGTTTAATGGGTTGGTTAGGGATGTGGGAGGAGAGGCCTGATGTTGTTTTTCCATCTTGGGATGAACAGTCTGGCAGAACAGCCATTGGGAACAGAGAAGGCAAGCTTCAAGGGATTGGCTGGTATTTTGAGGCATTAAACTAGCAGGATGGAGGCTCTGGACATCTGTGAGAACTCTGGTGAGTGAGTCCTAGCTAGCAGTCCCTCAACTCATGGGCAGTCAGGTGGGGGATGGGTTGGTAATGTGGATAGGGAGGCTGAAAAGGGCATATGACTCAAGACGGGACTACATGGGCGGGAGGGTAACAAAGGTGAAAAGTGGATGAGTAAGGTATGGTCAGTAGAAGGGGTATTGGTTGAAGACGAGGGTTCTGGAGGGCAGTCTCTGCTTAAATTCCAGAAGCCTGTGGAACAAAATGAGTGTGCTCCAGGCAGTGACGGGAGATGCTGAGATGAACTGTTAGCCATAAGGGAAACAATGATCTGAACCTTGCAGTACCGAGTTACTCACTTCATAGGAGGGAAGGACAAAAAGGCAGGCTGGAACTGTATCCTTAGAGAAGGTATTGAAGACCTCGAGGATACTACTGTTCGGTGGGGGAGGGGCATGGAATAGAATCAGGTGCAGCGGAAAACAAAAGGTGGTAAAAAGATCACAGTAGGAGTGGTGTTCAGACTGCCAAACCAAAAAGAGGAAGGCACAGTGAGCTTTCCATTATAGGGCTCCCCTTTGGTTAAACTCTCTACCAGCTGCTACCTCAGCTGAATCCAGACTTGGCCCTTTCAAAACTCTCCTTAAGGAACATATTTCCTCCAGTACCTGCGATTGCTTATAACTTCTTTTCTTCCTGCCTATCTCCGTTTCTCTCTACTAGTCGTCAATAACTCTCTTTGGCTCTCTTGCCTCCCTCTCCCTTTCCTCCCCTCAGTCCCCCACCTTCAACTTTTTCCTTGTCCCAGCTCTGTCTGGCATTATGTACCTGATTCAATCTTGACTAGTTTGATTAATTATATAATGTGTTTACCTGACTTTGGATAGTTTTTATCCCGTACAATATTGTTTTATGTGTACCTAATTTGCTTGTCACTCCCTATATCCTTGTTTTGTACCTCCCTGATGTGGACCCTTTGCAAAAGAGTCTCTGACTCAAAGGTTTATAATTCCGATTCTCTTAAATAAAAAAAAAAGAAAAAATACATAGTTGGGGGTATAGCCTAGATGTTGGAGGAATGAGGTGTGAACCAGCTTGGTACATCCAGCAGACCAGACCTGAGTCTGATTCTCACAATCTCCACTTACATACTGTGTGACTCTGAGCAAGTCACTTAACCGCCCAGTGCTCCCAGGTCGCCTCTGAAAACAGGCACTTGTGCCTAGTGGGCCTTACCTGGTTACCAAAAGACTAAAATAAAATAAAAAAATGTATGTATTTTAAGGGAGATTATCAGGAAGGTATCGGCCAAAGAGGAAGTGGTACAGGTAGGTGACTTAAATATTCTGGATGTGGACTGGGAAATCCTGTCAGTCAACAGTGCAAGACGTCAGGTGTTGGTAGATGCGATTCAATACTTTATTATACAGTGGGCCAGGGGAATGATGAGAGGGGGCACCCTTGATCTGGTTCTGACAGACTATAAGATAGATGTAGAGGTGAGGGAACCAGTGGAATCCAATGACCACAGTGCATTGTGATTCAGCATCGCCGCAGGTGCACATCAATGATACAGTTCAAAAACTGGTCCTGGACTTCAGAATGGCAGAATTTGGCAAGATGGGGAAGTGCTGAATGATAAGCTTGTAGAGGCAGAAGCTAAATAGGATGTCATAAAGAGTGGTGTGGCAGAGGTGATTTATTCATGAGACAGGCTGTGAAGAACACGTTTTCCATAGAGGTGGGAGAGGCAGTAAGGGCAAAAAAAGGTATCATTCCAAAAATACAGTGAGCAGAGCAAGGCCAGCTGGGAAGATTATCTTCAAAAGCTCAAAGTGACCAGAATAAAGGTGAAAAAAGGAGCTGAGAATAATGGAAGGGTTAAAGGAGGAAGAGAGGACCTTTAGGTACATTAGGCAGGGAAAAAGAAAAACTAAGGAGGATTAGTATCTGGTTAAAGAAGGAAGGGACGTGGGTGGACGGGGAAAGGCCCAATTTACTGAATGATTACTTCTGTTCAGTATTCACCATGGAGAAGGGGGACCACTACCGGTTGGGATCGGTCCATGGAAGAAAAAAAAAGATGCTCAGGTGCCTCAAAATCCTAAAGGGGACAAAGTGCCTAGTTCCTGTAGGGTTATACAAGAGCGTGCTAGAGGAGATGGGGCAGACACTGGCAGTGCCATTGGCAAATTTTCTTCCTGGAGATGGGGGTGGTTCTAGCAAACAGGAGAGTTGTTAGTTTGCTGCTGCTTCACAAGACTGGGGACAGGGATGACCTGGGCAGTTGCGGGCTAGTCATTCTAACCATGATTGTAGGCAAGCTGATGGAAACGATCATCCGGGAGCAGGTAGTGGAATTCTTAAGAAACAAATGGCTGCAGGATAGAAGGCTGCACAGGTTTGTAGCATGGAGAGCTTGGCAAATTAACCTGATCAACGTCTTTGAGTCACAGAGGAAGTAGACTGGCCAAGTGGTGTACTGTTATAAACACTTTAACAAGGCCTTCGATTCCATTCCCTATAGAAGACTAATAAAATAACACACAAAAAAAAAAAAAAAAAAGCTGGGTGATCTAGGAATAGGACACCTGACCATGTGGCTAGGGAACTAGCTGTGGGGTATGATGTAGAATGGTGGTGGTCAATAGTTTATTTATTTGAATTTTGGTAACTGGGTAGGCCCACTGAGACAGAACAGTCCCTTTTTCAGGGGTGACCTGGGGGAAGACAAAACACAGCAACAATAAAGGTTAACAGGAGTTACAAATAATTCAAGTGCTAACAGAGCACCACAAACAACAAAGTACAATAAATGAGCAATGCAGTAATGTTACACACTATATCTATATATATTCAGTTACATGACCATTAAAACAGATAGTCAAGGGAGCCAAGAAGGCAGAGTGAAGGAAAGATGGACTAACAGAGTGAGTTACCGTGCATGGGCATTATTCAGTCAGCGATAGCAGGTGCATGGAGAGGAGGCTGAGAGAGAGGATGTTTAAATCGTGGTAGAGAAGTGCTTCAGAGAATGGTGTGCAGGAGGGAGTTCCATGTAGAGGTGGCAGAAAAGGCAAAGGATCTTTGGCCAACTGCCAACTGGGGTTTGGGAGCAATAAGCAAGGTAAGGGAGGCGGACCCTAGGGGGCGCTGGATATGTCTGTGCGATGAAATCACCAAAGCATCCGGGGGTTATAAGATGAACCAGCTTATAAACAAGGCACATAGTAGAGTACTGTAGCTTAGACTTGAAAAATAACCAGCCCAGGGATGAGAACACATTACAGTGGTGATGCTTAGTGTTGACCCCTAGGGCAAACCGCCCAACCCTATAGTAGAGTTGTTTGAGGTGAGCAAGGTGCTGGTTTGGGCTTGGAGGAGTAGTGGGGCCTGAGAGGGGACCGGAGTGTGGAGGTAGCTATTTTTTCAGCAGGAGGCTGACGATAGCAGAGGTCGAAGGCGATAAAGGAGACCCATCTTCTGGTTGATCGTCTTAGTTAGGAGTTAAGACGTGTTGCGAACGTGAGTGAAGACTCCAAGTAACCCCCAGATATTTGAACGATAGAACAGATTCGAGAACATCTCCATTTAGGAACTGGATCGAGAGGGAGAGTGGGTCTTGGATGTGGAATTGTGGAACAACATGCTTTTATTTTTTTTTTAGTGTTGAGGACTAGATGGTTGTTCAAAAACCAGTCCTCTAGTGTACAAAAGTCGGATGCCAGATTCATAATGAGCTACCCAATGTCAGAGGATGAGCGGTAGAGGATGGCGTTGTCAGCATATTTTATTTTTTACTTATTGAAACTTTTTACCAGGAAAGGCACACAGCAACGATTTGCTCATTTCCAGATGCGTCCTGGGGGAAAAGGGAGTAGGAGTAACAACATATTTAAACTTTCTTCATACATATTTAAATATACATTACATAAACATACATATTAGGTTACAATTAAAGTACTTAAGAATGACAGATGTGTGCAGAGTCCATACTGCATTAAGAAAAAGAGAGTGGGAGTAACAACATATTTAACATTCTTCTAGCATACATACTTAGATATACATTAGTTGTAACCTCATATGTATGTTTTTGTAAAGTGCTTCAGAATAACAGATAAATGCCAGGAGTCCATACTGCACTAGGGAAAGGGAGTGGGAGTAACATACTTAACGTATATACATAAATATATCATAGCCTAACATATGAACTTAACATTACTGGCGCTTAAGCATTTCCGGTTATTCTCAGAGATGACACTGCTACATTAGGAAATGCGAGAACAGGTTACGAGTCTGTAGACAATCATGTGGGCTAGCGTGGAGGTGGGGGAGGGAGTAAATTTAAGCACAACTGCAAGTAGGGGAAGCAAAGTTGTGTAGAGATATTGAGATGGACCACAAGGAAGAGGAGTGTCTAATTAGTTGGGGAAGGGGGTTCCATAGATTTGGGAAGTGGTGAGAGAAAGCAGCCTGTCCAACTGAGGTTGACTGTCGAGGGACTACCATGGTTCGGGTGTCATAAGGTCTTAAAAAAAAAAAGGGGGGGGGGGATATGGAGAGTGAGGGATATGAAGGAGGAGTGGGAAGAGAACCGAACCAGAATTTGGATATTAAATTAGCACAATGGGAAAGCCGTTCCATAGCAGCCTCTGCACCTCTTTGAGGGTTGCTAGTTTTAGGTGAAATTCCAGATGGCCTTCAAAGTCCACTGACTGGAGGGGAGAGGAGAGGGAGACCTGTGTAGGCACATAATGCAAGGTATACTTATCCAGGCTGGTGAAGAACTCATTTAGACCCTCGGCAATGGCAGGAGTATCAGTGAGGGTGTTGCCCTGCGCATTAAGAGAGCTCAGAATTTCTGTGGTTTTGCCTTTGACTAGAGAGTTGATTTTTCCAGAATTCCTTGGGGTTGCAGAGGTTCTCCGTTTGTAAAGCCCTAAGATGGGTCCATTTGGCTTTACAGAGTTTGTTTTTACAGGTATTCCTAAGCTGCCTGTGAGCTAGCCAGTCTGTAGTGAGGCCACTACCCTTGAAGGTATTCCAGGCTTTGTCATGAGCAGACATTGGATGTCTTGACTCCTTTGCCAGCCAAGGTGCATTGAGGCCACTGGATCTGTGCTTTTTCATAGGAGCATGAAGATTTACTATGAAATTGAAAGTTGATATGCAGTAATCAGGTGTCTTGTTAATGTTGGGCAGGGAGTTGATGGGCCCCCAGTTGGCCCTAGCGATGGAGGTAAGGAAGGCTTCCCACGTTGAATTGGGTCATGTGCCTAGCCAGAACAATTTTTGGGGGGTGGGGTTTGGGGAATTGTTCTGCCATATGCAATAGGTAGGTGAGTGGTCACTGATGCCATCTGGAAGGACTCCCGCCACTTTTACCTTATGGGCACAGTTGACACCCCAATCAGTGAGCGAATGGTGTAAATTCAGAGCCCAGAGGAGTCACTAGCAGGATACTACAGGGATCAGTGCTCTTTAATAGCATTATTTGTGATTTGGGGTGAAAATTAAGAAAATGTTCTGGTGTGGGAGGCAGAATACCAAAACTGCAAATTTGGTATTCCGCCAGCCCAAAAGAGCTGTGCCATAGGTTACACTGCAGAGTGGCATCATGGAGAAGGGGTATTCCAGTCGAAATACCAGTGTGATGAAAATGGTTTTCTGCCTTGAAAACTGGCATTCAAAACGGGGAAGAATACCATTATTTCTAGCCCTGTTATGAGAGGAAATCCAGAATAAAGAAAATGGAAATAAATGTTCAACTTAAAAAGTGACAAACATTTACAGCTGAAACCCTAAAACAGACTAGTGGATGGAGGGGAGTAAGGGTGTTGCAGACAACTAAAGGGAGAGACATGGGGTTATCCTTAGTAAAAACCTAAAGTGCACTGCTCAGTGCAACACAGTGTACTGGAAGGCAGTCAGGGTGCTGGGATATATAGGAAGGTGGTGATACTGACCCTGTACAGGTCCCTGGTAAGACCGACCTGGAGTACTGCATGCCGTTCTGGAGTCCGCACCTCAGGAAAGGCAGGGGCCATGGAGGTGATCCAGGGTCAGCAGGGGAAGTTATAAGAGGAAAGCTTGGCAGACCTTAACATGAATACAGTGGAGGCCATGTGGGGAAGGGGGGATGTGACTGAGGCATAAGTTATTGTGAGGAACAAACTGGGTGGATTGGAAGGGCTTGTCCCCAAGGAATGGTGGCACAGTGACTAGAGAACATGAGGGAGGTTTAAGGAGGGACATCAGGTTAAAGGACGTGAAGTTCTCCATGGACCAGGTGGTGGATGAGTGAAAGAGACTGCCCAGAGAGGTGGCTGAAACCAAGTGTTACGGGGCTTAAACTTGGGTGGGACAGAGAATGAAATAGTGGGACCCACAGGCAGAAGAGGGGGAGGCACCCCTGGGGAAGGGAGGTGAAGAACAGCCACTAGGTTGGATCTGTAAGTCCAATTTAGCATTGTTGAGCATGGAGCTAGGCAGGTAAATAGCAGACTGGATGGAACTTTGGATCTTCTTCTGCTGGCGCAATCTGTTTCTGTGATTTTTAATATAATGTCACTTGATTCTGAGTTTTAATAAGCTCTGGTTTGCCGATTCCTAGTCGTCTCCTGAGCCTAACAGGTTGCATGACCCAGCATTGAATGAGGAGTGTAACTGGCATTATGCAAACTGGAGCTTTTTAAAGCTCCGTCTGTATAATGAGCCCCACCGACGGCTGCTTGGTTTTAATGTCTGGGGGATTGTGGGATGCTGCCTTGCAGCATTTGTTATCATCAAGGATAAGGGCGGCAGGATAAACCAGATTTTAAGCTGTAAAAGTGCTAATTGGTGGCATCCCCACAATATATGTTCCTTGTAAAAGGTTCAAGAAGGAGGAGTCTGCTGTAAAAACAGTTATTTTCTTGGCCTCTCAAAGCAGCTTTTTTTTTTTCCTGGTAGTTGAAGGAGATACATGCTGAAGAATTTGGCTTTTTAGTCAAATGTTACATTTTCACTCTTTAAAGGGAAACATCCAGCTGTAATCGGGCCATGCCTCAGTGTAAGGCATGGCCCGATTAGCTTTTTCACAAAATGTATTACGTTTTTCAACTTACGGTTGTCGAAGTACATAGATATTATCTGGTTGATCCTGCCTCCCTCCCCCCGGCATTTTGAAGTGCCTGGCGCGCCCACTACCTCCTGCGGCTTTCCCAGCATGACTGACATGGGGAGCAGCTGCGCGCATCCATAGACAGCCTATGTAATGGAGGTATTAAAGAGTAGCTGACACCTTCAGGACAACTTTTTTTTTTTTTTTTTTAATCCCCCACCCCATTGCCCCTCGTTCCACTCCTTCAGACCCTGATCATCCTCGTAGATCCCTTCCACAGAATCTGCCCCTAGAGTGCCAGGCTTGCTCTGTTGTCCCTCCTACCTTACTCCCCTCTCTCTCTCTCTTTGGAGTGCCTGCACAACGAGGTCTGTCCTGAGGGTAGGTGATCCGAGGCTTGGATTGGTTGTCATCTTGGACTGAGAGGTTTTTTTTTTTGTTTTCCATTTTTCCTTAGTCCCTCCTTTCCCTGAGGACGTTGGCACATAGGACTGACAATGCTGCAGCGCACTCTGGCAGATGCCTACAACGCCCTCCCTTCCTGACTCTCGAAAAGCTGCCTGTGCCCCGATGCCCGTGCTTCCACAGGCATAGGTGTGTCGGGTGCTCAAGGCACCCCAGGAACCCACCCCAGGAGGACAAGAGCATCCGTTGGGACGCTCGATCCTCCTCCGACCCCCGGCGGCCCAAAGTCTGTTCCCGAACCTGGGTCGCTGGCGAGGTGTGGTGTCCAGCGCCTCCACCCTCGGCGCCACCAGGCCGAACTTCAGGACAACTTTAACAAAACAATATTTGGACACAGTTCATCTTGTGTCACGTTAGTTCTGTATTCCTCTTCTACATTATTTACTTCTGAGGTCATTTGAATTAAAACAAAATCTTTGTTCCTGTAGAGTTCAGCTTTTTTAATTACTTTCTCCCTTCTTGAAGTCATAATGCACTGCTTGTGACATCACAGTTTCTCATTCTAACAGTTTGATGTCACAACAGAGGATTATGACTTAAAGTAGGGAATACCTATAGAGGCAGACAGTAAAGGAACTCTAAAAGGATAAAGATCATGTATTCATGCAAATTTACGTGGTAATAAGTAATGGGGAAGAGAAATAAATATAAATTAAAAAGAAAAAATATATATATATATATATATATATATATATATATATATATATATATATATATATATAAAAATAAATAATATGGAATAAAAGCTGAATTGTATCTAATTTTGTTTTTCAGAGTTTTCTTTGAGCGTCAGTAGTTGTTTAACAGCTCCGGTTTCCAAAGTACGTGCCCCGTGCTGTACAGAGACCAGGTATAGTTTAGCCACATTATACCTGGTCTTGGTATAGCATTGGGACATGTACTTTGGAAACCGGAGCTGTTAATGGCTCCATTTACACAGGATGTCTGTGGTCGCACGCAGCTGCTCCCCATGTCAGATGTCATATTGGGACAGCTATGGGAGGTTGCAGGTGTGCTGGGCGCTTCAGAATGCCAGTGGGAGGGAGGCAGGATCAACCAGATAATATATATGTATTTCACCAACTGCAAGTTGAAAAACTTAATACAGTTTGCGAAAAAGCTAATCGGGCTATGCCTTACTCTGAGGCATGGCCTGATTGCAGCTGGATGTTTTCCTTTAACAGTAAAAGCTTGGGAGGCTGCTTGAAGTCTTTGAAAAGGACAGTTGACCTGGCACTGATGAGCTCCCTTCCTTTTGTAAACTGTTTTTTGAAGCAGGGGTTGCCTGTTATATCCCCCAGGTTTCA
This sequence comes from Neoceratodus forsteri, assembly GCA_016271365.2. Lineage (NCBI taxonomy): Eukaryota > Metazoa > Chordata > Ceratodontiformes > Ceratodontidae > Neoceratodus > Neoceratodus forsteri. The sequence goes on from JADMNL010000022.1 coordinate 320,665,387, forward strand.
CCTGTTATCCCACCATCCCATCGCTGTGATTGGGAGGCTGCCTTGCAGCCCATTAGTGTACCAATCCATGATCAGCTGGTAAGGGTGTTCAGATGCCAGGTGAGGGAGCTGAACACCTCACTTCACTTATGCAACTCTTGGTCTCGGCAAATTGGATCTGTCCCTGAACTCTAGCTTCCCAGTACTGCTGCCATGCCACTGGACCTGCTGTCAGAAATAATTTTAAGAGCTTTGAAAGATTGCATTTCTGCATTAAACCTTGGTTGCTGGGTAACTCACTTTTTTCTCTTTCACAATTCTTGCATTAAAAAAATATTGAACTTTAATACTGTGTGGAAACAAGGATCCTTTTCGCACAAATGGTCAGAGTTTAATAGGAGGTAGAATTGTATTCTTTCAGTGTTGCATGTGTTCCATTCAGTAAGTGCACATTTTCTGTTTTCTCCTCCTCCCCTGAGGAAATTTTACATTCTACAAAGGGAAGAAATACAAACCTTTGGATCTCAGACCCAGGAAGACCAGAGCCATGCGCCGCAGACTTAATAAGTATGAAGAAAGCTTGAAGACCAAGAAACAGCAGAGAAAAGAACGTCTGTACCCCATGCGAAAATTCGCTGTTAAGGCATAGTGTTGTACTGAATAAACAAAACTGTAAAATGTTCCTCTTGTGATTTGTGAGAATTTTTTTAATTTAATTTTTAGCCATATGGCTCTTGTCATTCATTTAACTGCTGATATGGTGGCAATCTTTACCAGGGACTCGTCGAAACAATACACCTGCATTAAAGAAACATAGTTTCTGCAGTATATTTCAGTATTTAAATAGTCCTCCAGTCCCATTTCCATGCAGACAAGATGTAGTATTACAGTTGATCTGAAGTGATATTTTGATACAAAAAATATATTGGTTGGTTAGGAATAGGTAGATGTTTATATTGTGCTTGGATCCATTATACTGCTTGCCAGTTAGAGATACTGTGAAAATAATACTGTTTCTAGGGACTTGGATATGTTGTTCATCCACACTGTCTGGCAGGTTCCTTGCCACTTTAAATCTTGCCAGAAGGTCTTCAAGCTGACTCCTCCCACCCACCTGGGTGGTAAAACTCTCGGCTGTGCCCCATGATGCCAGATCTTCCTTACCACTTGTAAGCTCAGGTTCCCTCCTTAACGTTCTGCATGATAGACTGGATCCTAACTCTTCTGTTCGTTCGAAACTCGTTTTAAAATTCTCAAGACTTAGGTCTTCCTTTTCCCTCGCGGCTGCGATGGACAAATCGACTCCCAGTTTTTGGCGGTGCCCTTGTGGGCAGAAGATGTCCAGGACGGATCCGCACTCCACGTGCGTCTACTGCCTCGACCTAGAACACGACCCGCAGGCCTGCGAGTCATGCTGTTGGTTCTCGTCCAGTGTCTTGGAGGACTGCGCTGCCCGGTTGAAGCTTGGGAGCCCCGAGAAGCGCTACCCGCTGGTAACGTCGAAAGAGGCCCGTTGGGCGGTTACCGCGGCGGCTGGCTCGGCTGAGCAGCTCAAGCAGATGATCGCCCTCAAGGAGGAGGCGGCCCAGGCCGCATCTTCCTCCTCCTTGGTCGCGGCATTTATCCCACTCTCTTTGGGTACCTCGTATTCTGCTTCGTTCAAGGAGCTTTGTCATTTCCTTTCCACCCGAAGGAGAGGGCCATCGGGACATTCCTCTCAGTCAAAGAAGGATCCCAAGGGTAAGTCCCATCGTTGGCGTTCAGTGGGAATGAGAGGTCCCTTCCTGGACAGCTGACCGTCTACTCGGTCAAGGTTGTAGCTAAAGCCACTGGCTTCCGATGTCCCTGCCAGGTCAGCCGGCCGAGACAGCCGTTAGCCAGCGGTCGAATTTTCTCGACCCGTCGGACGGATTGTCGACTGGTGAAGCCGACAACCCTTCTTCTCCGGTTTCCCCGGTGGAAACCGAGGATTTGCCTGTGCCATCGGTGCAGCAGCGCCCGGTTAAGACATCTGAGCCGAGGGAAGAGCGGGTGTCCCCTGCTCCCTCCCAGGTCCGCCCTCGGACACACCGAGGTTCTTGGTCTCGGACCTCTTCTCGGTCCAGCTGATCTCGCCAACATCGGCGGTCTCTGTCTTGGCACCAAGGTAAGTAGCTGTCACCTGAACGGCCGAAACAGCCTCTCACTGCAGTGGAGATGCCCAAGCTTGGGCCGGTTGTTCGGCTGAAACCTGCTGCCCCACCGATTGTGGTGGAACCTCCGCCTCCACAACCGAAATCGGGGGCACCGACCAAGGACTCTTGGTTGGGTCAAGGCCTGCCCCACAGGTTGTCAGTCACCCTCACACTCCTGACCATTCTCGGCAGGTGGAGGGTGGCTCAGGCCCTAGGCAGCTCTTTGCGAACTCCTCAGAGTCTGACTCCTCCCTGTTCTCCAGGCAGGTTGACCTGGAGTTCTCCGGGAGCCAGTCTCTGGACGAAAGCCCATCGTCCTTCATGGGTCTGCTTCGGCTCATCTCGGAGTCCACCGGGATGCAGCTCGAGCCCTATTCAAACGGGCCAAGTATCCCCTGATGGAGATACTGGACCGAGGGGTTTCACCCACAGAGGCCTTTCCTGTGGCTGAGGCCATTGTCGGCCCAGCCTTGGAGCTTTGGCAGCGGCCTGCTTCCTGTCCTGCGCCCTCGGCCAGGAAGTATGCGGTCCCGACCGCCTTACCCGGGTTCGAGCACCCCTCTGCCGAGGGTTGGTCACCGACAGCGTTTTCGGCGTTCCAGGAATGCTAGGGATGTGGACAAGCCCCCACAAGGAGTCCAAAAACTGGACTACGCAGGGCGCAAGGTGTACACTGCGTCCTCCCTTGGCCCTCGCCAGGCCAGCTCGGCCGTGCTGATGGCACACTTCTCCTCGCCCTCATGGGCTCCCTGGATGAGGTGATCTCCCGGCTGACCTCCAGACCACGGTCCGGCAGGTTTGGGACCAGGGTAGGGCAGTGGCGAAGCAGCAGCTCCAAACAGCTCTGGACATAGGGGACTCCTGTGCCAGATTGGTTGTGGCCGCGGTGGCCATGCGCCGCAGAGCATGGCTGAGGATATCCACCTTTACGGCGGATACCCAGCACAAGTTGGCGGATGTCCCCTTTTTGGGGACCGACCTCTTTGGCCCTGGAGTGGAAGGTCACCTTAAGCGGATCGAAAAGTCGAATGCCACCCTGGACTCTGTCACCTCCGCCCAGAAGGACAAAGGCCGCCGTCGGCAGCAGCACAAGCCCTTTCGTCCTTCTGCGGCACGTCCGGCCCAACAGCACCAGCATCAGGGTCAGCAGGCTCGCGCTTGGCATCCCAAGCCCACAGCTTCCTTCAACAGGAAGCAGGGAGGTAAAGGCCCAGCCGGTCCCTCCTCCAAGCCTGCCCAGTGACGGGTTGAGGGTTGCTCGCCCTCGTCATCTCTTCCCCTGCTCCCCTGTGGGTGGACGGCTCTGCCACTTCCTTTCCTCCTGGTCCGCTATCACCACAGACCGCTGGGTGTTGGAGGTGGTAGGAAGAGCCTGCCTTTGGAGTTCGAGCAGACCCCACCCTTTGAGCCGTCGCCCTCGGGGGGCCACAGTGTCCGCGGCCTCGCTTTCGGCCCGCCGAGCCGATATTGCCCTGCTCCTCGAAAAAGAGGTGATCAGGAAGGTGGCAGATCCTCCTCCAGACCCGGGGTTTGTGTCCAGGTATTTCCTGGTCCCAAAACGGATGGGGGGGGGGCTGGCACCCCATTCACGACCTGAACAGGTTCCTAAGGTTTCCGACCTTCAGGATGGTCACTCTGGCTCGGATAATCCCATCCTTGGAACGAGGCATGTGGTTCTGTTCTCTGGACCTCCAGGACGCGTTCTTTCACGTTCCAATCCATCCATCTCATCAGAGATTCCTTCGCTTCAGAGTGGAGTGATCCCTTTACGAGTTCCGGGCCATGCCCTTCGGCCTCTCCCTAGCTCCCAGGGTCTTCACCAAATGCATGGCAGTGGTGACAGCATTCCTGCGGCGCCGAAGGGTCCGGGTGTACCCCTACCTGGACGACTGGCTGATTGCAGCCCCTCTGGAGCGGTCCAGAGATCTGGCCCTCCAGGTTTGCTCTCAAATTGGCCTCCTCATCGAGGCCAAGTCGGAACTCGTGCCAAAGCAGGTGATACATTTCATCGGGGCAGAGCTCGACTCTCTTCGAGCTAGAGCACGGCTCCCAGCGGACAGGGACGAGGTTCTTTCCTCCTTTGCCCAGTCATTTCTGGTTGGGCAATCGTGCCCTGCACGGGACTTCCTGCGCCTCCTGGGCCTAATGGCGGCCTGCACCAGCGTGGTCCGTTGGGCCCACTGGTACATGCGTTCCCTTCAGTGGGGACTGGCCAGCCAGTGGTCACAGTGCTTCGATCCGTTGGATCAGCTAGTGACAGTGACCCAGGGGATGTGGAACGCTCTCCAGTGGTGGACCGTTCCGGCACATCTGCAGGAGGGAATCCAGTTTGTCCGCCCCAAGCCGACGGTCTCTCTATCGACCGATGCCTCTGATGGGTTGGGGTGCCCATCTGGGGGAGCACAGAGCGCACGGCATCTGGTCCCCTCGGGAGTCCCGATGCCACATCAACCTGCTGTAACTTCGAGCGGTTCGTCTAGCCCTCACTGCCTTTGTTCCGTTTCAACGGGGTCAAGTGGTTCAGGTCCAGACAGACAATACCACGACCATGTACTGTCTAAACCGCCAGGGTGGTACGCGCTCCATGCCACTGTGCAGGGAAGCTGTCCGCATTTGGTCACTCATACGCAGCCTGGAGGTGGATCTCCTTGCCATTCACGTGGCAGGAGCCTCCAACACCCTGGCCGATGCCCTAAGCCAGATAGGGGCTGCGTCTCACGAGTGGTCTCTCCTGCCAGAGGTAGTACAAGATCTCTTCTCCCACTGGGGCACGCCTTAGGCAGACCTGTTTGCCTCCAGGGAGAATGCGAAGTTGAGACTGTTTCATGCCCGCCCCCCTCAGCAGGGCTCGCTGCAGGGGGATGCCTTCTCAAGGCCGTGGACCCTGGGCCTCTTCTACGCCTTTCCCCCATTTCCCTTGATCCACAAGGTGCTTCTCAAGGTGAGGAGGGACAAGGCGCAGGTGATTCTGGTAGCCCCAGATTGGCCCCGCCAGTTTTGGTATCCAGATCGCCTCAGTCTCAGCTCCAGGCTCCCGAGGCGGCTTCCAGCCCGCCCGGACCTGATCTCAGTCAGTCAGGGGAAGGTATTCCATCCGGACCTTCAATCCCTGCACCTGACGGCCTGGTTCCTGAGCGGCTAGAGTTCCAGGCCTTGGGTCTTTCCAACAAGGTCCTCAGCGTAGTTGAGGCGTCCCTTAAGGAGTCGACCAGAAAATGCTACGCCTTCAAATGGTAGAGATTTTCCATTTGGTGTCGGGGCAAGGGCCTGGACCCTTCCTCCTGTTCCTTGGCAAGCATTCTGGACTATCTGTGGTCCCTTTCTCAGCAAGGGCTTCGGTCGACGACCTTTAAGGTGCTCCTGGCAGCCATCTCTGCCTACCGGACGCGGGCCGGGAAGCAGTCGGCGCAGGAGAAGGTGATCGGGCACTTTTTCAAAGGCCTTGATCACATATCCCCTCCGGTGCGAGAACGTCCTCCTTCGTGGGATCTACTGCTGGTATTGGCTAAGCTCATGGGCAGGCGATTCGAACCGATGCACAGGTGTGACATCTCTCACCTGTCGTGGAAGACCGCCTTCTTGGTGGCTATCACGTCAGCCAGAAGGATGGGAGAGCTCCAGGCGCTTCCTATCGAGTCTCTTTATCTGGTCTTCCACAGGGGCAAGGTTGTCCTGCGCCCCCACCCAAAATTCCTTCCAAAGGTGGTGTCGGAGTTTCACCTTAACCAGGTGTTGACTCTGCCGGTGTTCTACCCCAGTCACACCTCGGAGGCTGACTATAGGCTCCATACTTTGGACCCTAGAAGAGCGCTTGCTTATTATAAGGAGCGGACGGCTAAAGTTCGGGGAGAGGTTCGCCAGCTGTTTGTCACCTACACTGAAGCCGCACCTGGCAGACCTGCAGCCAAGCGGACGATGGGCAGGTGGGTCACCTCCTGCATAGATCTCTGCTGTAGGTTGGCGGGCATGTAGCCTCCCAGAGGGATAAGAGCTAATTCTACCCGCCATACCGCTGCATCGGTGTCTGCTTCCAGGGACGTCCCTATCCAGGAAATCTGCAGGGCTGCTACCTGGAAGTCAGCACATACCTTCATCACCCACTACCACATCGACCTTGAGTCACGCCGGGATGCTGGTTTTGGGGCCTCGGTTCTCCAATCTTTATTCCCTAAGTAGGGAGTGTGCTCGTTGCCTCCCTCCTTCCGGAGAACTGCTAGGAGTCTGCCAGACAGTGTGGATGAACAACATATCCATGTCCCTAGAAATACAGGTTACTCACCTGTAACAGGAGTTCTAGGAATGGTATATGTTGTTCATCCACACGACCCACCCGACCTCCCCGGCTTCGACGCACAACCTGGCTTCCAGCGGGCTAGATCTGGCGTCATGAGGCGGAGCTGAGAGTTTTACCACCAGGGTGGGTGGGAGGAGCCAGCTTGAAGACCTTCCGGCAAGATTTAAAGCGGCAAGGAACCTGCCAGACAGTGTGGATGAGCAACATATACCATTCCTAGAACTCCTGTTACAGGTGAGTAACCTGTATATTTCCACTTTGATGCATCTTGAGCATCCTGTCTTTTGGCTGTTTGTTCAGGGAGCTCAACATCCATGAGTTGGGCAGGTTAGACTGTTAGTTTTACACTTGCTAGCATAAAATCCAAGTGTTGAAAGAGAAAAAAAATAGTGGCCTAAACTGCTGATATGGGTACCGTTTTTATGTTGCTTGCATGCATGTGCAAGAAACACAGTGCCATCATACAAGTTTTTGTGGGTGTGGCACCCCCGCTTCCAATGCCCTGATCGTTTTTGCAGGTGCGACAACAGAGCACCAATGAATGTCCAAGCTGTCTGACAGCAGTTCAGATGCAGTGGTGTACAGTTGAAAGAGAGAGACCGCCTACAATCAGCGGTGGTAACGTAGTAATTTGTATACGCTGCCATCAGCAGTATGCAAATTGCCTAAACGTCACTACCATAGCAGTCGTTTTCTTTCAGCTGTACGCCACTGCATTCGCGGCATGATGTGCTCTCCCATTTGTTGTGTGCTGAGGGGTGCGCAGTCCCCGGCACGTGCGCCAGGCGCACACAATTCCCCACCCAGCACACACTAACCGACGGAAGCCAATCCTGTCGGCTCCAGTGCCCTCAAAAAGCAAACTTACAAAGCACACTCGAGCCCACCCCAGTGTGGCAAAAGTCCAGTGGCGCCAAGTGCTGTCCCGCACACTATATACAACGTGTGTGTGCCCAATCTCCTAGCTCCACTGGCCCCCCAAAAAATAAACTTCCAGGTGCCATGCTGGGAGCCCACCCCAGTGTGGCAAAAGTGCTTTAAACCTTGTGTATCAAAAGAAATGGTCCCTCAACTCTCTTGCCCCCAACCTGCGCCCACCCTCTGCACACCCCACCTTTCCACCCCACCCCATACTTTCTCCGAGCCTGGCATGATGATCTTCAGTGGTCCTGTACACATCTGCACTCTTCAAAGCCGACTGCTAACTGAAGAAATGTCGGTAAGCTGTATAATGGCATAAATAAGGTGTTTTTTTTGTTTTGTTTTGTTTGTTTTTTTCAACTTTGGTTCATATCTCGTTATTTTTTCGAAAGTTTGTACTTAAATTTTCAACATGGGATTCTTGGAACCCCATCTCATGAATTCTGTCACTGTCATCTGGTTATTCCGTCCTGAAAGGTGATTTCACGGTCACTGTGCGGAACCATCTTTCGGACAGAGTAACTAAAGACAGTGCCACAGTTCATGATGTAGGCCCCAAAACCCTTTGTTGAAAATTTGGTGAAAAATCTCTAAAATGACTTTTTACGATGCAGCCATGCAGTCTTACAGCTCAGAACTCGAGAATTTTTAATATTTTCACTCCAGATTTTCAGCATTGCCATTTTACCACACCTCCTTATGAATAGTAGTAAAGCTGTCATTGTTCACATCTCGCCTCAAATGTGTTTTTGCACATGTAGCGCACAATGGCGCTGTCGGTGTGCGAAATCAATTTTCGGGACAGATTAAGAAAATCACAGTGACACTGTTCATGAGCAGAGGTTTTAAAATGGCTATGTTGAAAATTTGTTGACAAAAATCCATAAAATCACTGTTACGAGCGTGCATTGTGCAGTTTCCATGCACCCTCGTAAGTTCACGAATTTGTAATATTTTCAGTCCAGATTTTCAACATTGGCATTTTTCCACACCTCCTTATGAACAGTACAGCTGTCACTTTTCACACCTTGGCTGAAATGTTTTCGCACTTCCGGCACAGAATAGCGCGGTCGCTGTGGGAAATCAGTGTTCGGGACACATTAAGAAAATCACAGTGACACTGTTCGTGAGCAGAGGTCCCAAAAATGCCTGTGTTGAAAATCTGCTGTGTTTATATATAAAAAAAAAAATTATGGGTGTGCGTTGCGCAATTTCTACGCACGCTCGTGCCTTCATCAGTTTTTTATATTTTCAGTCCATATTTTTAACATTGTCATTTTTTTACACCTCCTCATGAACAGTACAGCTGTCATTTTTCATATCCTGTTTGAAATATGTTTTCGCACCTGTGGCGCCAAATGGTGCAGTCGCTATGCAAAATCACCTTTTGGCTAATGAACTGACAGTGTCACTGTTTATGCGGTGGGGTCACAAAAAGCCCATGTTGAAAAGTTGGAGTAAAAATACCAAAAAATGCCCAGGGCGTTGGGGGTTTCGACCATAACGCCCTACTCTGTAGGGACTGATAGGCGTCAGGAGTGTGACTTGGGATTGTCGACAGTAATGCTCATGCCATTCCACCCCCACCCTTTGGCCCCACAGTTCACCCATTCTCCTATACTGCACCTATTTCAGCATGTTTCCTTATGGAATGAGGTGAATGTAAAGCCCAAACACCCCAAGGCACACCTCGACACTTGTCAGTGTCTGCAGGGTAGGATGAGGTGAAATGTCATGACCATCATGGGCGACGACCCAAAGTCACACCCTAGTGCCGCTCCATTTCTGCAGGGTGGGGGTGGAGTTGGCGTCAGTTCAGTACTTCACTGCCATTCCTATACTCTGGGCTGCTAGTGCTCTGTGGCAGAATTTTCTGATTTCTGTGGAAGGGCTCCTTGGTTTCTGTAGCAGCATTTTCTGATTTCTGCGTCGTGATTCATTCATTTCTCTGGCAGAACGCAGTCCTGCCATTGATTAAATATGATGTGATGTCATCAATGACATATGCCGAGCATAGAGGAGGGGCTTCACGATAAACAAGATGGAAAAGCCTGACACTATGGAAAAACAGTATATTTGAATAAATAGTCACCAAAAACCGTGAATTCTGTGGCACTGTATACATTATGCGGCATGATGCAAATTCTGCAGAAAATTCCGCAACCGCAGAATTCCAGGGGCCTTGCCTATACTGCATTTGTCTAACTCCTGCACTTCCACTGCTAATGCCAGCAAGCAAACATTAGGCATTGACAAATGCTTGTTTGTATCTGTAGAAGCTGAACAGTGAAAATCTCTTGACTGTATGGCCCCTTTTAAGATGGTTTTAGTGCCCATTGGTGATTTAAAAGAGGCATCTGTCCTGTGGGTGTAGTGGCTGGGAAAACTGCTTGTCAAACCAGTGACCTGGGTTTGGCAACGTGCCCCAGGTTATTGGAGGCCATCCGGGGGAAGGGGAGGGAGAGATGCTGCTTCTGCCACAAAACTACCACCAGGTCGTAGAACAGCGGAGGTACTACTGAAGGGATGGGAGGACTCTGGCTGGAATCTGCACTAGACACCCTAGCGTGCTGGCATCCTTTGAGGCTGTGCAAAATGAACACAGTAAAAGACCCCAGCAAAGAGCAATGGGGCACACTTGAGGCCTGAAGTGACCGACCAGCCTCCCTACCCTGGAGGCCATCATGGGAGGGCAAACACCTTGCCTTGTGTTGCCATCCAGGCATGCCCCAGGGTGTAAGCTAGGGGTTGAAAGTGCTATGGTCAGGTATGGGGTTGGTTGATTAGCCCCTGAAAGGGGGCAGTGATGGGAGAGAAGTGGGCATAATCAAATTAAATTTGAACTGTTTTCTGGTTACTTGTCTACTTCATTCTGTAAGTTATGGGGAATATAAACTTTTGTTTGTTTGCTATAGCTAGTCCATGAGCTATATAGCAATCATACCAGCAAAATGACAACATACTGCAGCATGTTCATAGGTAATGTGCTCCCCCAGTCACTCTCATCCTAAACTGAATTAAATCTTGGAAGAACTAGCCATGTGTTTTGTCTTCCCACACTGTGCATCATGCTTGGGGGGTGTTCACAGTCATGGCACTCTCCATGCCACTGCAGTAGTTGGGGTTGCCACTGCTAGTGGGACTCTGTGACCTCTCTGGGCGCTGGACAGTTGCACTGCTACAGTCCTTCAGTACCAGCTGATATATTCCAAACTCCCCACCCACTCATTCTAGTGCACGTTGACACTCGATTCAGAAAAAACATGTTCATTGTCTAAGATGAAAGACCCGATAAGGGCCACTGGAGGGAAGCTAGTGATCTTTCCTGAATCTGTCTTCACCATCGATTCCAACTAGTGGGTCTGAGCTGGAGATGCTAGGACCTCCAGGGATCCAGAACTTTTCAAAGGGCTAGAGTCAAGGTAAGCAGCATGCATGTGGGTATGATTTCCCTCCATGGTAGAAGTAGTTTGGAGCGGAGAGGTTGTCGGGGATCCCAGCCTGAGTACCAGGAAGACAAGTATGGTAGGACAAAGAGCTATATGAAAAAAAAAAGATGATAAAAAATAAACATCTGTAGATATAGATATATTTCTTTTAGGAATTTATGTAACATTCTTCAAATTTATTTTTCAGACTACTCCTCCTAGGCATCACCAGCAGGAAAAGGGAGGTCATAATTCCACTATACAAGACACTAGTGAGGCCGCACCTGGAGTACACTGTGCAGTTCTGGAGACCTTACCTACGTAAGGACATAGACAGGGTAGAGAAGGTTCAGAGGAGGGCAACAAAGATGGTGCATGGATTGCATCACAAGTCCTATGAGGACAGGTTGAAGGCACTGAACATGTACTCCCTGGAGGAGAGGAGGGAGAGAGGGGATATGATAGAGACATACAAGTATCTTACAGGGAGGAACAGAGTGCAGGAATGCACTATTTTTAAGCGAAAAAGATGTTCCAGGACTAGAGGGCATGGGATGAAGTTGGAGGGAGGACGATTCAGAGGAAACGTGAGGAAGAATTTCTTTACAGAACGGGTGGTGAACAAGTGGAACACCCTGCCAGAGGAAGTGGTGGGGGCTGAAACAATCACGGGATTTAAGAATGCATGGGATAGACATAAAGGAATTCTGGAGGTCAGGGGTAAGGGGCAACAGACTTCCTAGAAAACATAAACTGAACTTACAAACTTAAATGGGCAGACTGGGTGGGCCATAGGCCCTTATCTACCGACATTGTCTATGTATCTATGTATGCATGCGTGGCTCCATAAGTGCATGCGGCTGCCTGTTTACATCAGCACCATCCCCCAGCCACCTCAGTTCCTTTTTTCCGCCGCCATCAAGTGCGCATCAATGCTTTGTCGCTCATCCGCCAGGGAGTCAGAACTTTATATGACAACAGCATTCATTTCTCAGTTTTAATGTCTAAAGCTAGAGTTTATTTTTGTGTCCATTAATTGTATTGTGTCCCAGATTAAAAGTTTCTTCCTCAGCCCTACCGAGTGTTATTGGTCGAAGTCCATGGAAAGTGGTAGGGAGTCTGAAGAGGGGCTGTTCTGGCAGTGGAACTGTTGGGTCTGTTTTCCCTTTTGGGGAAGGGTCCTGATGATGGGTTGTCCAATGCCCAGAAGGGAAGACAGCCCGTCATCAATCACAAAAAGAAGTGGTCTCAATCCTACATTCCACATACAAGGTCCAGGCACTGCTCGGTCTTGGCTTCTTCTTTTTCCCCCGCAGGCACAGGAAGAAATGGCACTGGTCAGGGTTGCCCTCTCTGAGGTCTGCCACGAGATAATTACTTCTTACCGTTGCCATTAGTAACACAGAGTGCCTTTGGTTTTGGGAGATTGGAATCTCTGGCCCATCCCTTCCTTCCCCCCGCTTTCTTTAAGTGAGGATTCCAGTGGGCAGTTCCACCACTGGACAGCTGAGCTGTTTTGGAGCAGTGGTTGCAGTGTCTGGCCTGAGTGGCACTGCTAGTGGAGCTAGTTCCATGCCCTTCAGGGACAGCGGAACCGGCACCACAGGCAGTGCTGTCAGAGCAGGTAGTGTGTTCACGTCCAGCAGCAGACTTTGGGGCCCAGCCTGGTGCTGGGTTCAGTGCCGCATGGGCTCAGTGTGTTGGGAACCTTCTCAATGCTGATTCTGGCTCCTCTGGTACTGTCCTGACAGGGCTGGTGTTGCTGCAACCACGCACTGGGTTGTTGGGCCTGCGACTACGTCTCTTCTGCCCCTCTTCCGAGGATGGTGGGGGGATGAGTCTGACCCAACCTCATTATTTCTGAAGGTAGAGAGGACTCTTTCAGTAGTCTGGAGACCTTGGTGACACATTAAATCATCCTGGTCAGTCTGCTTCTGCAACAGCTCGCACTAGACTAGTAACTTCAGCATCAATTGGCTTCCTGTACAAATTGTTCCCAAATTGCACCCCTCTAGAGTTAACTTTATTAAATTTATACAGGGGATGAATTGTCCAGGAACTGTTTGTACAGGGGACAGATTGACACCAGAGGTAATAGTATGGCACAAGTTGTCATGGAGCACATTGACTGGCGTGAGTTGACATGTAGCCGGAGACCTCAGACCCAGTTCCTGTGTCTGTGCCTCGGGAGGAGCTTTCTTTACAGGCTCTGCTCAGAATGTGCACTCGGCACTGAATCTCAAGCCAGCAGCCATTGACCAGGCTGTGCGCCTCTGGTTGGAGGTCTTGAATGCACATAATATGCTGGTCAGTCTCTCCCCCGTCACATTTGAGACACTGTCTAATCTGGTTGGCACAGACCTCCTTTGGTGGCAGCTGCCCCAAAACAGAAAATACAGTGCCCTTAAAAATAAGCCTGTGTATGTCACTCAAACCGTAGCTGATGCTTTTGTCATTCTGCTTGAGAATAAGGCCATTGTCCCCAAAGAGGTCACTGCGCACCCTATTAATCGGGAGTTGTGTAAGATTGACACTAGGGGCAAGCGAACCTATGCTAGGCCAGCCCAGTGGCACGTAGGGATGAGGTGCCCTGTAATTGCCTTTCCTCCTGCCATGCCGGTGACCCATGTTTGGCAACGAGCCCAGGTTTCTGGGAGTTGCTAGGGTGGAGAGGATTGAGTGCCTAGCGGCTGCTCCTCTCCCATGGGGGGGGGGATCTGCATGCTCTGCTGAATGACTGCCACTTGGTAGTGTGGGTCGAGGAGGGCAGAAGGGGGAGGGCTGCGGAACTCCGTGGCGTGTGCGTGGCAGGATAGGCATAAATTGTCTGTCTGCCGATTCCCCACCTGCCGCACCACTGTAGGCCAACAACTGGAAGAGTGTGTTGGGGGTGCCAATCCGTGGGGGTACCAGACTTCCAGGTGAGTTCTGGGGTAGTGTAGAATGGTGGGGGGGGTCAGCGAGCCCCAGCCTGTCCTGGCTGAGGAGCATAGACGATGGGGGCTGTGCTTCGGCTACCCTGGGCTCGAGGATAGCCAGCTACCAAGGGCATTTCTGTAAGTATAACCTTTGGAGTAAACTAAAGTGTATGGCAGAGTCTTTACCAGATTTAGAGGCTAATCAAGATATCCTGCTGACTGTCAAGCAAGGTACTGAGTCAAACGGTCACCAGCTTAAAGCCTCTGTGGATACCTTTGATACTGAAACTCGATCTGCTGCAGCAGGCTTGGCATCAAACGGCATTCCTGGCTGTGGATTTCTGGCTTCACCCACGATATCCAACAGGTTGTGACTGTTCCCTTTGATGGAACTTGTGTGTTCGGACAACAGGTGAAGTCGTTTCTTAAGGTGTCAAATGAAACTAGTATGACTCTTAAAGGGACACTGTCGGCCTGTGCTGCATTTTTTTTTTTTGCACATAAAAAAAGTGCAGCTATCTACATGATTTAAGATGGCAATTCATGATCCTTTATTGAAATACATTAGAAATGTAGTCCAGTATTTCCAGTTCCTGCCATTCCAACCATTTCCCTGCCCGCCAGAGCCTCTGACTCATTCACATAACGTAGTGCTAGAGTGCTGTCAAACTCGTGAACAGGCAAACTGAAAAAAAATTCTCACCAGAGTAATGTGGCTTCTTCATAAGGGATCTCTCACTGTGTTTACATTTTATGTAGTCATCTCGGCCAAGAGTGATGCCCCAGATACCGAACCTATGCAAATATTTGAATTTGTAATGTGGGTTTGAACTCTGCAGCCGCATTTCACTCCGGCTGTTGCTCAGATCTGTTTCTAAGCCAGAGTGGAGTGGTGTTTAATGAAACTAGCCAAAAGGCTACCAAAACTTAAAAAAAAAAAGTGTTTTAAACAATTTAAAGAACACCAAACAGACTTGAGAAGAAATTTGCCATGTAAACTTTAACATCGAACTTAGTTGTAGGAACTGCAGTAGTAATGCTCAAGCAACCTCAATGAAAAAACAACTGATTCTTGAGTGAACCTATTTCAGGTTCTGGAAGGGGAGGCATGGTAGAGTGTGTAAACATAGTGAGGGGTCCCTCAAGAAGAAACAACATTACTACAGTGAATACATTTTTTTTTTTCTAACTCCAAGAATCCCTCACTTAGACATTTATATTTTGTGCAGGCTTGGTAGCAGTACTTTGGGAGGCTGGGTCCAGAACCTAGTTAGGAAAAAGGTTCTGCAAGACTGCAGTTCCAAGGCTGGCATCCCTTCTGGACTGTATGCCTAGAGACAGTAGTGCTTTGTGAAGGTGTGTACTGTTTTTCAGGTAGCTGCTGTGCAAATGTCTAGCAGTGGGGTGCCCCTTGAGGATGCTACAGGGGCAGAGGTACCATAGTGGAGTGTGCTTTTAAGCCTGTTGGTTGCATTTTTCGAGTTTTTTCATAGCAGAACTGAAAGCAAGACACTGTCCAGCGAGAGATCTCTTTGTAACTGGTTTGTCTTTGACAACCTCATCATAGATAATGAAAAGCGGTGTACTCTGAGACCTGACATCTTTTGTCCAGTCCATGCAGATAGAACTCTCTTTAGGTTAAGGCTATGCAACTTTTTCTCACTTGGACAAGAATGCTTTGGATAGAGTTCAGGGAGAGTCGCTGACTGATTCAGGTGAAATTCAGATACCACTTTACTAAGGAAGTTTCTGTTGGTTCTAAGATCTGCTTTATCCCTGTGGAGAATTAAATGTAATTTGGCTCTGAGCAGAGGGCTTGCAGTTCACACCCTCCTAGCAGAGGTCATTGCAATCAGGAATACAGCTTTCCATGTGACATGCTTCAGGTCAGCAGTTTCAATTGGCTTGAAAGGAGCCTTCATGAACTGGGCAAGGCATATGTTGAGGTCCCAGGGTGGGACAAGGTCCCTCACTGCTGGGTACAAGTGATTTAGGCTTTTAAAAAGCCTTTTTAAAATTGGTTGTGAGGCCAAAGACTTCTTGCCAGCTGTTATGTATGCTGATACTGCTGCTAAGTGCACCTTAAGTGGTAGGCTGTAGGCTTAACGACTGCAGGTACTGGGCATTTCCGAACTTTAGGCAAACCTCTGTTATTAGTTTTTTTTTGGGGGGGGGGGCACACCAGTAAGAAAACCTTTTCCATTTAGAGGAATAAGCTTTTCTGGTAGTGGATTTACTTAAAATTTTAAGCACCTTCAGAATTTCTGAAGTGATCCAGTCCTGAAAATTTTAACTCCTCAAGAACTGTCCCCACAGCCGCAAGGCCTGGGATCTGGGAATGTTATTCTGCCCTGGGACAAAGTCAACAGATTGTGACTGAGTGGCAGGCAGATAAGATTCTTGTCATACAGGACCAAGAGCAACGAGAACCAGACCTGTCTGGAGCTATCCATGATCATTGTTGCAGGTTCCCTCCAGAGTTTCAGGAGTACTTTCTGAATGAGCCGAAAAGGTGGGAAGGCATACAGAAACTTCCTTGTCCAATCCAGTACCACAGCGTCCACTGGGAGTGTTCCTTTGCTTGGTGGTCCGCAACAAAATAAGCAGGCCAACAACTTGGAAAGGACTTGGTTTGAAATACGGAAGCCCAACACCCTGGAGGTGAGAGATTTCCTATTATCCCTAGGATGATCAGGGTACCAAAGCAACATCCAGTGGATGTCAAGCATGTGTAGATGATTCCTAGTACCAGTGGGAGTCCAGAAATAATCCAGAAAGTCAACAGTCTGATTTAGCATACACTCAGAAATCACCTTTGGCAGAAAAGGACTAGTATACAAGGTGACAGAATCCCGGGGAGATAATGAGGCTCTGCAACCAGATTTTCCAGGTCAGAAATGTATCTAACAGACATCATGGCCACGAGGAAAATGTCTTCCAAGAGAGGACGACATTTACAAGTAGCAGCAGGCTCAAATGGAGGCATAGTAAGGGCCCTCAGAAGCATATTAAAAGTCTCGCACCAGAACCGGGGGGGAGAGACAGAAGTAGATCTCCTTAAAGAACCTGCATGAAACTACACAGGCCAGTGTTTCGCCATTGGTGAGGGTATGAAAAGCAGACACTGCAGCCAAGTGAACCTTAATGGAGGAATACCCAAGGCCCCATGTCCATAATGGACAAGGGGTAATCCATAACATGACTGACTGGATAAGTAGAGGGGTTCAGAATATGGGTAGTACACCAAACCATAAAACATTTCCATTTTTGTTAGTAGGTGTACCTAGTAGACAGCTTGCAAGCTGCCAGTAGAACAGCTGCAACTGTGGGTGACACCCCAAAGTTGGAGAGTTCTGTATCCTCAGGAGTCTGGTGTGGAGGTGTAGGGATTGAAGATCCGGATGCACCGGGGAGCCCTGCTCATGTGACAGATGGCCTGTCTGTAGAAGAAGCAGGCAGGGGATACCACTGCCAACTGCTGCAACAGAGGGAACCAAATTTGGGCCGGTATGGGGCCACCAATATTGGGTGGTCAACTCCACTTGCAACTTGACCCAGAACCCTCTGTATCAGAGGGAGCGGAGGAAATGAGAACATGAATCTCCCTTTTTAAGAGAGGGACAACACATCTTGCCAAAAAGCTCCAGGCCCTGGTGCTACTGAGCAGAAAGAAATAACTACCTCACCGTAGTAATGTTTTTTCTTTTTAAAGAAGTAGTACACTCAGAATTTGTAAAAAATATATGTTGTGCAGAGTGTTTTGATTTGTGTGAAGTGCTAGGGTGTCCTTCCCTCCCTCTGTCTGCTATCAGGAGTTTTTCCTAAATTAGCCTGCTAGCTTTATGGTAGTTTTACGACTCCTGGGGATCTCCATCTCGGTTAAGTTTATTGCTTTTCTTGTACCTACAATGCGTCCTGTCTCATATGACAGTGATGTAGCTGAGCCCACAGATTCAGCAACAAGCACTGCTTTACAAAACAGCAGGGATGGCTATATTTTAAAAACTTCACAGAGTTCAGCTTGGTTATTACCCTCATTGTAAAGATATTTTTGTTGTGAACAATTTTGACACTGGTTGTGTATGTGTAACTTGTATGGTTTTCAAGATATTTACATTTGTTTGGCATGTCTACTTGAGTGTTCACTCTGAGAGAAAAAAAGCATAAAGTATTTGCCATCCAAAGTGGGAAATTTGGAAAAAAAAACATAGAAATTTGGTTAATTAGATGGCTGTATTTTAAAAACTATACAGAGTTCAGCTTAGTGACTGCCCACATTGTAACAATCTCTTTGTCCTGAACAAAACTTTGCTGTTAGTTGTTTTTGTGTAACTTGTAGTTTTCAAGATATTTAGATTTGTTTGACATGTGTGCAGATGTGCTTACAGACAGCAGATGCTTTTTTTGTGTACTGTTTTCCAGGCAGCTGTTTTGCAAATGTTATGCCCCTTGAGGATGTTACAGAGGCAGAGGTCCCTCTTGTGGAGTGTGCCCTTAAGCCTCTTGGTGGCATTGTCCAGCTTTTTTTTTTTTTTTTGTAGCAGAATTGAATGCAAGAGGCTATCCAGTGAGACGGATCTCTTTGTAACTGGTTTGCCTTTGCCAGCCTTGCCACAGGTAACAAAAAGCTGGGAGCTATGGGACCTGACATCCTTTGTCTGGTCAATGTAGAAAGTCAGGACTTGCTTTAGGTCCAGGTTATGCAACGGCTTCTCACCTGGAGTAGAATGTTCTGGATAGAGTACAGGACGGGTCACTGACCAATTCAGATACCACTTTAGGTAGGAATTTTCTGTTGGTCTTAAGAACTACCTTATTCTTGTGAAGGATTATACAGTTTGGCTCAGTGTAGGGGGCTAGCTGATATTCACTTATCCTCCTAGTAGAGGTCACTGCAACCAGGAAAATGGTTTTCCAGTTGACATACTTTAGGTCAACAGCTTCCATAGGTTCAAAGAGTGCCTCCATAAGCTGGGCAAATCCTTCGCCAGTGGCTTAAAGTAGCTGAGGCCTTTAAAAATCCTTGTTGAAAATAGGATGCAAGGCCAGAGGCTTTCCCCTGCCATCTGATATGTATGGTGATACTGCCGCTACGTACTCCTTTAAAGTTGAAGGTCATAGTCCTAATGAATGCAGGTATACTAGATGTTCCAGAATTATAAGCACCCCTACCTCTACTGGGCTTATTTTTCTGGGAGTACAGCAGTAAGAAAACATTTTCCTCTTAGAGGAATGAGCTTTCGTCGTAGCAGGTTTCCTTGAAACCTTGAGCACCTTCAGGACATCATCTGACAGGACCAATCCTGAAAATTCTAACTCCTCAAGAACCATGCCTTCAGGCATAGCATCCTGGAATTTGGGAATGTTACCTCTGCCCTGGGACAAAGTCAACAAATTGTGATTTAATGGTGGCTGATTTAGGACCAGGAGTATTGAATACCAAGCCTGTCTGGTCCAGTCTGAAGCTAGCAGGATCACTGTTGCAGGTTCCCTCCTGAATTTCAGGAGTACTTTCTGTATGGGTGAGAGTGGCGGGAAGGCATACAGAAACTTCTGGGATGGTCCCTCCAGTGGGTGGTCTATAATAAAACTGGGGGAACTGATTGTTCTCACAACAGGTGAACAGGTCTATATTGAGAGTGCTCCAATAGAGTGCTCTGCTTCCTGAATACTGGCACCAGAACCTGCTGGTTTAAGGCCCATTCATGATTTCCCTGGCTGTTTTTGCTTAGGGAGTCTGGTAGGACATTCTTTGCCTGGCAGATGCACTGCAACTATGTTTGCCTCTAAGGCGTATACCAAGTCCCAGATCTTCATGGCCTCTGTACACAGTTTTGAGGATCTTGTTCTTCCTTGCTTGTTTATATAGTACATTACTGTGTTGCTGTCTGTACTGGTTGGTTCCCATTTGTAAATACTGCAACTGTTTTTTGTTTTTTTTTACGTATTGTAAATACTGTTCTGTAAATACTCTGTTCTTCTCCTTCTCCCCCATTCACATCTAGAAACAAGCTGCTTTTCAGCTCAGTATGTCTTTTCTGGTGAAACTTCTGAAATAAATCAGGTTGGACAGTCTGACCCTGTAGCTGGGAGGAGAAAGACTGCATTGCTAGCAGTACTGCTTTGAGCTTCAGGAGGTTTATGTATTCTGTTGACTCCTGTGGGCTCCATGTGCCACTGATTGTGAGATCCCTCAGGTGGGCGTCCCACCCCAGGAGCGAGGCAACTGTAGTAAGAATACTTGGTGGTGATTGCTGAAGGAAAGGAATGCCCTGTCTGAGTTTGCTTTTCACTACTGTAATATCCACGAGTGTTTCTTGTCACTGGCACCAGCTCTGTAAGTGAATCCCATCTTTGGGACCAGTTGTCACTTAAGTGGTACTGGATATCTCTGATTTGGTACCTGGCCAATGCTGTAGATGTGACCTAGTAACTGTAGAAGGTTTCTTGCAGGTCTTGGCTTGGCCAGCTGTGGACTCTGCTGTTGCTATCAAAGCTGTAACTGGCCTGCAAGAGGAATGCTTTCCCATGCAGGGTGTTTGGCTCTGCCCTATGAAGTCCAGTATTTGAACAGGCTCTAGCTTGTACTACTGCGGGTATATCAAGAATCCCAGGTTCCTTCTCTTTGTTATTTTTGAAAGAGGTTTTTGTATTCATACACTTTTCTTTCATGTAGGCTTCTGTTTTCTCACCAAATAATGAATCTCCCTTAAGAAATTAATGGCCATGATTTGGGTATCCTAGTAAAGACTGGTAGTCGTCAGCCAGGAAGATCTTTTTAAGGACACTGTGTGAGCCAAAACTCTGGCAGCAGTGTCATTAGTGTCCACTGTGGTGTGGAAATAATACTCTGTAATGCTTTACATTGTCAATGGGATTCAATACTAATGGGTTACATGCACCCCTGCTAGGGCAAATGACACAGCCCAGGGCTGTAATCAGGATGGAATCCTGGGTTCCTGAACATTCCGGACAGCAGCAACTCCCCAGTCTTTGCTGTGTCATCGAAAGGGAAACCAGAGCTACTCTGAAGAAGAAATCGGCTTCTACCTTTTGGGACTGTAATTCTGCATAGCTGCTTGAGGCTGCCTGGTTAAGGCAGGAACATCTGCCAGAGCTAGACACACAGTGGATTCCCTGCAGGGGGAGGGCCTCAAATAACTGGTAGAACAACCCACAAGAGACAGGGCTATCCTAGATCTAGTACTGACTAATGGGGAAAGGATCATAGAACTGCAGGTAGGTCACCTGGGGGCCAGTGACCATCACATGGTATAGTTCACTTTGGCCACTAGAACTAAATTATCCCATTCCAAGGCAAAAATATGGGACTTCAGAGGAGCTGACTTTGATAAGACGGCCAACACAGTTAAGCTAGCCCTGGCAAGAAGAAATACAGGTGAGGGGGTATAGGCAAACTGGGCAAGCATTAAGGATGCAATACTTGAAGCAACATCCCATTGTGTTAGAAAAGCAAGAGTAAAAGGAGGAGGAAACCACCTTGGTTCTCAAGAACAGTAACAGACAAGGTCGGAGCCAAAAGGCTGGCCTTCAGGAAATATAAGGAAATGCAGCGGGACGAAGATGGGGACGCATACCAAACTGCCCTAAGGGAAGCAGGGGAGGCAGTAAGGCAGGCAAAGGCCCAAACCGAGGAAACACTAGCACAAACAGTAAAAGAAGGGGACAAGACTTTCTATAGATACATTAGTGAAAGGAGAAAGTTCAGAGGGGGTATTGCTAAGATCAAAGGGGATAAGGGGGCAGATCTCAGTGATCCACAAGGAGGGCAAGGACCCGGAGCAGTGCAGCTCATACCGCCCGATCTCGTTAAATGTAGACCTTAAATTGTTTACGGGGATTCTGGCGGATCGCCTGCAGAAGGTTGCCCCCAAATTGGTCCACCCAAACCAAACAGGTTTCATAACAGGAAGACTCCTAACAGATGGTATTAGGCATCTACTAAATATTATTTTGGCCCAAGCAAACCAAAACAAATTTCAATTGGCAATATCGATGGACGCGGAAAAGGCGTTCGATAGAGTGAACTGGAAATTCCTATACAAAACAATAGAAAAAATGCAATTAGGCCCTAAATTCTTACAAACAATCAAACATCTATTCAGAGACCCTCGGACGCAAATCAGAGTAAATGGAATTAACAGAGGTAGATTCCCCATTTATATAGGTACCAGGCAGGGCTGCCCGCCCTCCCCAGTGTTATTTGCTATTTTTCTCGAACCTTTGGCAGTAGCGATTTGCCAGAATGAAAATATAGAGGGGGTTCTAACGGGGACCATAGAACATAAAATAGCATTATACTCTGTGACGACTCCATATTCTTTCTGGGAAACACAGAAGCTTCCCTGCCGCACTTGCTCCGGGCCCTCGACTCATTTGCAGCAGTATCGGGATACCGAATTAACTATAGTAAATCGGAGGCATTGATCTTGGGTGGAATGTACCCTCCAGATTTCAAGAGAACCTTCCCATTCACATGGGCAAAACTAAACCAGATCAGATATCTTGGAGGGCAGGTGACCACAAAGTTATCCAGGTTATTTGCTGTTAATTATAACAGGTTATGGAATGATATGCAGAAGGACATGGCTAGGTGGTCGCTGCTCCCACTGACCTTGGCTGGCAGAATAGATTCAGTAAAAATGAATCTACTTCCAAGATTTTTATTCCTTTTTTCCTCCTTGCCTATCCAGATCCCTAAAAACTTTAGGCAGGAAGTAAACTCGGGTATCATTAGATATATGGGGGGGGGGGTAGACCTAGGGTTGGACAATCAACGCTTCAGAAACCTAAATCATTGGGAGGCATAGGTTTGCCCAACCTGGAGGCCTATTATTTAGCTGCTCAGATGGGGGCGGTGACCACCTGGGTGAAACAACGTCTGGACTCAGGGTGGTACGAGAGAGAGAGTGGTGGAGACTGCCCAGTTCCCCTATTTGCCCTCCCAAGCCTGAACCTCTTGAGAAAGTTTATAAATCGAATTAAGAACCCATGGACGCAACATACCATGGAGATTATCCAAATAACTAGATATAAAATGGGAGGGGGGAAAGGCACGTTAGGCCCTCTGTCACTTATTAGACACACTTCAGACTTTATACCCCCCAAGGACAGATCCAGGGTATGAAAGGTGGGAGAGGAACAGAATTACAAGATTCACACAGCTAGTAGAGAATGGGATCCTTATGTCCTTTCAACAGATTCCGACTAAGTTCAAAATTCCCAGGTCTGAGTTTTTCAGATATCTACAGATAAGACATTATCTGAACACGCCTGGCTACTTAACATTGGTGGGTAGGCAAAATAATGCATGGGAAGATTTTATATATCATACATTTCCCTTTTAGATTTATTTTCGCTGTATCTCAGACCTTTACCCTTGTCTGAGTCCTGAGGAGACTATCCCACTGGAGAATATTAAAGAGGCCTGGCACAGGAAGGGGGTAAATCCAATACCAGAAGATATCTGGAGAAGATGGATCTCCTTAGGTTAGAGAGTAACTTCCTTGCCTAACTGGTGAGAATTCTATTGGAAGATCCTAGTCAGGTTTTTCTATACCCCAAAAGTCATGAAGCATTTCCGAAGATCCAATTCAGATAAATATTGGAGAGACTGTGGCTCAGTAGAGTCCCATTTGCATGTCTTTTCAGACTACCCATGTATCCGAGGGTTTTGGGAGGAGGTGAGAACTGCAACCAATACAATAATAAAAGTGAATATACCTGGAGACATGACTGAATGGGTGCTGGGCTTACCCACAGTTTTGCAGCTCCCAACCCCACAGAGAAAACTAGCCCAAATCTTTATGGTAGCAGCTCTCAAATGCCTTACAAGCCACTGGCTTAAAAAGGATCCACCCACATTATTGGAATGGTGTGGTAGAGTGGACTCCATTTGTGAGATGGAATGCCTTACAGCGAGGTTAGGCCTCTGTGAGGAGAAGTTTAGGGATGTATGGAATCTCTGGCTGCTTTGGAACCCAGACCCTGGCCTAGCAGTAGAAGAGTGCCTTCAGGAAAGAAGGGAGGGAGAGATAAGAGTGGATTAGTTTTAATATGTTACGGGAAGGGCAGAAATTGATGCCCCTCCTCCCTTATGTTTATTGGGCCCCCGTCTCCACCCTCCTCTCTAAACCCCTCATCCCCAAAAATACCCCTCGTAAATAACTTAAATTTTATTCAGTTTTTTTAATTTTTTTTTTTATTTGTGTGACTAGCCCCTATTGTTTGTCCCCTCTCTCTAGTCTGGGCATAATAGATTGTAGTCTTATTGTTATGTTTTTTTTAATAACTGTTGGAAGGATGTTGAGAGATACGAATGGAATTTGTAATGAGCTGAACAATTATTTCATATTGATCTATGTATGAGTATTGAAGGATCAGCTACAAACAGGACTGGACGCCTGATGATATCTGGTTACTGGGCCTAAATAATGGATTGTGGAAAAGAACAAGCATAGAGGATTCAAAAAGTTATAAATTGAGTAGTTGTATATGTATGACATAGATATTAGATTGTATCTATGTTTACTTCTTTTCATATGTACTGTACTCCAAACTCTTGAATAAAGATGAGTTGAAAAAAAAAAAAAGGGGGGGATAAGGGGGAGTGTGAGGAGGAGGACCAAGGAAAAGCATCTATCCTAAATAGATACTACTTCTCAGTATTTACTGAGGAGAAGGCAAGGCAGGGCCCTCAGCTCAGCACCATGGATACGGGGGAGGAAGGTGTGCACTAGTCCCTTCACAAAAGAAAGGGTCCTACAAGAGCTTGCTAAGCTCAGGGTGGACAAGGCAATGGGACTGGATGGCATACATCCCAGGGTACTAAAAGAGCTAAGGGTGGAACTAGCAGAGCCATTATCAGAACTGTTTAGTGAGTCTCTGAGCACAGGAGAGGTCCCAGATGACTGGAGAAGGGTTCATGATACCGCTCCAGAAGAGTGGTAGCAGGGAACTACAGACCAGTCAATGTTACCTCAGTAGTGGCCAAAATTATGGAGGCACTCCTTAAGGAAAGGATAGTGCAACACCTGGAATCCGTAGGAGCACAGGATCCAAGACAGCATGGATTTACAACGGGAAGGTCCTGTCAAACTAATCTCATAGATTTCTTTGACTGAGTAACCAGAGTGGTGGACCAAGAGGGAGCAGTTGATATCGCCTACCTTGACTTCAGCAAAGCTTTCAATATTGTCCCACATAGAAGATTGATTTATAAGCTGGGTAGACTCCGACTGGGTCAGAAGTTGGTCAACTGGGTGGCAGGCAGAAAACAGAGTGGTCATAAACGGTACAAGTCAGAAGAGATGCAAGTCACAAGTGGGGTACCTTGGGGATCAGTCCTGGGGCCAGTCCTCTTCAATATCTTCATCCGTGACATTGAAGATGGACTGGAGGGTAAGGTTTGTCTGTTTGCAGATGACACCAAGATCTGCAACAGAGTAGATGATCCAGATGGGGTGGGCAGAATGAGAAGAGATCTGGATAAACTGGCAAAATGTTTGGAAGAGTGGCAAATGGGGTGTAATGCAAAGAAGTGCAAGATCATGCACATACGGAAGAGAAACCCTGAAGCCACCTATAGATGGGGAGGGGAGTTGCTGGCAATCACAAGGGAAGAAAGAGACTTGGGCATCGTCATCACAGATGACCTGAAATCATCCAAGCAGATGGTAAGGCTAGAGGGATGTTGGGGTGTATTAGTAGGGGTATCGCAAGTTGTAAGAGGGAGGTAATAATCCCTCTTTACAAGACACTGGTTGGGCCCCATCTGGAGTACTGTGTGCAGTACTGGAGGCCGCACCTGCACAAGGACATTAACAAAATGGAGGCAGTCCAGAGAAGGGCAACCAAAATGGTGCAGGGACTGCATCAAAAAACATATCTGGACAGATTAACGGAGCTCAATATGTATACCCTAGAGCAACAGTTCTCAAACTTTGTCATAGTGAGCCTCCCCTAAGCCATGGAAAAGATCTTGAGCCTCCCCCAAAATACTGAAATATTTTTGGGCCTCCCCATAGAAAAAATAGCCTACTTTTCACAGTACATCAGGAATAAATTGAAATCTCTTTGCGTAGCTGGCGCTCATGTTATTAAGCTTTTTGTAACCACCCCCCCAACAGGACAACCTACTTGCTCCAATATTTTGACTCTCGAACCATTGTTACCTCTTACTGCCATACCTTCATGGGTCAGACTGCTTTTTCTGTTTCTCCTCTATCTGGAATAACTTCCTGCCGACCTCTGCCTCTCCCCCTCTCACCCTGCTCTTAAGCAACTTCTCAGGAAACATTTTGCTCCCTCCTGCTCTTATTCCTTGTACCTATATGGTTAACTCTTGTATTTGGACAGTTCTGTTGCCAGTCTAATTGATCAATTGTTCCTCGCATTGTTAGTTCATTGTTCTTAATTTGTTTGCACTTTCATTCGTTTTGTATTGCTTGAATGTTTTGCAGTTACATTTTGAACTGTATTCTCTCACAACCCTTCCCTGGGTACACCTGAAATAAGCCATGGCTCAGTGTACAGTACCTTTCCTGATCACAGACTTGTGAATAAATACATAAATTCACCTACTATTATCCTCTTTCAGTTTGCCTTATCCCTTCACACAAAATCTATAAAGTTCAAAATTGAAATATAATGCTTTTTCAAGACTTGCTTGAGCCTCCCCCCTGGAACAGGTTGGGGCCTCCCCAGGGAGGCTGGCCTCACCATTTGAGAACCCCGCCCTAGAGCAAAGGAGGGAGAGAGGTGATATTTATCTTATTTATTGAATTGTTTCACCAGGAAAGACACACTGAGCAACTTAATGCTCATCTCACGGTACATCCTGGGGGAAGGGATATACAGAGTACGAGTTCAGATAAATACATACAGATGGTGTAATCATACATACAGTTATAAAACAGGAACATGGCACATGAGATGTAGGCTGTAGTAGAGTTGCTGTGCAGGCAGTTCTTAGGAGCAGCATACAAAATAAAATCAGTACTGGTAACAAGCAATAGGATACAAGGTTGATGATGCATAAATTACAGGCAGTACACTAGTGATGTAATATGCAGCAGGGTGAACACATAGGAACCAGTCACCCCTATTTAAGAGCTAGTCTAAAAGGGGAAATACAAGTGCAAGTAGGGTGGGGGGTGAGAAAGAGGAGAGGGAGAGAAAAACAGAGAGGGAAGACATATGGAAGGGGGGCCAGGAGCAGGTGCAAGAGGGTGTAATGTAGTTGTGCAAAGCAGCAGTAAGGGAGTAAAGGAAGGAGGAGTGACAGATTTGTGGAGGGAGAGCATTCCACGTTTTAGGCAGGTGGTAGAAGGCTTTTTGGCCAGAGGAAGTGCTTCTGCAGGGGAGTGAGAGGGTGCGAGTGTCAACTTGGGATCTCGGGGAATAGAGGGAGAGGGTAGGAGTGCCAAGGGAGGAGGAGATATATGAGGGGAGAGATCCAAGCCAGAATTTAAAGATGAATTTAGCACCATGAAGCGTTCGCCGGGAGTGTAGGGGAAGTAGGTTGAGAGAGCGGTAGAGGTCACAGTGATGGGTGTGGGGAGGGGCATCAAGAGCAAAATGACAGAAGGAGTTAAAGAGAGAGTCCAGTCTGGATAGGTGGGACTGTAGGGCAGCGTCATAGACTATGTCGCATTAGTCAAAAATGGGCATGATCATCTTCTGTACCAGCTCACGCCTGGCAGCGAGCGGGATGTAGCTGCAGTTTCTGTAAAGTGCCCCAAGCTTAGGCCTTAGTTTTTTTCAGAACGTCATCAATATGTACAGAGAAGTCAAGGTGTCTGTCCAGCCAGATGCCGAGATACCTGAAAGAGGAGGAGTCAAGAAACATGAAGACCGTCTTGGCATTTAAAAAGAGTTGATGAGAACTAAACCAGAGTTGAACTTTGGTGAAGTTGGACTGGAGCCTGGTAGTGATATCAGCAACAGTATTGCCAGAGGTAAACTACCATATCATCCGAATACATATGGATGCTGGATGCGTTGCAAACATGGGGGAGGTCGTTTAAAAAGATGGATAACAGAATGGGGCCTAACACAGAGCCTTGTGGGACTCCAGTGGTTATAGGCAGGGGGTAAGAGATAGCATCAGCATTTCTTACTGATAGCGACCTGCCAGACAGGTAGGCACTGAACCATCCTGTAGCAGATGGGGATAGTCCAGCAGCTGAGAGGCTGTGAAGGAGGAGGGGTTGAGAAACGGTGTCAAAGGCTTTAGCCAGGTCTACAAAGATAGCTGAGGTAATGTGCCCTTTGTCAAAGCCTAAAGAGATGGTGTCAGTTAGTCTTAAGAGAGAGGTGGTGGTAGAGTGGGATTTCCTGAAGTCAGACAGGAAGGGGGTGAAAAAAGCGGAGTCGGAGAGAAACAGAGAGAGTTGTTTGAGTGCTGTGTGTTCTTGTAATTTAGCGAAGGTTGGCAATATGGAGAGAGGACGATAGTTACCAGGGGAGGAGGGGTCGCCATCCTTCGGGAGGGGGAGGACAACAGCATGTTTCCAGACAGAGGGACCAGTGGGGCATTACGATATGATCGAAACATTCAAACATCTGAAGGGCATTAACAAGGTGAGAGTCTAACATGTTTCAATATAATAAAAAATAGCAGGACAAGAAGACATAACATGAGATTAGAGGGAGGCCGATTAAGGGGTAATGTGAGGAAGTTCTTTTTCACAGAAAAGATGGTGGATGCATGGAATGGCCTACCTCAGGAAGTGGTGGATATGAATACAGTGCAGGGCTTCAAACAGGCATGGGGCAGGCATAAGGGAGCAATAAACATGGATATGATTAGATAGGCCATTGACAGAGTAAAGGCCTATGGCACATTCATAAGGTAGAAAAAATGGTCAGACTGGTTGGGCCTTGCGGTCCTTATCTACCGTCAACTTCTGTGTTTCTGTTTCTATGTAGGGAGCACCCCTAAATTAAAAATGTGCCTGTTAAGCTGCGGCTTTCAAAGTGGCTAGCCTGTTCTTTTCCCATTTCCACAGCCTATGCTTCGACTGAGGGCCACGTCTGCCACATAGTTCAGGGATGTATGTTTTAGGAGGTCTTTGGAAAAAAAAAAAACAGTGCCTCTGTTAAGTACCTGTTTTTTCTTGGTGTTTGGAGGTGGGGTGTTACCTGTGTTTTTCCTATGTCCTTTGGGCATCTGTCCCCACTCTCTTAGGGTGACTTTGTGTAGTGTGCCTGGCAGGTGTTTTCTTACTGCACTGTGTTGGAGGAAATGTTGCCACTTTAATTTATTTGTTCCACTTGTTTGAAGGGGCATTTCCCCTTTAATTATTCTCAGATCTGGAAGTTAAGGACAGGCAGGAAGCATGTCATGAGGGTGAGGTTTTAGACTTTGGCAGGGATCAGCATCTCCTCAGCATTTTTGGGGGCATTTCTTGCCACAGACATGGGGTTGGGGGTTCTCTACGCTCCATTGAACCGCACGGCTTCTCTCCATTTTTTGCCTATTGCTCCATCCGTTGGGTGCACGCCTGTTTCTGTAAGAAGCTTTCTATAGCCTTAGCATGCTTTTGCGCGTGCCCCCTGTTGACGTTCTGACGTGGCACACAGCATTGACGTAACCCTTGTGCCCCTGAGAGAGAGCACGCAAAGCCTGCACTTCTCTAGTGCTAGATGTGGCGGCTATTTTGCTTATAGTTTGTCTGATTGGCTGACTATAATTAGGCTCTTTGCAGCCGGCTGGGCTGCTAGGAATGTTTTTCTGTTTTCTTGTTCTTCCCCACACAATTGGAGCTGGGGAATTGTGACAGTAGTTCTCTCTGGCTAGCAGTGGGGAACACTCATTTATTTTGCTGGAGTTTTTTCTTTCCTTTTGGCACCATGGCTTATTGGAGGCCTCTAATTTTAAAAAGATGTAAGACCTGCAAAATGGTAATGCAACCCTCTCTTCTGGGTTTGTAATGCCCCATTGTGTTACTCAAGCTAATATGTCTCTTACGGTTCCTCCCAGTTGACACTCCGGGTGTGGGGGGGGGGTGTGCACCTGGTGTATTAACTGGCAGTGGCAAAGCAGAATTGCATAGATCCTTGTTGTTGCTCTTAGGAGAACTATTAGGCCCTGATTTTCTGCAGTACATCCCATCAGATGCGCCTGACCCCAAATGGGGCCCATCAGGTGGGGGGATGCACACAGGCACGTCCAGGTGTGCCAGAACAGGACAATAATCATAGAGTCCCATCATGGTGGAATGATAAAATTAGGAAATTAATTAATAAAAAGAAAAGAGCATATTGCAAATATAAACAGACCAACAAGGATGATGATCTCCAAAAATTTAGAGAATTAGCCAAAAAAACTAAAAAACAAATTTGTTTGGCAAAACAAAAGTTAGAACTAAGCTTGATGAAGCAAGAGATAACAAACAACATTTTTATAATTATATAGGGTCATTAAAAGGAACACACAATGTTCTTGGACCACTTATTTCAAATACTGAACTGCTAGTAGACGAGACTGAAATAGCACAAGAACTCAGTGAATATTTTGGTAGTGTACTTAAAGTTGACAGTAGTTCTGATCTGTCCACTCTGAATACAATGGGTCCTACAATCATTTTTTCAGAACAACAAGTGTCAAATGCAATCGGGCAGTTAAAAAATGAATCTTCACCAGGACCAGATGAAATAAATCCATACTTTCTAAAACAGGTCAGCAAAGAACTACAGGGACCATTAACAGTTATGTTTAATATTTCTATTACAGAAGGTAAAACTTTGGAGATATGGAGGAAGGAAAATATAACACCAATGTTCAAAGGAGGAAATAAACAAATTACAAGTAATTATAGACCAATCAGTCTCGCATCCATCATTAGTAAAATCATAGAGAGGCTGATACAAAATATAATACTAGTGCATATTCATAACAATGGCTGTGTTGACATATCCCAACATGGATTTACATCTGGCAGGTCATGTCTAACCAACTCAATAAACTTTTTCGATCTGGTTAGTGAAACTCTGGAACAGGGAATTCCTGTGGATGTAGTTTTCCTTGACTATGCTAAAGCTTTTGATATAGTGTTTCATAGAGTACTTATAGAACAACTATTTAGTATAAATCTTGACACTAAAATCATAAAATGGATTGATTCTTGGCTGAGAAATAGATACTAGAGAGTAGTTATTAGAGGGCATAAATCTGAGTGGACATCAGTTACCAGTGGGGTGCCTCAGGGCTCAGTGCTGGGCCCATTATTGTTCAACATTCTCATTTCAAGCATGCAGACAAATAGTGGTGTCTGGATAAGCAAATATGCAGATGACTGCAAAACCGGATGCATTGTAAACAATAATGAATCTATTAACAACCTACAAAACACTTTTAAATGAATTATGTACATGGGCAAAACATAACAAACTGAGTTTTAATGAGCAGAAGTGTAAAGTAATGCATATAGGAAAAAATAATGTTAAAGCCCACTATACAATTATCAACAATAATTGAAGAAAAGGATTTAGGTGTCATAATTTCAGATGACCTTAAATTTGTCACACATATAAAGACAACTAAAAAATTTTACAGTATCCTAGAGTGTATTATTAGGCATATAAGAAGTAGATCAGCAGAAGTCATACTACCATTATACACCTGCCTTATTCATCCTCACCTGGAGTACTGTGCTCCATTTTGTACCCCCACAACTGTGGGAAACAAAAAAGTATACGTGAGAGTCCAGAGGAGGGTTACGAAAAAAGTAGACAGTGTAAAAAAATATGGATTACAGCAGTAGATTAAGAATCCTTAATCTGTATTCTTTGGAATATAGATCATTAAGAGGGAACCTCATATATCTGTTTAAAGCATTTTTTAAATACTTCATTGCTTGATACCATTTGTCTCAAGAAGCAATTAACACAAAACAATACTAGGTCTCATAGTTATCAGTTAAAAACTACAGTAAGTAAAACTACTAGAAGGAAAACCTTTTTCACACAAAGAACTCCTGCTATATGGAATATATTACTAAAACAGGTGGTGATGAGTGAAACAGTGGAACAGTTTAAAAAAAAACTTGGACCACTACAGTATATGGAAAAACAAAAATACAATTACCACCACTAACCTGTGGTGGTGGGTTCGTTATGGGACTTGACCTTATGAACCTGTAAACAACTATGAAACAAGGCTGCTAGTATGGCTGTGCAGGCAGCCCTCAACCCTGACTATACATCTCCGGCTCTGTCCGCTGTCTTTCCTCCTCAGAGGGTTTGTCCTCGTCGTTCTCAAATGACTTCTTTGGGTCAAGATCATCCCCAAGATCCGCATCCTGACCCAAATAAGTTACTTCAGGATGATGAGGATGGATCCCTCTGAGGAGGAGGAGGAAGGGGAGTGGATGGAGCCAAAGAGGAGGATTCCTATCCTTCCCCTATTCGATGTCAGATCTTTATCCTGTCTAACTGAGGCTTGGAGGACATTGCAGCTTAAGGAGGTGTAATCCATGGAGGCATTAGATGTAAATCCTATCCTGTCCATGCCCTCCTCTGCTCCAAAGTATTTTCCAAACTTTATTTACGGTGACCAGATTATTGCACAAAAATGGGCAGGTGTGGACCAATAAAAATATCTGCCAAGACCTAAAATGTGGTGTTTTCCATTTTGCAAGAAAATACCCGCAAGTGGGAAACCCCTTCTCTGGTGAATAAGGCAGTACATAATTCCGTCAGATACACTACTATTCCTATTGAAGGGTCCTTGGCCTTAGTGGATTTGCATGGTAAGTGAGTGGATGCTTCATGTGGAAGAGTCTTCACTTCCAACGGCCCAAACCTCCACACTTCGTATGCTTCCTTTATTGTTGCCAGAGCCTTATACTTGTGGGCCCTGGACAGCTTAGTTTCCCTGGATTCGAAGGGGGCAAGCATTTTGCAGTTGGTATACATGGCCTCCACCTTCTTAGGGGTTACCATGGTGGAGAACTTGTGCTTGTGTGCTTGCGCTGCTTATCACATTGTGTCTGCCATGTGAGGTGTGTGGCTTTGGCATTGGGTCGCTGATCAGGCTTCAAAGACCAAGCTGTTTCACTTGGCCTTCGAGGGAGGCTTATTTATTTATTTACGAGATTTACCAGGAAGGCATACTGAGCTAAAAGCTCGATTCCAGATGCGACCTGGTTGGTTCTGGCCTGGATGATATTTTTAAGGATACCCAGCATGAAAAGGTCTATCTTCCAGAGTCAAAAGAACAGCAAAAGGCCGGTTTGACTCCAAAAGGTCAGGGAGGCGGATGACAGAGGCAGTATCGAGGGGGTTTTCTTCCCTTAAAAAACTTCAGGTGCTAGGGGAGTAAAGGATCCTATTCTGGTTTCAAGAGCAATAGTAGCAGAGGAGCTCTTGCATGAAGACACAACGGAGGTCCAGGGTGAAAATTGAGCACCTCACAATGAGGTACGTGGGCCCATCTCTGCCACCCTTCTCTTGGTGGAAGACTGCACAATTTTTATACAAAATAGACCCAAATAACATCGGATACTTGGGTTCTGGAAATTCTGGCATTAGGCTATGCAACAGAGTTCTCAACCATTCCCTCAAAGGGGTGTTTTCTGCAATCCCCAGTACCAAAGGACCCCGTGAAGAGGCAAGCAGTGTTGCAGACCCTGGACCATGTCACACAAATTGGGGTGATTTTCTGGTGTTTTCCAGTGAACACCAGTGTTTGTACTTGATTTATTTTGTAACTCCCAAGAAATCGGGGGGGGGGGGTGTTCAGGTCTATTCTGGATCTGAAACACCTAAAACAAGTTTATTTGCCACATGATCTTCAAGATGGAGTCCTTATGCTGAATCATCCCGGCTCTTCAGCCGGGAGATTATTTAGCTTCCGTAGATTTGAGGGATATATATCTCTGCATCATCATCATCATCTGGCAGTCTCATCAGAGGTTCCTCAGGTTCACGGTCCTGGGACAGCATTTCCAGCACAAGGTGCTCCCTTTTGGCCTGACAACAGCCCCCAGGCTTTTCTTGAAAGTGCTCATAGTCCTGGTGGCTCAGCTCTGGCAGGATGGACATCTTGTCTATCCCTACCTGGATGATCTGCACATTTGAGTGCCATCTGTGACATTGGTGCAGAAATCAGTGACCAGGACTCTGGAGATTTTGGAGTACCATGACTGGATGGTGACTTGGGAGAAAAGCTCTCTCAAACCATCACAGACCCTTGAGCACCTGGGAGCAGTGTTCAAGAAGGATGAGGGGAAAGTCTTCCTCTTGCCAGCCAAAAAGGAGACCATGTTGAGAGTAGTTCAGTGGTTGAGGAGCCAACTGTCTGCATCAGCTCACAGTCTTCTGCAGATTCTGGGCCTCATGATGGTGATGCTAGAACTGGTCCCTTGGGCTCGCTTTCTCATGTGGACCCTACAGACTGAGTTGCTGTCGGTCTGCAATCCAACCTCGGAGGACTATCAGGTCAGGATCGCAGTTTCACCATCCCTGCGGCAGTCTCTGAGTTGGTGAGTGAGTTTAGACAATCTGAGAAAGGGGTCTCCCTTGAAAATTTCCTCAGAGTTGATTATGACAGCTGATGCCAGCCTCTCAGGTTGGGGGCAGTGCTGGACCATATTCCCATTCAGGGGACTTGGTTAGTGCAGGAACAGTACCTACACATAAATATTCTGGAGATGAGGGCTGTGCACCTTGCTCTTCTTCATTTTCAAAGTTGGGTGCAGTTAAAAGCCGTAAAAATAAGGTCAGACAACGCTGTCACGGTGGCATACATAAACAATCAAGGACGCACAAAGAGCAGAGAGATACTAAAAGAAGCCACTAATCTCCTGCTATTGGCAGAGGAGAACCTTCTCTCTGTCAGCAGTTCACTTGGGGGTGGTGGAGCTGAACATTCAGGCCAATTGACTAACCTGTGAGAATGTTCGTCCAGGGGAGTGGATGTTGAACCCGCTGGTGTTCGACCTTCTGTGTAGATTCGGTCACCCACGCATGGAATTTTGGCAGGGTGTATGCCTTCCTTCCTCTGTTGCTCCTCCCCAGACATGGTCATTCACAAAATATGGCACTCAAGAGGAAGCTTTCTTCTGTTAGCTCCAGAGTGGCCCAGAAGACTGTGGTTCTTGGACTTAGTGTATCTAGCTCAACATGCACCGTTTCGCCTTCTGTGATATGTGTGTGTGTATAACCTTCTCTTCCAAGGCCCCATTCTGCTTCCAAATCCTGGAGAAATGCAGCTTGTGACCTGCTCCTGAAAGGAGGAGAATCCTGAAACAGGGTTTCTCTAAGAAGGTAGTGGGCACCTTGATGGCTGCCAGAAAGAGTTCCATGTCAGCATTTTATGCTCATGTATGGACCAACTTTTTGGCTTGGGCCAGATGTAAAAATATCTGACCTTCTAAAGCCATGATTCTGCAGATTTTGGATTTTCTGCAGGAAGGAGTGGAGAAAGGTTTGGCCTTGAGCACCTTGAGAGGTCAGGTGTCGACTCTTGGGGTCGACCTTAGGGACAACCAGGAGGTTGTTTTCTGCAGGCTGTCAGCAGGAGTCGACCTCTGTTCCAATCTTCTGTTCCTCCATGGGATCTGAATCTGAAAACTCTTTGTAAGGAGCCTTTTGAACCACTTTCATCTCTACCATTGGAGATGCTTTCTTACAAGGTGTGTTTTTTAGTTGCTGTGTGCTCAGCGAGGAGGATTGGTGAGCTTCAGGCCTTGTCCCACCAAGAACCTTACCTCATCATGCATAAGGACAAGGTAGTGTTCAGCACAGTTCCATTTTTCATTCCGAAGGTTCCCCATGGCCTTCCATGTGAACCAGGAAATCTGTCTCCCATTCTTCTTCTTTCTACACCTTACTCATCTAAAGGAGAAGGAGTTGCACAAGTTAGATTTGTGATGGGCCTTTAGGACATACTTTAGACTAACTGTTGAATTCTGTAAATTGGATAGGTTGTTCATTTTTTTCGGAGCAGACAAAAAAGGACAAAAAGCCTCCAGGGCCACATAAGCTAGGTGGGTGAAGTCCTGCATTGCCAAGGCTCATTACACAGAACTGAAGAGGCTTTTGGTTCTCAGCAAGACTCACTCCATCAGGGCTATGGCCACCTCTTGGGCAAAGAGAAGTGAGGCGTCTGTCTTAGAACTGTGCAAGGCAGCTACATGGTCCTCCATCCACACATTCACCAAGCACTACAGATTGGATGTAAAAAGTTCTGCTGATGTGGCCTTAACTCACAGGGTTTTGCAGGTAGCAGTTATCAGGTAAACTCCTCCTGTACATAGCTGCCTCCACACGTTTTTTTCCATGGGTACTGCTTCTTAGAACCCATCAGTATTGAATCCAATTGACAATGTGGAGTGCTACAGAAAGAAAAAAATTTCTTCAGGTTAAAGCCAGATTTAAAAACTGCCCTAAATAGCTTCTGCCAGAGAACAGGCAGAGAATACCAAGAGGAAGGAGCTGCTGTTATAACTATACTTCTCTACTGGGACTATTTTGCCTCCTTCCTCCCCCACCTAAGCCAGTTCTCGTTTATAGGCACAGGATTTGACTGACAACAGGAACTTCTTGTTTGGGAGCAGGAAGTGAGTGATCACAGAGCCACAAAAGTCTCACCATCCTTGAAGGAAAAGAGGAGCTCTCCATCCCTCCTAGAGGTCTGCCTCTGAGCAAGTAAGGAGACTACTGAGAAATATAGGAACTTCTTGTCTCAGAACAGGAAGATCAGGAGCTTAAAGAGCACAGAGGCAGTAAGTAAGTAGGGAGAAAAAAATAAACCAAGGAAAGAGTAAATATTCCTAACAACAGTTAAGGGGCCAGAAATAAGACATGATGGGAGTGGTGCAGTGCAGTGCAGTGGCTGTGGAGCAGCAGTCTTCCAGGAGACGTTCTGGAGGATGCAGCGGTGTTCCATCTGCAGGCATCTCTCTGGACTGAGGGAGAAGATTGCTTATCTCTAGGCTGAGTTGGCCAGGATTTGGGGGACCTCCTGTCCCACCCAGGGACCACCAGGGCCACTACCATTGCCTCAGAGTTTGCCAAGAAAGAGGAGCGGTTGGACCACAGTGTGCTCAGGGAGGGTGAGGGTGGTGGAACAGAGGTGCATCCCTCCAGTTTTACCTCTCCACAATTCATATGCCATTCTGGCAAAGTGTAGTTCCTCTATGGAGGCACCCGCAGTGGAGACCAAGGAGGATGCTGGGAACCTCCACAAAGGAGACCCACAGGAAGGTGGCAGAATTCTGAAAGAATTAAGGGGAGAACTAGTGACACCACTGATTACCCTTTTTAACAAATCATGGGAGGATGGTGTGGTACCTGAGGACTGGAGAAAGGCGGATGTGATTCCCCCTCGCAAAAGTGGGAGCAAGACAGAGGCAGGAAACTACAGACCTGTCAGTTTGACCTCTATGGTAGGGAAAGTGATGGAATCACTTCCGAAGGAAAGAATTGTTGAGTACCTAGAGGCCAGTGGGGCACAGGACCCAAGGCAGCATGGGTTCACAGTGGGAAGGTCATGTCAGATGAATCTAATTGATTTCTTTGACTGGGTGACCGAAGTAGTAGACTAGGGAGGCGCTGTGTATATGGCCTACCTAGACTTTAGCAAGGCATTTGACACAGTCCCATACAAAAGATTAATAATCAAATTAGCCAGCATGGGAGTGGGTCCCAGGGTGGTAGCCTGGGTAAAACATTGGCTGGACAACAGGACACAGAAGGTAATAGTAAATGGAGTCCACGCTGAAGAAAGAGGGGTTACTAGTGGGGTACCACAGGGTTCAGTACTGGGTCCAGTCCTTTTTAGTGTCTTTATAAGTGACATTACAGAGAGACTGGAAGGAAAAGTATGCCTCTTTGCAGATGACACAAAGATCTGCAACGTGGTTGATACACAAGGGGGTGTGGAAAGGATGAGAAGGGACTTGGCAAGGTTGGAGGAATGGTCAGAGGTATGGCAGCTTGGATTCAGTGCAAAGAAGTGCAAAATAATGCACCTGGGAGACAAAAACCCAGGGGAAGATTACACAATGGGGTGGAGGTAGTAACAACAAAAATGGAAAGGGACCTTAGGGTAATCATATCAGATGACCTTAAGGTTAACAAGCAATGTGAGAAGGCAGTAGGGAGGGCTGGGAGATACTGGGATGTATAGGGAGAGGCATCACCAACAGAAAATAGGAAGTTGTCATCCCTCTGTACAGAGAGTTAGTGAGACCCCATCTGGAGTACTGCATCCAGTCCTGGTGACCCCGTCTCCTCAAGGACATAGACAGGATGGAGGCAGTCCAGAGGAGGGCAACTAAAATGGTGCGGGGTCTGCAAGAGAAGCCATACGAGGTGAGACTAAAGGAGCTTAATATGTATACCCTTGAGGAAAGGAGGGAGGGGGGGCATGATAGAAACTTTTAAGTACCTCAGTGGAATCAACAAAGTCCAAGAGGGTAGCCATCTTTCAGAAAGAGATGTGCAAGAACAAGGGGACACAATTTGAAGACAGAGGGGGGACGGCTCAGGGGCAATGTGAGGAAGTATTTGTTCACAGAGAGGGTGGTGGACACACAGAACAGCCTTCCTGAGGAGGTTGTGGGGTCTAAAACTGTGAGAGAATTCAAGAATGCATGGGGCAGACATAAGGCAATTCTTGTGGGGGGGGTAGGAAGAAATAGGCTGTTGGTTAACTAGGATCTGCAGCTTATCCTGTAGGTAGGGAATTGGGCAGACTAGGTGGGCCAAGTGGGCCCGATCTGCTGTCAAAAGTCTATGTTTCTATGTTTCATACTTACCATAGTTTCCTTTTCTGTTAGCTCCTACATTGTCAGTAGGGCCCACCCGGGAGCCTTGCTACTGTGAGAAGACAATACTGTCCCGTATGCCAGCGCTGGGATGTTCGTTGTTTTGTTATAAACTCTGACTGTAAGTATGTTGGGACATCCCTCCATAGTTTACCTACTGTGCTTTTATTTATATAGATATGCAACCCCCTCAAAAAAAAAAAAAAAAAAAGCAGTTCCGCATTAGAATCTTGGTTACCTTGCAGATTTTACAGGTTCGCATTTGATGATAACCAAGCATGCCTCCTTTGTTGCAGGTGAGTGCTTACTCTGTTTGCTGTCTTTTCCCAGTGTTATCTGTTTACATTAGTTTCTTTGGCAAGGCTGTTCTAGTTGATTCAGTGCTGCAGGACCTTCCAAGTCATTAGAGAATTGGAAGACGAGATTTGATCCCGTGCTTCCATCTGATGAGGTAGGCAACTGTTTACTGTATTTTATTCTGGCTAAAGTCCTATCTATGTAGACAGCTGGTTTGTGTGCTCTTGTGTCAAGATGACCAGTTTGATCTTATGGATATATTTTTTCCATGTTTAGAGTCACTGCATAGACTATAGTGACTGGAGAGTTGCTGCTGTCTGGAATGTTCAGGTGCCCAGGATTCTGTCCTGATTACAGCCTTGGGCTGTGCCATTTCCCTTAGTAGGGGTGCACTTAATCCATCAGTATGGAATCCCATTGACAGTGTAGGAGCTAACAGAAAAATAAATTATGGTAAGGATGAAGAAATGTCTTCTTTTCATGGCATCCAGGTCTGATCTTGCTGTGGCAGTCCGGTCCTGCGCCAAACCATCTTCTGCTCTTTTTGTCCATGTCAGAACTGTGTTCCAAAGTGCTTTCTGGTACTGAGCAATATGTGGTGACTAAGCTGTCTGTCTGATAAGCAGGAAGCTGTTGCATATACTTTTTTTGCTCTAGTATTTAATTTTTTAAAGTTTTTTTCAGGGGGCTGCACAGATAGTGCTTTTTGCTGTCTGATAAGCAGCAGCCTGGCCCACTCTATGATGATCAGGATGGGCATACAGATATTCCACTCCCTGCTTGTCCACCTGATATTTTCTCTC
This sequence comes from Neoceratodus forsteri, assembly GCA_016271365.2. NCBI lineage: Eukaryota > Metazoa > Chordata > Ceratodontiformes > Ceratodontidae > Neoceratodus > Neoceratodus forsteri. The sequence goes on from JADMNL010000022.1 coordinate 320,705,001, forward strand.
AGTTTTTTCTTTGAAGGCTGCTACTGAAGTAGGTGCAGCCATGATTTTTGCTATGGGCTTTTTAAGTGGGTTTATGTATGGGAAGTCACATCCTGGTGGAGCTACCAGCACGTATATAAAATCAGCATCCTCATCCTCCTCCGTTTCTAGTGAGTGGATGTTGGGTTTCTACCATTTATCTGACAAATGAGGAAAAAGATAAGTAATCCTCAGTTTGTCTTGGAGGAGATTCAAAATCTTGCTCAGGTATGCCCTTTAATTCCATAGGGTCTCATTCCTCCATGTGCACATAATATTCTTCTTCCTTCTCCTATGCAGGCAGATAGGCTGTAGCCTGAGCCTGGGGAGGGGTGGATGGCAGGTATGTTATTGAAATTTCCCATGGTCTGGACTGCCTGGAAAAACTGGCACATTTTTGATATGTCGTCTGACGAGGGCATTTTTTCAGTGCCATCTGCCTGTTCCTTCTCTGTGCAGGAGGATTGGCAGTGACATTATTTTCTTTCAATTTCATTTTGGCAGCACTCTAAGGCACTTTTATTTTTGCCATCACTGGGTTCAGGGTTTCCCCACCAACACCCTGATAATCCGAACCATCATTAGCAAGCCTTTAGATGGCTGTGAAACTTTATATCAAATTTTCTTTTTTACGTGTCACCTTTTACATTATTTGCTGCTGTGCATGAGAAAATAGACCCTTCAGATGCATGCTTTCCACCACCATCCTTGGGATCACCCTCAGAGCCTTCTTATTATTTTTAGGTGACACAGAGGCAGACTAAGAAGGCATGCTTCTTTTTAAAATTGTTACCCTTTTAAATTAGGTTTTTGGGCAAAGCATACAACAGGACTTACAATTTATAAAGTCCTGGTGTGGTCATAAACGCTTTAAACAAAGCTCATGAAGGTCTGCCTTTGCCAGGAGCTGAAAACAATTTGTACGTTTTTTTGAAGGTCCATGAGGTCTCTCTGACATACCAATTAGAGCGATCCTTGAAATAAAATGATTTCCAAAAAATGATACAGTACAAGAACTCAGTAGGAAAGAATGGCTCCTGTACTGAAGAACTGTGTCAAAGGTCAAATTGCAGCTCCTGTAACAGGAACCAATTAATTAAGGTGAAAGGACACAGACAGAAATGGAAAGTGAAACATTCCATTCTCTGTAAACTGGAGAACTAAAAGTAGTAAGCCACTAAAGACTTTGCAAAAGGAAAGTACAGTTACGCAAGAACTTACCATAATAGTAGATCTTTGAGAGGAGCTTTTGCAGCAGGTTACACCATTAGGACTGAAGCCAGCGGGCACCAGGACCCCGTGGAAAACTTATAGCTAGCAATATATAGCGGGGGACCACGCCCTGATATCAGTCGCCCCTGACGTCCACCTGTGGTATAAAAGGGGCATTCCCTCAGCACCACTTCAGTTCTCCTGCCGGAGACCTCAACAAGCCCAATGAATGGAAAACCAAGGTGTTCCTCTGAAACCAAGGAAACTGTAACATTGATGGAAAAGCAGTCACCAGGGGGATGAGGAGGGGAGTAGCACCCACTGCAAGAGCTCCTCTCGAAGATCTACTGTTATGGTAAGTTCTTATGTAACTGTACTATCTCACTTCAAGGAAGCTCTTGCAGCAGGTTACACCGTTAGGATTGAGTCCCAAGCAGTAAAAGGACTGACCCTGGTCAGCTGGGAGGAGGTAGAGGTCAGCGTAAGAATCTCCAGAGAGCAGGCCCTGCAGGACTGCCAGTCCAAAACCTGCACTGCGCCTAGAGGCAATGTCCAGACTATAGTGCCAGATGAAAGTTTAGTCAGAACTCCCAAGTGGTCATTGCACAGATGTCAGCAGTGGACACATTTCTTAAGGATGCAGAGGAAGCAGCTACATCCCTGGTAGAATGGCCTTTAACCAGGCCTGGTAAAGGCTTGTCGTATTTGTTGTAGTAATAAAGAATGCAATTAACTAACCATTTGGACAAACATTGTTTGGAAACTGAAGCCCCTTCTTTTTGTGGGGCGAAAGAAACAAATAACTGATCAGTTTTTCTGATGACTCGGGTGCAGTCCAAATAAGAGTATGAAGTAATGCCTCCCGTGGATTCGAATATTCTGGGTAATACACAGACAAGTGTATGTCCTGATTCAGAGTGAACTCAGATACCACCTTAGGAAGAAACTTAGGATTGGTCCGCAAAGACACCCTGTCCTTAAGGAAAACTAAACAAGGCTCTTTACACATCAGAGCCTGAAGCTCAGAAATCCTCTGAGCTGAAGTAATAGCAACCAAAAATAACGCTTTCCGTGACAGAAAGTGTAGCTCACAGCTTGCGGCAGGCTCAAAGGGAGGCAAAGTAAGCTTTTCTAAGATGAACAAAATATCCCGGGGGGGGCGCAGGGTCCTGGATGGGAGGTCTCAGATGCAGTACACCCTGCAAAAAAGTGCGGGAAAGATCAAGTTGGGCAAGAATCTTGCCTTCTATAGGTGCACAGTATGCAGAGATGGCGGATAAGTGCACCTTAATCGACAAGTAACTCAGGCCTGAGTCTGATAAGGAAAGGAGGTACTCTAGAATGAGATTCTCCAGACAAGTAAAAGGATCCAGTTGAGTGGTGGCCCATATACAGAACTGCTTCCACTTCATAGCATAAGTGGACCTAGTGGAGGGTTTCCTGGTTGCCACTAGGACATCTACCACCTGGGGAGAAACCCCAAATCAGGCAACTGCTAAGTCTGCAGGAGCCATGAGAGAAGGTGTAGTGACTTGAGGTCCAGATGTTCCCATGTTCCCTTGCTGCTCCCCCACACTTCCTCAGTCCCACCCCCTCTTTTCTTTTTTTTTCGTCACTTTTCCTTTCTTCTTTAAAGATGCATCAATCTACGTTCCTCGAATGCAATTTTTTATGTACATCCATATACTCTTTTGCCTGTTATGTTCTGTCTAGCTGTAACTCATGACGTGGAACCTTTGTAAAAGAGCCTTGGCTCAAAGGTATTTGTAATCTTAGAATTCAATAAATAAATAAATAAAAGATGTACAAGGGTACCCTGCTTCTGTGAGAGCAGGTCGGAGCAAAGAGGCAGGGGAATTGGAGGCTCCACTGCTAATTGCTGAAGGAGTGGAAACCAAATCTAGCACGGCCAGTAAAGGGCTATTAGGATCATCTCTGCCCCTTCTGACTGCAATTTGAGCAGAACCCTCTGCAGCAGTGGAAAGGAAGGGAAGCTGTAGAGAAACCTCCCTGTCCAGGAGAGGAACAACGCGTCTCACCAGAAAACACCAGGCCTTGGATCTGGCGAGCAGAAACTGGGCAGTTTTGCATTGGATGAGGACGCGAAGAGGTCCAATTCTGGATGGCCCCACCTGTCAAAGAGATCTTCGACCACTGAAGGAGGTACAGTAGTTCCCATTCATGAGCCTTGGACCGAGAACAACTTAGACCGTCAGCCAAGGTGTTTTGGACACCTGGAACATGCATAGCAGTCAGGTTCAGGCGATGCTCTATGGCCCAATACCAAACTCTCATCGCCTTTCTGCAGAGGGAATAAGAATGCAATCTCTCTGCTTGTTCATGTAAAAGACCACAGCAGACATATTGTCTATCTGGATCAAGAGCAGGCCCAGGAGTAGGTTCATCTGGAAGGCTTGAATAGCATACAGAATTGCCTGCATCTCTAAAACATTGATGTGGAGATGCTGCTCCAGTGGACACCAGGTCCCCTGAACCTGATGATCTGCCAAATGGGTGCCTCAGCCCTGGTCCGACATGTCTGTGGTCAGGATCTGACGAGGGGACTCTGACCAGAAATGAACCCTCTTGGAGAAGTTGGAGGGGCTCAGCCACCACGTCCTAGTCTGTCACACTGAGTTGGAGACTGACACCAGTTGTTCCAAATTATCTGTGCGCTGGTCACATTGGACCCAAAGGTTCCACTGGGCTACCCTCATATGCAGACAAGCCAAGGGCACTGTTGCAATGGCCACTGCCATGTGTCACAGCAACTGTAAAACTATTCTGGCTGGAACTTGGCGAGGACTGGCTGAGCCTGAGGCTGAAGGCATTCTGCCCTGTCTAGAAGAAGAAAGGCTTTGCCTTGTACAGTGTCCAAGATTGCCCCTATGTACTGGAATCTTTGACTTAGCCAAGGGGAGGATTTGGGGAGCTTGAGGGTTATCCCCAGATCCCAAAACTGTGAGAAAGTGGCCTTTATGGTTCTGAGCAACTGCTCCTTGGTGTGAGCTGTCAGAAGCCAGTCGTTTAGGTAAGGGAAGACATAATGGCCTTCCCTCCTTAAGTTCACTGCATTGGTGGAACAGGTTCTATGGCGTGTTTTTGCAGGAGCTCCTGGATCTCATCTTGAATGAGGGAGATGTAGGCCTTAGGTTAATGGGAGGTGGCTGGAGGAGTGTCTGGTGGAATCTCCAAAAATTCTAGGGTATGTCCCTGTTCCACTAACTGCAGAACCCATTGATCTGAGGTTATTCTGCTCCAACCCTCTCGGTAGTGAGAGAAATGAACCCCACTGCCTCCCTCAGAGATTCGGCTGGGGTGGAGGGGTCGGGTAAGGAGTCAGGCAGAAGAGCTGGGGACAGCTAACGTGGCCTGGGAGGTTCTGGGAGCTCTGGGGGCAGAACCTCTTGTGGCTTGGGAAGTAGCCTTTCTCTTAAAGGCATTTCTGGTCTGGTTACCTTTGGGCTGTTACTTCAAGGTGTGATGAAAGGACTGCTGCTGGGATGATTTAGGCTGAGATCAGTAAAGAGTGTGGACCGAACGGATAGCCTTTCCTGATGGTGAGTGATTATATATTTTGAGAATGCTCACCAAACAAAATCCAAAATCTTAGACTGGACATCTGGAGCAAAACTGGAGACCCTCAGCCAGGAGTAGCATCTTAGGCAAACCCCTGTATCCACAGCCCAACCTGCAGAATCCGCAGAGTCATATGAGGCTTGGAAAACGTGGGTCCCCATGTCCGAATCCAACTTTAGGGGGTGAAACAGTTCGGTCTTTCCGGGCAGATCTGACTGAACTTGTGCCACCTCAAAAGCCTTCTACCACAGGGTGTTCTGATAATGGACCATGTGGGCGAGGAAGTTAAGGGAACAGATAGTGCAGATGGCTGAGGAATGGACCTCATTTCCGAAATAGTCTATCTGCCTGGAGTCCTTATCGGGAGGTTGAGTGTTAAGGTGCCAGGGTCGTTTTAAGCAGTTATGGGCCGCATTAATAATGACCGAGTCAGCCTCTGGGTGCACCCCATAAAAAGGTTCATTCCTTGGGGCGTTATACAAGTGATCCGTCGTCTTAGACATTGCCGGTGTATTGGAGGGATGCTTCCAAGCAGTCCTATTTACATCCTTGAAGGAGTTGATCAGTGGAGGAACAACTAGCGGTAAGGACTCCTCCTTACAGAGGAAAATGGATAACTGACATTGCTTGGGATCCACTCCCTCAGTATCCCAACCCATGAGGGCTTGGATATGCCTCATCACATCCATGAAAGTGGGTCATCTGAACAACACCGTGGGGGTGTCCTTGGTCTTCTCTGGTTCGGAGTGCAGGTCAGAGTCCCCAGAGTCAGGGTAGGAATAGGAGGAGGAATATCCCCCCCCCCCAGTTCACCAGAATCCAGAGGGGGAGGGGGGAGCGATGAGGCTTATGGCAGTGGGTCCCTGAATGACCTCTGCCAGCTCCATTTGGTTGTAGAGTAGGCTCCCTAGGAGGTGGCGTTGGGGCCTTTCTAGGGGGAACCTGCTCCTTAGTTGGATTGGAAGGAGGGTCCCTCGTAGTTGGAGTAGAGGGCTCCTTCAGTGTCTCCTTATTTTTAAAGTATGCCTGCCAGGCCGCAAAAAAGGGCATTATGATCTGTGGGCAGGTTCTGAGGCTTGACCAGGGGAACTGGCGTCTGTGGGGTAGACTGTGAGGGCTCTGGTGTCAGTTCTTTAGGCTGCGGTAACCCTGGTGTCGGATCCACTGGCATCTGTTTAAGCGACATAGGTCCCTGTGGTAGGGAACCTTTTGGTGCTGGCCTGACTGGAGTCGAGAGACCAGGCATCGGCTGTGTGATGACAGGTCCTGCTGGCAACAGCGGAGGATTAGGAGATGATGGCTGAGGCATCAATGGGGAGGCCAGCATCAACGGGACAAGTGTGGGCTGACACCAGTCTGGAGAAGCAGTCGGCACTGGCCTAGAAAGAGAGGCCTGTCCTTGGGAGATGACTCCTGAGCAGGGCAGAGGCGTCACACTCACGAGGGAAGTGAATGCATGTCCCTGGCTCACATGAAGGTGTTGGTCCCCTGACATTGGAATCGACTTTGCAGACACCTTGACCGGTAGGTGATGGTCAAGGACCCGCCACCTACGGAAGACCTGGTCGAGCCACTTGGCTAGGGACCCGCCTGCTGAATGGCCCTCAGCTTCAGGGGCTAAGAGGCTGGGGATGATGTCCTGAGCCCCAAAGAACCACCTCTGGAAACAGAAGATCAGGTGGTTTTACAGCTGGGATCCCTGAGGGAGAGAGGGCTGCCAGAGTGGAAGAGGCCGACCTCCCGTTGGAGGAAGACCCATGTTTGTTGCCCAACTTGTGCAGGGACCTAGAGCGAGAAGCTGACTGGGGTTTTTCCCTATGCTTCTCCCAGTGCTTGTGCTTTCCCAAAGATTTCTTCACCTCCTTGGCTGAAGAAGAAGTGGAGGCCCCAGAGGCCGGGGAAGAGGAGGTACTCTGGTGAAGCTCCTTCTCCATTGCCAAGAGCTTTTGTTGTAGCAGGAAGGCTTCCAAGCTCTTCTGTTGGCGAAGCTGGGTGAGCTGGTTAAAATTCCTGGCAGTGCTGGCAGGCCTCAGTGTCATGGTCTGGGCCTCAGCAAAGCAGGCACGATGAATGGCCGTCCTTATGGGGAAGTTGCTTTCCACAAGCACACTTCATTCGCCGCCGGTCTAGTGAAGAGGATGGAGAAGAAGACATGCAAAGTATCACTGTAAATTATGAAGAAAAAAAAGAAAAATAATAAACCGTGGGTGACGCGAAGAAGATGGCGGTCAACTAAGCAGGAAGACATCCGTGAAGGTCGGATTATGGTCAAAAGCGGAAAAAATGAGGTGGTGTTGGAGGACCGCTCGTTTTATACCATAGGTGGACGTTGGGGTGGACTGAGGGGGGGGCAGTCCCCTGCAATATACTGCTAGCTAGAAGTTTTCTATGGGGTCCTGGCATCTGCCGACTTCAGTCCTAATGGTGTAACCTGCTGCAAGAGCCCCCTCGAAGCGAGATTGTGGTTTACTAGTTAAAATAGTCACAGTAGCCAAGTAGGATAGTCTCTAGCTCCTGGGAATCAAAACAGGAACCAGCTAAACCTACATTCCAAATTCGAAAATTTGCATAGGTTCAGTCTCCGTGGCATCGCTCTTAGCTGAGATGACTGCATAAAGTGTAAACATCTAAGTGAGATATTACTTGGGTTAGAAGGACATTTTTGTGCACTGTTAGCACCCTGGGGTTAGAAGGACATTTTTGTGCAATATTAGTAAAGTACATCCTGTGAAAGTAGGTAGTGAGCTGTTACTTACAAAATAAGTTCTCTTGAGAAATGAGAGCTATAAGCTGGTTTAAAGAGTGCTTGAAATTGCAGTACGTGACTCCGGGCATGAGCATTAACGTCAGTAACAGTTCACTGCCTACTTTCATTGGGTATACTTTGCTTATTTATTTATTTATTGAAACAATCGGAATTAATACCTTTGAGTCAGAGACTCCTTTACAAAGGCTCCACATCATAGAAAACAATACAGAGCATACAGTGAACAGACATTACAGTGTAAATAACGGTGTGGGAAATATCACACCTTATGAATGATACAGAGTATAATTACAACAGTCATAGACAATGCAGTACAGAGGCAAAAATACATAAATACAGTATCTACGGGGTAATCATACAGTACAGTAGCTGATGAAGAAAAGTATTTATGACTGGATTGTACAAGCAGAGCAGTCCAGTGATTGTCGGCTAGTCTGAGGCTAGGTAAGACCGAAGGCAGGGACAGGCACTCTAGAGGTAGGATCTAGAGGGTCCATTGTCGTGGCACAGTTTTAGGTCGTGGGTAGGTCAGGTACAGTCACAGGTGGACTCACGCAAGATGTTGCTACAGAGAAGGGATTTGAACAGTCCCAGGGTAGGAGCCAGGGGTACTGGTTTGGGCAGTAAATTCAGCCAGCTGGGGGACGCGGTATCTGAAGGTTCTTTGCCTCATGGAGGTTTTACAGCAGGGAACCTGGTCGGGTGATTTCTCAGCGTGGCACATGCATCTAGTGCTGATGGGGGCAGTGCCGCAAGAGCAGGGGGCTTGAGGCCAGCCATGATTTTCTTGGCAAGGAGACGAGTCTGGTACTTTAGGTGATCATCAAAATTAAACCAGTTTGTACTGGTATGAAGCGTACAGGTGTGCGTGAACTGGTCACATCCTGTGGCCAGTCTACAGGCTTTATTCAGGGAAACCCTAATTTGGTTGAGGGAGGTGTTGTCGGCAGCACCATAGAAAATTATTCCGTAATCAATGAGTGACAGGACAGAGGAGGAGATGGCTAGCTGTGGGGGCCGGGGGAGACAGTGCTTGTAGCAGTGGAGCAGACCAATGTGCACATTTACAGCTGTATTAAGTCAGCGGATGTGTTCGTGGTAGGTTAGCCCAGAGTCTAGGGTTACCCCTAAGTATTTAAAGGTAGAAACTTGCTCCAGGGTCTCTTTTTTGGAGTTATGGATGAGCAGAAGATGGCTACTGAACTTGTTTTGGGCATGGGCAAACAGCATGGACTTTGTTTTTTTATAGTTTAGAACAAGCCTATGGTCAGCAAACCAGGATTCGGCCTCATTAAATGACCTTTGGAGGCTACTTGGAAGGCAGCAGGGTCGGTGTGGATGCTGAATAAAACCACATCAACCGCGTATAGTAGGGAGACTCCCAGAACAGGCCTTGGGCAGGGAGTTAAGGAATAGAGTACGGGGCCAAGGATTGACCCTTTGGGGACCCTAGATGTAACTCTGAGGGGGGACGATAAGGTTTGCCCTAGTCTGCCTCTCTGGGTTCTGTCAGACAGGTAGTTTGAGAACCAAGTGGTGGTATCCTGTAAGAAACCTACTTGGATTAGCGAGGTTAGGAGAAGTGTGTGGTGGATGGTGTCAAATGCTTTCGAAAGATCTATAGACAGCACCAGCAATCTGGCCTGCGTCCAGGGTTGCATGGATAGCGTTGGTATATTGCAAAAGTGCGGTTGTGGTGCCATAGTTTTTACGGAAATCTTGCTGTTCGGGGCAGAGGAGATTGTATTGAGCAAGGTAGTCTGTGACTTGGGTGGCGACTATCTTTTCAAGAACCTTGGAGAGAGGGGGCAGAATTGAGATCGGCTGATAATTACCAGGCTGAGTTTGGTTGCCACTCTCCAGGAGAGGAGTGAGGGCAGTTTTCTACATGGAGGGGAACTGACCTAGGGCAAGGGAGCGGTTTAGCAGGGCAGTGAGGGGGTGGAGTACTTCAGAGAGAGTGAGCCTTAGTATTTTAAGATCGAGAATGTCGTTGCTGAAACGGGATTTGCTGTGTGCCTTTAGCGGGGACGGGGGGGGCAGCATCACGCTGGGAGATGACCTTGAGGCTGAAAGGGGGTACTTGGGTGGGTGTCGATGTTATGGTGGGGGTGCAAAAGTTGGCAGGAGCATGCCGCTGAGGTCCGAGAACAAGGAGTTCAGTGCATTTGCTATTGTATCAGGATCCGTAGAGATACCACCATTTACCAGTATCTGGGGGCATTAGAGATTTTGCCATTAAGTTCTTTGAGGGAGTCCCAGAAATTGTGCCCCTTCCCCCAGGAAGCGGTGAGGGCTGCTGTGTAGTAATTGGTCTTTGCCTGTCGGACCTGCCAGGTGCAGCAGTTCCTGGCCTCATGGTAGCATTGCCTATCAGCGAGCCTCCCAGTCTCTAAGGCTATGTGCCAGAGATTGTCACGGTGGCCCATGAGGTCCAGAAGGGACTGGAAAGACAAGGAGTATCAGCTCCTTTAATGACCAGTTTGCAGAAGGGTGCCAAAAGGTCACAGGCGGAATTGAAGGAATTGACAAAGTACTCCGGGTCTGAATCAATATCAGGCGAGGCAATAATGGGAGACCAGTCCCAGCTGATGAGGTGGTATTTCAAGGACTGTATCTTGTCTGGCCTGAGTTTTCACTGAAAGCTAACTTTTGGAGGGGCCTTTGTAGCCAAATAAGACCAGCGCCCGAGTACTGGCGAGTGGTCACTTGGTGCGTCAGGTAGCACAGAGACCTGGGTGAATTTGTGAGGGTGATTAGTAAGAATTAGGTCAATGAGGGTCGAGGTACCTGTTCTTGGGTTGTGTTGGGTGGTAGCGGGCACAACTTGTGATAGACTGAGGGCGGTGGCTGCAGCATCCCTATATGGTGCGGCAGTGTCCGCTAACCAATTGATGTTAAAATCACCCAGGGCAATAATTTCTGCCTTATATGGGTGCTGCTGGAGGTGGGCCAAAACTGACTGGAATGCACTTTTTTGATTCCTGAGTGGGATAAAGAGAGGTGCCCTGGAGGGAACAACATTAACTTGGAGGGAGAGGACCTGGGCACCATGGTCAAGAGCTGGGGATGGCAGAGTGAGACCTTGGAGGGTGTCATGGAGGTAAATTGCACATCCTCCCCCTTTTTTGGCTAGTCTGTCAGCCTGAAATATTGTGTACCCTGGCAGAGCTACTGCAGAGTCAGGGGTGCAGCCATTTAGCCAGGTTTCTACCACTGAGATAATGTCTGGTCGTTGTTGAGCAACCCACCTTTGTAGATTGTCACATTTCTTTAGCAAACTGCAGATGTCGATGGAGGCTATACAGAGTTCCCCGGGTGCTGTCTGATTAGTCAGTGGAAGGAGGTAGGACCAGGGTTAGGGTGGATGTTTCTGGAGATCAAGAGGAGTAGCATTAATACCCATAGGGAGGCGAGCCTCAGATTTGTAAATGCCCTGGAGTGCTTTCGGGTAGGACAAGCGGGGAGCAGTACACAGACAGAGGTGGGCATATCCCTTAGGAAGGGAGAGGCAAAACAAGGCAGTGACCAGCGGGAGGTAAGGTCTAGTCCACAGTGGCCGGAGATGGGTGGGGGGATCCCGGGAGCCCTGTGGTCATGGTAGAGAAGGGGAGATGTCCAGGGGTGGAGGGTCAGGTCCCCTGAAACAGACTCTGGGGTGCAAAGGCAGAGCCCTGGTATCAGCAGGTCGGAGGGGCATCTATACTGATAATGGTGTAGAGTAAGAGAAAAGGTAGGGGGTGATAGATAATGTTGGCAATGGTGAGTGTGGTCATGGTAAGGTTTAGTAGTGCGGGCTCTTTGGGTGGGGGGGCGCGTCGACGAGGATAAATGAGATAAAGCACAGGGTAATTCTGTACTGACCCAATGGCACAGTGGAAGGATAACAGGCTTTGGTGCCAGTGGTACAGGGTTCAAGTCTAACATGGGGAACCTTGGCTATGTAGGCAGCAAGGGGGTAAAATGTCTAAGTGGGTGTCAGTGAGAGCTGAGGAAAGTAGAGTGAAGAGGGGAAAATAGAGTGGTTGAGAGCAGTGGAAGTAGGAGTTTGAGGGTGTGCAGCAATGACTCCTAGTTGCCGCTTTGTATAACCTGCAGATGGGAAAATGGACACTTAGAAAAATAAAGGAGTGGTCCTGTGACAAGTCCGTGATCTCTCTACAGCAATAAAGGGAGATTCGGGCTGGGCGGGTGGGGCAGTCAATACGCAGCATTGACAGGCTAACACCCTCCAGAAGGAGCTATGAGGAGATGAATTACATTTAGAGCCTCGCCAGAGATGGAGTGAGCTTGCTTGGGCATGGTCTGGAGCTGGGGGATGCTTCGGAGGCCTGTATGGGGTGGGGGGGAGAAAAAAAGAAACATTAGTATGCAGCGGGGGGTGTGGTGCAGGTAGCTAGTAGGATGCTTACACTGTGCATGCACCAAGTGTTAGTCCTGAGAGCTGGGGGTCAGTCCGTACTGTGCATGCGCAGGCCAAGATGGTGACAGGAGGAACGCACACCACCAAGTAAGCGACTAGCACTGAGAGTAAATGTACAGGCAACAGACTGAAGTGCTCTAAATGGACTAAACAGCACTATCCCCAGCATGAAACAGCAGACATATACCCCACAGAGAGTTCCTTAGCTAGGTAGTAACAATCTAGACAGTCTTCCGATACGCTATAGCAAATGTGCAGTAAATGCAGCCTTAAGGCTCCACTGGAATCCCCACAAACTCTCGGTCCAAGTCAGCTTTGCACAGCATGGTAAAAACAATCAGGTGGTGTCTGGAGGACAGAAAAAGCACAGTCCGATGTCCCTAACACCCCTCCAGAAGGAGCTATAAGGAAGGTGAACTACTTTTAGAACCTTGCTGCATCTCCAGCAGCCAGAGATGGAGTGAGCTTGCTTGGGCTGGGTCTGTACTGGAGCTGGGGGATGGTTCAGAGGCTTTTAGAGCCTCGCTGTGTCTCCAGCAGCCAGAGATGGAGTGAGCTTGGATGGGCAGGGTGCTAAGAGTGCACAGAAAATTTCTAACTCATCTATGCACAAGGTTGACAGCGCTCTGGTGCCATGTTGTTATGTGGATATGCTGTGGGCTCCTGTAGATGGGGATAAGGTCAGTAGGACAGGAATTGGAAATACTTTAAATACTGGACTTAATTAATAATGCATTTCGATTGAGGGCCAAAACTTGCCATCTTAAGTCATGTAGATAACTACAGGCACTTTTTTGTTATGTGCAAAAAAATGCAACAAAAAGCTGACAGTGTCCCTTTAAGACTTTAAGACTAGCTCCTTTTAACCCTCAGAAGGGCAAGAGACATTGTTCTTTTCATAACAAGCAGCCCTTTTGTGGCAAAGACAGGGAGCCCCAAAACAAAAGTCAGCCTCCCCAGCCTCAGAAGAAGGGGCAGCCCAAGGAACAGTAATAGAAAGCACCTAGTGCCACTATCTGAAGTTCCGACTGTTTGGTACCACCGGCTGTCCCACTAGCGGCCCACCTCCCATCCCATGCAGGGATGGCGCTGACTATGGTGATGTTGCTGGTCACTTCAGTGCTGGCTGGGTAGTCAGTGCCAGTTCCATGCCATGTCCAGCACCAGGTTCGGGCCCTTTGGGGTCCCGTGTGGTGCTGGGTTTGGTACCACACTGACTCATGGGGCTTGGAAGCTTTCCGGTGCTGAATGCGTCTCTGCCTCTGGCAGAGGTCTCTAAGGGACAATGTCACAGGTGCTGCCTCAGCTGCACCCTGGGTTGTTGGGCTTGCAAGCACAACTTCTCTTCTTTCCCCCCTTCCAAGGAGGGTGTAGAGGAGAACGAATCTGTCCCCAACCTTATTAGTTCTGAAGGCAGTGATGATGACTCTTACTATAGTCTAGAGACCTCAGACTCAGTTCCTGTGTCTGTACCTCAGAAGGATCTCTCTTTTCAGGTTCTGCTCAGAAGTGTGCACTCAGCACCGAATTTTAAGCCTGCAGCCATTGACCAGGCTAAGCATCTCCAGCTGGAGTTTTTACATTTGACTAATATGCTGGTGAATTTCGTCCCTAATATTCCCCCTGTCCCCAGCATTTGAAACTGTCTGATGCGGTTTGGCACAGACCTGCCTTGGTGGCAGCCATCCCAAAGTAGTCAGTCAGGAAATACTCTGCCCCCATGAAGTAAACCAGTGTATGTCACACAGCCCATAGTTGATGCTTTTGTCATTCTCACAGAGAATAAGGCCATTGTCCCCAAAGAGGTCACTGTGCACTCCATTAATTGGGAGTTGCACAAAACTGATAATGGGCAAGCCAGCCTATGCTTTGGCTACCCTGGGCATGAGAATAGCCAGCTACCAAGGGCATTTCTATAAGTATGAGTATAACCTCTGGAGCAAGCTGAGGTCTCCGGCAGAGTCTCTGCCATATTCAGAACTAAACAGTATATTCTGCTGGCTGTCAAGCAAGGTATTGAATCAAACAGTCACCAGCTTAAAGCCTCTATGGATGCCTCTATGGATGCCATTGAAACTGCATCTTACTTTCCTGTGGAAGGCATTTGCATCAAGCGGCATTCCTGGCTGCGGACTTCTGGTTCACCCAGGATGTCCAACAACAGTTTATGAATGTTCCCTTTGGTGTAACTTAACTGGTTCGGGAAGCAGGTGGAGCAATCTCTCTAGGCATCAGATGAAACTAGAATGACTCTTTAAGACTTGCAGACCAGCTGTCTTAATCTTCAGAAGGGCAAGGGACTGGGCTCTTTTCATAATGAGCTGCCCTTTTGGGGCTAAAATGGGAGCCCAAAACAAAAGTCAGCCTTCCCACCTTCAGAAGAGGGTGCAGCCAAAGTCACAAGTGCCAAAAGCACCTAGTGCAGCCATCTGAAATTCTGGGTCCAGTCTTGCCTTGGCTGTTCAAGGCAGACCTTTCCTCCCCAGTGGGGGGCGGGGCACCTGACCCCTTTTTACTGCCAGTGGGAGTCCATTACAGTGGGCAAATGGGTCCTTCCAATCATCTGAGAAGGATATTCCCTGGATTTGACAGAAATCCCTTTGATCGATCTGCCCAGAAAGCAACCTCAGTTATCAGCTCTGAGACTTCAAGCTTTCTGAGCAACAGGACAGTTGAGATAATGCCAGAGTCATAATGAAACACAGGCTTCTATTCCCACAACTTCCTGGTTCCCAAAAAATCAGGGGGCATGTGTCTCATTTCTTGACTTCAGAAATCCAAACAAATTCATGGACTGAGAAAAATTCAGAATGATTTATCTGGACTCTCTGCTACATTTTCTGAAGCCTCAGCATTGGCTAGCATCCCTGTATATGCAGGCTGCATATCAGCACACACTGGTACTCCCCAGCCACCACAGGTACCTCAGATCTTACTTCGAGAGGGTTCCTGCAGTAGGTCTTCAAATATAGGACTGTGCCCCCTGGTGTCAAGTTCCAACGGCAAACTTGTAGATAATCATCAGCGGGGACCGCCTCTGATGTCAGGTGATGTGACGTCAGCCCGGCTATAAAAGGGCGGTCCCGCACCCACCCTCCAGTTCTTTCCCACTGTCGCCTCAGTTCATTTGGTCACGAGTTAGAACAGTGATCAAATGCCTGCAGCGTTAGTAGAAGTTTCTCTTCGCCTCATAACCTTTCTATTTAGTTTTTCGACCATTTATGTCTTCTTGGCCAAAGAAGAGAAGTGGTGCTCAAAGTGCAGAGCCCAAATCCCGCACGGGGATGACCATTCCCGCTGCCTCTTGTGCCTAGGCTCCAAGCACAACACTGAGGAGTACTCCATCTGCCAGGCCTTCAATCAGCCATTCAGACCAGGCGTAAGTGGACCCTCGAGGCCCACCTCCTTACCCAACGTCTGGCATAAATAGAAAAGGAGCTCCAGCAGTTGAGGGAAAGATCGTCATCAGCCCTAAGAAAGAAGAAAAGTAAGGAGAAACGCTGGGACAGGAGAGTCTGTCACCACGTGGGAGGCCTTCAAAAACTGTGAGCATTGCTTCTGGTACCCTGTCTGCCTTCTTGGGCCCGGGCAACTTCTTCCCCTCCTGCCGAGGTGAGCGGGCAGCTAGGGTCGCCTCTCTGGAGGTTTCTGTTCAGTCATCTCTCAGCTTGGTCGATAAGTCACCCCCTTGACTCTGTCGAAGGGCGCATGGCCCCTGCCGATAAATCTAGTGGAGGTCTTTTGACCTCCTCTGGCCTGGTAAGGTCTGATCAGTCAGACGACGGATCCTCCGTCGCCTGCCCAGACCCTTCCACTCTCCCGTTGGGCTCCACTTTGGCCCCCGACGTCGGACAGAGTGAGCTGCAGAATGACTCATCATCCCTTTGGGTTCTTCGCCCCAGGGATTCGCCACCCGATCCTGTGTTCTCCCTCCCACCAGGATCACTGATTGACCTTTTGTTGGGGTCCCTCCTGGAACTTCCCCCTTCGCCAGGTCTTTTGCTGCCCATGGACAGGAGTCCATCGCTGGCTGGGGATCCGAACATGCAGCCTCCTCCCTTGTGAACTTTTGGGGCCCTTCTGGATCCCACGCCACCTAGTGGTGCTTTGGCACCTCCCCCCAGTAGGTCCAGAACCTTCAGGTGGTTTCCTGGAGCCAGACCCCCATGTCCTGCCACTGGGCGGCCCACTGTTGGTTCCTCAGTACCCAACGCTAGGCCATGTGTCCCCGATGACGCTGGGATATCCAATGCCAGGATACCCAATGCCAGGATATCCTGGGTACTCCTATTACTCTGAAGGATTGCCTGGTTATCAGTACCTTTTATGGCAATACCCCCAGTACCCAGGCTACCCGGGCTTTCAGCCTCCTCCACCTCCACCTCTGGCGTCAGACCACGAGACAGCCCCTTTGTGGTGGCAGGATGCCAGAACTCAGCTCCTCATGGAGATTAGGCAGTCAGTGGGGGACATTCCCCTGCTGAGGGCCCCCCCCTCCACCACCTCCCTCAGGACGAGCATTGGGTGCTCTCATTGTAGGATCATCTGGGGTGGATCCTTCCATCCCCAGTAGTTCTGATTCTGAGCCTTCGGACCCTAGGTCCCCCGTTGAGGTACCTCCCAAGGAGTCCCCAAAATCTCCTCCAGAGGACCCTTCCTTCAGAGACCTTTTACACACCAATCAGGCAGTAGGAGGCTGGCCTTCCAAAGAGATGGATCCCCAATGTAAAAGACCGGTGGAACACCTGGATTTAGCCACTTCAGATCCCCTCGCTATCCTTCCCCGGATGGGTCCTCATGAGGATCTGGTGACCACGGTATGGCAGTAGCCATCGTCCATCCCAGCAGTCTCCAGAAAGGCAGATCACACTTATGATCCTCAGGAAGAGATTCTATACCTCACCACTCATCCTAAGGCTGACTCTATGGTGATCACGGCTGCTCATGACCGGTCAGCCCAACCAAAACACTTGAGCTCCTCGCCTCCGGACAAGGACTCTCGTCAGTTGGACCAGTTTGTCCAGAAGATTTATTCCTCTTCCTCTTGTACTATTCAGTCCCTCAGCTATGTCTCCCACATGGGTGCATTCCAGAAGGCATCTGTCTCAGAACTGGAAAGGGAAAGGGACCTTCTGGAGGTCCAGGATGAAACCCTTCATAAAAAGTTACTGGATAAGGTCAGGATGGGAAAGTCCTCTTGCCGTCATGAATTGCACGCAATGTATGACTCAGTGGCTAGAGCGGCAGCCACGGTGATCTGCCTCTACCACCTTTCTTGGCTAAGGATAGCAGGTCTGGCACAAGACGTCCAGTCCTCCCTTCTGGACGCCCCTTTCAGGGGTTCTGTCCTCTTTGGCGGCAATGCCAAAGATATTATCACTGGGCTGCAGGAGAGCAGATGCTCCCTTTGGGATGTCCACACCATGTACCAGACGGGGCAGAAAAAGCAGCCTTTTCATCGTCAAGGAAGGTGGAATAAAAACCAGGGTAAGCATCAGGGCAAAAGATGTGCCCCCAGTTCAGGAGCACAAACCTCCCAGACCAAGTTTCCCCAAGCCGCCTCCAGGGCAAAAGTTCCCCTCCCCTCGGCATCCTGAATCCTTTCCCCTCCTTCTGCTACCTCCATTAGACAACGAGGAACCAGTGGGAGGGAGGTTCGGCCTCCACCTGGAGGGGTGGAAGTTCGTCATCGCAGAATCTTGGGTGTTACAACTCATACAGCGGGGTCACTCGATAGAGTTTTCCAAGATTCTGGCCCCTCACCCGCCGGGGTGGTCTTTCTATCCCAAGGATGAGATCCCCATTGTCTCACAAGAGATCCAGGCCCTTCTACTAAAGAAGGCTATAGAACCCATCCCTCAAAATCAAATAGGAAGGGGATTTTACTCCCACTTCTTCCTAGTCCCAAAGAAGACTGGTGATCTGAGACCAATCCTGGACCTCGGCACGCTAAACCTCTTTGTCAAGTACAAGAGGTTTCACATGTTGACTCTTCAGGGGCTCCTCACCCTGCTCCATCCAAGATCTTGGCTGTGCTCCCAGGATATGCTGGATGCCTACCTGCAAATCTCTATCCTCCCAGCCCATCGCCGCTTTCTCAGTTTTACTTTCCTGGAGAACCATTTTCAGTTCCGAGCACTTTCCTTTGGCCTTTCCTCAGCCCCTCGAATGTTCATGAAGTGTTTAGTCACTGACAGGGCATTTGCATTTTCCCGTACCTGGACGACTGGCTCCTCGCAGCACCCTCTCCATACAGCCTGAAAGAGGCTGTCTCTTTCACTCTGAATTTGTTTTCCTTTCTGGGTGTCACGGTCAGTCTGCCCAAATCCCAGCTAGTACCATCCCAATGGCTCCAATTCACTGGAGCAGTACTAGATACAGTTCAGAGCAAGGCTTTTCTGCCATTGGATCGAGCCGAGACTCTAGTTGCTCAAGCCACTCTCGTGGCCCAGGCTTGGTGGATCCCAGCACATGCCATGCTCCGTCTCTTGGGACTGATGGCAGTGGCCATTTCCACAGTGCCTCTGGCAAGACTTTACATGAGGGTCACCCAATGGTCTCTCCGAGTCCAATGAGATCAGAGGATGGACGACATGAACCAGAAAGTCATGATCTCCAACAGCCTACAGAGAGATCTTCACTGGTGGCAGGATCTCTCCAATCTGTCAAGGGGAACTCCTTTCCATTCCCCTGTTCCTACCCAAATCCTCACCATGGACACCTCAGACTCTGGCTGGGGAGCCCATCTAGGGAGACACAAGACACAGGGGTCTTGGTCCGACTAGGAGCTTATGCTCCACATCTACGTGCCGGAGACCAGGGCGGTACTTTACGCCTTCCAGGCATTCCAGTCACTTCTGGTACTGGGACCACTTCTGGTTCAGATGGACAACATGCCCACTGTCTGGTACATCAACAAGCAGGGAGGAACTTGCTCGTACCCTCTCTGCAGAGAAGCAATGAGGGTCTGGTACTGGGCGATTCAGCACAGCCTTTTCTTGACAGCAGTCCATGTTCCAGGCATCAGCAACGTTCTGGCAGACAGTCTCAGTCGATCAGTAGGCAGGGCTCACGAGTGGGAGTTAAAGCTAGAGGTGGTCGAAGACCTCTTTCTTCGATGGGGTCAACCAGAGTTAGATCTATTCGTCTCCCCATTCAACGCAAAACTACCCAGCTTTTGCTCACTCATTCCCGGGCATGGTGCTTTTTGGTGAGACGCACTGTCTCTCTCCTGGACAGGTAGGTTTCTTTACGTGTTTTCTCCCTTTTCTCTCATTCAGAAGGTTCTGGTGAAACTTCTTCAGGAAGGAGCTCATGTGATCCTAATTACTCCTCTCTGGCCACACCAGATTTGGTATCCTCTTTTACAACAACTGGCACTGGATCCTCTGGTCCCCTTGCCATTTTCCCATGACCTTCTGACCCAGGAGCAGGGCACCCTTGTGCACCCGAGCCTTCGGCCTCTCCAACTTCATGCGTGGCACCTGTGGACATAGCAGTTTCCCACTATGGAGTCTCCTCACAGGTTGCACATATCTTGGTAGAAGCTAGAAGACCATCTACTAGATCCACTTACGCTATGAAGTGGAAGAGATTCTCAGTCTGGGCCCTAGCAAGACCCTGGGATTCCTTTTCATGCTTGGCGGCCCAGGTGTTAGAGTACCTCGGACATTTATCTGAGACTGGCCTTAGCTGCTCCTCCATTAAGGTCCATCTCTCTGCAGTGTCAGCCAACCACCTCCCAGTGGAGGGCAAAACCTTGGCTCAGCTGGAGGTTGCTAAAACTTTTCTGAAAGGCATCCTCCGCCTGAAACCTCGTATCTGGAATCCCTGTCCCCCTGGGACCTGAATTTCATGCTGGAGAAGCTGACCGTACCTCTGTTTGAGCCAGCCTCTATCTATGACATGTGCTTCCTTTCCTGGAAGACTTTGTTTCTGGTTGCAGTCACTTCCGCCAGAAGGGTCTGTGAGTTCGTCTGAAAGGAACCCTACTTAAGTTTTCATAGGGACAGAGTAGTCCTTTGGACTAACCCTTCATTTCTCCCCAAGGTGGTATCAGAAACCACTCTTAATCAGAGTGTAGAACTGCCTGTCTACTATCCCCAGCATTCTAATGGGTGGAATACCTGTTGCACACCCTGGACACCGGATTCTGAGATACTACACAAACCGGACCAAGGAGGTTCATAAATCCAATCAGCTCTTTGTAGCCTTTGCTCCCCAGTGCTAGGGCAAGGCTATTTCCAAACAGATCATTTCCAGATGGTTAGCCAATTGCATCCATTTCACTTACCAAGAACATAGGAAGTCCCTTTCGGGGGCAGTTAAGGGTCATTCTACTAGGAGTGTTGCAACTTCTACCGCCTTTTTCATAAATGTGTCTGTGCAGCAACCACGTGGTCATCTGTCCACATGTTCACTAAGCATTACAGTCTGGACATTGCCTCTAGGCGCAGAATTGGCTTTGGTCTTGCAGTTTTACAAGGGCTTCTGTCATAAATTCCTGGTGGCGACTTCTCCTCCTCCCGGATGTACCTTTGTATTGTTTCCTTTGGAACTGCTTGGTATTCAGTCCTATATGTGAAGACCTACTGCAGGAACCCTCTCGAAGTAAGGTATTGCAGTTATGTAAGAACTTACCGTAACAGTAGATCTTCGAGAGAGGTTCCTGCAGTAGGTCTGATTGCCCTCCCACCTGTCCCCTACTCCGGGAGTGTTTCCTTCATTTTCATCCTGCCTAACCCATGGGTCTAGAGAGGAAGCATGGTCCTAGGAGTGCTTTACTCCTCCTATTTTCTACTTACCTTTCTTTAGGTCTCCGGTGGAAAAGAACTGGAGGGCAGGCGTGGGACCGCCTCTTTTATAGTCAGGCTAACATCACGTCACCTGATGTCGGGGGCAGTCCCCGCTGATGATTGCTGTCTACAAGTTTGCCATTGTAACGTGATGCCAGGGGGCGCAGTCCTGTATGTGAAGACCTACTGCAGGAAGCTCTCTTGAAGATTTACTGTTATGGTAAGTTCTTATGTAACTGCAATTTTTGTAGTACTGGGGTGACATTACCAGTTTAGTGTCCTCCCCTTTGGGTTTTCCTTGGTGTCACAAATCTTTACAAAGCACTCTGCAGTGCTCACCACAAACCTGGGGAAAATGACTTCAAGTCTTTTTTTTGTACTTGTACAACTGGCTGATCTCAAGCCCATTCAAGCAGGAGACAAACAAGCAGTAATCACTGCCTGTCAGCTTCCAGCTTCTATGGGGTCCTGCTGAACCTTGAGCAGTCTCAGCTTCAACACTCACAGCAAAAGCTGTGCCCAGGAGAGCTAAAAGGAGCTCTCCTGGGCACTACCTGGGCTTAGGCTTTCCTTGCAGAGAGCTTACTACTAACAATACTGCAGATGGCATGTTGCATCATGGAGCACAAGACTGTGCAAGCCCACTCCATGCAGTGCATGCTGGGTTTAATTGCCTCCTCAGTGTTCACAGTGCCCCGGCTCATTTGCGTGAGGACAACTCAGTGGATGCTCAGTGCACAGTGGTCATAGACATCACATCCTCAGATGTACCCCATTCAGAAGACCAAACCCTTGGTTCATTTTCACACATGGTGGTCAGTGAAGGACAACCTCCATGGCTTCCCCTTCTCCCGACCAGAGTCTCAGCTGTGTCTTTTATTTTCTTTTTATACTCTGTATTCATCACCTACTTGTCTCAGACTCTCTCCAGTGGGGGCACTCGGTCAGGTCTCTACTGCCTGCTTGAAGCTCCTGATTGCACCCTCTGGCTTTCCCTGAACCCTCCAACCTCCTCTGGCCACACGACCCCCCCAGCTCTGAGCCCTCCGTGGTGGGACTGCCAACTCCTCTGGTGCTTTATCTATCAATCTAGAGGAGCAACTGGAGGGGGAGGGCAACCAGGAGCATGATCCGGTAGGCCCGGCACTGGGCATGGGGACCTGCCACTGGTCCCCACCATGGCCTACCAAGACATTAGGGTTTTTTCCTTGTGTTTCCTCCCCAAAGGACATGGTGTGCAGTGGCATCCTGTGCGGCACCTCAGTCGCTGGTATCTGCCGTTGTCCCACCCCCTTTCTGTAGCCCAACATCTGCGCTGCACCCTGGTCTCCACCAGAGGCCACTACTGTGTCGGGTGCCTCCATGACCCACCCCAGGAGAGGAGAACAGTCCTGATGCTCGATCCTCTCCCTCCCTTGCTGACCGCTGATGGCCCAGGTCCGTTATTGAACCTGGGTCACCAGTGTGGTGTGAGGTGTGGTGTCCAGCACCTCAACCCTCAGTGCCACCGGGACAGCACCCTCAGCTGTGTCTTACCAGAGATGCTTCTCTGTTGGGGCTGGGGGCCCAGTGACAGGACATTCAAACACAAGGTGTCTGGGACCCATTAGAGATGCATCTCCACATCAGTTTGTTGGAGATGCAAGCTGTTTTGTATGGTCTGAGAGCCCTGGTGGACCTAGTCAGTCACAAAACAGTCTTCCTCCAGACAAACATGTCTGCCATGTACTACATCAACAAAAAGGCAGAAAAACATTTTTAGCCTATCTGCAGGGAGGAAAGGAGAGTGTGGGAATGGTGCCTGGAGCAAGAGATCCTGCTCCAAGCAATCTATCTGACAGGAGTCCACAACAGTCTGGCAGACGAGTTCAAGCTGAACAGAGGCCAATCTTCATGAGTGGTCACTAGCTCAAGATGTTGTGAGATCACTATTTGATGAGTGGGGTACCGCAGATGTGGACCTTTTTGTGTCCCCACTCAATGCCAAACTGCCTTGATTGTGCTCCAGAAATCCAAGGTGTGGTGGTTTCTGTCAAGATGCATTCAGGTTTCAATAGCAGAATCAGTTTCTGTGTGCATTCCCTCCAGTCGCCCTTGTGCATATGGTATTGCTGAAGTTGAAGGTGCAAGGAGGCAAGATGATATTTGTTGCCCCCTACTGGCCATGATGGATATGGTTTCCTTTGTTGAACATACTTTCAGTCAGCAAACTGAGGACTCTATCACTCACAAATCCAAACCTCGGCACACACAGCAAAAGAGATTCAGTGCTCAATGCAATTTATTGACTCAACCCCAGTACTTCAGCAGTAAGCCTTCATCAGGGGGTATGGCTTGAGACAAATTAACAAATGCTTTATAGTGCACTTGTGATGACATCACGTCTGGAACAGCCAATCATCATCTACATACATTTTGCAAATGAGGTTTCCAAAAAAATATATTTAAAAAAAAAATAATAAAGCTATACATAAATTCTAGAGTAAATTAGAATTGAGCATTCACATATACTGTACATGGATACTGTATACTATTGTATACTGTATACTTAGATTCATTTTAATACATTTCTATACAATGCTATGTGAAGGTAACTCATGAGGTGCTAAAGAAGACAGAAAGAGAAGAATACCATGGGATCACCCTGTCTGTGTAATATTCCACTATGTCCAGATGGCTGGGGATCCACATCAGGGCAAGGAGAGATGAGAGGTAGACACACCACTACGTCACCTGCAAGAGAAAAAAGAAGAAATATAAGTTTTAAAACAAGTATCTAAAGAACAAAAAACACACTAACAATCTATTTTTCATAGTAACAGTAGTAATAACTTAAGTTTTGTACTTCTACCCTATTTGATTTTTCATATTCTCATATTTTCATATTTTCAAATTGTATGAGTTTTCATTTTATTCAAAAAGGGTTTAGGGTCCCACTGGTCATTTAATGCTGCAGGTTTTACATATTTTAGTCTATAAATCCACTGGCTTTCTTTCTGTAATAACTTATTGACTCTGTCTCCTCCAAATCTGAGTGTGGGGACAGAGTCATTTCCCATGGTGTCTAAGACCTGCTGGATTGGAATTATTAATTTTTTTTTCTTCTTTTTCAATTTTTATTTTATTTCCCCAATTGTGCGCTGCTAATATCTGCCTGGTCACGGCGCCTTCCAGCTTCCACCTAACCCCATTGAGCTCCCCTTCGAAACCCCTGACTTGCCCCTCGAAGGGTGGGGTTGCAGCACTGGCTAGGTGCCGTGATCAATGGGACTATCTTTGGGGAGCCAGTCGGGAGGCTGATCTGAAGCTGAAGGCAGGCTTCACGGAGGCGGCAGACTTGCGTGGATGCTTTTTTTTCCCCTGTGTACGGGGGCGGGGACATGCAATGATGTCCAGCGTCCGCCCTGCCCCCTAGAACTGTTGCATGCCGGTAGCTTGCGGTACTCCTAGCCTCTGCCAGGGGTCCGTCAAGCACCGGATGGGAACCCAACCCTCCCCCCAGAGAAGGAGAGCAGTCCACAGGATGCTTTATCCTTCTCCCCCCCGGCTGGCCCTCCAGCAACCCGAGTCTGTTCCTGAACCCAGGTTACCGGCGTCACAAGTGGAAATCCCACTGCTGGGAATTATGTTTTTGTGTAAAGTGTAAACCCACGGGTGTATCCTTCTGCATATTGCTTATAGTTATATTATGTTCCTGTATGCGGGTTTTCAAAATCTGGATAGTACAACCAATGTAAAGTTGGTTGCAGGGGGGCACCACAACACATCGACCACAAACATGGTATCACAATTTATACAGTTTTTTTTTTATTTCAAACTTCATTTCAGTGATGTTTGGGTGTGTAAAGGTACTTCCTGTACAGCAATATTGGCAGATATTGCATCTCTGGCACTTGTATGACCCAGCTGGTCTCCTAGGTAGCCAGTTAAGGTGTGTTTTTGTTTTGTTGTCAGTTGCTAATCTGCTGTGTACCAAACTATCTCAAAGATTAGGTTATCTACTGAATGTAACTCTGGGTCTGGTCCCTACCGCTGTAGCCACTATGGGGTCACCCAAAAAGATGGGTCAATTTTTGTATATAATATTGCCTATCTTACTCGACCAGTTATAATGTTCTGCAACAAATGTGGTAGGACCTGAGAAGTTACCAAGTGTTTTGTTTCTCTCGGTGAGGAGTTGCTTTCTATAATATGCCACCTGCACACTGACACCAACACCAACACAGTGACCTACATTGTTGTCGATGAAATTGACAGCTCACCGTGGTGGTGTGCCTGAGACAGGGGCATGCTGTCTTCCTATCCTGCGCCCCCTCCACAAATCAACTTTGACGAGTTGATAATCTAATGTACAGGGGGTTTGGGGCATGTTGAAAACAGGACCGAGGTATTTGAATTATGTCAACCGAACTCGCAGTTGACATAATTCCTGATGCTGTGATGCCAGTCGACAAAAGTGTTGTTGAACCGGCATAGTATAGCCACTTTATATCCCTCAAACCCGCTGTGTGCATAGACTCTTGTAACAGTTCCTCTGAATACCCCCTTTCCCGAAACCTTGTTTTCAATTCCTCTGCTTCTTCTAAAAAGTCCTCATCTTCAAAACAATTCCTGCGTAACCTAAAGAATTGGCTGTAGGAGTACAGAATTTTTCAGGGACACTGGGTGTGCACTGCCTGCCCTAAGTACTGAATTAGTAGCAGTCTTTTTCCTAAATCACTTACTCCTAATGTTGCTGCCTGGGGTGTCTTTCCCACTAAGGGTAAGGTCCAAGAAATTGATGTGTTCTTTGTCAGCTGTATGTGTAAAACATAAATTTAAATCATTAACATTGTCAGTTCAAAAACATCTAAATTTCTGTGTTGTTCCTCTGCCATACGCATTCAATGTCATCAGTAAAATGGTACCACTTTAAGATCTTCCAGTTGAATGTGTTAACATCTTTGTTGAAAATCACTTATTCCTCCCACTTCCCCAAAAATAGATTTGCATATGAGGGGACCATAGAGGCTCCCATAGCAGTACTGCATAATTGAAGGTTAAATGTACCCTCAAATTCAAAGTAGTTGTGCGTTAGAATGAATTCCAGGGCAGTCGATATAAAATCTACAGGAATACATTCCTAATCATTGGTCAGGTACAGGAGGTTTTGTATGCTGCCTAGAGACCTAAAGGTAATAATTTAACATTTTCTGAAAGAACTGCACTACAGGAACTCAGTGAGTGCACAGATATTGTTATAAAGCCAGCGGATAAGAAGGGGAACATAGTTGTTTTAAATGTAAATAAATACAGAGAAATAGCAATGTCATTATTGTAAGATGTGAACAACTATAAAAAAATACTTCCAGGGATCCCGATTACTAGACTCAGGATAGAACTGAGTAACATTTTACAAAATGCTCATTTGAATGGCCCTGTCACAGAGAATGATTTTTGGGGGTGAGCAGGGGACCCGAGCTGGGGGAAGGGGTAGGGAAGGCAAAAAGGTGGATACTAGCATGTTCAGCATAGACAGGGTAAGGGAGGAACTGGGCAGGTTAAAGGTGGACAAGGCAATGGGGCCAGATGGCTTGCACCCAAGGGAGGAGCTGGCAGCCCCACTTACGAGACTGTTTAACTTGTCCCTGGATACAGGGTGTGTGCCAAGAGACTGAAGGAGGGAGGATGTGGTGCCACTACAAAAGGGGGCAGTAAGGAGGTGGCGGAAAATTATCGCCTGGTCAGCCACACCACGGTGGTGGGCAAGGTGACGGATGCACTAATAAAAGAAAGGGTGGTAGACTACCTGGTGAACAGTGGACTGCAGAATGAAAGGCAGTATGGCTTCATGAATGAGAGGTCATGCTAAATGAACGTGATAGAGTTCTTCAGTTGGGTGATGCAGGTAATGGACCAGGGAGGGGTGGTGGACATAGCCTATCTGGACTTCCTTAAGGTGTTCAACACCGTCCCTCACAGAATGCTAGTAAATAAGCTGGAAAGCTTAGGGGTGGGACAGAAAATAACTAGGTGGGTGGAAAACTGATTGGTGAGCAGAAGTCAGAGAGTGGTGGTAAATGGGGTTCATTCCAAGGTGAGGGGGTAATGAGTGGGGTTCCCCAGGGGTCAGTACTGGGACCCCTCCTTTTTAATATATACTTCAGTGATATAGCGGAAGGTCTGGAGGGAAGTGTGTGCCTATACACGGATGATATGAAAATCTGCAATAGGGTGGACACCCCAGGGGTGGTTGAGGCCATGAAGCATGATTTGAAGACTCTGAAGGGGTGGTCAGAAACCTGGTAACTAAAATTCAGTGTCAAAAAGTGTGCTGTGATGCATCTGGGGTGTAAAAACCTGCGAGCAGCTTACACTGTAGGAGGGAAGGAAATTAAAAAAAACAGCAGTAGAGGGATCTGGGGATTATAATATCAAGCAACCTTAAGGTGGGTAGCCAGTGCAGCAAAGTGGTGGGAAGGCAACTGGAATGTTGGCATGCATTGGGAGGGGCATAACTAGCAGAAGGAGGGAGGTACTGATGCCTCTTTACAAGGCCATGATGAGACCACACCTGGAGTCTGGGGTCCAGTTCTGGAAACCACACCTACACAAGGACATAGATGGGATGGAGATAGTCCAGAGGAGAGCAACCAAAATGGTGCATGGTATGCAGGGGAAATCATATGAACAGAGGTGAGGGAACTGGATCTGTACCCACTGGAGACTAGAAGGAAGAGGGGGGACATGATTGAAACTTTTAAATATGTGAAGGGGATCAATAAGGTGAAGGAGGGGAGCTTGTTTAGAAGGGAGGAGGGGGCTAAAACTAGAGGGCATAGCCTAAGATTGGATGGAGGAAGATATTGAGGCAATGTGAGGGGGTGATTCTTCATGGAAAGAGTGGTGGAGGCCTGCAATAAACTACCAGAAGAGGTGGTGAGGGCTGAAACAGTGGAAGGATTCAAGAGGACAAGGGACAGACATATGGGGGTGGGATGTGGGGGGGAAGAGGAGGGCACGTAAAAGTGGAGAGGAGTAAGGGAGGGGGAAAAGGGAAGACTGGATGAGCCAGTAAGGTCCTTTTCTGCCATCAAATTTCTGTGATTCTGTGAATTTGGCTTTCTATAGGGAAGAGTTTCTGTTAAGTCCATGCTTTTATATGTTACCTAGGGTCCACAAAAATCTTGAGAACCCCCCGGGGAGACCGAAAATATCAGGAGTTAAATTCCTGATTCAGAATTCAGGGCAATTCATTGACTACTTCCTACAGCAGTGTGTAACTAAACTAAGATCACACATTAAAGATAACTCTGACATCTTAAGAAAGTTGGCCAAACTGAAGTGGGAGGAAGGGATGATGTGGTTGGCATTGATGTAGGAGCTTTGTACGCATCAATTAGACACACACTTGGTATTGAAGCCTGCAGACATTTTTTAGAAAACCACTCCTGCAAAGAATTTATTCCTGCAGATTTTATTTTGACTGCCCTGGAATTAACTCCAAAGCACTACTTTGAATTTGAGGGTATAGTTTACCTTCAACTATGTGGTACTGCCATGGGGGCCTCTACGGCCCCCTCATATGCAAATCTATTTTTGGGGTGATGGGAGGAACAAGTGATTTTTAATAAAGATGTTAACCCATTCTACTGGAAGATCTTAAAGTGGTACTGCTTTATTGACGACATTGTATGTGTATGGCAGAGGGACAACACAGAAATTAAGAGGTTTATGAATTGGCTTAATGTTAATGATTTAAATTTATGTTTTACACACATAGCTGACAAAGAACACATCAATTTCTTGGACTATACCCTTAGTGGAAAAGACACCCCAGGCAGCAACATTAGGAGTAAGTGTTTTAGGAAAAAGACTGCTACTAAATCAGTACTTAGGGCAGACCGTGTACATCCAGTATCTCTGAAAAATTCTGTACCCTACAGCCAATTCTTTAGGTTACGCAGGAATTGTTCTGAAGATGAGGACTTTTTAGAACAAGCATAGGAACTGAAAACAAGGTTTCGGGAAAGGGGGTACTCAGAGGAACTGTTACAAGAGTCTATGCACAGAGCGGGTGCAAGGGATAGAAAGCAACTTCTCACTGAGACAAATAAAACACTGGGTAACTTCTCAGGTCCTACCACATTTGTTGCAGAATATAGTAACTGGTCGGGAAAGACAGGCAATATTATTTACAAAAATTGGCCCATTTTATTGAGTGACCCCATAGTGGCTACAGCGGTAGGGACCAGACCCAGAGTTACATTCAGTAAAGGACCTAATCTTAGAGATAAGTTGGTAAATAACAGATTACCAGCTGACAACAGAACAAACACACATTAACTGGCTACCTAGGAGACCAGCTGAGTCATACAAGTGCCAGAGATGTAATAACTGTCAATATTGCTGTACAGGAAGCACCTTTACACACACAAACATCACTAAAATGAAGTTTGAAATTGATTTATTTTTTCATTGAAGTGTTTCATTAGGAAGGCACACTGAGTAACAAGTCACTCGTCTCCCGGTGTGACCTGGGGGGAAGGGGTACAACTGGAATGAGACATTATACCTTCAAGTTACAGGATCAACATTAACATACAGTTGTAAGGCAGGTGTTACAAACAGTGTTGCAGCAGTGTTGTGCATAACATGTTGGAAAGAGAGGACAATAATAAATGCTGAGCTAATAACACAAAACAAGTGCTTACATGATAGAAAAGGGGGAAGGGGGAAAGGGAGGAGGGGTGAGGTGGGGAGGGGAAGAGTCATGCCCTGAGACCCCTTCTGATCGGTAACCTGGCAAGGAATGGGGGTACCAGAGAGAGAAGGGAAAAAAACAGTATCCCAGAGAGACTCCTTTAAGATGGAGGGGGGGAAAGTAGATGAGAGATACAAGCCCTTGGGGGGGCAGGAGAGGGACCCATGGAGAGCATTCAGGGTCCTCTGCATTCTGTGAGAGATCAAGGGAGGCCAATAAGGGGGAGCAATTGGAGGAAGGGGAGAAGGGGTGTGGGTGTTTACAGGGTAAAATGAAGGTGACTGTAGGGGGGTAGGGTTTGTCTAGGTCTTAGAGGAGGGAATTAGGAAGGGACATGGCAGGAGCAACTAGGTACAAGGTAATTATTGAGGGCAGAGCTGATGGAGTAGGCAGAGGATGAGTGCTGGATTTGGGGGGGATTCCAAATTTTTGGAAGGCAGTGAGAGTAACTGGATTGGCCGATTTGGGTGGATCTGCAGGGGACAACCAGAGTATGAGAGTCGGTTGATCTAACGGAATGGTAGGGTGGGGGGGTGTTACAAAGGAGGGGTAAGGTAGAAAGGGAGCTCACCCAACTAGTGCTTTTAGTTGAATTTAGCACAGTGGGAGAGTTGCCTATTTGTAAGAGAGGGGAAGGATAGGGCACGATAAAGATCGCAGTGATGGGTGTGAGGGGGGCATTCAGGGGAAAGTGGCAGAAGGAACTGAAGATGGTGTCCAGTCTGGCCAGGGAGGACTTAGTGGCAGCACAATAGACCACGTCACAGTTGTTGAAAATGGGCAGTGTCACCTTCTGAACAAGTTCACGCCTAGCTGTAGGAGGGATGCAACTATGGTTCCTGAACAGGGCACCAAGCTTGGGGTGCAGTTTTTTCTGGATGGTGTCAATGTGTCCAGAGAAGTTTAGGTGTTGGCCCAACCAAACACCTAAGTACCCGAAGGAGGATATGTCCTCAAGTAAAGTCCCCTCAAGGTTGTGAAACGTGGGTAGGGAGGGAAGCCTAGAGAGTCTCTGTCTTGTACCAAAGGTCATGGAGACAGTCTTTTTGGCGTTGAGTAAAAGTTTATGGTTAGCAAACCAGAACTGAACCTTGTTGAGGTCTTGCTGTAAACTAGTTGTAACCTGAACAGGACAGGAGCCAGATGCATACAGGACTATATCATCTGCATACATATGTGTAGCGGAGGATGGGGAGCAAACAGAGGGAAGGTCATTTAAGAAGATGGAGAACAGGAGGGGCCCTAATACTGAGCCCTGGGGGCTCCAGTGCTAAACAGAAGGGGCGGGGAAATGGCATCCAAGAGCTTAACTGATTGGGTTCTACCAATAAGGTAGGCCTTGAACCAGATTGTGGCAGAGGGAGATAGGCCAGCTGCTGGGAGTGAGTTGAGGAGAAGGGAGTGAGAGATGACGTCAAAGGCCTTGGCCAGGTTGACAAAAATGGCAGAGGTAATTTGCCCATTGTCCATCCTGGTTAAGATGGAGCCTGTGAGCTGTAGGAGAGAGGTGGTGATTGAGTGGTTTTTCTGAAACCAGACTGGAAAGGGGTGAAAAAGGAGGTGCCAAATAGAAAAGAGGTGAGTTGAGAGAGGACAATGTGTTCTTGAAGCTTGGCAAAGGTAGGGAGGAGAGAAATGAGGCGATAGTTGCCAGGGGATGAGGGGTCACCCGATTTGGGTAGAGGGGGGACCACAGCATATTTACAAGAATAGGGGACAGTGGCAGTACAGAATGAGATATTTAGGATTATTAAGAGGGGGTAGGCAATGACCATAGCAGAGAGAGAGAGAGTTTTGGGTCAAGGCCATCAGGGGAGGCACCTGTAGAGGGGTTGATAGTGAGGAGGGCACTTAGGACATCATTTTGGGCTACAGTAGTGAAACAGAAGGGAAGGTGGGAGTGTTGTGGAGGGCACACTGGTAGAGGCGAGGTGAGGGTGAGGGGAGGGAGGGAGGGAGGAGATGGGTAGGAGGAGGGATTCAGAAGCTCAGTGGCACAGTAGGTATAGTAGGAGTTAAATTCTGCAGTTACAGCTGGTGGGTTGGACACTAGTGAACTATTTACTTTAAGTACCGGGGGCAGTGGGCGAGATGAGGGGCAAATAGGGTGTGCACCACCTTCCAGAACTTTGAAGGGGAATTTATGTCGGTAATGAAGGCAGATTTGAAATATTCGGACTTGGCTAACCTTGTAGCCCTGGTGCAAGTGTTTCTGAGCATGCAGAAGTTTGCGAGGTCAGTAGGATACTGGGTAGCTTTATGATGCTTCCAGGCTTGATTGCTAGCCCTGAGACAGGCCAGAGGTTCAGGGGTTATCCAAGGTAAGTGGTTACCTCTGACTCTGGTTTGTTTGAGTGGGACAAAGGCATTCCAGTTTACAAGAAAGATTTCTTTGAAGTAGGCAAGGACCTTATCAACCGAGGGGAAGGAGGTTGGGGGGACCATTCAGAAGTGGCAAGGTTACTCAAGAGAGGTTCGAGGTCAAGAGACTTGAAAGAGTGCAGTTGTATGGTTTTGTGTGGTGATTTAGTTCTGTGGACTTTTCTAACTATGAATATTGGGTTATGGTCACTGAGAGCATTGGGGAGGATGCCAGAGGTGATAATGCGGTGGAGGTGGGAGGTAAGGGCTCCGTCGAGTAGGAAGTATTGTTATGTCTTGTGGTTTTGGCGGGTGGGTTCTGAGATCAGTTGGGAGAGGTTTAGGGCTCATATTTCATTTGTTTGGTAGTTTTAGGTGGCAACCAATTTATACTGAAGTCGCCTAGGATGAATAATTCCCCAGAGCGAGCAAGGGAAGTGATGGAGGTTAGGAGGTCTAGCTTGACTGAAGGAGGGACATTTGGGTGGCAGTATATGCCAGCTACGAAGATTGGAAGAGTGAAGGGGAGGGTCACATGGATAGCTAGGGCATCATGGGTCTCAGGATCTGAGAAGGAGTAGATGATGGAATATTGAATGGAGGCTAGGACATAAATGGCCACACCATCACCCCTGCCAGCACGGTCTTGCCTTAGCAGTGAGTAGCCAGTAATGGAGACCGAGTGGTCAGGGATACTGCTCTTTAGTCAAGTTTCTGAGAAGATTAGAATGTCTGGTTTTAGAGTGCACACCATGGTCTGAATCTGGTCTACTTTTTGCAACAAGCTGCGGGTGTTTACATACAGGATCTTTAAGACCTTTGGGAGGGCTGAGAGAAGAGAGCAGAGGGAGGTAGTAAAGGAAGAGGCCCCAAAGGAGCAATAGGGTCAGGGGTGTGGGCAGATGTCCCCGATGGAGAGCAAGAGGAGGGTGAATACGAGAAAGTGAAGCTTAGGTGATTTTGTAGGGGCTGGCAAGGAGTTTTGAGTAGAAGGGAGTGGATGAGTGAATAACAAGAAGGTGAAGAACTGCAGAGAAAGCGGACACTGTTACCAAATCCACATGAAGAATACTGGTAGAATGAGACCATATTTCAAATGGCAGGGGAGGGGGAGTGATAGAATGAATGTGAGTGGTTTGTTGGAGATAGTAAATAATGGGGTTGGGAGAGTTGTTAGGAAAAGGTGAATAGAGAGCAAGTGGAGGTGGTAAAGAGAGGGATATGTGCAGAACAAGGAGGAGAGAGGACAGTAGGGGATGCATTGTTTATAAGGCAGAGAAATTAGTGAATAATTGATCTAGGAAGGTGAATAATTTGTACGCAGGGGGTGCAGAGGAGGGGGCTGGTCAGATGGAGGTGGGAGCTGTAATTTAGGAAGGTATCTATACGACCAACAGCCAGGGATCGCTTAGATAAAGAATATATCCCTCTAGTGGCAGTACAGTATAACTTGCTAATGGGAAAAAAAATACAGAGGGTTACACAAGTAAATCAGATGTTAAACAGGCTGAGGAGGTTCACAGAATCAGGGGAAGAACCCAAGTGAAAAGTCAGCAAGTTCTGATTGGGCTGAAAGAAAATGTGGGCTGTAGGGTCTAGTGCAGTCTGAGCGGTCCAGGTTCAGCGTACCTTCTTTTGTGAGTGGAGAAGATGACAGGAGCTCCAAGTGGCACAGGGTGTGGTTCCAATTCTGGAAGTAGAAAGGGAGCTTGGAGTTAAAATACTGGGAGAAGGGGGTTGGTGGATGATCAAAAAGTACAGAAATCAGATAACGGGCCAGGAGAGAGTGAGAGAGAGAGAGAGAGAGATAGATTGACTGACACACACACAGGGCCTAGTTTTCAGATGAATTCACTTTAAACTGTTAAACTGCAATACTATCCCATAATTAATACAAAAACAGTAAAAATGAATTTTTTTAGGCAAAATTCTCTCTCTAAACAGAAGAGAAAGCAGGCTGTCTTGTAGATATGCTATGAAATAATTAAACCAGGTAAATCAGATATTAAACAGGCTGAGGATATTCACAGAATCAGAGGAAGAACCCAAGTAAAAAGTCGGCAAGTTCTGAATGGGCTGAAAGAAAAAGAGGGCCGTAGGGTCTAGTGCAGTCTGAGCAGTCCGGGTTCAGCGTACCTTCTTTTGTGAGTGGAGAAGATGACAGGAGCTCCAAGCAGCACAGTGGTTCCAATGCTTCTTTTGTGAGTGGAGAAGATGGCAGGAGCTCCAAGCAGCATGGGGTGTGGTTCCAA
Organism: Neoceratodus forsteri; assembly: GCA_016271365.2. NCBI lineage: Eukaryota > Metazoa > Chordata > Ceratodontiformes > Ceratodontidae > Neoceratodus > Neoceratodus forsteri. The sequence goes on from JADMNL010000022.1 coordinate 320,739,151, forward strand.
TGCTTCTTTTGTGAGTGGAGAAGATGACAGGAGCTCCGAGTGGCACAGGGTGTGGTTCCATTGCTTCTTTTGTGAGTGGAGATGACAGGAGCTCCAAGCGGCACGTGGTGTGGTTCCAATGCTTCTTTTGTGAGTGGAGAAGATGACAGGAGCTCCAAGCAGCACAAGGTGTGATTCCAATGCTTCTTTTGTGAGTGGAGAAGATGATAGGAGCTCCAAGTGGCACAGGGTGTGGTTCCATTGCTTCTTTTGTTAGTGGAGATGACAGGAGCTCCAAGCGGCACGGGGTGTGGTTCCAATGCTTCTTTTGTGAGTGGAGAAGATGACAGGAGCTCCAAGCAGCACAGGGTGTGATTCCAATGCTTCTTTTGTGAGTGGAGAAGATGACAGGAGCTCCAAGTGGCACAGGGTGTGGTTCCATTGCTTCTTTTGTGAGTGGAGATGACAGGAGCTCCAAGCGGCACGGGGTGTGGTTCCAATGCTTCTTTTATGAGTAGAGAAGATGACAGGAGCTCCAAGTGGCAGAGGGTGTGGTTCCATTGCTTCTTTTGTGAGTGGAGATGACAGGAGCTCCAAGCAGCACAAGGTGTGGTTTTAATGCTTCTTTTGTGAGTGGAGATGACAGGAGCTCCAAGCAGCACAGGGTGTGGTTCCAATGCTTCTTTTGTGAGTGGAGAAGATGACAGGAGCTCCAAGTGGCACAGGGTGTGGTTCCAATGGTTCTTTTGTGAGTGGAGAAGATGACAGGGACTCTAAGCGGCACAGGGTGTGGTTCCAATGGTTCTTTTGTGAGTGGAGAAGATGAGAGGGGCTCCAGGCGGCACAGGGTGTGGTTCCAATGCTTCTTTTGTTTGTGGAGAAGATGAAATAAAGAACTGTATAACTTGCGATACCATGTTTGTGGTTGATGTGTTGTGGTGCCCCTGAAACCCACTGTACACTGGTTGTACTACCTAGAATTTGAAAACCCGCATACAGGAAAATAGAACTATAAACAATATGTGGGAGAATACACCCTTGGGTTACACTTTACACAACAACATAATTCCAATCCAGCAGGTCTTAGGTACATGGGACATGACTCTGTCCCCACACTCAAATTTGGAGGAGACAGAGTCAATAAATTATTACAGAAAGAAAGCCAGTGGATTTATAGACTAAAAAGTATAAAACCTGCAGGATTAAATGACCATTGGGACCTTAAACCCTTTTTGAACAAATGAAAACATATAACATTTGAAAATATGAAAATATGAGAATATGAAAAATCAAATAAGGTAGAAGTACAGAACTTAAGTTATTACTACTATTACTATGACAAAATAGATTGTTAGTGTGTTTTTTGTTCTTTAGATACTTGTTTTAAAACTTATATTTCTTCTTTTTTCTCTTGCAGGTGACGTAGTGGTGTGTCTACCTCTCATCTCTCCTTGCCTTGATGTGGATCCCCAGCCATCTGGACACAGTGGAATATTACACAGACAGGGTGATCCCATGGCATTCTTCTCTTTCTGTCTTCTTTAGCACCTCATGAGTTACCTTCACATAGCATTGTATAGAAATGTATTAAAATGAATCTAAGTGTACAGTATACGATAGTATACAGTATCCATGTATATGTGAATGCTCAATTTTAATTTACTCCAGAATTTATGTATAGCATTATTATTTTTTTGGAAATATATTTTTTGGGAAACCTTATTTGAAAAATTTGTGTAGATGGTGATTAGATGTTCCAGATGTGATGTCATCACAAGTGCACTATAACATGTTTGTTAATTTGTCTCAAGCCACACCCTCTGATTAAGGCTTACTGCTGAAGCGCTGGGGTTAAGGGCTCTGGTGTTGAGTCAATAAATTGCACTGAGCACTGATTTCAACTTTTGAGTCTCTTTTGCTGTGTGTGCAGAGGTTTGGGTTTGTGTTTGTTTGTTGGGGATGGCCGCCCTTCCCTGGCACCTGCCCTGCACCATTGTTCTTGATCTCTCTCTTGGAGCTGACTCTACTATTCAGGATGGACTTAATGACTCAGGTCACTTGGTCCATCCCATCCTGTGCTCCCTTTACCTTCTGGCCTCACTTCTGAAGAGACAGAAGTGAACAGGTATAAGATATCTCAGAGGGTCTCTGAAATACTTTTGGCTACATGTAAACCTTCCACTAGGAAGATACACACAGCCAAATGGAAAAGATTTTCCATAGGGCGAGCCAATACCCATATGGACCCCTTTAGGTTTCCACCTGACAAGGTTCTGGAGTACGTGATGGGTCTTTCTGATGTTGGCCTACAGTATTCCACAGTAAAGATCCATCTGTGTGTTGTATCTGCATGCTACGAGCTCATCAGTTCCCCCCACCTGGCACAACTGCCACTGGTCCAAGAGGTTCCTTAAGGGCATTTTGCACACAAGGCCTACCATCAGAAAACCAGTAGCTGCCTGGGATATCAGTCCTGTGTTAGAAAAGCTTACTTGCAAGCCTTTTTAGCCTCCTGCGTCTTGTGGCTTGGAAGTTTTTAACTTGGAAAGCAGCATTTCTAATGGCCATTACCTCTGCTTACTGAGTGTCTGAAATCCATGCTTTGGTCACAGATCTCCATATACTGTTTTCCATAAGGACAGTGTTGTTAGCTGCACACACCCCAAGTTTCTGTCCAAAGTGGTGTCAGAGTTCCATCTGAGTCACCCCTTGTCCTGGCTACCTACTTTGCTGACATCCAGAATGAAGAAGAGAGTACTCTCTACTCACCAGGTGTTGAGTCCTTAGGTTTTGTCTGAATAGAACCAAGGACTTCAGACAATCCAAACAGCTCTTTATCTCTTTCAGTGCCATTGGAAGGGGCAGCCTGTTACAATCAAATGAATTTAATTTCATAGGTTCATAGGAAGAATACAAGTTCAGTAGACTATGGGGCCCTTTATTGAACTTGCCACCCATGTGATCATGGGTGGAACTCATACTTCTTGTCTCCTATGTATTCATCAAGCCTAGTTTTAAATAAAATGATGTTATGACTTGTAACAATTTGCTGTGGAAGACTATTCCACAGTGTTATAACCCGCTGTGTAAAAAAGGTTACCTCTCCCGGTTGTTCTTATCATTTCCTCTTTAATTTTATAACCATTGCTTCTACTGGGTTTTTTTACCCTCCTGTAATGCCAGTCCAGCAGTTTCACTTATATATTCATTATTTACAGCCTTATATGTTAGACAAAGATCTCCTCTGATCTGCCTATATTTAGTTGAAAATAAGTTTAATTTCCTAAATCTATTTCCATAGCACATCTTTTTTAAGGGTTTGGTTTTCATGGTGACTTTCCTTTGCATTCCTTCTATAAGTTTTTGGCCTCTCTTGGTGTGTGGCAAATTAAACTGGGAACAGTAATCTAGGTGTGGGCGCACCAAGCTTGCAGAAAGAGGCACAAACACTTCTGGATCCCTACTTTTAATATTGGCTAAGATTGAGTCTACAATTTTATGGCACTTTTTGACCTTTACTGTGGTATTCCTATCGAAGGTGAGGTTTGGCGTTATTATTGTGCCTAGGTCTTTTTCTTCAGTTGTTGTTTTCAGTATAATGTTACCCAACTTATAACCTGAAAGTGGGTTCTTCCCTAAATGCATAACCTTGCATTTCTCTACATTAAACTGCATCTTGTTGAAGGGGGCGCTGCTGAGCAGCATAGAGGAAGCAGCACTTTTCCTGAGCTCCAGAGGTTCAAATTAAATAAATACAAATGATACTATTCTAAACTATGATTAATATAGCTATAAGTAGCTGTTTGGAGAACTGAGCACTCAGAGTCTTAATATGGGGAAAACGAGAGGGCATGGTGCTTCCTCTGCGGATTTCTTCATGCCTAAAAAGCAGCAAGCGATACAGGAACAGGGGCCTGGTTCGGCTATGGGAGTCTCGACATCTGATGGAAATGAGATGGAGGGTGCAACGCTCACGTCTATACAAGCTACACTAAACCAGCTGGTTCGCTTCATACAGCATCTTGATAAAAAGTTGGACAATCTAACACAGAGAGTGTCTGCTTTAGAGACACGGATGGACAATTGTGGGCAGCAGACCCAACGTGCAGAGGCATCTGTTCTCAAGGCCTGTGATGCTACATTGCAACTCATTAAAGAAAATGCGATGTTTTGGCAGCAACTGGAGCAGGCTGAAAACCAAGCTAGAGAGAGGAATTTAAGAGTGATCAGGCTTTCAGAGGAGGCAGAAGGGGAGGATTGCTTATCTTTCATCAGGACTTTTCTTCTGGAATTTCTGGGACTTTCAGAAGTAGACGCACCTCTATCTATAGAAAAGTCCGATCGAATTACCCCAAGACGTATGCCCACAGATGCTGGAACCTCTGGAACTCTGATGGTGTTCACGGGCATTGGAGATTGGGATCGGGTACTGGCTCTGGCTAGAAGATGACGGACTCTCAAATATGGACAAGACAGTATTCTTTTGTTCCCTGATTTATCCTATAGTACAAGGCAGTGCCTCAAAAGCTTTACCAATATCTGCAAACGACAGTCAATTTAAGATTCAACATCAGTTGTTGATGCCTGCAAAACTACGTGTATCATGGCAGGGACGGCAGTATCTTTTCAACGAGCCCAAGGATGCAGAGAAACTGCTGAGCTGTATCAAACAAAACTTGGGGGGGCTTCTGAAGAACACGGTGAATCTTCAGAGGAGGACTGATTGGAGTGGCAAGTTATATCTTTATCCTACAATGATACCTAATTATTAGTCTTTGGGACTGGTCATATATCTGGCCCTCATATAAAAGTAAAGTTAACTTTCTTTTGGCTGCTTTTCAGCTGTGTGGAATGGTATGAACATTGCTAAATAGTCATCTTGTTGTGGAGCTTGGGGAACTTATCCTTACTTGGCTATGCATACGGGAATCTAATATACTACGGGTGTAGTGATTGTTTTTACTGTTCTGATCCTGCTTTGATTCCCTTTGTCCTTCCTTTGCTGCATACAGTTATGGGATTTCTATAAGAATGCTAAAACATTTTTGATAATTTCCCCTATGGAGTGTCTACTGGGGAGGGGTTCTTACCTATGTACTGTACTATGCTTGGTGATGTAACAAATGTGTGTAACCCTTCTATGTAATGTAACATTTGTAAAGTTTTCTTTCAAATGCTTATAAATAAATAATACAAAAAAAAAACTGCGTCTTGTTGGCCTTCACCCAATCAGAAAGTTCATCTAGCTGTTTTGCTAAACATTACACCATCCTCCTTCATGTTTACAAGTCTTTCTAACTTGCAGTCATCGGCGTATTTGCATATACATGCCTTTCCGGAAACTTTCTTTGTGGTTACCATGATGTTATACAGTGTGGGACCCAAAACTGATCCCTGCGGGACTCCACTAGTCACTCTACCCCAGTTGGACAAATGTCCTCTGACCGATACCTTCTGATATTGATCGGTATCCTGTGATAAGGGCGCCTGCTATTGAGCGCTTACAAAAAGGGTGACTCTATGCCGGCCTGCCAGCACAGCAGTTAGAATTCCGTCTGCGATGCTGGATACCCGGGTTCAGAAACGGACCCGGGGAACTGGAGGGCCGGCTGGGTGGTGAAGGATTGAGCATCCTATGGACTGCTCTCCTTCTCTGGGGGGAGGTGGGGTTGTGTGTCAGTACACTGAGGACTCCTGGTGGAGGCTGGGAGATCCCATGCGTCTGGCACCATCATGCGCGAGGGGTGGGGTGGACGCTGGCATCATTGTACGTCCCCACCCCTACTAACGGGGAAAAATCACTGAGCTGGCTGTCTCTATGATGCCCTGCCCCAGCCTCTATCAGCCTCTGAAGCCGGCTCCCCGACCAGATACCAGTAGTGTGGCCCTGGTAGCGGGGATGGAGCCACAACCCCACCCTCTGGGGGGCAAGCCAGGGTATCTGGGAAGTGCCAGTAATTTCAGAGGTGGAGGCTTTGGGGTCCGTGACCAGGGACCGATCCTGATGGTCCGGCTTGGCACTAAAGCATAACAAATTTAAAAAAAAAAAAGGATGACTTAATAGGGGCATCTTTTCACAGGGCTACTGGACAGGGGCGAATACGGATGTAGCGGCATCCTGTCGCTATATGTACACGCGTGTGGGGGGAAGCGAGCATGCCGTGCGATGGGAGAAGGGGAGGGAGGGTTTGTGAGGTGTAGTATGGCAGTGGGCTGCTAAGCTGGCAGTATGGCGTGGTGGGTTTGTGGCAGGCTAGGGTTGGGAGAGTGCTGGATTCGATGCTGGGCGCATTGATGTTTTTGTGTCAGTCTGGGATTTTTTTGGGGGGTTTGTTTTCACCCCCCTGACATGCACCCCCCCTGTTGTTGGGAATCCTTTAGTGAGGGGGAGTGTGGGGGGGCACAGCCCTCCATATAAACAAAAAAACCCTATGTTTTTGGTGCCCTTTTGTTTAGCACCGTGAGTGTACATCGGCGAAACTGATTTTTGCTGATGTACACTTGGCCTAATGGTGATCAACTTTCTGTGATAGCCGCTAACATCACATGACACCCCCTTATCCAGAGCCACACTTACTGGCCTAAAAAATTGTATCTGGTTCATAAGACATGATCTACCAGAAGTAAAACCATGTTGAGTGATGTCTACTAATCCTGTGTTTTTTATATGCTCGATTATATACTCTTGTAGGAGTCTTTCCATTGTTTTGCCAATAACAGATGTGAGACTAATGAAACAATAGTTTTTATGTTCCTCTTTTTTTTCCTCCCTTATGGACTGAAGTTACTAATGTCTCTCTCCATTCTTTTATAGTTTTTCCTTCTGCCTGGATTGTGAATTGCTTTCCTCACTGTTATGCTAAATTGGAGGGCCAGGTGCGGGCCCACTCCACCAGAGTGGTTGCAACATCCTTGGCTGAGGTTTGCTCAGTGGTTATTGGAGAAATCTTGTAGAGTTGCAACCTGAAATACAGTGCACACTTTTACTAAGCACTATGCCCTGGATGTCCATGCCAGGCAGCACACCACCTTTGGCAGGACAGTTCTGTATGGATTGTGAGTGAACTTGGTACTCCAACCTACTAATGGGAATCAATGGTGAAGATTGATTCTTGGAAGATGCAGTAAGTAAATAGTAATTATACAATGGCAAGAACATTTTCTGGACTCTGATTGGCTAGTGTTTGCTTGTTACTGTGAGGTTATCTGAGCATAACCTCACTGTATTGATTTGTTGTTGCATTGTACTCCTCTCCTCGTAAGAAACAAAGATATATTGCCATACTAAAAACATTTTAAAAACTTTTTTTATTTTGTATAACAATGAGCCATTGTATAATAGCAATAATGCACTCCAGGGTGTGGGTCGTGCTGGGACAACCTCACTTCTGGGACATTGGACACACTCGGCCTGCAGCCTCGTGTCCAACCACCCAGGCATGAGGTTATCCTAGCACGACCCACACCCTCTTGTGCATTATTGCACAAGTAAATAACATTTTGTTTGTTGAACACCCATTCTCTAGGGCCCAGGGTGCTGTACAAAGGTCAGGACAGTACATATATAGAGACATTTCAAATATACAGTTCCTAAATAACTATTACACCGATAATAGATTTAATAAAATATTAAAATAAGATATGAAAATTCTGTACTCACCGTAATTCTTGATCTTCTAAGAATATCTTAACCAATGATTCACATGCCTGCCCCTCCAACCCCTGGACTCACTCCAGTATGTTTTATTGGCCTGCATCACTTTCTGCTTGGTTTGGGCTGTGAAGACACCATTACTGAATTTGGTGGCCCTTCTTACATGGGCCACCAGAGTTATCTTATGCCCTTAAGTTAAGTGCACACATTCTTGTTAGATTACGCTGCACTTCCTCAGTAAAAAAGGTACTGAGGCAGTTGGAGGCTGATGTAAAAGGTAGCCACATGCACTCAGAGCTCCACATGCACACTGCTTACCTTGGGGACAGCCTTCTGAAAAGCTCTGGCTCCGTGTGGTCCTAGCGCCTCTGGTTTAGTCCCACTAGTGTTAATCAAAAGTGAAGATATACTTAGAAGCTCAAGAATTACGGTGAATACATAATTTTCATCTCCTCACACTGGCATGGGACTCTGAAGTGGTATGTACATTACGTATTACCAGTGTGCATCTTCCAGTGGTGACCACAGTATGGAGGAAGCTGGAGAGTTGCACTGACTCTTGGCTGCTGTCACCATTGTGCTGTGCTGAACTCTTCTCTTGCCTGCTTCAGTCATCACAGTGTGGCCCTTGTCAGTGAAAAGCACAGCTAGGGAGCTGGATGGCATGATAGCTGGCCAGATGCAGGTGCTCCACACTTGTACAGCTGGATGTTGGCATCAGTTTTGCTGCTGTCAATGCTGAATTTTGCCATGAGCATGGCCTCCAGCTGCCAGCTGCTCATAGTTGAAAAGGGGATGCTGGTGGAAACGACACCAGATTACTGCTATTGACTCCTGACTCACCTTAAGCACAAAAAGTGGTATTCAGGTGTGTTTTATTTTAAAAAAGGAAAGTATGTATTACTTTATCAGAGTTTATTGTTTTAGGGCTATAAAAAAATATTTAAGGAATAAGACACCCGAAGGTGTGGTTTATTGGCTGATAAGAGCATGCTCCAGGTGCGTTGTGAGGCACGAGGCACTTGTGCTGAGTGCCTTCTTTACCTGCAGTGTGCTCTTACCTTGGAGTGTCCTGTTATGCTTATAAATGGGTCTCATCTTGTATTTAAAAGAAATGTAGTATTTTGTCAAAAAATGCAAAATTAAACTAAAAAATGTTTTGTGGGATTTTTGATAAAGTAGTTCTCATTTTACGAATTAAGAAAACATACATGCAGTATTGAGGCTATGAGGAGCCAGTGTGCCACTAGAGGGCACTTGGTAACTTCAGTTCACATGTAGTCCCAGTTTGTCACCCCCCCCATGCTGCACTTTTGTGTTCGTTAAACAACTTCCAACACCCTCATTTGTTTTTTTTAAATATTTTTTTTCTGTCCTAAAGCGAGTCTAGAGTGAGCGTGTCCCTCGAGATCCACTGTAGCTCTTGGAGCGAGTTCTTCCCTGATGATTGCTGCAGTTTCTTAAATTGGTAACTGTGGTTCACGTGCACTCCTAGTTTGTCACCCCCCACCATGCTGCATTTCTGTGTTTATAAAATAACCCCACCACCCTCATTTGCTTTGTTTGAAATATTTTTATTCTGTGCTAGAGAGAGTCCTGGAGCAAGTGTGTCCTTCAAGAGCCACGATAGCTGTTGGAGCGAGTGCTTCCCTGATCACAGCAGTGTCTTAGATCGGGGTGCTTGCATGTGACAGGAATGAGATACTTTTTAAATTAAGTGAAAAAATATACTTTTCTGATTCTCAAGGCTGTGTGCTGTTGACTTTGTGAACTGTGGCTGGACAACATTGCGGGCAGGCAGGCTAAGAGAAACAGGCAGCATGGGAATCTGGAGCTGGTGATATAACTGAAAATCAGAGGCCATGGATTATAGGCCTGCTTAACAAAACGTGTGAAAAAGTTAAATCAGATTAGTTAATGCTAGAAAATAAATGGTATGATACTATTATGTTTTCATAGGTGTGGGATGGGGATAGGTGTTTCATAAAATGGGTAAAGGATTATATTTTTACGGGTTTTGGCAGTAAGGTGTAACAGTACTTATCAACGTGGCTCCCAGAAAATATTTAAAATAACTTTCCGGAAGGCATGGATCTCCACCTGTGATGCATTATGGTTGGCATAAGTCATACAAATTGCCACAACATATGCTGATAAGGATATGGCAACTAATACCTCTCAGCCAAACAGGGTGCAGAAAACTCCCTACTCATTTTATAAACGTGAATAATTTTAGCAGTGCAATGAAACTGGGCAAAAGATTTACCCTACCCTTTTTCACTGTAAAAGATCTGGGACACCTTTCTGTTTTATTTGGTGGTGAAGTAGTCTAGTTCACCAAAATGTGAGCATTTTATAAGTGATTTCATTTATTTATATTTTCTCAAGAAATAAAGATGGGTACCACATTTGGCTTAGAAATACCATGGTAGATCTGGTAACGGTCAGGACTGAGAAAATTAAAAAAAATGCATATCGTGCAGTGTAGGAGGTTCCTAGAAATGCAGAACTGACGAGTGAGATATTTATTTTTAGCTGGAGCTGAAACAAGCTTTTTGGTGAAGGAAAAAGGGACATCTGTGGCAGAAATGTAGAGGCTTAATACACCTTAAGAATATGGGATTTTTACTTTTCTTGATTAATTTTAAAGGGGGTAGACATGATGCAATAGAGGCAGTTTCCTACTTTTTGGGCGGAGAAAGATGGATTCTGGCTGTGCCCCTGTATCTGATTTCCCTTCATCTTCTAATTGGCCACTTCCTGTGTCACTGCCTACCTCATTCAAAGTGGAGCCATTCATGATAGTGTAAGGTCAGGCTATACTTGGGCAAAATATCAACAATATTTCTGTTGGGACCGTGGCATATCCTTTATTTCTACAATGTGGGTGAGACAAAAATATACAAATAAATGAAACATTTACATGGCAGTAGGACCCTGGAGTGATGATAAATCATTTATAGTGTGTGGGAGAGCTCTGTTTCTTATAGGAATCAGCAGAATCCCAGTGCTGTTATACCATTATTGTGACATCAAGAGGTTGTTGTACTTTCTTGAATATGTCACTGTGATGGTACAACATGCAACATCTGTTGACTAATGTAATAAAATATCTCTGGCTGCTACCTGACGTGGTACTCAAGTACCTATATTATGACTACTGTGATCTACCTATTACTAAGTGTGTACCACCGGTGAATGCCTGTAACACTGGTTGCTTTTTTAATCTAAGCGTTATGTACTGTACTGTTTATTTGCTGTAATGTATTGCTCTCTTGACGAGGTGCCTTTGTAAATGAGTCTATGACTCAAAGGTCTGTAAACCGATGATCTAATAAATAAAATAATAAAATAAAATAAATAAAACAACAACATCAAACACTGGGCGTGCTGCTGCTGCCTTTGATCGCAGTGTGGCTGTTCAAACAGTGTTGAATAGTGCCTGTTTACATCTGAACCTGGCTTGTGTGCACAGTAACAGGAGAGCAGTGCCAAGGAGGACCAAGAGAGATACTTTGGACCCTGCATGTAAGAACGATCCCAAGGGCCGGCCCAGTGGTGTGGAGTGCTGAGGCATCACGCCTTACCTCCTACCACACCAGTGACCCTTTGCAAGTGGATGCAGGTTGCCAGGGTCAGCTGGGGGAGGGAGGGAGGAAAGGATCGAACATCCAGAGTACAGCTTTCCTCTCCTGGGAGGATGCTTGAGTGTCATGCCCCAGCAATGGGAGAAAATATAGGAAAACACTCTTGGGTGGCAGGATGATCAACCCACCCTCTGCAGGCTCTGCACTGGTGGCTGGACACAACCATAGTCCTTGGGCAGAGGAAGATGGTGCAGATAAGCCCCAGAGGAGATGGGCAACAGGGCTGGGGGGTTGGTCAAGAAGGGGTCCGGCAGGGAGCGTAAGGGATAAAATACAATAATAAAAAAAAAGAACGATCACCATAAGTAGGCTTGTTCTGATTTATTTATTTTAAACAAAATTGAGTCTGTGTGAGTTGGGGACAGAGTGCACTGTACCAGGGGTTGGGGTGGAAAAAGTTTATAACTGCACAAAGCTGCTTTAAAAAGTTTTCTTGGGAAATGCTCTGTTGCTGTTTAACTGTTGTGCATACACTGTAAAAGACAATGGATGGGCAACAGTAAACAACAACCGTAAACCTCTCAAGCTTTGCTCTCAAGGTCTAATTGGTTGTCTTGACAACCTCTCGAAGTGAACACAGTGTTGTTGTTCACTGTTGACTGTCCATTATCCTCTGTATCATCACTAGAGGTGGGTCATCATCACCATTTATCATCACTTGAGGTTGGTCACAAAGGAGCTCTTAACCAATGGGAGAGAAGCTTGAACAATGCCTGATGACATCACGGTGACCTCTGCTGCATTCATAGCAGTGAAATCAAACAGAAACAGTTTATTTTTCATCAAAAGAACTAATCTGAAAGCTTTACATTTCAAAAATACCTTGTACAAATCGGACACACAATAGCCTTACACAGAATATGATATTTATTATCACTTCTGAAAGGGGCAGGACTTCCATAGCTTACTTGTGGCTCTGCTACTCATGAGTTATGGTCCTGCCCTCCTCATTCATGATGATAAATGGCATTTTCTAAGTCTGGCCATTGTGTATCCCATATTATACAATAGGGTCCAAGAATTCTTGAATCTAAATGGCTGACTGGCACCTTTTACCTGTGGTAAATCCTCCGATATAACAACGGGAAAAGGTGCCAGTCAGCTGCATCTCTAAAATCCATTTGACCCCCAAAGTCAGCAGCGGAAAACCATCATCTTGAATCCCCGGTAAACAGCTGTCTCCCACATGTACCCACCCTGGATTGCCACACTCTGTAAATGGTCAGTTTCAGTGAGAACTCCCTTTTAAAAAAAAAAAAAATACTGGTAAACCGATAAAGTGGGTAAAATCAATACAGTGATCCACTCCTCGTTTTTTCCCCACTAAAGACAACCAACACAAAGTAGAAGGCATCAGTCACATGCTCATCCGCTGATTGTCCCACCGCTCCCTTGCAACTAGGAACCAGGGGGAAGAAACTTTAAAATCCATTTCTGTGCCACAATATTTGGTGTTCTCCAGCATGGTCTCTCCGTTCTCTCTTGAATATCGTCGCACCTCACAGTACAAAACATACATCTTTTATATCAGCTGAAACTTGTCCTGTCAGTCATCCTACGGGTATTACAACCACAGCCACAGATCCTTAGAATTGTTAACTGCAGGCCCAAACCTACTTTACTTCAAGTTACAGAAATTTTACCAGTCTGTCTTCCATGAGTGCTTGCACCCAGTTCCTTCCGAGCTGCCGATAAGATCGCTAGTGGCCACCTAGAATACACAATATTCAATGCTCCTTTTATAAAGCACCTGGTATTCTCCACAAAGATCACTTAAAAGAAAGTACCAACGGAGCCCAATGGTTACTTTTTCCCGACCACAATACCCAGTCACCAGTAACCAAATACTGACTAACAGCAGCCCCGGTAAATGCTCGTACCCTTCTGTGTCATCCAGTCATTTAAACAGCTAGTTGATTCACATGTTCTGTCTTTAGAAAAAAAAAAAAACAGGACTTGTAGGCTGTATCTTAAACAAACATCACAGCATTCTCTCTTGCTGTAAACATCACTCTGTCAGTTGCGGGGGAGGGGGGCATTACTCTACCTAACAACTTGGAACTGTATTTTCCGGCACAACAATAAATTAAATAAAAATGAGTTAAAGTAGCAAACACCTACACTCTTCTTTAATTTTTTTGTTGGAAAAGGTGAAGGAGCCCATTGTATAATCACAATAAACCACTCCAGGGTGTGGGTTATGTTGGGATTTTCCCACTTCTGGTGTGATTTACTCACTCGATCTGTAGCCTTGTGACCAAACCACACCAGGCATGGGTAAATCTCAGCATAACCCACACCCTGTCATGGTTTATTGCTTAATTTATATTCAGTTAGTTGCAAAACTTTATTCAGAGGTAGAATAAGATTATTTTCTTGTGATTTCCTTTTACTTTGTGGAGATTCAGACTTGCTGTATAGCGATAAATGGTCTGAGTAATCTCTGACACAATGGTGTGTGTTATCCTGGATTATAGAATGGGCATAAAAAAAAAAACATCCTGTAACCTGGTTGGTCAGTTAAGGTTTTTACCCATCTTGCAATAACCAGTGGCATAGCAAATTGCCAGAGGGCCTGGGTGCAAGGGTATGTTATAGGGCCCCCCCAGTTTTAAATTGACATCAAAATTATGATTTGGGACCCTCAAACCTTGTGGGCCTGGGTGCAACTGCACCCTCTGCACCCTTGTAGCTACACCCCTGGCAATAACCCATGGCTAAGGAAGGGTGTTTATAAGAAAAACCCAAAAACATTTATTTTACACATGGGTCCATGGTATAATTGCAATATGGCATTACAGGATGTGGGTAATTGGGGGATTACCCACTTCTCATGTAGTTAATTCACTTGGTTGCACCTTGTGACCCCACACAAGGCATAGAGAGATAATAACATGCTCCCTGTCATGCCTTCTTACTTAAATAACCCACTCCCCAGTTGGATGACAGTTTATATTGCCAATATTTACTTGTAGAGAAAAGTTGCCTGTTTTAAGTAGCACATTTCAGTTAAAGTAGAGGCAAGTGGTAATTTCAAGTTAGTTTTAGTTTCAGCGTGATTTAACTCTTACTACATTAAAAACAAACCTTTTCAGAACCAACAACCAATCGAAGTACAATATTTTCCCATCCTGTTTCATAAATATGTTCTCTCTGCTAATGCTGTTCCAAGAAACAAATGAGATTTCAGCAGTCACAAAATGGAAGCACCCAGGCTAGTTACAGGGGACAACTGTAAACATTTCAGCAATGTGAATTTATAAATTTTGGGACAACTTTGAAAACAATATTTAAACACAATTCAGTAGATATTTGATAGATTCTCCATATTTCTATTTTATATACTTTATTACAGGGTATTAACATGGAAATATGATCATGTCCCCTTTTAAGTAGTTAACTTTTGAAACATTTGATGAAGTCAAAATCCTCTGTGACACCATAGTCATTTCTGCAGCAACAAACTGATGTCACACACAGAGGCTTATGACTTCAGGAAATAATTGTGCATCTTAAGCAGGTGAACTCCAGGGAACAAAAATCTTGTTTCTATGCAAATTAACATTTTGTAAAGAACAACAAAAGGAAGAGAAATTCAGACATTTTATAAAATATAGGCTGAATTATGTCTAAAAATTGTTTTCTCAAAAAATGTAAGCTGGATCGTGTCTAAATATTATGTTTTCTCAAAAGTACCAAACTGTTTTCAGTTTATTTCTTGGCACAGCTGTAGAAATGGAGTTGACTGGTGACAAAAAATGAATAAAATGTATATTATGTAAGAGTGTAAGTCTCTTTAAGTGGCCATTTACCTCAGTTATTTCATATCCAATAACTGCATTTTTATGTGGTGATGTGTGTGTAAAATTAATTTTGTCTTAAACTTTTTCAGGTAGCACACTGCTGTTTTTTTTTCCAAAACAATTTATTATTTTTGTCAACTCATGAAAGAAAGATCAATAACAATCAAATATTTAGATAGGGCCACCTGTATATATATACACCATCTAATAAACCTTTTGACAATTCTATTATCAGGAGAGAAAATAAAACATCAATTCAAACTTTTAACAAATCATTAACAAAATATTAAACTATATTCACACAAATATCAATAACTGATACAGCTCATTTGGGTTAGCATCTCATACAGTAGTTAAAAAAAATCAGTCGGTTTCTAACTGTAAAAGGAAGGGGTTCCATACCTTGTCAAATTGATCTGAGGTTCTTGTGAATAAATGGCACATATGCTCATTGAATGCTAGCTTTGACATGTATTTAATACAATCTTCTATACCAGGTGCTTTTCTTCCTTTCAATTTACTTAGTATAAGCCATTTGAGACCTTGGGCTGCTAGAAAGAATAACTTTTTTCCTTATTTTGTTTAAGTCAACTAAAACCTTGGTGTCTGCTAATATAAGTAATCCTTGAGAGTTAGAAGGAATACTTTGATCCAAAACTTGTTTATAAACTTCCCAAATAACAGTCCAAATCAGTTTAATCATAGGACATTCCTAAAACACATGCTGTAAATTTGCTTGTGGCAAGGTACAGTTCTAACACTTATTATGTATAGATAGTCCAAACCTATGTACTTGATCGAAGTGTGGTACCAGTTATGTAACATTTTAAATTGGATCAGTCTTCCATGAATGTCTTTACTGTTCTTATATGAATTTTCCCATATCTGATCCCACATTTCTTGTGTTATATTAAGTTTCAGATTGACTTCCCATTGTTTCCTAGTATTGTGTGTTAGATCTGTCTCCGAAGTAGCACAAAGTCTATATAGTTTCCCTGCCCTGCTTTTATCTCTTGCCACTGTAATGCTATTGTTCCATTCTTTATTAATTTGGGTAGAATATTTCCTATCTGCTATATCATCTAATGTATTTCTCACTTGCAGGTACGAGTGAAATTGAGGACTAGGCAAAGCGTACTTATGTCTAAGGTCAGAGGAGGAAAGGAGGACTCCAGATGCAGGATCTATTATATCAATTAACACGTTTATGCCCCGTTTCCCCACACTTTATCATTCAAAGGCTGCCCTTTGTACATTATATTTGAATTTTTCCATATAAGAGTATATTCTATAGGGATTTCTGAAATTTCGAGGACCTTTAAAAGTTGTTTACAAGAATTGACTGAGGGCTGGACTCCTATTTAAGGAGACTGGTTTCCCTCAGCACCTGCAAAATAATTAAGGAACTGCTGCAAGATGACCATCAGAAAAACCAAGAGCAACCTCTGCAAATCCAAAATTCAAGAACCTGGAAATGACCCTAGAAGACTCTGGGAGACCATCAATGGTGTATTTGGAAGGAAAAGAAACTTCTCTCCCACCCTGCTAAAAACTGATAGTTAACTCCACTGATCCACTTGCCATCATGGAGTGCTTCAACACCTTCTTTATCACTGCTGGGAAGGATCTGCAAAGTTCCTTGGCCACCCCTTCTGCATCTCAGGGCACCACAAATCTAGACCCAAGTTTTATTTTAAAAGGGTAAGATCTAATACTGTAAGAAAATACCTATGTAAAGCCATGACCAAAACAAGAATTGGACCGGACTTCATTGATATGAAGTTACTCAAACTGGCAACTGATGAAATGGTGTTGCTCATCCAGAATGGGGGCTCCAA
Source organism: Neoceratodus forsteri (assembly GCA_016271365.2). Classification (NCBI taxonomy): domain Eukaryota; kingdom Metazoa; phylum Chordata; order Ceratodontiformes; family Ceratodontidae; genus Neoceratodus; species Neoceratodus forsteri. Next base: position 320,756,072 of record JADMNL010000022.1, read on the forward strand.
CGGCCGTCTCTAACTTTCTGCTCATATCTGTTCTATCCCTTTAATCAAAGGTCCTTGAGAAAGTTGTCAATGACCAACTGGTGGAATGCCTCACAACACACAGTCTCCTGGCCTCCAAGCAACATGGCTTTAGAAAGATGCACAGTACTACTACCGCCCTAATTGACATTATGCAGGAGCTCCATATTGCTTTGGACAGAGGAGACTACATTGGTGCTGCCTTCCATGACCTATCCAGGGCACTTGCCATAGAAAATCATGACCTAATATTGACCATACTCATGGCATTGGGGTTATCAACAGATGCTACCTCGTGATTTTCTGACTACCTGAGCAAGAGGACCCAGAAGGTCAAATGTAGGGATGTGTTCTTTGCTCTATAGCCACTGATCACTGGAATGCCACAAAGCTCCATCTTGGGGCCCCTTCTGTTCAGCCTGTTTGTAAACAACATTCCAGAAATTTGTGACCACTCCAAAACCCTGTTATATGCCAATGACACAGTTATCCTTATCTCACACCATGATCTGTAGCCCCTCAAACGCAACCTCCGTTCAGATTTTAACAAAGTATGCTACTGGTTTTCCAAAACCAAGCTACTTATCAGCTTAAAGAAATACAAAATCCTTAATATTTGGGAATAATCACATGCCAAAAGGCAGACCAGGATTGAGTATCACCACTCCAAATGGAGAATCCATTGAGCAAATACAGATCTGCAAGTAACTTGGTGTCTGTCTTGACTCCACCCTGTCCTCCTCTCGCCATGTTGACTCCATGGTCAAAAACATCCAACAGTTAGGCTTACTCTAAAGAAACAGGTCACACCTCACCCCTGAGGTAAAAAAAACTACTACTCTTCTGCCTCATCATTTCCATCACTGACTATGGGTGAGTAATCTACTCAGTTGCTAGCAGCACTGTCCTCCACAAAATCTGTGTGGCCTTCAACCGTGCCTATAGATTTGTGTTTAATAGGAAATAGGACTCTCACCAATGTGAGCTGTACACCTCCACCAAATGACTCCCTTTCAATCTCCATACTGCTTGCAGCTCTGCTCTGCTTGTGAAAAGGGCCCTGCTCAGTCAAATGCCTGCTGGGGTCTACAGCCTACTACCAAGACCGAAAACTACCATAGCACAAACTCCATGGGCTGTATTAAACTGGCTGTACCCTATGAAAGAACCACAATGGGGAGCGTTCTTTTGCCTATAGAGCAACCAAAACAATGAACTTGCTCCCAATAATGGTGACTATGCCCTCAATCTTCCATTCCTTCAGATTGCAGGTGGCAAAACTTTTCTCCCAGTATCTCAAATGCAACTGCCAATAATGTTAATCCCAGACTAACTTAATCAATTAATCAATCAATCAATGTCCACTATCTCTGCTGTTATGCTGTTCCATTGCTTCATCACTCTCTGGGAGTAGTGCCTTCCAGTGTTACCCCTGAAATTACAACTTTTGAGCTTCAGGGCATGCCCACATGTCCTGCTGTAGCACACCAGATCAAACATTTCCATCAGTTTGACAGAGCAACCAAAGCCATTAACTTACTTCCACCAACAGTGACCACACCCTCAACCTTCTATTCCTTCAGATCACAGGTGGCAAAACTTTTCTCCCAGTATCTCAAATGCAACTGCCCATAGTGTTAATCTCAGAATTAATAAATAACTAAATAGATAAATAAATAAATGTCCACTATCTCTGCTGTTACGCTGTTCCATTGCTTCACTGGTCTCTGGGAGTAATGCCTTCTAGTGTTACCCCAGAAATTACCACCTTTGAGCTTGAAGGCATTTCCACATGTCCTGCTGGAGCAGAATAGATCAAACATTTCCATCAATTTGGCCTTGTTGATACCCCTCAGTGCATTGAAGACTGAGACCACGTCCCCCTCACCTTCTTTTCTCTGGGTTGAACATGGCAAGGGCCTCCAGTCTCTCATAGCTTTTATCCTACATACCTGTGATCATTTTGGTGGCCCTGCGTTGCACCCTCATCATTACCTCAATGTCCTCTTAGTATTGGGGAGCCCTGAATGCTGCACAGTACTCCAGGTGGGGCCTGTCTAGGGCCTTGAAAATTGGTAGGATTACTTCCTCTGTCATACTGTTGGGTTTTTGGGCATCTCTTCAAATCATACATATTCTATAAAGCATCATGGGTATGCAAATCCTCATGCAAGTCAGGCTAGGAAGGCTTCCCCAGAAAAGGCTGAGGCAACTCCTTTTAAAGAGGCTTGTACTATATATCCAATTAATCCAGCACAGTTGCGGTGACTGGGTGTGGTGCACTGCCAGAACCCAAGTGTCATGACGCAGGTGAAAATCTGGCCCATTGTCTACACTAGGTCAAATCCCAAGGTAATGGAAATCTAGAACACCTACAGTGAGCTTACCAAAGAGGCAGTTTGCAGGAAGAGTAGTACATGTGATCTGTAAATTCTACTAGTCATCCCCATTTAATGCACCCCAGCATTCTTACAGCCTTCTTGACAGCAGCTGTACACTGCTTCTAATGCTTTAGCCTCTTGACTTTTATAATCCACAGGTCTTTTTCCTCCTCCTCCTCCAGTGCAGCAACAGGAACCCCACAATGTGTGTAGGTCCTACTTCTGTTTCGTCTCCCTAAGTGTAACACCTTGCACTTGGCAACATGGAAGTTAAGATTCCAGGAGTTTGACCAGTTGCCCAGCTGGTTTAGGTCCTGGTGTTTCTCCCTGTTCTTAAGGACCTGTTGGCTGAGGATCTGTATTCACTGAAAACATTTATCCTTCATCTTATGTACTTGCTTCTGGCCAGTTCCTGGGCTCTTTACCTTTATAGTGTTGTTTAATTTATTACCTTACAGCAGGACTTGACTTGCAGTGCTTACTCAGCACTGGGATACTTTGAGAAGGCAGGTTAGTGCTGCTGCACTGTTGGATATGCCATCCTTTGGTAGATGTTAAACTGAGGTCCCTTTTTGGCTTTTTCATTCAAGTGGAAGTTAAAAATCCCATGACACTATTTAAAGAGTAGAAGATGATTGGTATGCTTGCCAACACTTATTTATCAGTATAATAATTTGTAGTTCAATTATGGTTATATGTGATGTTGCTGAGTGTATAGACACCATGTTTGTGTGCATTGAACCATTTTACTACCAGTAACTCTTTGCTTTTGGATACTTTGTTCATAAAAAGCCTTCATAAATATACATGCAACAGCCCTTTAAATCACCTTGGATGCACCGAGGCCCTCAGGGTAGTTCAGAAAACACCTCCAAGGGGGCCGGCCTGGGTTCAGCAGTAACAGCTCATGTGGCACAGTGCCTCCACCTGGGGTAATGGCAAGGGGATCCTGTGGATAAAGAACAGGTTACCACCCCCCAGGAACTAGTACCCTGCCCCAACAATATGTTCCCCACACAAATTACAGTTTCCACACAATTGCCCCACACCATTCAGCAGCACTCTTTCAATAACTCAGGGACATTGAATACAATGCAAACAGTAACCTTATTCATTAGGGAGGTGGAACAAGGAGGAGAATATCAAACACAATTCACTCTAGGCACAATACCTTCCCCAGTATCAACCCTTCTCACCACCCCATGGGAGCACTCTGATTGTCCCTATGCAGTGGTGCATGCCTGGGGTCTTTCGTCGAGGCCCAGATGAACACAACACACATTGAATTTATTATCCTATACTTGCAGACCTGAGTGTCTCTAAATAGAGGTGGAAGGATCTACCCCTAGACTCCTAACTGACTAGCTAACTAAAAGACTCTCCAGAGCCACAGCTCAGGGTACTCATGGTTTGCAGTCCACTGTGGGGGTTCACAGCCAGTTGTGTTGCACGGTACTGTAGAGGTTCTGATGTAGGTGGTGCACCACCCATGGGGAAAACAAAACTGGTTGGCTCCAGGGATGATGATCTTCACCTGCCTGGCTTTGCCAATTTTACCTACAGGCCTTTATGCACAGACTTCACACAGGCAGACCTGTTTCATCCTTCAACCTGGCATGTCAACATCTTCAGTCCAGGGAACCAAGCTTGCTTATGTTCCCCAAACCTTTTCCAAAGCATGCAGGGCCACCCTCAGGACCAACACAGGGCAGCAGTGCTTCCACAGTCTCAAAATCTATAGCCCCTCTCCTTGAGGATACTTTCACCAGCAGGCTGGATCCTGTCGCAGCAGCTTGGATCAACACTTGCAGACTCTCCCCTGGCTGAAATGTACACTTCATGTAACAATTTTTGTGCCATGGGGAGCAGGGGTTATTTTCAAAGTCCACAGTCAATCTCTTATTTTCTCAATTCAAACTGAAATCCAGACTAGCTGGGCTGCTATAAAACTTTGCTTTTCTCTACCCTGTGTCAGTCTCACAAGCAGCTACTTTTCCTCCTGCACTCAGCTTGGCAGATGGAGGTAGGCAGGGTTTTCACAGCCAGTCAGACTGTATTCATTAGAGCAGTCTCTTCTCTCACATCCACCCTGCAGTCCCTCTTTACCTCCAACCCATTTTCAGTGCCAAAAAACAGCCTTATATTTCCCCTGAGCAGCCTCCCTATCATTGGCTGCAACTCCCCAGGTGATCTCCAGAATGCCACTGGGTATTTTCCCAGCAGCCCCAGTTTGTAGTTCTTTGCGTAGCTACCATTTTTTCTTCCTGGCAGGCTCCCCAAAGTCAGGCCCCAGGTTATTTAATTCAGCCCCTTAGCAGGGCTATCTGTAAAAGAATTTGTGACTGGAATCCTTCCGGTAACTAAATGCGGTTACCCCTAGTTCCTTGGCTTATTTGGGGGCTGGGGATCTACCTTTTTTCCAAATGGCTGTGCAGACAACAGGAGTACAGCTCCTTTAAAATTTTCCCCAGGCTGTGCATGTGCACTGGTGCACTGCCACCATGTTTGTAGTTTTCTCGAGCGGCCCACTTTTGCAAATTACAGGGGCTGCTCCAATCTCCCCATTGCACCTGGAGGCACAGAAACTCTACTCGGACCTCAGCCCTACCCAGAACTTGGGTTGATGCCCTGAATTTAGTTCGGCTGCAACCTCGGGACATGGAGGGGCAAGCAGGCTGAAGCCGCACCACAGTTGCTTGGAGGACGCCTGTTGGAGGGTTGGAGGACCGTAGCCCTATCAGGTAAGCCCGAGTTGAGGGGCTTACACACTCCTCTGGCTGAATGCTTGGCATCCCGACAAGCCACTTAAATGTAACCAACATTTTAACATGCACTTTTCTAACTAGACACCTGATTCTTAACTAGCACCAACAATAATCACATTTTCATCACATTTTGCATCCCACCATTGGTATCTGTTCAAACAACACAGGTTAACTATATACAGGTAACTACAGGTATGCACATACATCTTCCTACCCCATCCATTGGGCAACACTATGAGGGGATAAACAACAGGAACCACAGGCTTGTGAATAACATGGAGGGGAAGGTTGGAGGAGGCACCCAGGGTATCATATGTTAGTTTGACAATGGGTCTGGGCTGTCTGGCTGTCCTCTTAGGCAAAGCTGTGTCAGGTATGGGAATCTCCCCAAGAATAACAGGCAACCCCGCCTGGCTAGGTTCTGCAGTCCACCCCAGGGCCTGGTCAGGTACAGCTACACTATTTTGATCCTGCTCTGGGGCTTGGACAAGAGCAGGGCAAGGGGTGGCCGGTGCATCCACCACAGGTTTGAGGGGGCCCCAGTCATTTTCATTGTCCATTTCAATGTCCACATTGGGCTCTTGTGTAAGGATCACAGGCCTCTTCTCAGGAATGAAAGGCATGGCATTCGGATTCAATGAGAACTGAGAGTCTGGAGGGTCGGTGCTGGTGGATGGAGGTGAGTTTCGACAGTTCCATTCCCACGAGGACTAGGGTAACTCAGGACTTGGCTCACAAGGACAAAGTTCAAACTCCTCATACTCACTTTCTTCAGAAGAACTGCTGGCAGGCCGATCAGGAGGCTCAGTTGGATCAGTGTTCAGGTTCAACGTAGTCCTCTCAGGGGACATATCTACAGCAACATCACTTCTGTGAGTCCTCTCAGAAAGCACAGTCGGACCAGTATTCAGGTTCAATGTGTTCTTTTCGAGAGGCATGGATGGGTTGGGGCTTTGTTGTCTTTTCTGAGCAGCTTGACTACATATCGTGGGCCATCTTGCAACTGGAAGTTTAGGACCAGGGTGAGGCATAATCTCGCCAATGGGGAGTAGGTGGCTTCGGTGGACAGTCTTTCCTAGACCCTGGCCTTGCTCTTATTTGATTCGGTACACTGGCAGTTTTTCAACCACAATGTAACTTTCTGGGGCCCACCAATCTTGAAGCTTGTGTTTGCCTTGCAACCCCAAGTTTCAAAACAGAACATGATCCCCTACTTGCAACTTTTGATTACGAACTCTGTTGTCATACCTCTGCTTGTTACTCTGCTTACTGAGAGCTGCAGCTTCAGACGCCAGCTGGTATGTGTTTTTAAGTTGCTCTCTTAACTGATATGTGTACTCCAGGTAGGTTCGGTGGGACATGTCATCAGAGGACACACCAAAACAAAGATCAACGGGCAGCCGGGCTTCAAGACCAAACATGAGGTAGAAAGGAAAACATGGAGTGGCATCATTCTTGGTGCAATTGTACACATGCACCAGACAGCTTACTTTATGACTCCAGTTTGCTTTGTCAGCTGGGACTAGGGTACCTAACATGTTCAGCAGAGTTCAGTTGAAGCGCTCGGGTTGAGGGTCTCTCTGCAGATGGAACGGTGTGGTGTGAGATTTATTTATACCATACGTGGCCAAGAACTCTTTCACCAGTCAACTTTCAAAGTCTTGGCCTTGATCGGAGTGAACTCTCTTTGGGATGCCACAGTGCTGTACAAACTGCTGCAGTACTTTGACCACAGTGCTAGCCTTTTGATCTTTGGTGGGAAATGCCTTTGCGTACCTGGTATAGTGATCAGTAATAACCAGAATATTAGCAGTGTTTTTGCTGTCAGGCTCGAGGGACAAAAAATCCATGCAGACTAGGTCGAGGGGGCCCACTGGTACTAATGTTGACTAGAGGGGCAGCTCGCTTTGGCAGGATTTTCCTCTGTATGCACTGCAGGCAGCTTTTACAGTGTTTTTCTACATCACTCTTCATACGGGGCCAGTAAAACCGTGCTCTACACAGATCTAGGATGTTTTCATAACCCAGGTCACCCATGTCATCCTGCAGGGACTTTAGGACTATATCGCAGTACCCCTGTGGCAGTACCAGCTGAAGCCTGGAATGTCCAAGGTTGTCTTTGTCATGTACCTTTCTCAGTAACAGTTCATCTATTAGAACTAGCTTTCTCCATTCTCTCAGCAGGCATTTGGTGTCAGGGTTATGGCTGCACACTTGGTCAGCTGAATGTCTCTTTTCCAGGGCCCAGATTAGGTCTTGGATAGCAGGGTCATCTCTCTGCGCTTGCCGTAGTTCAGGCTTACTGGGTTGGGACAATGAAGACATGTCCAGCCCCGTGTAATTCAAGTATGCCAGTGGGATAGCTTTGGGAGAGGGCCCCAGCATATCTATGGTTCTGGTAGGGCTCACAACTGGATCCTCAGCAGGCAAGACAAACTTGGAACACAACACTTGAACCACAGCACTCTCAGTTTGAATGGGGGGGGTCAGAGGCATCACCTTGCAGGTGCCTTGACAAAGCATCAGCATCTATGTTGGTTCACCCACTTCAATACTCAAGGCTGAAATTATAGTTGGAAAGAGCAGAGAGCCATCAGTGCCCTGCAGCATCCAGTTTAGCTGTCATGATGACATAGGTCAGGGGGTTGTTATCTGTTCTGACCATAACAGGAACCCCATACAGGAATTTGTGGAACTTGTCAGTCACGGCCCACTTTAATGCCAGAAATTCCAGTTTATGCACCAGGTAGTTCCTTTCAGAGGGTGTCAAACTACAGCTAGCAAATGCCACTGGCCTATGCCCTTTGGGATGCTCCTGATGCCGCACAGCCGTCAAGCCATTTAGACTGGTATCAGTGTGGAGAACATAAGGTTTGTTAGGGTCAGCAAATGCCAAAACAGGGGTCTCACTTAATCTCCAAATAATCTCCCAGAAAGCTGCTTCACACTCAGGGGTCCACTGTTCTCCAAAAGGTTCACCAACTCTCAAGTACTCCTTTGCCGGGCTTGCCCTGGCCCTTGGGGCTCTCTTCTTCTAGTTAGTTGGCGGATAACCTTGCATCAAATTATTAAGTGGGTGTACCACCATTGAGTAGTCCTTTATGAAGCAATGGTAGTAGCCACAGAACCCCAAAAAGGACTGCAGGGCCCTTAAGTTGGTGGGCCTAGGCCAGGTGGTGAGGGCCTCAACTTTAGCTAGATCAGTTTGCATGCCCTCCGCTGAGATGATGTGCCCCATATACTTGACCGCTGGCTGGCAGAACTGGCACTTGTCAATTGATACCTTCAGGCCAAACTCCTCCAGTTGATCCAGGACCTTCATTAACCAGATCTCGTGTTCTTCCAGGGTGCGACTGAATATGATCACATCCTCTAGGTAGACAATAACTTTGAGCAAGTTCATATCCCCCACAGCCTTCTCCACCAAGCACTGGAGAGTGAACAGTGCTCTGGATATTCCCTGTGGCATGCGCTCAGACTGGTAGAACCCCAATGGGCAGATAAAAGCGTTTTTTTCTTTGTCCTCCTCCATTATGGGGATTTGATAATAGCTGTTCCAGAGATCCAACACAGAGAACCACTGACTCCCGGACAGGCTGGCCAGGGCGTCTTCTACCCGGGGCACAGTGTACTGGTCCAGGATTGTCTTCTTGTTTAGCGTGTGGTAGTCAGTGCACATCCTCATGGCTCTGCTCTTCTTCTGGGCCACTACAACAGGGAGAGGCATAAGGGCTCCGGGACTCTAATTATGCTGGCATCCAACAACTCTTGCAGGTGTTACCATACATCCTCGGTGTTGCCTAGGACCAACCACTGTCACCTCTCTCAGAAAGGTTGCTCGTCCTTCAGATGAATCTGATGCTCTTCACATTCCACACACTCCATGTCTCACTCATGTAGCGAGAAGACCTTTTGCCACTTGGCCAACTTTTGTCTTAGGCTCCAACGGTAACTGACAGGTATGGGTGAATCATTGAACTCGAACAGATTTGGATCTATCTCTTCCTCTGTGGCTACCATCGGGTTCACTGCAATGGCACTGTCACATCTGTGGATACTTGCCAACACTTGACCCTTTCAGATGACTCTGGGTTTCCCTGATTCATTTTGGACCCACACTGTAATCCACCTGGCCCAGGGTGTATCTGGAGGGGACAACACTCCTCTTTGTACCAGTAGCCTCTCGGGTAAACAGGTAGCGGGGCATCGATGATAAAGTCATGTCCTTGGGGAATCTGCGCAAACTGCACAGTTCCCACAACTCAGCACACCGAACCTGGAGGCAGGATTAACTCTTTTCCATCCACTCTGCACACTAGGCCAACACTCTCCTCCACATTTGTTTTTACACTTGCCACAGTCAAGCCCACTTTCCTTACTACAGCTTTGACCAGGGGGATCACTAGCTTATCAGTCCCACCTCTTTTGGTACACATTTTCGCCTGCTGCCTGAACATATTGGCATTTGTCCCAATTAATACTGGGGTATCAGTCATCCCTTGCGGCTCCGGGCATATCAAAGCCAAAGTCTCAATGGTGGGGTGCTCTTCAGGATCCTTCGAGATGAAAGCTATTTGTACAAGGCAATAACCATCATGGGGTAATTCAAACTACCTATCCCCCACATTGACAAACCAGACAGGCGTAGGAGGGGCAAATGCTGTAAATATCTATTATAGAAAGTCTGGTGGATGATGGTGACCTGTGACCCACTATCTAGTAGAATGAAACAAGGCACTCACTCAGCAAGATTTCTGTGTCAGCCCGGGGGGCCAATCAGGCCAGATGGCACCCAGCTGGTGGGGGAAATTTGGGGGTCGGTCCACTTGATGGAGCAATGCAATGGCTGGGGCCCAGGTAGCTCCATTACTGGTCCCCACTGGCATTTCCCTGTTCCATTTGCCTTCATTTTTTGGCCAATAGCTGGGGATTTTCAGCACTGAGGCAACCACGTTGGGTATGAAAATCTTCTCCGCATTTGAAACAGGACCAGCCCTCTTGAGACCTGAGGGGTATTCGGGGTCCAGGCTGGGGGCAGAATATTGAGAAGACTGCTGCCTGGGCTCGGACACAGTAACACTTTGCAAGGGTTGGGACTCCCATGCTAGCTGCAAGGCCTTCACACAGTCTTTTATTTCTCAGAACTCTGCCATAGTAGGGGTGGGAAGTGCTTCTCTCATTCCCTTGAAGTCCTGTACACAGTCTCTTAACTCTTTCAGCACATTTCCCAACTCCAAAGAGAAAGGCCATTCTGCAGGGTTTGCGGTTTGGGGTCACAGGGTGGAACTGGTAGCTGCAGACTTCTGCAGCAAGTCAACATCTCCCTTAGCTTCCTCCTCTTTCACTTCATCCAACAATTGCTTGAAAGATGGGGGGTGGTTGTTTTTGGTCCCTTAATCTTAGGGAGATTAAAGTAAATTGGGAGTGCACAGCTCCTCTAAGAATCTGGTCGAGTCTCAGCTTAGCTACTTGCTCTGGGGACTCTCCACCATCCTCTGCAATCTTGCACACCATGGCCTCCACCCAAGTTTTCGCCGTGTTGCTGCATGGTGCCCCACAATTGAAACAAGACGGTTTCTCTCTTCTCGACAACTTCAAAGGTGCTTTTCAAAATGGCCACATGGTCATCTGCAGTACAGTTAGACTGGCTGGCCTGTAGGGACTGAATTACATCCAGAGCCTGCCTTTTAAGCTTTCAACAACCCTCTTGCATTTTTCACATCCGAACACCTCCAGACTTGGACCATTTGGGCGGCCTGACTTATCCAGGATTCAAAGTCATCTTCCCCAGCTGGCTTGGGGATTGCCCCTGAGAAGGTGCGCAGCTGTTTGTACTGCTTGTACGGTGCCACTACATAGGGGTCACCCCACTGGGCAACACTATAGGAGAGGCCCCCCCCCCGGGAACATAGCCTGAAGGTCTTTCAAGGACTTCCCTTCACCAGAGAGCAGGGAGTCCAGTTTAGCTTCAAAACTCCCTGGGTCACGGGGTAGGGGGTTCTTGGGGGGTGGACTACCAGGTGGTGGACTAGCCTCACTCCCTCTCTTCAGCACCACCCATGTCTCCTGAAATCCTTCCAATGTCACAGTGGGGGGGGGGGGTAGGTCAACAGCACCTAAATCCTTGTCCATCTCTATTATTAACTCCCTAAGCCCAGTGCTGGGGTCCTTGGTTGCCCTTTGAATTTTCATCCTCCCTCACTCTGTCAGGGCCCCATCTAATACTTCCAGTATAAACTCTTTTGTCCATCCCCCAATCACATTCTTTAACAGCAGCATTCTCTGGGGTCAAGTCCCTCAAACACACACCAGTCCTCCACTTCCTGGAATGCCATTTCATTCATCCCAACCCGGTGGGGGGGGGTACCAACATTTTCAAACTGCAGTTTCAGGGGTAACCTCTAAGGGGCAGCAAATCCCAGCAGTGCCTCCACTTGTAACAGCCCTTTGACTCACTTTGGCTGCTTCAGTGCCCTCAATGTAGTTCAGAAAACACCTCAGAGGGGGCCTGCCTGGGTTCCGCAGTAACAGTTCGTGTGGTGCAGTGCCTCCACTTGGGTAATGGCAAGGGGATCCTGTGAATAAAGAACAGGTTACCACCCCCCAGGAACTAGTACCCTGCCCCAACAATATGTTCTCCACACAACTTATAGTTTCCACACTATTGCCCAACACTCCCCAGCAGCACTCTTTCAATAACACAGGAACAGTGAATAAAATGCTAACAGTAACCTTATTTATTGGGGAAGGAGAACAAGGAGGAGAATGTCAAACACAATTCACTCTAGGCACAATACCTTCCCCAGTATCAACCCTTCTCACCACCCCATGGGTGCACCTAGATTGTCCCTATGCAGTGGTGCATGCCTGGGGTCTTTCATCGGGGCCCAGTTGAACACAACACACGTTGGATTGATTATCCTATACTTGCAGACTTGAGTGTCTCTAAATAGAGGTGGAAGGATTTACCCCCAGACTCCTAGTTAACTAGCTAACTAAAAGACTCCCCAGAGCCACAGCTCAGGGTACTCATGGTTTGCAGTCCACTCTGGGGGTTCACAGCCAGTTGCATTGCACAGTACCATGGAGGTTCTGATGTAGGTGGTGCACCACCCATGGGGAAAACAAAACTGGATGGCTCCAGGGATAACTATCTTCACCTGTCTGGCCTTGCCAATTTCACCTATGGGCCTTTATATACAGACTTTACACAGGCAGGCCTGTTTTGTCCTTCAACCCGACGTGTCAGCATCTTTAGTCCAGGGAACCAAGATTGCTTATGTTCCCCAAACACTTTCCAAAGCACGCCGGACCAATGCAGGGCTGCAGTGCTTCCGCTGTCTCAAAATCTATAGCCCTTCACCTTGAGGATACTTTCACCAGCAGGCTGGGGCCTGTCGTAGCAGCTTGGATCAACACTTGCAGACTCTCCCCTAGCTGAAATGTCTACTTCACTTAACGATTTCTGTGCCATGGGGAGCAGGGGTTATTTTCAAAGTCCACAGCCAATCTCTTATTTTCTTAATTCAAACTGAAATCCAGACTAGCTGGGCTGCTATAAAACTCTTCTTTTCTCTACCCTGTGTCAGTCTCACAAGCAGCTATTTTTCCTCCTGCACTCAGCTTGGCAGATGGAGGTAGGCAGGGTTTTCACAGCCAGTCAGACTGTATTCATTAGAGCAGTCTCTCCTCTCACATCCACCCTGCAGTCCCTCTTGACCTCCAATCTGTTTTCAGCACCAAAAAACAGTTTTATATTTCCCCTGAGAAGCCTCCCTATCATTGACTACAACTCCCCAGGTGATCTCCAAGCTGCCTCTGGGTATTTTACCAGCAGCTCCAGTTTGTAGTTATTTAGGTAGCTGCCATTTTGTCTTCCTGGCAGGCTCCCTAAAGTTGGGCCCCCGATTATTTAATTTAGCCCATTATGATTTGGAAGTTCCTAAATTTCTAGGCCAGAAAATCAGATTGGAATCAGCCAGGTTCTGGGCTGGCAGTATAGCCCTACAATGAAGTTGGTGCATCCAACGAACCTGGATTTGATTCCCACAACCTACACTTGCATGCTGTGTGACCCTGAGCAAGTTAGTTTATCTCCCTGTGCTCCTGGGATGCACCTGGAAATGAACTTTGGCTTGGTGTGCCATTCTTGGCAAACAAAAAAAAAAAAAAAATAATTCTGTGCATCACTAGTCTCCTTTGCGGGGTAGAGGACCTGATGGCACAGGATACATTTTTGTTTCTTTGTGCATTCTCTGTATTTATTCTCCACTTTGTATAAACACTAGCCACATTAATTTGAAAACAGAGTCCCTGTCCCTTATGTTTAAAGTGATTTTCTGATATTCAGCAAAAAATTCACAATTCGCATCAGAAGAACTCAATTATACACAATTTCCCCAAATCAGAATTTTTGGACCTTTAATTTCTTAATATTGAAGAGATTTTGCATGAAGGCAATACTCGGTCCCTTAGTCATAATCTGTTCCATCTGCTTTTCCTTCCTTGAAGTTACAGTCATGTGTTTGTGCCATCAGAATAGTTTCTATGGTAACATGCTATGATGTCACAGCACAGGACAATCACATCAAGGCAGAAAAAGCAACAGGGTCAGATGAAGTCTAAGGGGCAAAGATCATGACTCTCTGCAACTGTCTTTTGTAATAATAAATGGAATATCATGAAATTTGGAAACATTTGGAATGCTATGAGATTTGAGTTCTGCTGAGGCTAACTGCCTGTGTTTTGTAGAAAAGTGGAAAGTCACTTTAAGCACTGCCCTGGCTGTTTGTGTACACCTAACACCACTATCCTCTGCTTGTGACATCACAATCTGCAGCTGTGGAAATGATTTTGATGTTATGAACAAGATTATAATTGCTATAGAGAAGCAGAGCCGATTTAAGTCTAGGGGGATCTTGTTTTCATGTTATTTTTCTCAAAAAAATTATTGTATTTTAAATAGCACATCAGTATCTACCAGCACTACAATGGCATTAATCAATACATCAACAGTATTTAAAGATGACATTTAGATTACTTCTTATCTACAGACACAGGAATATAAGGAATATTACAATTGTGTACTTACATTAAAACATTTAAAATTGTATTAGCAACGTGTCATTAGCATAGATCCATTACTTCTACAGAGAGTTAATTACTTCAGGAACTCATGTAGAGATATGTAGTAGAATACTGTAAAATACGTTATCTTGTTTTCATGTTAATATGCATAGTTACAAAAGAAAACTGGGAAGATAAATACCGAAGATATTTGAAATAGAAACTGACATTTCTAGCAATTATACTTTTTCAAAGGTTGTTCTGAGACGTTGGGCTCTTATTTAAACCATGGCACTTCACATGGTAGAGGAACAAATCCCAAAACAATTGGTGACAAAAAGCAAGCATTGCATGCTGAGTTTTTTGCAGATACAGTTTTGTGGCCCTTTCTTAAAGCTTTCTAATGTGAGATTTTTCTAGTATGGAGCTGTACACAAGTTGTGGTGGCACATTCAAGCAGACAGACTGCTTCTAAAAACACCTGGTCTGCTATGCTTTTCAGTTCAGATCTTAGGACTGCCAGCAGCCCTCTTTCAGTAGAAGATACGGATCATGGCTGGACATAGAGGTACAGATGTTTGCAGAGGTAAAAGTTCATTTGGGTCTTTACATGTCAAAATCAAGGCCTTTTAGTTCAGTACTTCAGTTGTGCCCCCTCCTGTAATTATTGAGGAGCAACCCCTTTAAAAAACTTGCCTTGTCCAGACTTGATTTCCAATGTAATTTTAACTGGCACACTGGGATTTGTAACTGGTGATTCTGGGATTAGCAGTTCTGAGGTGCATAAAGTCAATATAAAAATTCTTAGTTCGTTAATTGGTTAAAACTTTATTTTTTGACAGAATGAGAACTTTAGGCCCAGTGGACCTATTTTTTTTTTTTTTTGGGATCCTACCACCAGGTATCCGCCCTGGTCACGGACCCACGGTCTTCCCTCTATACCGACCGTATCCCCCGGTCACCCCTGGCTTTGCCCCCAGACGGCGGGGCCGTGAAGCTGGCACCCCATATTCCAGCCCACGGTCCTAGTAACTAGTTGGGGTATTAGCGACACAGGACAGGAAGCCCGGGGAGGGCTTCATAGAGGTGGAGGTCCCTATTTTTGGTTGTACAGTATAACCCACTGGAGAGCCGGACGTGCAATGACGTCCACACACTTACGTGCAGACATCTGCCAGCTTCTCCCCCCTTGTCAGATGCGTTTCACTACTGTCAGACACCCAGCCTCCGCTGGAGTATCACTACTCGCGCCGCATGTACCCCTCACCACCCGAAGGAAGGAGAGCTGTCACGGGGCCTTTCGATCTTCCTTCCCCTGGCCAGCCCGCGGCCCGAGTCCGTTCTCGAACCGGGGTCGCCGGCGTGGCGCGAGGTGTGGTGTCCAGCGCCTCAACCTTCAGCGCCACCGGGCTGGCTACCAGTGGGCCTATTTACAAACTTGTCCTGTTAAAACATTCATACATTTTGTAAAATATCATGCTCAAATGCTAGGACATACTTCAGTCAATACACACAGAACATATATGCCACACACTAACTGGAAATATACAAGCTAGAGACAATAAAACTATTAAATTATCTACCTGGTCTATGTGTAAGTACATTCTTCAATAAAAGTTCTGTTAAAAACTGTTTTAAATATTCTAAGCGTTGGCAGATTTCTCAGTGAAGGGGGAATTTAATTTCAAATTTTAGCAGCGTTAAACTGAAATGTCACGTTACCATATTTTGTTCTTGTTTTTGGAAGTTTGACACCTCAGTGTACTACATCCCTCAAATGGTATTTTGGACATTTGTTTCATGATCAATAAGTAAGTTTCCCTTGATCAAACCGTTTTTAACTTTATAGATTAACAGTGAGTATTACTCCTTCCTATGAAGGGGCAAACGGTCCCATTGTAACTGCTGGAACATATGGCAATGGTGGGGTTTGAAAGGACAACCCAGAGCAAACCTAGCAAGTCATTTAGAAGAGTTTATTTACTTTATCCAGGGTTTTTTGACCTGCAAATCTGTAGACAGAGTTGCCATGATCCAGGACTGGTAAAATAAATTGGTCATAGATCATGTTATGCATTTGTGGTGCAACTATGGATGCAGATCACTTTAAAAGAAAACTACACTCTCATATCATTTCAATTTTGTTTCCACGTCAACAGACTACTTTCCTCTAGCTGTTAGAGCTATATGTGTTACCTTTAGTTTGTTTTTACTGCTCATGGTAGCTCCTCTGACTGCCCTGGGGGTCTCCATTTCATGGTTGTTGAAATCTCATTGTCCATGAGAACTGCATTAGCATATGAGAACATGATGTCAGATCAACCATTTGTATCATATATCTCTATTCTGAAAGAACAAATATTCTGCAAAAGCTCTCTGGAAACACATAAACTGAATGGAGTTTAAAGGAAAAAAACATGCATTACAACTCAGATAGTTTGCAAAGCGCACTGAAGGTAAAAGTGGTATTTCATACCTTCTTGCAGCTTTTTTCTTCGAAGACTAATTAAGCAGACAGGCATACTGGGGACTTTAAAGGTTGATTACGCATCATGTTCTCATATGCTAATACAGCTCTCAGGGACAATGAGATTTCAACAACCACCAAATGGAGCCTCCCAGAACAGTTACAGGGCCTAGTATGAAGTGTGAAAACTGACAAAGGTAGTTTCATGCATCTCTAACAGCTACATGAAAGGAGTTGTCTGTTGACATTGAAACAAATAACATTTAAAAGATATGAGGGTGTAGTTTTCCTGCACCTGTTCTAGCATTGACCTTTCTGATTATGGTGTCAATATGTTCTTCAAATGTCAGGCAACTGTTCAATTCTACTCCAAGGTGCTTATATTTGTTTATTACAAGTTTTTGACCTTCTCGAGTCAATATCTCCTTATTATACAATATGTCTTGTTGCTGTTTTTTTTTCCTGAAAGTACATGACTTGAGTTTTTTAATACTCAGTACTAACTGTGAGTTACAAAACCAGTCCTGGAGTATGTCAAAATCTGTCTGCAGTTTTTCCGCATTGTCAGGTGACTTAGTTGATTCCAGTAGCACAGTATCGTCATTATAGTCTAATATGACTATTATGTATGTAATCTGGTAGATCATTAACATATATTAGAAACAATAGTTGCCCCAGGATCGAACCCTGGGGAACACCTTTTGTTAAATAGCCCAGGTCTGATAGATGGTCATTTATTACCACTCTCTGGGTTCTATGATGTAAATAAGATCTAAACCAGCTAATTGGGCCAGGGGCCATTCCAATTTTTTCTGTTTTGGTGAACAATATTTCATGTCTCACCAGATAAAACGCTTTTGACAAGTTGATGAACACTGTGCCAGTGAACTCCCCGGCATCCAACACCTGTACTAGTAGCACTCTGAGGCACAATGCTGACTTATAGTAAGTACATCTCTGGTTGAAGGGGACCCATGATTATTGATCGTAATTGTGGGTATTGTTTGGTCAGAATGGAATGTATTTTGGATGTTGTGGTTCATCAACGTTATCTAAATGCTCGTGGAAGATGAAGTCAGCAGCTCCCATTGTCCACAGTTGACCACCTGGTGCAAAAACACACGCATGAGACAATTGTAGCATTCCCTACAAAAAGAAAATAACATTTTAATAAATGTATCATAATGTAGTTTTGAAATGTAATTATTTCGGGCTTCATTGTTTTCAGTGTCTTATTTACAACTAATTTGTATACCTTTGTTTGTCATGAATTTAAATGGTATTTGCATCCTGTTACTTTCCAGGATGCAGTTGAAATCTAGGCTTTTGACTTCATCTAGTTTAGGGATGGGCTGTAAAGTAGAGCTGCACTAATTGTTGGTTGATATATTTTTATTGTACAGCTAAAAAGCCATCACAATATGTTAAAAATACATAGAAAATCATTTGTAGTAAAACAGGTCTGCAGCACACTAAATATAATACATTATAAAGGCATATATGGTAAGAGATACAAGTACATGGAAGGTTATAAGTGTTATTTCACAGTAGTAAGGTGAAAGTAAGCCCCAACTCCTATAGAGAGGCAAAGAAAAACGTCTCAGCCAATAATAACTTTGCTTGGCCAGAATTACAGGCTCAGACATAATCATAATAATTAGATTCATAAAGGCATGATGTGTGAGAAAATGCTTTCTAACAAGTATGTAAACCAAGAATTACAAATCCTGGTATTTCCACTTCCTAGTGACTAATAGTCAATAAGGGTAGAAAAATACAGATATCCCAGTCGGAAACCAAAATAATGACGCTGGCTTCTGGACGGAATAAAGCATTAGTAAATGCTGAAAAAAGAAAAACAGCATATAATCCAGAAAATACACTGGAAATCCTAAATCTGATTGATCACCTATCAGACTACAAAAAAGTACGTTACCTAGATGTAACTGATTGTGACCCAAGGCAGAAAAAAACAACAATGAAACAAAGCAGCCTATAAAATCAGGGTAGCCAGCAGTCAAGTGGTTATAATAAGGTTATTGAATCAGAAAATAGCTTATTAATGATCAAATATTTTATTTTTGTAAAATAACTTTTCAATTGTTTGAGAATATATACAACATTATAACAGCTGATAGAAAAGATACCAACTCAACAAGAATAAAAGAGAAACATGCAATAATGGATTTAACCAAATTCCTCTGGGTTTAATGTTCTAAGGACAATGCAGAAGTACATGCTCAAGATTCTCAGGCCCACCAATATGACAATAACAGTTATTACTATGCGGGTTGGGGTTCTTTGAGAACCTAGAAACCAAAACATTGACTGGGAAGGTCTCAAACTTACAACTCACAGAAGTATTTAATTTCTTCAGGCAGGAATATAATGCAGATATTACCTATACCCGAACCAGACATCATTTTTAGAATGCCATGGAGAAAAGTCAGAGTTCTTGATTGCAACCAGGGCTTCTAATTGATTTACATCACTAATCTTATTTTTTAATGTAACATTTATATTTGAGGCTAATCACAACATTTTGCTTAATATAATTCCACAGATATTTTAATTGGTACTCACTGAGAAGTGATAGAACATTATCCAACCAGAAGGAAGATTTGCAACCAAAGGCCTCCCATTTTTCCTTTTCAGTCAAAGAGAGCTTCACAATACTGTTCACGGGTGCTCTTGTTATTCTAATTCAATAGTTTAAGGAAGAGGAATCCACCAAAGTTTGAAAACAATCTAGTCCTTACTCAGCCCTAATGGGATCCGTATGATTTCCCGACTCATACTACCCTGACGACTGACTGCCCGCAACCAACTTCCCTACAGATGCCACATCCCGTCAATGCTAATCCCGTCCATTGTTTGCCCGCCAATAATTAAACCCCGTCTCCTAAACCCCCGACATGCTTACATTTGGTGGCGATTGGCTCAAAACCCAAACTGCCAGCACTTGACGATCTCTTAAAGTTTAAGCTCACACTGCAGACAGCTTACTGAATGAAGTACAGGTACCTTTATGTATATGCAATAAGTGATGATTGGTTGAAAACACAAAGAAAATGTCAGCACTGCCAGAACTTGACGAACTTCTCTTAAAGTTTAAGCTCATACTGCAGACAGCTTAACTTCATTCAGACTCAGACTCAGACTCAGAGCTAGGAGCTTACTCAGTTTAAATTTAACTGAATTTCACACTGCAAAAAGAACTTGATGATCTCTTAAAACTAAGCAGCTTACTCAGTGTGCAGGCAGCTTAACTTTATTCAGCGAGGAGAATGGAACCAGAGCTAGAGGATCGGGAAAAATAATACTTTAGCAAACACAACAGGCAACGAGATGAGGCTTACCTTTACCTGTGCCTCTGATGAACCTCTGATGCGCTGACTTGTAGAAGTTTAATTAATTAAAAGCAAATGCAGATCTCGCATAAGTTCCATTATTAAAACTCGAATGAAAAAGTAACTTTATTTATTTCCAAAGTTTAAAATTTGAGATCTACTTAAATAACCATATTGTGTGCCACTCCTCGAATAAAATCCATAACAGAGCGCTGTTCCATGTCAGAAACAATATTTGTTATCTTTTCCTCTCTCAGAGCATATTTCTTTTTAATTGGTGACTTTGGCAACCCTCGGTTAATTTTTTCTATCATGCTCTCGGTCACAAGTTGTTCTTTATGTAGCTCTTCAACAAACCGATATATCCCTATGTGTGACGCTCCAATCAAGGTACCTAGGCGTCGGTGCCATGCCTCCACTTTGTTTTGTGTTCTGGGTACACCCTGAAGCATTTGGTTATGAACAGACCAAAACTGAGGAGGAAACAGAGGTGGTGTTCTAACAGTGGTATTATTTCTCATTCTCCTCCGCACCTGCCCCAGAACATATGTTTCCTCAAACCACTCCACTATGTATGCAGCCTCTGCTGGCATGTCATTCTTTACATCTTCAAAAACATCAGGAATTTTATCTGGACTTAAAAAAGCAAGGGCAACAAGTTGTCTAAGTTTAAGGCTAAATTCAGGATCAGTTCCATATTTGTGTGCTAGCCCACATCCTTGTATTTTGCGCCAGATAATTTGTCCTAGGTGAAATAGACAACCCTTGTTGATAACGTTGGGGAATTCAGACTTGCAGGCGTTGATGGCTGCCTGCTCAAAATCTGTCAGGACAAATTTTGGTGACAGACAACTGTGATATTCATCTGCAATGTCCTGCAAATCCTGTAGCATGCGTACATAACACTCCTGCGATTTACTCGACATCAAAGCGTATACCAAAGGGAGGATTCTGCAGATCTCACCAGTTCCTACTGGGGCATGTATAGAATATAACTGCCTAAATAGGTTAGGGACTGTGCGGAAGGTACCATCCATGATCCAAAAGTTTGCAGTACTAAGCTTCTCAATGTTTGCTTTTGTTGTGAAAAGGAATATTTTTTCATTACCACATGTTGAATCTCAGGCCAGGAAAGAGTGACCATTCACAACTGAGAATTCTTGTGGGATGCACACACCATCTAATGTTTTAGGTTCAGGCATGCAATGTTGTTTTCTTGCACGTTTAACAACCTGCAACAGGGAATGCTTGCCTGGCATGTTATGTCGTACTTCTGGATGTACCTGGGCAAGCTCATTTTGAATAAGTTGTGCAGGTGTGTCGTGAGTTGTCAATGCATGGTGTTTCAGGGAGGCTATTGCAATTGCCACAGGAGCATCATTTGCATCTGGTGCATGGTTATGTTCAGTTGTTCCACGCAATTGATGTTGGTCACCTACAAGCACCGTGGATGCACGGGCCATGACATCCTGCATATTTTCTGTGTTGACAGCACCAGTAAAATAAGTCTGCATGATTCTGCTCTTTAACATCTAGGTAGCCACTAATGCTGAGCTTTGCATTACCTCACTGAGATTTCACAACGTCACAAACAGTTGGGGTAGCCGGTGTCGCCATAGCTCTCTACAAAACCTTCTAAGCGCAAGTGCAAGTGTAAATGTCTCTGGATATAATAGCCCTAATTGGAGCCACTCCTTGATCCAGGAACAGAATTTAATTGATAGCACACACTTACACTGGGATTGCTTTACAGCTGACTTGCATGCTCAAAGGAAGCCTCACCCTCCCGTACCTCCCAAACCTACCTGCTAAATTAAATTAACATTAATGCGAACTCGCTGTCAATGAACGATTCCTGCTCTTCATGTAAGGCTCCTAAAGTAACCTCCAATGCTGGCAAACTCATTCGCAGACTCCAACACCACCGTATACAGAAGGTACAGTATGTCCCGACTGGTACATTACAGTTGTCACATTAATGATTATTGCTGTCAATTTCTGAGTGTTTGGATATAAGCTTTACAGTGGTACAACTGAAATTAAGAGATCGTCAAGTTCTGATTACCCTCTCCTAACTCTGAGTCTGAGTTAGGGCACAGTGCATAAATTTAAGGTTGCTGAATGAATTAAGTACATGTGACAACACAGGAGAGTATACTTTCGGCTGGTAAAAACTTTGCATATTCATCAGTGCACAGCTTGAGTGACCTGAGAACTGGAAGTTCACTTTATATGTGACCTGCACCAGCATTTATTATCATCTATGTAAGTTACGGCGGGTTGATGACAAACGGGGAAATGGTATGCCGGGGGAGAGTCTCGTCGGTAAAAATAGCAGATCGGGAAGCTGGTTTATGGGAAGCTATGCTCAGGAATGTAAACGTCGGTCAGAAGAGTGACGGGAAATCGTACTAGACCCGCCCTAATATATGGCAATGGAGTAGATTTATTCAGACCCAAAGATGATCTATGTAGTTGAAGTGGTACTTTTTCAAGTTTGTCAGTCCTATAATGTCCCCAAATTTCAGACCCGAATAGTATTTGGGCATTTAGTTTAGAAGACAACCTTTCATAAGGGTTTAACATTACTACCCTCATTAAAAAGATTGCATTTTTTTTTAAACCTAGAGAAGTGTTAACAGTGTCAGTGGCTCAGCAGGTAGCATGCTCACCTCTGAGGCCGGGAGATCAGAGGGTTGTGGGTTTAGTTCTCACATCTGGCAGTTGGGTTAATATCCTAGTACTGACACTGTAGTGCAGCATGAGAGGGGTGCTGCACTTCTGAGGTGCCGTCTTCCGGATGAGACGTTAAACCGAGGTCCCATTTGCCTGGATTGGTGGTAGTTCAAGTGGATGTTAAAGATCCCGTGGCACTTATTGAAAAGAGTAGGTGAATTTCCCCGGTGTCCTAGCCAAATTTCCCTCATTCACTAAAAATACCACCAACAGCTTAATCTGGTTCAGTTTCAGTTGGTTACCTTCTGTATCACCCCGATTGCCCCTGAAAGAGGGACTTCTATGCCCAGTGGGCTTACCAGGTCAACAAAATTCAACAAACAAACAAGTACATCTGGCTTCCAGCATGTAATTAGAAAAATGAGTGCACTGTGAGCCATTTTAAGTAAAATCAAGACCTAGATAAGTGTATTTAATAACATAATTGAATATCATATCACCCATCATCCACCTGGAATGATTGTTATCAAAACCAAAGATGAGGATCTGCCATTTTTGAGGGTTAATTTTTAAAGATAATTTCTGTGATTCTTCAAAAAGACAATTTAGTTTTTTTTGTAACCCTGATTTAGATAAAGAAAAACAATTGCCAAGTCATCAGCGTAGACAAGTGCCAGGTTTTCAAATATACCTTTTTCTGTGCATCTGATACTACTTGTGAAAGATTTACAAGAATTTGATTAATGTAGATATTGAAGAGAGTCAGGGATTATACCTTTAGTTGAACATTTGCAAGATAAGTCACCCCTTGGTCCCTGTCTAAGCTTGGCACAGGTCAAGTTGTAAAGATTATTTATAATTGGACTTAAATCTGGACTAATTCCCCATTTATACATATGTTGTCATAACAACTGTGAAACTGAATCAAAAACTGCATAAAGGCCATGTATGTTTTGTTTTTGAACTTGGAATATATTTCCCAAATAAATGTCTAAGAATACAATAATTGTCTAGACTTGAACAGTTTTCCCTGAAACCCTGTACTAATTGTTTTCTAATGCCAGTGAAGTGAGTGTGCAGTGACCACTTGCCTACCCATAGTGCTGCATGGTGTGAGGAGAACTTTACAAAGTATTCTACTCTTGATGGAATTGGCCAACTTACCAATCTGTGCCCACCCAATGTCATCTCTCTCTCACTTCATCCCCCATGTTACGTAGTCACAGTCCTTTTTTTTGGTTTAGTGAAAGTGTTGAATTCCTGGCAGTGTGCCAGCAGCCAACACTGTCTTTGAAAGTTCAACCTCCCTCCCTAGCCTAACCCCAAATATAGAGGATAATGTATGGTCCTCTATCTATAACAACCATGTGTAGCCATCGAGAGGTTGACAATGGCAACCGTTTAAACCTCAAGAGTTTCAAACAGGCTCTCAGGACCTGTCTGTGGAGGAAAGCCTTTGGTAACTAATCCTATATATTGGTTTTATCTGTATTATCTGTTTTTAAGTATTTGTAATTAAGTGATTTTATGACTTATTCTGTTTTAATTGTTGTAAGGTGCCTTGGCTATGGAAAGGCGCCATATAAATAAAGATTTATTATTATTATTAAGAGCAAAGCTCGAGAGGTTTTGGTCGCCGTGGCAACCTCAAGATGGCAACTCACGGTTGTTATAGATAGAGGACCATACATTGTCTTTTATAGTGTATGGTCCACTATCACTAATAAAAGGAGCAAGGAGGAGGAGCACAGCTGTGTCCTTACTTTTTAGGTTTTTAGCCTCCGCGCTGCTCTCCTCATCTCCTGCTCTCGCCGCTACCACCACTTCCTGACTGGTGAAGGTTCGCGTAATGCACATGTGCAAAGGCCTTCATTGTTGTTATACTGCAGTAGCTACGTAGCTAGTGCAGCATAACAGCTACGATGACATAGCTACTGCAGCATAACAATGCTATGCTAGGGATGGATTTCCATCCCTAATAACGTTCCACCATACACCATATAACTTGTTCAAGCATTCTTCCCCCAACCACTGATAAATTATTATATTTTTTTGGGGGAGGGGCCTGTAGTCCATTCTCCAATTAACCCATTTCTGTCCCCCTCCTCACAACGTGCCCACTCCCATTTACAATTTACAGCCATCTGACTTATAGACCAGGGTACATGAATGGGGGTGCGGTTGGAGTGGTCTACTTCACTGATAACACTGCAAAAAAGGTTGGGAACATGGAGGTGGGGAGAGAGAGAACTGGGGTGGAGGAGGAGAGGCCATGGGACTAGTCATGGACACTTTGGGAGGGCTGGCAGGTGTGTAGTGGTCTGCATCACTACCTTTGTTACCGATAGAAAAGTGGATGCACTCTGCCCAGCTCTGCTGTTAAAGAGCAACTCTACTATAATAAAAAGCTTAAAAACACTAGATTTACACCAATTATGTTTGAACATTATCAGTTTCTAGGTTTTTTTTTTCACGTTCCTCTGCTGTTGGTCTGATAAATATTGTAGATAAAGCAGTACTTATTTCACTGAGTCTTTCAAAATGTATCTGACTCTCCCCTGCTAACCACACAATTGCTGTTTGTGACATCACAATCTGTTATCATGGTGAACACTGTGATGTCATAAACAAATGCACTGTGAGGTTAACCGGGAGAGGTAGATGGTCTTAGATATTTTCTATACAGACTTTAAATGGACTACAAAGCTGTGCTGTAAATCTTGGAAAAGAACATTGAAAATAAAAAAAATTCTCTAGTAAATTGTAACAGCTGAAATATCTTATTTATGAAAGCACATGCTGAAGTGCAGAGCTGCTCTTTAAGTACTGGATAAAGTTTTCTTTACATACACATTTGAAATAAGCTGTGAAGTAAAAGTAGAAGGGTATAGTCTCTTCAGAAGGGATGGGGGATCTGCTTTATATGTCAAGTAAGTTAGTGAAGCAAGAGCGAAGGAGGAATGGGGACATCACAGAAAGTCTGTGGCTGGAATTAGGATACTAGGGGGCAAAGAAACAATGATGGGGTATTACAGGCTGGCAGGTGGTGCAGGAGAACATGACTTGTAATTGGCAAACAAACTTATAAGGACAACACCTATGGTGCATTTGTTCTCAAGGAATTCAAACTGTCTTACTGATTAGGTGGTGGAAAGGTCCCAAGGGAAAACAAGAGGGCATTTTGTAAAATACTGTTTCTTTCTTCAGCATGTGAGGCCATGGACAGGAGTGGCTGCAGTTCATCTGTTGCTGAGTAGTAGGGACGACATGGTCAGAGCAGTAAGGGTTGGAGAGCTGGTGAGTAAGAGTGACTGTAATAAGATTGAATCTGGGGAGATACGAGAAGCTAAGTAACCAAAAATAAGACCTGGATGCTAAACACAGGAGAGCAGTGTTGGATATGCTGGGGAGATCAATGGTCTTTTTCTGCCATCATTGTCTATGTTTCTGTGAAGTGGTTGTGGATAAGCTGGCATGTATCCAGAGATGAAGTGCTAATACCAACTGACAAACTATGAAGCAGCATATAACAAAGACAGTGACAATATTTGCTGTTGTGGGAAAAGAGGCTAGGCAAAGGCCTCCATGGATTTCTAAGGCACTTTGGGGGATGTTAAGGGAAAAAATATGGTGTATGACAGGTGGAGGGATTCTGGGAGCTGCGTGAGGAAAGTATAGTGAATCCTAGAAGGAATTCAGGGCCATGATTGCTCAAGCCAGGGCAGATCTGGAAGATAGGATTGCATAAGTGATCAGGGGAACAATAAGCCCTTTTTCAATATATAGGGCAGGGACAGTCAAGGATAAGGTGGGGCCCTTGATTACTGGGGTTGGTGACACATTAAAGAACTAGTGTACTGTCTAAAACTAATATTCGTTTTTTTTTAAAGCAGTCAGTCAGTACCTTTTATATCTGAGGTACTTTTCCTTTTCACTTTGGTTAATTAAGAGGTTGCTTACCTGATGTTAGAAGGTATGATTTGTGGGACAGCACTCTGCCTCGCAGCTGATGTATCTATCTCTTTTACCCCCCACTACACGATCACTCAGCATTGTGACCTCACCGACTGTGACATTACTGATGTTTAGGAACAGCTGCTAAGTGACTGCCAGGTCTGTCACCTATAATGTCACTGTCAGTGAGATCACAATGCTGATGATGTAGTGAGGGGGCTAGAGATCTGCAAACCAATTTTATTTATAAGGTGCCCAATTCCAGAGGCTCTGGGTCCCGAACAGGAATAAAATATAAAGGAATAAATTAGAACAAATAATAATGATACATCATTAAAACCATGAACTAATGAAAATTCTACAATAATAAAAGAGAAAAATTCCAGAGGACAAAAACGTTAATGGATTGCTCCATAATAAAGATGACATCAGCTATCAAAGGCCAGACTGAAGAGGTGGGCCTTTAGCCTCCCCTTAAACACCTCAATCGGGGGAGCCTCCTGGACTGCAGATGGAAGCGAGTTCCACAGGGTTGGCCCAGAGATACTAAAAGCATGATCTCCTGAGGTTTTGAGCTGAACCCTGGGAATGTCCAGGAGGCCCCTCGAGGAGGAGTGAAGGGAGCAAGCAGAGGACACCGGTGTAAGGAGCTCAGACAGGTAACCAGGACCAAGCCTGTGTAGGGCCTTAAAGGTGAGAAGACCCACCTTGAAAAGGACCCTCCACCTGACTGGCAGCCAATGCAGGGCACGCAGGACAGGAGTCAAATGACTGGACCTTGAAAGGCCCATCAGCAACCTGGCTGCTGCATTCTGCACTAGCTGCAGTCTCCGGAGGGTCCATCCTGTGACCCTGAAGTACAGAACATTACGTTAGCTGAGCCTAGAGGTCACAAAGGCATGTACTAGTGTCAGCAGGTCCTCAGGTTGAATGAGGGGCTTAATCCGAGCAATGTTCCGCAAGTGGTAAAAAACACTGCTAACTATAGATGACACCTAATCTTCAAAGGTTAATCTTCTGTCAAGGATCATGCCCAGAGTTCACACCCTCGGAGAAACCACCAGTGGTACAGACCCCAGAACAAGTCCAGAGTCTGCCCCCAGTGGCAGCCCAGCACTCCTGCAACCAAGCTCGATCACCAGCACCTTAGTCTTAGCCGGATCGAGTCTCATCCAGCTGGAAGCCATCCAGTCATTGATTTTAGCCAGATAGCTGTTAAGCATATCGACTGCTCCTGATGTTCCGGGTGCAAAAGACAAATACAGTTGGGTGTCATCTGCGTAGCAGTGAAACTCCACACACTGTTTTGTCAAATGATCTTGCCCAGGGGCAGCATGTACACTGTGAACAACATTGGTGACAAGATCGAATCCTGAGGCACTTCGCAAGACAGTGGCATTAAGGAGGAGGAGAAATTCCCCATCAT
This sequence comes from Neoceratodus forsteri, assembly GCA_016271365.2. Classification (NCBI taxonomy): domain Eukaryota; kingdom Metazoa; phylum Chordata; order Ceratodontiformes; family Ceratodontidae; genus Neoceratodus; species Neoceratodus forsteri. The sequence continues at coordinate 320,784,175 of JADMNL010000022.1, forward strand.
CACCCGCTGCACTCTGTCCGAGAGATAGGACTCAAACCATTTGATGACAGTACCAGCGAGTCCACAAAACTCTCACAGCTGATCGAGAAGCACAGTGTGATCCACAGTGTCAAAAGCTGAAGAGAGAGATCGAGGAGTACAAGAACTGACTTATCTCCTCTATCTCTAGCCCTGAGCAGATCATTATGCACTCTCACTAGAGCAGTGCTGTGTCTGGCCCGAAAACCTGACTGGAAAGGCTCATAGATATCCAAGGACACCAGGTGATCCTCAAGCTGTTGTGCCACCAATTTCTCAACAACCTTGCTCAGAAAAAGCAGGTTGGAGAGGGTAGCATCTTTCAGAAAAAGAAATGTGCAAGAACAAGGGGACACAATTTGAAGATAGAGGGGGGACGGCTCAGAGGTAATGTTAGAAAGTATTTTTTCACAGAGAAGGTTGTGGATGCATGGAACAGCCTTCCTGAGGAGGTTGTGGAGTCAGGAATAATGGTAGAATTCAAGAATGCATGGGACAGACATAAGGCAATTCTAGTGGGGGGTAGGAGGAAGTAAGCAGTTGATTAACTAGAATCTGCAGCTTATCCATCAAGTAGGGAAATGGGCAGACTAGGTGGGCCAAGTGGTCCTTATCTGCCGTCAAATTCTATGTTTCTATGTTTATATGTAAGGCACCCCCAGTAGGTTATGGGCAATAATTCCATTCATACAGTGAATCACACGAGAACTCATGGAAACCCTTTATTGTTCTGAATTACCTCTTAAATACAGCAAGGTAATAATTCTAATTCATGATGCTGTTAGAATCACAGCATTAATGTGTGAATTATGCAGAAGTCATGTACAGTGATTCACTGTTACAGTGTTCACATTATGGTCTGTTGGGTATTCCAAAATAAAAATTAAAATGAGCCAGCAACAGAGCATTCTGTATTGGGGGTCCCTTTACTACGGAACGGTTTATACACGGACATTCATGCTGCCACGTCTGTCACTATTTTTAAAAGTTGAAAAAAGGAACCAGAATCAAACTACGAACTACATCAGCAATCTCTACAGAATGTGCCCAATCAGGAAATGTGTTTTTTACTTTACAGACACTTTGAAGCCAAAGGGGGTTCACAGTTTTCCCTTTAAATCACTTTGCGATTTTATGGCTAGTGTATTACCTTGCTGGCACACATAAAAGGTTGTTTTTGGCACCAGTCCTCTCTCACAACTTGAGCCCTTTGAAGAAAAGGTGTTCACTGCTAATAAATGGGTGACTGGCTATTTTATGTATTGTGTTTTAGTAGGTTAGTAAATATTTTCTACTTCCATAATAAAAATATTTGTTTTGGCAGTGAAACAAGTATGTTTTTTTCTTCCCCCTCTGGGGACTGCAGGCAGGACTGTCAGCCCAATTTGCCACCCTGGACCATCCACCACTCCCCTCCAGTATTGCAGAGCCCCCCCATATCTCCCACAGGTTTTCCCCCAAGGTGGGGCCAGGAAGGGGAGTGCCATCCTCCCCCCACCCAGTGCAACAAGTCCAGATAGGGGCTGATCAGGTGATCTGACGGTGGAGCAGGATGCTGATTGACTTAGTAGGGCTTTAATGAGCCAGCGGTCTCTCATTTTCTGTTTTCTCTGTCCCTCCCTCCTTCCTCTCCTGCAGCGTGAGTGTATATATGTGTGTGTGTGTGTGTAGGCACATGCACACCATATACCAGCACTCCTGTGCCTCCCTGAGTCAGACAATTAAACCTAGCCTCCACCAGGGGGCAGCCATGGAGTGGGATGACAAACCCTCCCTCCTCAGGAGAGGACAGCAGTCTGTTGGATGCTCAATCCTCTCCATTCCCTGCTGACCCTCGGCACCCTAGCCTCCCTTTTTAACTTATCATTCATCCTAGCAGAAGTCCCCACTGAGTGGAAACATGCCACCGTAATCCCACTTCCGAAGTATGGTGATGCCTGAAACCCAAGCAACCACTGGCCCATCTCCCTCCTACTGACCCTTGCCAACAAGAACACCTAGTTCTCTCTCACCTATCCACATATCTGGACTCCTCTTCCTTTTTTTCTCCCTACCAGTCTGGCTTTAGGAAATCCCACTCCACTACCACCTCCCTTCTCAGGATTACCGACTCCATCCTCACAGGTATGGATGCTGGCCATATCACTGCTGCCATCTTTATCGACCTGGCAAAGGCTTTCGATACGGTAACTCACTCTCTTCTCCTGATAAAACTTGCCAAGGCTGGCCTATCTGACTGGGCCACATCTTGGTTCCACTCCTACCTCACTGGCAGATCCCAAGCTGTCCGTATCAGATCATCCATGTTGGACCCCCTCACAATTACATCTGGAGTGCCTCAAGGATCGGTCCTAGGCCCCCTCCTATTCTCGATCTTTCTAAACGATCTGCCATCTGTCTGCACACCCTCCACCATCCACATGTACGCAGATGACACGGTGCTATACGCATCCGGCCCCTCACCCTCTGAAGTTGCGTCCAGACTTCAGCACGACTTCATCTCAGTCCAGCACTGGCTCTGCTCAAATAACCTCCTCCTAAATGCTAACAAAACAGTCACCTTAACCTTTGGGATGAGGCAGAAAATTTCTAGGCTCCCTTCACCTTTAGTTTTTCACACCCTGGAAGGGTCCCTTCTGGAGTCCTGCACCACCTTCAGATACCTCGGTGTCTGGCTTGACCAGCACCTCAACTTTTCCGCATATATTGACTCCTTACTTAAGAAGCTGCACCCTAGGCTTGGTGCACTTTACTGGAATCGTGAGAACATACCTCTTCCACCCAGGAAGGACATTGTAAAAAAAATGATCCTCCCAGTCCTCGACTATGGGGACGCAGTCCACGGCGCCGGCCCTAAGACCACATTAGCTAGGCTGGACCCTCTCTTTCACTCTTTTTGCTGTTTTGCCCTGAACAGCCCCTACTCCACACACCACTGTGCCCTTTATCAAGCAATGAACCTCACCTCACTTGACTATTGCAGGCTAACCCACTGCGCAAAAATTATGGCCAAGTATTGGACTCAGCAGCTCCCTTCCTACCTCTCCGACATCTTAACAAACCCTAGTGCACAAGCGTACACACTCAGAAACTCAGACTCCAGGTCCCTAGCTGTCCCATACCGGCCTACCTCCACAGGGCAATCAGGGTTCAGCTACCACATTCCCTCACTATGGAACTCCCTCCCAGCTAACATTTGTCGCTTCACCTCCCTTTCACTCCTAAACTCCATGCTCCAAGATCATTTCATCCCTACCTGTGCTTGTGTCTAGGCGTCTACCAACTACTAGGCAACTCTCTGGGAATGTCGGCACTTAGCAAATTTGTAATTCATCAGTGTCTAACTATTGTCCTCTTGCCTTATACTGTCTCTCATATGGCTCAAAACCTAATTTTGTTGTACATTTGCTGTATGTAACTGTTACCAACTGACACACTCAATCCTGTATGAACGTGGTTTCAGAACCAAATGTTAGTGATCTTCCACAATGTATTCACTTGTCTATCCTGACTTCAAGTGTTATCTCATACCATACATACTGTGGTTACCAATTGTCTCTCTCAAGCTACTACTGACTTGTAATCAGATCCAAATGTTAGCGTTTCTCCCACTATGTATTTTCTTGTCTATACTGTGTAAAAGTGTCTTCCTATGTTCTCCCTTCCCCCAGGATGGATCTGTAATCGAGCAGTACTCTGCTCAGTATGCCTTCCTGGTAAAACGCTTAAATAAATAAATAAACCTGAAGTCACTCCCAACCCTGGGTCGCTGGCATTGTGCGAGTTGTGGTGTCCAGCACCTCAACCCTCAGCACCACTGGGCCGGCTAAACAAGTATGTTATCACTTTTACTTTTCAGACTGTTTGGAAGAATAATTTAATAGAATGTTGGTATTGTGATGTCAGAAAATGCCAACCATTTAATGGCCTCATGTATTTCAGTGAGAAACTTTAGAATTATTGCTGTGAATTACAAACCAGATATTTTACCATTTTTAAAACTGGTAACTAGTTTACATTTTCTGCTTCTCTAGTAAAATCTGGTTTAAAATAAACCATTGCCTGTTAAATCATAACAAAAGCAATTAGAACATCAAGCTTCACATCTTTTGTTAAATCTTTAACATTTTAGCTCAGAAATGCTTTATTTCTCTGTAAAACCTGCAAACAGATTTGCAGTTTCTCACTACAAGACATTGCCAGCCTTTCTAGTAAAGATTCTCTGACTCCATAATACAAGTATTCTGCTGGATTCTTGTTTACTTGTAGTTTTTAATTTTTTTTTATTTTAGTCTTTGGTAACCGGGTAGATTCTGCTGGATTCTTTTTTACTTGCAGTTTTTTTTCATTTTTTTTTATTTTAGTCTTCAGTAACCAGGTAAATTTTACTTGTAGTTGTCAACTTAAAGAGAAAATAATCATAAGGGTAAGTAAAGAAACAAACACAATATTACTAAGCCATCTAACAGCTCTGAATCTTCATTGTTTGAGATCATCATGGCCTGTGAATGAATATGGGGATATACCTATGCACCGTGGATCCACGAAGCCTAGGCAACCCTATGACAGAATGCCACAAACTGGGGTTCCCGTGGACCCCTGTGCACATTCACAGAAGGGACATGAGTCGCTTCCATACTAGCTCCCCAGGCTGGTCACACAGCTATGTGTGCATCTGGTCCGAGGGAATGTCTTGGGGTGTGCCCGCACTCTGTGCCATTCATGCAAAGGGTGCCACAAGACATGGCATCAGGGACCCTGCAGTGTCTTTTGCACACCTCCTCATCACACCTGCTGGCTGTGGCAGGATGGGGTATCCCCCGATTGTGCTGTACCAGCCCACTGGGCTGACAGAGAGCATGGGGGCATCCATTCAGGCACCCGCCCATACATTTAAACAAAAGCGAACCCCCACCTACCTGGAATCCCTACTTGTGAGGAGCAGGGGATCCAGTTCATGACCCAGGATGGGCATTTGATTGGATGCCTGCCTGTGTCCCTCAATCCGATGCTGGTGGTGCAGGGCCACAGACAGATACCCTGTGGAGGTGCACGGTTGTGCAAACCATACACCCTGTGACTGCCCCCAGGGGCAGCTATGTGGGCAGCATACATGTGACTTGCATGTACCTGATCTGCAATAGTGAGTAGCACCCAATACCCTTAGTGGGCACCTGCCCATTAAAGCAGAGCATGCCCCACGGTTCTGTCTTTGACCCCTACTTCTTTCAGTGTTTGTTAACCTCCATCCACCCTGTTCCTATCTTCTATTCTCTAAAATTGACTGAGGTAGCTCACAGGACAGTACTGAGATTCCAAAAAGACTACAGAGGAAGGGTCTTTTTCTTCTTAAATTCTGCAGAATGGAACAGCCTACCAGAAACCCTTTGGCAATCCACAAACCTCGCCATATTCCAAAGACTGCTGCTCAAAGGGGAACATAAACCCTGTTCTTTACATTTTCTAATATAATTTTAAAATTGGCCATGTGTGATATCTGTTTAATCACTATAGTGTAATGTTTTGTGTGTTTGTTTTAAAATGTACCTAGTTTTTCCCCCCTTATTTAGGGCCCCATATTAATGCAGTCCTTTTCCCGCCCAATATTAATTTTTTCATTAGTTAGCAGTTTTGGAACCTAGTAACATCAGCTGAGCTGAAGATTACAATGAAGTGGAACTAAGTGACATCATCTGGGCTGTACTGTCACACATGCCCAGTTCTACAGTCATATTAGAATATGTAAACAACAGGGTTTATATTCCCTTGAAGAAGCTCAAAGATCTGTGTAGATGCCCTCCTACTGAGAACACCCACTTAGCCACCACCCTAGTATTTGCTTATTTTTATGGAATGCTAACACCCACCTCCCCTTCAGCTCTTAGTAGTGCCTGAGTGTCAAGGGTCAGTCCTCAACATCGGTGGCCATCATACGTACCTGCGGTATGAGGAGCTGGTCTCTATTAATGTCATGAACTGTCGTACAGTAACTTGTTTAGTATATCCTTTTGGAATCAGCACCTGTGTATTCTATGGTATGGCATTACAAGCACTTTTTGTATCCTGTTGTACCAAGGGACCCCGTGAAAATGAGATATTGTATCTCACGGGGCCATACTGCAATCGGAAATACATTTCAGATAAATAGATAATGGCATATGATAAGGGTTGCAGTGACCTAATTAAACATGAGTTATGCTTTCTGATTGGTTGTTAAATTTTTAATTCTCTTTTGGTTTATATCTTCAGGATGTGTTATGCAGTTATAATCAAACCTGGTATGGATGTTCCTTGCTACAAACCTGTTTTCTTTCATCCCTGTGTTTTTTCTACTTGCTATTGGGTGACTCCTTCTCCAATAGACCCCATCACCTGCCTTGTCCAGGGTACTTACTGTGACGTAGACAGCCAGTTCTGAGTGAAATATCAATTTTTTTTATTACATATAAAAAATGTAATGGGAAGCTCAGTTTGAGGAAACTACAGTCTGGCTGGAACTGACACTTCAAACCCCCCAGGGATAAGTTCAAAGGACAGGACATAGCTAAACTGCAGATATCTGGGGTGCAATTATCTGGTCAATTTTGCTTTGATCCCAGGAGATGAAATTAGCCATTCAGGACGTCCTCAGGGAAATCCTTTGATCTGCACTAGATGTCCTGAGAGAAAGGACACTGGCCATTGTCATGAATAACCTTCCAGGAAACCAGCATTTCATCAGAGACCATTGATGTGTAGATACCAAGCCCAGATCGGATTAAAGAGTCAAATACACTTTTGCTTTGAATACAGTGACTTATATAAAATAAACTTTTGATATGTATGTGTAGCAGAGCACAAACCAGTTTTGTCTGGTTAACCTGAGGAGAGGAAATTCAGTGAGGTCACCTATTATGTTTTTTTTAAATATCTTATTTGGACATCTTGGTGTTATAAAAAAATATAGATTTTGTTACACCAAGGTGGAGTTTGGTGACCTCAGTGAGAAGGCCGGCTCAGGAACTGTTCTTAACATACTGAGAAGACCTTGACAGAGACACATTTTATTTTATTACTGATTGAGAGAAGAAGGACAACATCAGCACTGTAGTAGATAAGTATTATGTGGATAAGAGAGCTTAGTTTGTACTTTAAAAACCTATTTTGTTTTTAAGATTGTATATGTTTGGGATATTTGTTTTGTATTTATTGTTCTGTTTTGATATTTTAAAGTAAAGATATATTTTACAATGGAAACTGCATGGAGTGCCTTGAAATTTCTTTTCATTTAAGTGGAGCTTTTAAAGGTTACAGTTACACTGTGTATGGGCTTATTGATATACCAAACTGGGAAATGGATAGAGTTCTCTAAAGTCTTCCATAGAGTTCTAAGGGTTCATTTGAAAGACCTGGTTGGGTGCCCGTAGGCAAAGATATCTGGCCCTCCGAAGACAGAATCATCTGAGCCTGATAATTGGGTATGCTAACAAGAGGTTATCAGTTTGAATCCCTCCAGAGCTTGAGACTAGGGTGTCTTGAACCCACAAAACAGACAAGAGGGTTACCTTGTTCTGTTCACTGTCCACAAATCATACGCTCAGAGGTTGGCACTTTGGGAGTAGAGGGCTGACCGACTGAGCGAGTTTGTGACACTTACCACTGCCTCCATGTTGCCCATGGCAGAGCTCACTTCTGGGTAAGGATCTGGTTCGTGAAGCAGGTGCCTGGCTGGCAGTATGATGCATGCTAGAAGACGGTCTTCATGATGCAGTCCAAATTTCTTTTCTCCATGTTCCTCTCTTTTCTGTCCATTTTGCTTCCCTTCACCCCTTGACATAGGCCAACCAATCATGACCTTGAACGATGCAGTGCATGCTGGGGTTCATGAACCACCCCCTTGAATGGAAGGAGGCTCCCTGCACCACTGCAAGGGGCTACTGCATAGCCAGGCACCTGTTATCCCCACCCTGAGATGGGTCATTCTGACACTCTCCAGCTCTGGTCACCCTGATACTGTCTCCCTGAGTCTGCTCTCAAGTCCAGGTAGCTGGCATGTAGGCATGCAATGCTTCTGCTTGGCTACTGGGTGGCCTTCTTGCTACAATGTCTTGTTGTCATCAGCACATCAGGCAAGGTGACCTGATTAATTACTCCCCAGATGTAATTAGTTACTGACTGCTATAATTTTTAAATCATATTTGTTGTCATGCTGCCTTGACTGTATTTTGTTTTCTATATCTGTTCTGAGTCTGTTTTAATTACGTACTTGTCGCTTGAGAAAACAGGCATATTGTTCATCAGCTAACAAGTATAAAAAATAAAATGAAAAAATGAAAATTAAATTATAATTGTTATGCCATTTTCTGTAGCGCTTTGGAAATTGACTTGAAAGCAAGATTACGGTCTCCCAGACTTCACATTTTCTTGCTGTGTGTCTACATCTGACATAAACATTTTTTGCTTTTAACACCTCAGCGTGTTACAGTGGAAATAATTACAGCATAAGCAGAGAAGGACTATGATGTCAAGTGTAGACAAGCAGTCAGAACACACTAAAGCTAGGTTGTAATCCTTTTTTATGTTAATGTGCAGAGTTATTATAAAAAGAGAAGCTAAATACAGAAAATGGAAAACTATGGAATGTGACATACTTTGAAAACAACATGGCTGACAAGATTTCTGGATGAGATTTGAGTTTAAAAGTGTAAAAAATATTGATTTATTTATAAATTTTGGTACTCTGCCCCACACCCCCTTTTAATGTTTAAATAAACTGAATAATACAGTCTTACTCAATAAAAAATAAAGCAGCTCCTCATAAACTGTTATCGACCATAATGTGTTCCAGGGGATGTCATGCTCTGTACACTGCCCCAGAAAATATAAGTAATATAAACTGAAATGTGTTTCAAAATGATGTTTTTACAAAGTTTCTCTGGTGATGTTCGGGAATTTTTTTTAGTGTTATTAAATATAAAATCATGTAAACCAGGACAGTTGGTGAACAAGCTGGCCTGTCTAGGAGTGGGACAGAAAGTAGCAAACTGGGTAAGAAGTTGGTTGAGTGGCAAGAGTCAGCGGGTGATGGTTTGTGAGTCCACTCAGGAGAAGGCAGGATGACAAGCGGGGTGCCTCAGGGGTCAGTACTAGGCCTGGTCCTCTTCAATGTTTTTATCAGCGGCATTGCAGAAGGGCTAGAAGGGAAAGTCTGTCTATTCGTGGATGGCACAAAAATCTGCAGTAGGGTGGACACACCGAGGGTGTCTGTGAGTGTGTAAAAAATGAGGAATGATTTATGGACGTTAGAAGAATGGTCAAGTGTTTGTCAGCTGAATTTCAATACTCAAATGTGCAAAATCATGCACTTGGAGCACAGAATCTAGGGGGCTATGTACCAACTGGCAGGGGCGGTACTGGCAACCACCAAATAGGAAAGGGACCTGGGGGTAATCATCTCTGATGACCTGAAGGTAGCCAATCAGAGTGAAAAGGCAGTGAGAAAGGCTAGTAGAATGCTGAAGTACATAGGCAGGGTTATCACCAGTAGAAAGAAGGAGGTAGTGTTGCCCCTGTATGGGTCACTGGTAAGACCACACCTTGAGTACTGTGTCCAGCACTGGAGGCCCCACCTCCGGAAGGACAGGGATAGGGTGGAGGCAGTACAGAGGCGATTAACCAAAATGATGCAGGTACTGCATCAAAAGCCCTATGAGGAGATAGTAAGAGAACTAAATATGTACTCACTGGAGGAAAGACGGGAAAGGGAGGATATGATAAAAACATTCAAATAAATCACAGGTATTAATAAGGTACAGAAAGGTAGCATTTTCCACAGAAAGACAGACTTGCAGACAAGGGGTCATGCTATGAAGCTGGGGGTGGGCGAGACTTGGAGGGGATGTGAGGAAATATTTCTTCACAGAGAGGTTGGTGGAAGCCTGGAACAGCCTCCCAGCAAATTGGTAGGTGCCAAAACAGTCACAGGATTCAAGCATGTGTGAACAGATACAAGGGGACCTTGGAAGGAACACAAGGGGTGGGGACAACCGGAGATTGTACAAGGACTGCGGTGGCACACTAGGCAGGGAAAATGGATAGACTGGATGGGCCAAAGGGGTCTTTATCTGTTGACAAGTTCTAGGTTTCTATATTAAGTTAAAAAGAGCAACTGCAAAGCTTTATTTACCTGTAACAATTTTATACATTTTCCATTTCCACAGTCCCATACTCTTACCTAAAAAAGTGAAAAAAAAGTTGTTACTTCCAGTAAGAAAAAGGGTTAAATTGTAAAACGAAATTGAATATAGACAGACAGATAGGATGAATACCGTGTCATCATCTCCTGTGGAAGCCAGACATAATCCATCCCTTGAGAATGCTAGACTCTTGACCCATCCTGAGTGTCCCTCTAGCAGGAAGATAAGTACTCCATTCCGGGGATTCCACACATGAACAGTTTTATCCCAGGAGCTGGAAGCCTAGGGTAATGCAATTAAAAAATACAATATACAGTCAAAAGGGGCTCTAAGTTAAAATTCAGTTACCCTTGTCACTGATCTTTCTGCCAATCATCATTTACTACTGGTCTGTCCATGAGAACATTTTATTTCATCCATGCGAAAACAACAGTTACAGGGTTATAACTTCATCCAGGGGTTCTGGTAACAGGTTAAACCACCCACAGAGTTTTCAAAGCATGTTATAGATATATGTACATATTTACAATATGTGTGGGGAATTTAAAAGAGATGGGGCAGCATATTGGAAGCACTTGCAAACCCACTTGCAAAGGTCAGCGCTCTCAAAGTGGTAAGTGGGTATGCCAGCTGGTATATTTGAGCAGTCACAATGTAAGATTTGAGAGTAAAAACAGAGTTTGAATATACCCCTGTCAAAGAGGAGAAAAGACAGCAAAAACAATGTCTGGTTACAAAGGAAATGTGACCACGCTCACAAATTACTTGATAACAGCCCTCTACTGGGACCACCATCATACACAGGACACAAACAGTACACCCTCTGATCACACCTACAGCAGCCTCCCAAATGGCAAGCATGGTTGCAAAGTCAAACACTTCTGTTATCAAAAGCGATCGACTGAAGTGATACAAGAATGACATAAAGCAAAATCACCTGGCAGAGTCACAGCCACACAAACCCAAGGAGCACATTTGCAAGGCATGAACACATCTGCGACTCAAAGATGGGTCTCGTTCAGTCCTTTTCTGCTGTGCCTAACTTGTTTCTCTCTGGAAGTTAAACCGCTACAAACCGGAGTTTATCCCTGCTGAAAAGTGTTTGGTTACTTCCCCATAGGGCAGGCCTACTATTGCCCAGCCATCCCTGGGTCCTGCTCTGGGTAACTTCACCTAACCCTCACCTAGTATCCCTTTGCAGGGTCAGCCAAAGCCTCTTCAACACCTATGCATATTGTATACAGTACTTTAGGAACCAGGTTAAACTCCCTATATTGGGTAAGACAATATCTGAGTCACCAGATTACTTTTTTCCATACACCCTAGCTACTGGCAAGGTGTTCTAACTACCTGTCTATATAGAGTAGGCCCAGCTAGGGGAGGCATTGATTGCAGTCTCTGTGGAATTCTCTTATAGTACTGAACATAGCCACTGCTTACTAAGGCATTATGGCTATTATCCGCTGCAGCTGATGTGGGGGACTCATCTCCAGAATGGTTTTCTGCAGGAGAGGGCACTGCCCCATATGCAGGTCAATATCAGAAGAGGATGCAACTGGAAGCAGCAAGAGTGGAGATATCCAAGCTGCGACCCACTCAGCTGGAGCTCACCCACCCAACTCCCACTTCTGCAGAGGCCCACTGGCACGGGGGATGGAGAGTGGTGGGGAGGGGGGCTCTGGGCAACAGGGTCAAGCAGAAAGGGGCTGACATAGCCAAACCCATACTGAGTGCAAACTGCTTTGCGCCCCTACGAGGGGATCAGAAACCTGACCCCACAGGGGAAAATTCAAAGTTGATTGATGGGATGAGGCAGCACAACTCAAAGGCTCCCAAGTGTCAAAAAGTCAGGAGATTTCTGGTTGTCAGGGATTCTACAATTCAAGGAGTGGAAGAAATGGTGGGGGATAAGTCATCTAGGAGAGGCACAGTTAAGTGCCTTGCAGGTGCCTTAGCCAGCAGGGATTTAAGTCATATAGGGTGGATGGTGGAGAGGAAGTGGGAGGTGGTGAGTGTACTGGTGCACCCTGGCACTAACAATTTGGCCAACCAATCATTGGAGGATGTGAAATGGCATTGGCAGGGGCTGGGGGACAGATTGGTGGTGCACTTGGCCTCCCTGGCCTTCTTTGAGGTCCTCCCTGTTTGGGACAAAGGGGGAGGGAAGACAAAATAAGAAGACAGGAGACTGAGAAGTTTAATATATGGCTTAAGGAATTGTGTTGAGAGAAGGAGTATCTTTTTTTAAGGGACTGGGGGACTTTTGGGATAGGAGGCTTTTTACATGGGATGGACTCCATTGATGGGGAAGGGGACCAGTGCACTGGGGCAAAAGTTTGATGTCTTTCTCCAATGTTTAAACTAACTGCAGGGGAGACTAGCACTGAGAGATCAATACAAACAGACATGGGGACAGAGATCCTAGCTAGTCCTCCCCCTTGCCTGGGGAGTAGCAGCACTCAGGCTCAGACTGATAGATTGACAGTAGGTATACATGCTAAGGTACTGCAAATCAAATACTCCTAGGAAAGAATAACAGAAATTCAGTTGAAAAACAAGAAAGGCTTGTTAGATAGTGGAAAAGGGGTCTGTATTATTTTATTTATTTAGTTTTTGTTGACCGGGTAGGTACACTAGACAAGTTATATGCCTATTTTCAGGTATGACCCAGGAGAGTACAATGAAAATATAGGTTCAAACAGGAAGCATAACAACAAGTAGGGCAATGTGCAGAGTCACAAAGGAACCTGGTGAGCATAGTTAGTCTACAGTAAGCAGTGATAGGTAATATATATATATATATATATATAGAGAGAGAGAGAGAGAGAGAGAGAGAGAGAGAGAGAGAGAGAGAGAGAGAGAGAGAGAATAATGGATGGGGAAGGGTTTGATATGAGAATTTAATGAAACTTGAGTTGTGGATGCTACATAAACCCGAGGGCGAAGCCCGAGGGGTTTATCAAAGCATCCCACAATGAGGGTGTGCATTAAATTCTCATATGAAACACCCTCCCCATCTTTTATTTTTTATAACAACAGGCCAGCAATTTTTCTCCAGCAGTTTGTGAGACTGTTTGGCCCAGCCCACATACAGAATGTTAGCCAATGAGGCAGCAGCATAGTTTGACTGGCATGGCTCATGAATGTCATAACAACCAGCCGGTTGTTATGGAAAATATCAACCTGGTCAGTACATTGAGAGAAATTGCTGACCAGTTATTATATATATATATATATATATATATATACATACATACATACATACAGAATAAATAGACCTAGTCACAGGTAAAGTACATATATACATACAGAATAAATAGACTTAGTTATACAATGGCAGGAGCAATGAACAATGTCTAAATTACATTGTACTAGATCAGAGCCACAAGATAGATAATTCCTGAACAGATAAACATGCAATCGCATACATCATAGGGTAAAGGACAGTAGACAGCATCATTAAAGCCAACAGGAGGGACCCCATGGCTAGGTTAACGCCAGGAGTCTAGGCAATAAAATCGGTGAGCTTCAGGTGATGATGACTGAATCTAAACTAGAGATTGTGGCCTTCACAGACACTTGGGCTACTGATAACAAGCATTTGTCAATGCCGAATGTTGCTTGCCTCTATGTGCTGTTTAGGAATTTGGACGTCATTGGAGTGCAAATATTGAAAATTCGCGAACTTCCGAGCGTGCATTGGAACTGCACAATGCACGCTCGTAAAACAGTCATTTTTAGGAATTTTTTCACCAGATTTTCAATGTAGCCATTTTAAGACCTCTGCTCATGAACAGTGTCACTGTGATTTTGTTATTGTGTCCCATACATTGATTTCGCACACCGACTGCGCCATTGTGCGCTACATGGGCAGAAACACATTTTCAGTGAGATGTGAAAATGACAGCTGTACTGCCATAAGGAGGTGTGGTAAAATGGCAGTGTTGAAAATCTGGGTGAAAATATTGAAAAGTTACGAACTTACGAGCGTGCGTAGGAAGCGCATAGCACTGCGCTAAGTAAAACAGTCATTTTTGGGAATTTTTCCATCAAATTTTCAAAATAGGCTTTTTGAGAGCCCACCTTATGAACACTGGCAGTGTCGTTTAGTAATCATTCTGGAAAGGCGATTTTGCACAGTGGCTGCGAAATCACCCTTCAGGCCCGAGTAACGCCATGACAGTGCAAGAATTCATGAGGAGGGTCCCAAAACCCATGTTGAAAATTTGGTGCAAAAATTCCAAAAAATGCCTGAGATATGCAAACAAAGTTGAAAACCCTATCTATCCCATTATACAGCTTACCAGCATTTCCTCAGTTCGTGGTCGGCTTTGAAGAGTGCAGACGTGTTCCGTCCACGAAGATCATCGCTGGACTCCACAGGTATTAAGTATAGGGTGAGGTGGGGTGTGGGAGGCGGGTTGCACAGTGAGTGAGTGCGGGTTGTGGGGGCAGGAGACTCCATAGGACCTTTTTTTTTTTTAAATGACGGCGGGACGTTTGCTGCGCTAAGGGTGGCTCCCAGCATGGCAGAAGGATGCTGGGGGGCGTGGAGCCGACGGGGGATTGGGCACCCCTGCTATGGCGAGTCTGTTGCCACGCTGGGGTGGGCTCAGCGTGGCACCCTGTACTGGGGAGGGAGGAGACAGTGGAACTGATGGGGATTGGAACCTGGCCGGTGACAGCATGGGGGGGCAGAGACAGTGGAACTGATGGGGATTGGGCACCCCGTCAGCCATAACATGATTTGCCACGCTGGGGTGGGCTCCCAGCGTGGCACCTGGATGCTTTGGGGAGGGCGTGGGAGCCGATGGGGATTGTGTACCTCTACGGCCGTACAGTGAGGGGAAGGTGCATGAGCATGCAGTGTGTGTGCATGCGTGCGTGTGTGTGTGGGGGGGAGAGCTCTGCTCACTCAAGCGGAGCTCTCCCTTTCAACTGTATGCCACTGCATTTTCGGCTTGTCATAGACAGCTGCAGCAGTGATTGAGGAATTGGGGCTGCACCTGCAAACACACTGACTGCATTGGAAGATGGGCTGACACACCTCCGAAAACTCAGATGATGGCACTATGTTTCTTGCACATGCGTGCAAACAACATAAAAATGACTGGGACCTAACAGTGGCTGGATACATACTTCTAAGAAAGGACAGAGGTGAGTGTGTGTGTGTTGGGGGAGGGGGAGGGGGAGATGGCATAGCCATCTATGTCAGAGAGGGTACTGAGGTATTGGAGAACAGGAATGTGAGGTGCAACTCAAGTAAAAACACTAAGTCTCTGCGGGTTCAACTTACAGCGGCATTTGGGAAAAGGCTACACCTAGGGGTATGCTATAGACCTCCAGGCCAAGGAGAGGTAGAAGATAAGGAACTCTGAGGAAATTAGAAGGGAAACAGCAAAGGGAGTCATTGTGGTAGTGGGATACTTTAATTTACCTGACATAGACTGGGGCATTCCAGTGGCCAGGGGCAAGAGAAGTCAAGCTTTGCTTGATGACTTTCAAAACTCACAAGACAGGATGCTGTCCTAGATGTGGTGCTCACTAATGCAGATGCAGTTAAGCCAGTAGTAGCTGGGGGGCTGCTCGCAAACAGTGACTGCAACTTAGTTTGAAGTTGCCCTTGAGCTTGAGAAAACGCACTCTAGTACACTGATCTGGGATTTTAGATGGGCAGACTTCAACAAATTCAGAGAGGTGATTCGAAATCAATTAAAGGGGGAGAACGAGGGGCCGGGGGTTGAAGAGAGATGGAGGGTAATTAAAGAGGCCATTCTTGAAGCTTTACAGCTTATCCTGAGGAAGTAACCAAAAAAATAAATTCAAGAAACCACTTTATTTTTCAGTGGGGGTCAAAGAAGTAGTAAGGGTCAAAAGGATGGCTTTCCACAAATACAAAAAGAGGCAGGGGGATGCAGAAAGGGAACAATACCTGCAGAAGACCAGGGAGGCAAAGAAGGTGATAAGGAAGGAAAAGGCAGATACAGAGCAGTGATTAACTGAGGGGGTCAAGTGCAGAGAAAAGCATTTTTTCAGCTATATAAGTGAAAAAAAGAAGGAGGGGTAGGAGAGTAGTTAGACGGTTGGGCGGGGGCTGTGTGATAGAGGATGACAAGCAAAAGGCTACAGTCCTAAATGACTACTTTTGCTCCATCTTCACCAGGGAGGCTAGAGGTCCCCTACCTGACAGCGGTGTTAAAGTGGCTGCAGTAGGAATCCTGGAGATGGGGAGGCCAACATTTACTGGGTGTGACAGGGTAAGCCTTGTCTGGGGTGGATGCCCATGTGTGAGGTATCTGAACCCTCCCCCATTCCTTTTGCTCTTTGTTTCTGTGGGATGGCCATTGGTGCTGGAAATGAAAATGAAATGCGTTTACTGTATGCTTGTCTATTTTAGGTTGTCAAAATTTAACGATTTAATGGAAATAAAAAGAAAAAGATAAGATGAGTTCCAAGTGTTGGCAGTAGAAGGAAGAAGTGTAGCGTGCCCTCATTCTCCCGTTCCCCTTGCAAACCCAGGGGAACCCTCATGGACCTACTATCTTATTAAAACTATCTTTTGAGATGAAACAAAATGGATACATAAAACCCCCTTAACATAAAACCCCCTTAACCAAGAAAAGAGGAGTTGAGTCTAGGCTAGAAAAGATAACATGTATGAACATGTATGTGTTTACTATTTGATGGGGGACTCCTAAGAATAAGAGGTTTATACTGGTTTTAACAAAAAGGGGTGGATCACCTGACGGTGATGTCATCCGTGAAAGGTATAAAAACCCACCACTTGCAGTAACAAAGATAGACAGGGGAATCAGTTGAATACCGACTACCAAGTGAGGAGGACCTCAAAAGTGTGTGCTTGTTTCCACACTGTTCTATTGCAAAGACTGAAGCTAAGCCTCAGGAATTTTCAAAATTAGAATGTTTGCTGGATACTGGACATTGAATAACCTTTTGCTTTCTGTATGTTTATTATTTTCTGATTTGATTAAAATAACAATGCACATTTGTGTTTTTATGCACCTGACTTCTGGTTTGTTGTGTCTGCTTTATCCCACACCTTCACAGTGGTGTCAGAAGAGGGATTTCTGGTACATCTAGACTTCCTAAGAGACGTATCTGTGAGTATTGAACCAATACCCAGACAGATGCAAAAAGATCAAGGTGCTGAGGCAAAAACATATCCATTGACTCATGCCATGGTGAAGAAGACTGGAGAGAAACCCAGACCAGGGTTGGAGCTTGGAGCCAGAAGAAAGGCAAAGTACGAGCTGGAGAGTGAGATAGAGGAACTGATGGAGGAGAGAGCCTTGGAGGATCCCAGCGACCTCCTATGATGGCTTTGTATGAAGCAGCTGGAGATGGAGCGGGAACGAGTGGAGGATCGATGACAGCAGGAAGAGGATCAACAGCAGCAGGAAGAGAAATGGATGAATACCCTGCGAGCAATCCAAGCCCTTAACCCAGGTCAGCCCGATCATGATATACTCAGAGACATTAAATTGACTAAATTGACAGAATGCTGACTTTCTGTCCCATTATGGGGCAAATGCTGATGATAAATGAATTGTACATGTGTGTATCCTGAATGAAAATAAATGTTTAAATGTGTAGATGAAAGATGATGAATATACAGGTATTGCAAAACCTGTGTAGAAAGCCTCACGGAATTGAATGGTATCAGTTGATGTTAGCACGCCAGGATTCAGATGCCATTTTGATTCGTAGGGTCCCTGAGGCAGAGCTTCTAGTGTGGGTGGGCAGGGTTCTTGTGGGGTAATTGCCAACAGTAAGGACTGTTGCCCTCTTGTGCAGGGGTGTGTGTGTGTGTGACAGGGTGAGCTCTGTTTGGGGTGGATGTCCATGTGTGAGGTATCTGAACCTCCCCATTCCTTTTGTTCTTTGTTTCTGTGGGATGGCCACTTGCACTGGGAATGAAAGGAATAAAAATGAAATGTGTTTGCTGTATGCTTGTCTGTTTTAGGGTGTCACATTTAATGATTTAATGGAAATAAAAAGAAAAAGATATGATGCGTTCCAAAGGTTGGCAGGAGAAGGGAGAAGAGCACACCCTCGTTCTCCCATTCCCCTTGCAAACCCAGTGGAACCCTCATGGACTTACTATCTTATTAAAACTACCTTTTGAGATGAAACAAAACAGAAACACAGGGATTTATTTAACTCCAAAAATTGATTAGCGTTTTGTTCATAAAAGTGCTAAAACATTGTGAAAATGCATAGCACTTGCCTCACTGTGTTTAACAAACATAACACTTCTAGAAAACCTATCTAAATACTTTCTGTACAGTTAGCATTGTCCCAAGCAAAAAAACTGCTAATCAATTATTTTAAACCCTGGAAACATAAAACCCCTTTAACATAAAACTCCCTTAACCAAGAAAAGAGGAGTTGAGTCTAGGCTAGAAAAGATAACATGTACGAACATGTATGTATTTACTGTTTGATGGGGGAACTCCTAAGAATGAGAGGTTTATACTGGTTTTAACAAAAAGGGGTGGATCACCTGACGGTGATGTCATCCGTGAAAGGTATAAAAACCTACCACTTGGAGTAACAAAGATAGACAGGGGAATCAGTTGAATACTGACTACCAAGTGAGGAGGACCTCAGAAGTGTGTGCTTGTTTCCACACTGTTCTATTGCAAAGGCTGAAGCTAAGCCTCAGGAATTTTTGAAATTAGAAAGTTTGCTGGATACTGGACATTGAATAACTTTTTGCTTTCTGTATGTTTATTATTTTAATTTTTTTAATTTCTGATTTGAATAAAATAACAATACACATTTGTGTTTTTATGCACATGACTGGTCTGTTGTGTCTGTTTTAGCCCACACCTTCACACTGGGGATACAGTACAAAAGTGGCTAGCAGCCCTCAAGACAGACAATGCCTTGGGTCCTGATAGGATCCATCTGAGGGTACACAAAGAGTTGGCAAATGAATTGGCAGAACCTCTGGCATGCCTTTTTAATAGCTCACCTCGGATGGGGGTTGTCCTAGGGAACTGGAGGTTGGTGGATATGGTTCCGCTTTATAAAGGGGAGACAGGGAAAAAGTAGACAACTAGAGACCCATCAGTCTCACCTCTCTTCTTGGAAAGCTGATGGAGTTGCTACTCAAAGCAGACCTTGTGGATTATCCGAAGGGTAATGGCCTCCAGGACAGTAAACAGCATGGTTTTCATGGCAGGGAGGTTGTGTCAGACAAACTTAATAGTCTTTTTTGATTGAGTTACAAAGGAATTGGATAAAGGTCATGGATTTGCAGTATTTTGACTTCTGCAAGGCTTTTGATTCTGTGTCTCACAGATGCCTGCTGAAGAAGCTGGGGGACTTGTGGTATCTTGGATATAGTCAGATGGGTGAAGAATTGTCTAAAAGGGAGACGGCAGTGGGTAGTGATAAATAGTATCAAATTGGGAGAGAGGTAGAGAGAGAGGTCACAGGTGGGGTACCACAGGGGTCTGTCCTGGGTTTGGTCCTTTTCAACATGTTCATCAATGACACTGGAGAAGGGATCCTGGGTAGGTTAGGTCTCTTTGCAGATGACACAACTCTCTGCGGAACAGTGGGCAGTGCTGAAGCAATTAGAGAACTACAACAGGACCTACAGAAGCTAGAGAGATGGTCGAGGGTCTGGCAGTTGAATTTCAATGCCAAAAAGTGCAAGGTAATGCACCTAGGGAAAAAGAACCCCAGGACAGAATACTGGATAGGTGGGGTAAAAACTCAGTACTACGGCAGAGGATTGTGATCTCTGAGTCATTATTAGTGACACCCTTAAGCAGGTTAGCCAATGTGACAGGGCTAGCAGCAAGGCTAACAGGATGCTGGGATGTATAGGGAGGGGTATTGACAGTAGAAAGAAGGAGGTGATACTCCCTTCCCCCCCACAGATCCCTGGTGAGACCACATCTGGAGTACTGTGTCCAGTTTTGGAGCCCTCACCTTAGAAAGGAAAAGGATAGGCTGGAGGCAGTACAGCACAGTGTAATAAAGATGATTCTGGGACACCCAGGGGAAGTCCTACAAGGAATGAGTATGTATTCATTGGAGACTAGAAGGGAGGGGGATATGATAGAGACATTCAAATTCCTGAAAGGAATAAACAAGGTAGACTCCTGGGACTGTTTATAAGGAACACCAGCTTGATAACAAGGGGGCACAACAGGAAACTGACAGGGTGAAAGTTCAGGAGGGATATGTGAAACTATTACCTATGGAAAGGGTGGTGTGACCATGGAACTGCCTGCCAGCCGAGGTGATGGCAGCTGAAACTGTGGGTGGTTTCAAACATGCTTGGGATAGAATGAAGGGAATAGTCATCACTGGCAAGGACAAGGATGGGGAAGGAGTAGGATAAGTGTTGGGGAGGGGGTATAATCACAATCAATGCCAGTTCCGGGGTTCTGTAGAGACCCATGGACAGACTGGATGGATCATTGGTCTTTTTCCGCCATCATCTTATAGGTTTCTGCTTGTTTAAGTGTTTGTCCCTGAACAGCAAACACACATATCTGAAAGCAGAATGCAAATGAACTTGCAAACACAGCATTACCATCTTGACTGCATTATTATGCTTTTCTGTATGCTTTACATTTGTTTAAAAAAAGCACCACTCCATACGCTGTATAAAAGGGGACACTGATTGTGTTTGCAAGGGCTCTGCAGTCCTAAAAGAGTGCTTTTAGCACTCATTAACTTCTAGAACATAACATTCAAGTTATCGACATTTTTACTAAAGTAAAAGAGTTCATCTTCACTTAGATTTATGACTCTCTGTGTGGATACTGTGAATTGAATGCTTTTCTCATATGCAGTGACTGACAGAATGCAATGGGAGATTTTATTTACTCCAACCAGAACTGAGGTCCATACATTTGTCTTCATACCAAGGGAAAAAAAAACAGTACAAGAATGTTGGGGGGAAAAAAAGCAAACTGAAGATTACAGTGTTTCCAAAACAGACACACACAATGCTTTTTTTCCTCTCCCACTCCCCAGTGACCCCCTTCTTCTGTAATCTGTTCCCATACCCAGAGGAGCTCTCACCTTCTTACCTTGTGGCCTCCCATGACACATCCTTTAGAGTAGTTCCCCTCTGGTGTCCATATCCAGTGGGTGAGTGGCCCCTCTCGTGCTGGGCGTGCGGTGCAGGGTGAAGCCTGAGCATGCTGCTGGTCACACCATACTGTCAATCAGGAGCCTTTTCCTCCATTAACTCCATGGTATGACCATTTACTGTAAGCGTGCTCATCACAGAGTCTGACTTTGTCCCTCCTACTGCCATCCCTATTGACACACATTACCTGTAGGTCTCCAGGTGGCGCATACGTAGTGGGGATGGTTGACCTCCCTCCCTGAGGAGGTGAGCATTCTGTGGAATGCTCAGACCTTCTCTGCACACCAGCCTTTTAGTGTCCTGGGCCTGTTCATGTCCATGAGTGGCAATGCTGTCACTGTGCAGATGGGACAATACTTTTTTCTAACATTTTTAAAGGGTTGATCCCTTGCAGAAAGCCTTTGATTGAATTTTAATGCATGCATAAGGAAATGAGAGGAAAACAATTTCCTTCAAGCCTAAGCTTACCAGCATTCCTAATTTTGAGAAGGAAACACAGCTAATGTTGCCCTTGTGGCCTCTCAGTGTTTTTTCCTTTCCTTCGGCCAGCAAGTTCCATACCTTTACCGTATAATCCCAGGATCCAGTGGCCTACATAACAATAGAGAAATATGCAATGTAGTGCTTACTCGTGTTTGCAATTGCTTTTCAAACCAGTGACTGAAATTATGAGCCACATACTGTATATATATAAATTCTACAATCTTTTATTGTACTATATGGATACGCCTAATAATACCATTGAAACTCATACAAAAAAACTCTCATACTACTATTGTAGAAATCCATCAATAGTGTTAGGAGATCTCATTATCATTGGATGTTCAATAGTATTATGAGATCTCTTAATACTGGCGATGGATTTTCTATGATAGTGCTATGAGATCAAAGAGAACAAAAAAAACTGGCATTATGATGTCTGAGAGCACTATGATGGTTCAGTTCAGCTCCACTGTACCTCAGGGCTCCCTTAGCAAACTGAGGGCCATCCCTGTCCCCCCACCTGCCCCCCAATTCCCCACCAGCTGGTCAAATCAAGACCTTGTAGGGAATGAAGCGCCCACTAAAGAGCATTAGAGTAGTTGCCTCCCTGGGGGTCCTCCAGACTGACAGACTGTCTTGCTATGGTTGCAGTCATGGAGATGCAGGAAGACCAACAGCGCCTCCCTGCTCATGGTGCACTGACCCTAGTGACAGTGTGTACAGGGTGGTGAATGTAGAGCCATAGCATGACCACTCTACACCTGGGCCCATCCAGCAGAGGTCAATGGCCACCACAGGGGAGTAATTGAGGGATTTATAATCATCCAGCTAGTATTCCACTGTGTCCTGGAGCAACATCAGAGTGGAAATGGTGAAATTCGCTTATCAACCACTGGTCCAGGCTACCAGGGAGAGGAACAGCATTTATCTTTAAAAGTTAATGACTGAAGGCTGGCCCAGAGGTGCGGAAAGCTAAGGTGCTATGTACTTTACCTTCCGACCATAACGGTGGCCTGGGTTTGGGAATGGACTCAGGATGATGGGGGTTAGCTGGGGTGGGAGAGGATTGAGCATCCCAGGAACTGCTCTTTTCTTCTGGAAGAAATGGCCATCTGACTTGGCCTTTGACTGCCACTGGGTGCAGGCCTGCTGGTAGTGCAGGCTCTGAGTTGCCTGAAGGGTGGGGCCATGGATCTTCAGGATGTGTGCACCTCCACGTACATGTCCTGATGTGACACCACAGCAGGGGAAGGGAGAAAATGAAAATTGGGGAAGGCATCTTTCATGAAGTCCTGCCCTCTCCCCCATGGCCCACACTGTCGCCTGACCCCGGCAGCCATCTGGATTTGTGTACTCGGGGAGGATGGCCCTCTCTCTCCTGACCCTGCCATGGGGGGATGAATCCTTGGAGGACTCAGCTCCTGAGGGTCGGGGAAGTGGCTGTCAGTTGCGGGGAGCGGGGACAGGGCTAAGATCTTGCTCTCCTTCCCCAGGCAGAGAAAAAGCAATATGGAAAAAAACTAGTGACTGATATTATAGCTGCCAATTCCAAGTCACATTGTGTTTGCTGGGCAGTAGCAAGGGGTTAGAAGGCAGGAACCAAGGGGAGGAGGGTGGATGAAAGCCCTGAAAATACCCTGGGCTTACCTAGAAGTATATCAGTGTTATTAATTCAATGCGGTGGAACTGTCTGCTGAAGCTTCCACAACATTCACTGACTTGAAGGACTTTGTTCTTGGATCCACATATTACAAAAAAATAACAAGTGGGGGACTGTGATTACTCAGGTGTAACACCATCTTGAGGTTCTGGGGACATGTTGGAACCTAGAGATGGTATTATAGCCTCATAATGCACAGTCCCATCTATTATTTTATTTGTATCTTGGTACACTGTGGAAATATATCAATGGTATATCTTTATAAAATTGACCAGTTATCATTTGTAATCATGGATATCTCAATGCAAAAATCATTGGTTGCGGGGTGCTGTCATACAAAGTCACTGTCAACATACCCTCTTTCTAACAAAGGCCTTTTTAAAAATGGTATACCGTTAGAACAGTGACTAAATTTTGTCACTGCAATTAGAACTCCACAAGGGTGACGATGGCAGGGGCAATCTTGAGCTTAGATCACCCCTCAGTCATGCTGCCCTATGCGCCTGTACAATTCTGCCCCCTCTAGGGCATGCCTGCTCCAAAGCAGGTTATATTTAGTTGGTGGGTGCAGGGGGAAAAGCACCCTGAAAAAGCTGACTGTTTCCTGGAAGGGCGCTTTGGCATTGTAACTCCTGGGAGACACAATGCCGGCACTGTAATGCTGGGTGGCATGCTGCCTGCGCCGTAATTGGCATCGACAACATGTTTTTGCACCGACATGGATAAACCTTTAAAAAATTCCATTATGTTGGTGGCACCCATTCTCCAGGATAGTCTTGTCTTGCTTCTATGTCCTGCTGTCTTGCTCCCACTGAGGAGCATGTGCCACAGACAGCATGTGTGCTTTGGTGTATGGATGTCACAGGCAGTAACTCAAGATCAGATTGTTGCTGAAAATGATTCTCTGGACGCCTGACTTTAGGGACGTGGTGTACAGCTCTACCTCTAAATTCACCCTGTCCAGACTGGACCTTCTCTTTCAGTCATTTCGTCACTTTACCCTGAACTGTACCCCCCCCCCCCCATACTCAGCACTTCTCCCTAGATTTTGGTTTCTTTCTCCTCCCTTGCTGGCAGACATCTCCTCCACTCTGCTCCCCTTACAGCTTTTTCAATTAATCTTTTATACTCCCAGCTTTCTAGCCACTGCCCTATCCACCAGGCCACTGCCCAACTCCATCTTCATCCCACACCTCAGAGTGCCTCCTTACATGCCCCGTGGGTGCTTCCCTCATATCTAAAATATAGCTCACTAATCTCCCCTGCTACCTTGCCTATTTCCTTCTCCCGCTATTCTCTCAGAAACTCTGACTCCCAGTCCTTTAACCCCCCCCCCCCATCTTTCTAAAACCTCTGTATACAGATCTTCTTTTCCCAACAGACTCCCTGGAATACCTCCCCCACCCCCACACACATACTCCCTTGGCTTCTCAACCTCTTGTTTTCTCTCTCTCTCTCTCTCTCTCTCTTGAAGTTTAACTCCAGGATCTCACACTTCACTCCTGCTCTTGCATCTTGACCCTTTTCAGTCTGATGTTCATCACATGTAATTTACTGGCCAGTTTATTTTAGGTATACTAGACTCCATGGCTGCCAATTCCTTTAGTTACTGTACCTGCACAGTCCTACTCTTTGAACAACCATTCTCTGTCTGCTAACTCGAGTAACATAGAAACACAGACTTTGATGGCAGATAAGGACTGCTTGGCCCACCTAGTCTGCTCATTTCTCTACCTACAGGATAGGCCGCAGATCCTAGTTAACCAACAGCCTATTTCTTCCTACCTCCCACAAGAATTGCCTTAATGTCTGTTCCATGCATTCTTGAATTCTCCCACAGTTTTAGACCCCACAACCTCCTCAGGAAGGCTGTTCCATGCATCTACTACCCTCTCTGTGAAAAAATACTTCCTCACATTGCTCCAGAACCACCTCCCCTCTATCTTTAAATTGTGTCCCCTTGTTCTTGCACGTCTCTTTTTCTGAAAGATGCTACCCTCTTGGACTTTGTTGATTCCACTGAGATACTTAAAAGTTTCTATCATGTTCCCCATCTCCTTCTTTCCTCAAGGATATACATATTAAGCTCCTTTAGTCTCTCCTCATATGGCTTCTCTTGCATACCCTGCACCATTTTAGTTGCCCTCCTCTGGACTGCCTCTATCCTGTCTATGTCCTTGCGGAGATGGGGTCTCCAGAACTGGACGCAGTACTCCAGATGGGGTCTCATCAACTGTCTGTACAGAGGGATAACAACTTCCTGTTTTCTGCTGCTGATGCCTCTCCCTATGCATCCTAGTACACCCCCAGCCCTCCCTACTGCCTTCTCACATTGCTTGCTAACCTTAAGGTCATCTGATATGATTACCTCCAGGTACCTTTCCTTTTTTGTTGTCGTTACTTCCTCCCCTCCCATTGTGTAATCTTCCCCTGGGTTCTTGTTTCCCAGGTGCATTATTTTGCACTTCTTTGTACTGAATCCTAGCTGCCATACTTCTGACCATTCCTCCAACCTTGCCAAGTCCATTCTCATCCTTTCCATGCCTACTTGTGTATCAGTCCTGTTGCAGATCTTTGTGTCATCTGCAAAGAGGCATACTTTTCCTTCCAGTCCCTCTGCAATGTCACTTATAAAGACATTAAAGGACTGGACCAACACTGAACCTGCATGCCCAATTAGTAACCCTCTTTCTTCAGAGTGGACTCCATTTACAATTACCTTCTGTGTCCAGTTATCCAGCCAATGTTTTACCCAGGCTACCACCCTGGGACCCACTCCCAGGCTGGTTAATTTGACTATTAATCTTTTGTGTGGGACTGTGTCAAATGCCTTGCTAAAGTCTAGGTAGGCCATGTTCACAGCCCCTCTCTGGTCTACTACTTTGGTCACCCAGTCAAAGAAATCTATTAGATTCGTCTGACATGACCTTCCTGCTGTGAACCCATGCTGCCTTGGGTCCTGTGCCCCACTGGCCTCTAGGTACTCAACAATTCTTTCCTTCAGAAGTGACTCCATCCTTTCCTACAGAGGTCAAACTGACAGGTCTGTAGTTTCCTGCCTCTGTCTTGGTCCCACACTATGAAGGGGACTCACATCTGCCTTCCTCCAGTCTTGGTGCCACACATCCTCCCATGATTTGTTAAAAAGAGTAGTCAATGGTTTCACTAGTTCCCCTGTAATTCTTTTAGAATTCTGGGGTGAATGCCATCAGGCCCCATTGCTTTGTCCACCTTCAGTTTTAGGAGTTCTTGAAGAACCCTTTCTTCTGTGAAAGGGCTGGATCGACCCCCTATCAGAATGCTTCTGTTAATTGGATTAGGCACTTCCTCCTCTTTTGTGAATACTGAGCTGAAATATTCATTCAGTATCCCTGCTTTTTCACTGTCCCTCTGCCCATCCACCATTCATTCTATTCAGCCTCACTATTCCTCCCTTTGTCTTTCTATGCTCTCTGATGTACCTATAAAAGGTTTCATCCCCCTTCTTAACTGAGTTGGCTATCTTTTCCTCAGTTTGGGCCTTTGCTATTCTGACTTCTCTCCCTGCTTCCTTCTGCCTTAACTGGTACAGCTCTCTGTCCTGCTCCTTCTGTGTTTCCTTATACTTCCTGATTGCTATCTTTTTCTCCCTGACTTTCCCAGCCACCTCTTTTGAGAATCATAGTGGCTTTTTCTTTCATTTTGATTTGTTTATTTGCTTCACACAAAGGCTTGTTGCCTCTGTGATGGCAGTTTTGATGATTCCCCATTGTTGCTCCACCCCTTCTTCTAGCCTGTTTGCTAGTGCTTTTCTGAGGCACTCTCCCATTTTGCCAAAGTCAGCCCTTCTGAAGTCCAGTACCCTCACTTTTGTATGGCCTTACTCTGTAGCTGAGTTTAACATGAACCACACTGTTTGATGGTCACTTGTTGCCAGATGGCAACCCACTTCTAGATCTGAGATCCTCTCACTGCCCCCATTTGAGAGTATGGGGTCTAAGATTGCTCCCTCATGAGTGGGTTCCCGAAACTAGCTGTCTGAGGCCTGCCACCTGTAGGACATCGAGAATGGCCCTGCTCTTGGATGTGGCTGCAGCAAATGTGCTCCAGTTAACATCTGGCATATTCAGGTCTCCCATCAACAGTATTTCCCCTTTCTCTGCCATCCTAAGAATGCCTTATATCATATCCTTGTCCATTCCCTCCCCCTGACATGGGGGGTCTGTACTCAACCCCTGTGCAGATTGTGGTGCCCTTTCCAGTCTCCAAGGTGACCCACAGTGCCTCCTCTCCTCCCTGTTTACTCTTTTGTTCAGTTGCTTTTATCCCTTCCTTTACATAGAGAGCTACTCCTCCCCCTCTTCTCCCCTGCCTGTCTCTCCTGTAGGTTATGTACCCTGGTATGTTAACATCTCAGTCATGGTTCTGTGTGTACCATGTTTCTGTGACTGCTACGATATCCAGGCATCCCTCTTCCATCAAAGCCACCAGCTCAGGGAGCTTGTTGCCCAGACTATGGGCACTGGTACTCATTACCCTCCATTTCCTGATGGCCTTACTCCTTTTTGCCCCATCCCTGTCCTTCTTGCCTTTGTCATTTTCCTCATTTACCCCTGCCCTTCACCCTATTGCCACCTCTATGTTGGTGTTTACCGCACTTATTACCGTGATTTTTTTGGGAGGAGCTAGGATTTCCCTGCTCCTTTCCAGTGCCTCCCCCTTGGCTAGTTTAAATGCTTGCCAATGAAGCATTTAAACCTATCACCTAGGATCCTGGTTCCCCTCCTGGACAGATGCAGCCCATCATGCCAGTATAGGCTTGCATCACTCCAGGTGGACCCCCAGTCCCCAATGAAGCCAAATCCCTGAGCTCTGCACCAGTTGTTCAACCACTGATTGAATACCATGGTGCAGAACACCCTAGCCTCTCCGATGCCATAGATGGGCAGCACCTCCGAGAAGGTTACCATGCATGCTACTTGTCTAAGTCCCCTCCCCAATTCCACAAACTCTTCCTGCACTGCTCTAGTCCCTTTCTTAGCCAGGTCATTTGTTCCTAGGTGGACAATGACATCCAGCTCCCTCCCCTGTGCAGCTGCTTCGGCAATCCTGAGGATTCACTCCCTGTCCCTCCAAGTATTGAATATATTTGAATATATATAGATTCTGGACATATATATACTACTGCAGTCTTGTAAGCATTGCGCTTCTTTTCTGACTGTTCCATTAGTATTTGTGCTGTAATCTGTATTTTACTGTTGTAATACATCACTGCCCTCACACCTATCTTATATTTATTGCATAGTATTTGAGCATACCCATCTTGATCTCCCTCCCTGCCATCCAGCTTCTGGCTCCTTGGGAAAATGTTTCTGAATGGAGTGATTTATTACATGAGCCCCTGCCTGTCTGTATTGCATGCTGCTTAATACACCCATTCCTGTTATTGTTCACTGCACCATTGATTGTATTTCTGTGTTTGTCCCCCCCACATGTTGCACTTGCAAATGGGTGCTTGCTCAGTGTACTTTCCATCCAAAATTTCTGAATAAAGACAATTTAATTATTTATTGGTAGGTGGGGCTATGGTTCCCAACATCCCATCTTCATCCACATTATATTTTCCCCTGGTACCTAAGTAGTCATACACCTTTACTCTGACCATCTGCAGGCTTACATAATATCAGTAGCATTCAGTTGTTGCTTGGGGGGGGGGGGGGGGTTCTGCATTAGATGGACACAGCACTACTCTGCCTAAGTCTTAGTACAACAGCTCTGTGACCTGTGACTCTGCTAACTCTAAGTGAAAGTGCCATGGTTGGGTGTAAGTCCAGATCTCAATGAGTTAGTGCTGGAGTTGGGTATAAGTTAAAGTTGGAAGTGCTAGGGTTAGGTGTAAGTCCATGTCTCAAACTTAAAGTGCTAGGATTTGATGTAAGGTCTAAAAGTGGAGGTGCTAGGAGTTGATATGAGTCTAGGTCTCAAGGTGGAAGTGTTAGGGTTCAATGTGAGTCCAGATCTGAAGGCTCAAGTGCTAGGGTTGTATGTGAGTTCAGGTCTAAAGGCGGACATGCCAGGGTTAGGTATGAGTATGTATCTTAAGGTAGAGGAGACCAGGGTTGGGTGTGAGTCCACGTCTCAAGGCAGAAGTGCCAGGTTTGGGAGTGATTCCAGATCTTAGGGTGGAAGTGCCAGAATGTGCCATGGTTGGGCATAAATCTAAATCATAAGATGGAAGTGGCAGGGTTCAGTGTGAGTTCTGGTCTCAAAGTATATGTGACAGGGTTGGGAATGGGTCCTGGTGTCCAGGTGGTTGTGCCAGGGTAGGGTGTGAGTTCTGATTTCAAGATGGATGTGCCAGGGATGGGCATGAGTCTGGGTCTCAAGGTGAAAGTGCTGGGGCTGTGCGCGAGTGCAAGTCTCAAGGTGGAAGTGTTCGGGTTGGGTGTGAGTCCAGGCCTTGGTTTGGGTGCAAGTCCAGATTTCAAGGTGGAATTGGGGGGTTGAGAGTAGTCGTCCAGCTCTTCAGGTGGAAGTACTAGATGTTGAGACATGGGACCGGATTTTCAAAAGGTTTAATGCAGGCACTACACCTACAGTATGAGTGTGTGTGTGGAGCAGGGTGGTTAAAACTGAAACAGTGAGTCTTGTTAACCATAAGAAGGTCTTTCACTTTCTCTTTTTTAGCTCTTTAAACATGTAGCATCATACTAATAAATATGATAGGGTAATCACTATCCTCGCTAATAATTGTATTATCTTGTTGAGATTAAGTACTCTGCCTTTGGCCTTGAACTTTATCCACTTGACAATCAAATTAATGCCTCATATGGTAATGAAAATATCATATTATCATTTAATTCCAGGGCAAGGTTTAATTTAAAAATCAGAGAATAGCATTTTGCGTTTAGTGGGGAGGTTCCACTTCTGTTTTGATAATGGATGCAATTGCTTCATTTAAAATGCTTGCATATTAGTTTAGGCTGGGCATCTGTCCATCTGATCCCCATCCAGGGCTGTGTGGAAGAATCACTTAAGTTCTGTCTAGGTCAAGTTAATTTGAAATAACTTCAATGAAATATAAAAATCACTCCAACAATGCAAAGCATCATGTGATGTATATGCCAATCACCATGAAAGACTTTAGACTGGCGCTGCTTTGAGTAGGAGCATATGGTGCTAAATGGCCTGTTATACAATCTGCAAAGGTAGAGAACAGAAGATACAGATATGTGTTTCATTCTACTCAGGACTTGTTAATGTTACTTATCTGTATCTCTACCCAGAGGAAGGGGAAGCTAGCCCTGTTATGATCTTACTGGTTTGGGTCATATAGAGCACAAACTAAGATAGCAATCTAAAAGACAAAGAACCTCAGCACAAAAGCACTGAGGCAAAGCTTACTGCAAAATGCACTGGAAATAAAGCCAAGTTTCAAAGAAATGCAAAATCAAACATATCTCAATGATGCACAGCACCATGGAATGTATGTGCAAATCATCATTATTTGTTTTTGTTGAATTTTGATGACCCAGTAAGCCCACTGGGCCTAGAAGTCCCTTTTTCAGGGGCGACCGGTGGGGGAGGGGGATACAGATGGTAAGCAACTGAAATTGAACCAGATTAAGCTGTTGGTGGTATTTTTAGTGAATGAACTTAGACTGGTTCTACTTTACGTAGGAGCGCATGCAGCCAAATGGCCTATCCCACAATCTGCAGAGGTTGAGAACAGAAGATACAGATGTGTATTTCACCCTTCTCAGGACTCATCAGTGTACTTTGTCTTTATCTCAACCTAGAGGCAGGGGAAGCAGCCCTATTATGGTTTTATGGGTTTGGGTCAAAATAGGAACACGACCTTAAAGACAAAGAACCTCAACACAAAAGCACTGAGGGAAGGGCATTGAGAATAAAGACAGGTGTATGATTTTGTATTTCTTAGAAACCTAGTTTTATTGCTCGTGTATACCTCTCAACTGTACCACATTACGAGGAACATTCCTCATTTTACTTCACAAAAGCTCCCTGTTCCACATTGTGAGGACTTGTTCCACACTCAAAGTCAACATTTTTAAGCAAAAATCCATAGCAAATTATGCAAAATATATATTATTCAATTAATAACAGACTTTCTGAACATAAATGCAACATTTTAACAGTGTTTTGAGCTTCTTAGGTAAAGATTCGATTAAGTGTTCCACATTTTGCCCATTTGTTCCACATTTTGACTGGCAATGTTCCACATTTGGGGACAAAAGGTTGAGAGGTATGTGCTAGTGCCTTTCTCGGGTAACCCTTGCCTCAATGTTTTTGTGCTGAGGTTCATTTTCTTTGAAATAACTTTTTTTGCACTCCTATTCTTTTTAGGACATCAGGAGACACAGGCTTGTGATGTACATCGACAACCCCAACTTCAGATCTGTAGACTGTTTAGTAACTGTGAGAAAAAGTAATAATTTACCAAATACTGTCCATTAGGTGAAAAGCCACAGCACTGGATGGCACTTTCATGTCCGGAGAATGTCTTCACCTGGTGACCTAACTGAAAATAGAAGTGGAACCAAATTAGTCATATATCATTGGCCATAACTCAAGATAACTAAATTACTTTCTGATTATAAACCACTGTACCAAATGAGCGCATGCCAGTTAAAGATTAGTCTTTTCAGTAGTCTTATAAGATTAAACTGTTGCTATGTAACAGACATCCCTTAAAAATACTAGTACTGTACTCCAGAAGTTATACATAAAATTGAAAAGAACAGTGTGATAGTCAAAGAATTTGTAACCTCTGATTTTAAAAACATGTATTCTTTCTCGTTTTCCATTGAGGCTCTACTTGCAACTCCCACCTAAGCACGTCTCATCTCCTGACCCCAGCCCAGTGATACTGAGGGTAATGGGTTGTTCTTTGATCCTCAAAGCCCGACTCCCACACTGACTGCTGGAGGAATTGGGATGGTGCTGCTGAAGCAGTGCCTCCAACTTTGGGGGTGGGAGACCATCCCTCATTCAGATTATGGAGTGGCCTTGACGTTACAGGGTGCCATGAGACATTGTCTGCCACCCTGCAGATGCAAGGTTAGGCATAGTTGTGATGAACCCTAAGCGACAGAAGAGGGAGAAAAGCAATGTATAGGGGAACATTACAGTGGATTTCAATAGTCTTCAGTCCTGGCTTGCTGTGTACAAACTATTGCTGAATGCAGAAAAGACAAATACAATGCACATTTATTTTAAGCTATCATTGTTTATTGCATTTTTCAACAAAACATTATATCATGTCATGAGTCAAATATATACAAAAGTAGGCCAACTTGGCCAAGAGATGAACTGATGTGTACAAGCAAATACCTTTACATGTTACAGGATTTAGCCCTCTATGTCCACTACAACTAGCTAAAGAGCTGTATTACATCAACTATGTGCCCCCTGTTGCTTGTCTGTGTAGCTTGTCACTCTTAGGTGGTACTGGTTATCAGGTTAGGAGCTGGATTTGTAGTCTGTTGGGGGTTGGCTGCTGCTATGGGGGAAACAGAGCAAAGGTGGGAAGAGAGGTACTGACCCCATTTTGTTGTATACTGTGCCTCTATGGAGATCACAGCATGGCTCAGCCTTTCAAACCTGGCTAGTCAGTCAACATGGGGTTTCAGCCTACATATAACCTGCATTTCCTGTGTTTTCCACCAGAGGGGCTGTCCATCAACACAAAAGAGGGGTTCTGCCAGAAATACATCATCCTCCTGGGGATATGCGAGGGAGCTAGAGGACCAACACATAACTTGAAGCAATTTTTCCGTGCTCTTTGAAATGTACATTTTTTAACCAAGGAAAAGAGGATAACAGCCTCTAAAATACCTCAGTGGAAGGGGCTTCTCTGGAAATAGTTCCTGAATTCTCATACCTTTGGGTCTTTTATGATAGTTGTATATTCTTTTTCTCTTCATTCACAGTCCAAACCCTGAAATTTGGGGCCACGCTGGCTGCACCCTTCCTTTAGCGAAGCGGGTTGGTGAGCACCTGAATTTACAGCCAATGCCAATGCTTCTCTGTGGCTGGCAATAGGGTATGTGAATGCTGGACAGCTCTCACCTTCACTGGGGTGAGGGGGGGATGCCTTGCCTCCTCAATGCATCTAACTCCCAGCTGGCATCAGTGTGTGATTTTGAGGCTGGCATATGAACCCTGGTATCCCCAGTGCCATGCCACTGAGCCAGCTCACTCACAATATTTGCACCAGTAATATCATCCTCACTTATATACTGACAATTGTATTAATTCCAACTCACCCACTTTTCACTTTGAATATGACTTTGCACTGAAGGCCATATTCCACAATTGTACTGCATCAAGCACTGCATAGATTCTACAGTCATGTTGACACCTATGTTGCCATCTGCGTTTATTTGAAATTGCTGTTATACAGTAAGTAGTTCTTTTAGGCACTTAACCTGTTACATGACCCACCCTCATCAATCAATCAATATCAATCAATATCTTTATTTATCCAGGTGGGCACTATTGAGCAAGCTCATCTACAAGGTGGACATGCGGTCCTACAGTAATAATACAGAAAGACAAGTTACAATAGTACAAACAGTAAAAATAGCTGCTATTATACTAAAAATACACATTTACAGGTAATATGCATTGAACACAAAACTACAGGGAGTTGTGGATAATGAACTTGTGCTGGATCCAAGCCCCAGAACTGTGCATTTTGTAGTGGGAAATGTTAGGGAGAGGGTAGGCATACCAGATAGAAGATATCAAGCGCATAATGTAGGGAGAGGTGGGGAATAAGGGTGCAAGTGAAGAGGACCCAGTTGTTAGAGCAGAGTGAAGGATTGGAAGGGCGGACGACCGTACGAAAGGCGACAAAGCGATTTTTGCCACAAAACGCGGCAACATATGGAGGAGAAAAGCTGCCATTGTACTAAGTGCAAAAGGAGGAATATAGTAGCAGGGGCATAACTGGGAGGGTCCTGGATGTTGGGGCAGAGGGAGGTGTTGGATGGACGAGGAACCGAATATTTTTTGGGATGAAAGACGATAATTATCCCCAAGTGCAGTAGTATGTGCTAGAATCAGGCTGCAGCTGTTCAGAGCGTTAAAGAATAAGATATGGGAGTTCGGCAATAAATCCTGTGGATCTGTTGGTTGGCATGCTAGAGGCAGAGGCACACATTTCAGCTGGGGGGCCGCCGTTTGAGGAAGGGAGGTTAGTTAGTGTCTAGTAAAGCAGTTGCAAATTTCCGTAATGCCATCACGGTAAAGCCTTTTGAACAAAAGGGTACTTAATGAGAAAAAGACTGAGGTAGAAAGGTCAGTGGGAGATGCTGCAACAGAAGGTAAAGCCATCAAGAAATGGAGAGCAATGAGTACCAATGCCCGTAGTCTGAGTAACAAGCTTCCTGAATTAGTGGCCTTGATAGAGGAGGAACATCTGGATATCGTGGCAGTCACAGAAACATGGTACACACAAAACCATGACTGGGACATAAACATACCAGGATACACTATCTACAGGAGGGACAGGGAGGGTAAAAGAGAAGGAGGAGTAGCTCTTTACATAAGGGAAGGAATCAAAGCAACAGAACAAAAGGATAAACAGGGAGGAGAAGAAGCACTGTGGGTAAATTTGGAGACAGGCAATGGCACCACAATCCTATAGGGTTGTATAGACCCCCTTCTCAGGGGAGGAAATGGACAGGAAATGATAGAAAGTATACTTAGAATGGCAGAAAAAGGGAGATATTGCTGATGGGTGATCTGAATATGCCAGATGTTAACTGGAGTGCAGTTGCAGCAGCCACTTGAAGAGTGGGGTTATTCTAGATGCCCTACAGGGGCATGCCTTAGACAACTAGTATTGGAACCCACTCGAGAGGAGCAATCTTAGACCTGGTTCTCTCAAATGGAGATGGAGAGGATCACAGATGTGAAGTGGGTAGCCATCTGAGGAACTAGTGACCATGAACGTATAAGACCACAATAAACAGCAATAGAGTCAAGCCATACAAAGGCAAAAGTACTGGACTTTGAGGGGCTGACTTTGCCAAAATGGGTGAGTGCCTAAGGAATACACTAGCAAATGGGCAGGAAGGAGGGTGGAAGAACAATGGGAATAATAAAACTGCCATCACAGAGGTAACAAGCCTTTGTGTGAAGCAAGTAAACAAAACGAAGCGATGTAAGAAACCACTATGGTTCTCAAAGGAAGTGGCAGTGAAGGTTCAAAGAGAAAAGAAAGCATTCAGGAAGTACAAGGAATCACAGAAGGAGCAGGACAGAGAACTGTATCAGTTAAAGCAAAAGGAAGCTGAGAAGGCAGTCAGAACAGCAAAGGCCCAAACCGAGGAAAAGATAGCCAACTCAGTTAAGAAGGTGGATAAAACCTTTTATAGGTACATCAGGAGCGAAGAAAGACCAAGGGAGGATAGTGAGGCTTAATAAAGGGAGGGAGGGTGGGCAGAGGGTGACTGTGAAAAGGCAGAGATACTAAACAAATATTTTTGCTCAGTATTTACAAATGAAGAGGGGGAGGTACCTAAAACAAACAGTAGAAACACTCTGGATACAGAAGTTGATACCAGTCCATTTACAGAAGAAAGGGTTCTGAAAGAACTCTTAAAACTGAAGGTGGACAAAGCAATGGGGCCTGATGGGATTCATCCCAGAATTCTGAAAGAACTAAGGGTAGAACTAGTGACACCACTGACTACCCTCTTTAACAAATCATGGGAGGATGGGGTGGTACCCGAGGACTGGAGGAGTGCAGATGTGATTCCCCTTCACAAAAGTGGGAGCAAGGCAGAAGCAGGAAACTACAGACCTGTTAGTTTAACCTCAGTGATAGGGAAAATGATGGAATCACTTCTGAAGGAAAGAATTGTCAGTATCTAGAGGCCAGAGGCACAGGACCCAAGGCAGCATGGATTCACAGCAGGAAGGTCATGCCAGACAGAATCTGATAGATTTCTTTGACTGGGTGACCAAAGTAGTAGATCAGGGAGGGCTGTGGACATGGTCTACCTAGACTTTAGCAAGGCATTTGACACAGTCCCACACAAAGATTAATATACAAGTTAGCCAGCCTGGGAGTGGTTCATAGATGACAGCCTGGGTAAAGAATTGGCTGGAGAATAGGACACAGAGGTAATAGTAAATGGAGTCCACTCTGAAGAAGGGGGTTACTAGTGGGTACCGGAGGTTCAGTAATAGGACCAGTCCTCTTCAATGTCTTTTATCGCGACATTGCAGAGGGACTGGAAGAAAAGTATATCTCTTTGCAGATGACACAAAGATCTGCAACAGAGTTGATGCAGAGTGGGGTGGAAAGGATGAGAAGGGACTTGGCAAGGTTAGAGGAATGGTCAAATGTATGGCAACTTAGATTCAATGCTAAGAAGTGCAAGGTAATGCACCTGGGAAACAAAAACCCAGGGGAAGAGTACACAATGGGGGGTGAGATACTAACAACAACAAAAATGGAAAGGGACCTGGGGGTAGTCATATCAGATGACCTAAAGGTGGGCAAGCAATGTGAGAGGGCAGCAAAGAGGGCTGGGGGGATACTGGGATGCATAGGGAGAGGCATCACCAGTAGAAAACAGGAAGTTATTATCCCTCTGTACAGACAGCTGGTGAGACCCCATCTGGAGTACTGCGTGCAGTTCTGGAGACCCAATCTCCACAAAGACATAGACAGGATGGAAGCTGTCCAGAGGAGGGCAACTAAAATGGTGCAGGGTCTGCACCGGAAGACATATGAAGAGAGACTTAAGGAGCTTAATATGTATAGCCTCGAGGAAAGGAGGGAGAGGGGGGACATGATAGAAACTTTCAAGTACCTCAAGGGAATCAACAAAGTCCAAGAGGGTAGCATCTTTCAAAAAAAGAGGTGTGCAAGAACAAGGGGGCACAATTTGAAGATGGGGGTGGCTCAGAGGTAATTTAAGGAAGTATTTTTTCACAGAGAGGGTTGTGGATGCATGGAACGGCCTTCTGGAGGAGGTTGTGGAGTCAAAAACAGTGGTGGAATTCAAGCATGCATGGAACAGTCATAAGGCAATTCTAGGGGTTGGGGGTAGGAAGAAGTAGGCTGCTGGTTAACTAGGATCTGCAGCTTATCCATTAGGTAGGAAAATGGGCAGACTGGGTGGGCCAAGCGGTCCTTATCTGCCATCAAATTCAAATTCTATGTTACTGGGGTTTTCAGCTTAAGTATTTTTGGTGTTTTATTCCATATTGATGGGAGTGAGAATCCAAAGGCGGCTCTCCCGACTCGTGTGAGTGCCCTGAGTATATTTAGCAGGAGTTGTGAGCAGCTTCTAAGGGAATAATTCCTGGGCACAATCGGAGACAGACAGTTGACGATGTATTGAGAGAGTTTGCCACTGAGGGCTCTAAGTGTCCAGAGTGCTGCATTAAAGTTGCGCCTATAGTGAAGTGAGGTCCAGCCCATGGCGGCATATAGTGCACAGTGATGGGTAGAAAAGGGGAGGTCAATGATGAAGCGTATAGCTCTGTGGTAGAGCTTATCCAATTTTCCAAGATAGGAAGCTGCACAGCTACTGTATATGAAGTCTGCGTAGTCAATTAAGGACAGGAACGTGGCTTGGACTAGTCGTTTCTTTGCATCTGCTGTAAGAAGTCTTCTTATCCTGTAAAAAATGCCAAGTCTTCGCCTTAATTTTTTCAGCAAGTCTTCCAAGTGGTCAGTGAAGGAGAGTTTACAGTCGATCCAGACCCCAAGATATCTGAATTTCGGAATGTACTCTAAGCACTCTCCCAGCATCGTGGTTATTGGGGGAAGGGAGTCAGTAGCACTTGTGTAGTTTGCGAGGGGAAAATAACATGGCTTTAGTTTTCTTAGCGTTTAATAGCCGTTTTTTATTGATTAGTTGGAGTTGCAGGAGGTTGAAATCTTTTGTAGGTCAGTACAAGCTTCTTTGTGTGGGACGACTCAGGTACAGCACTGTGTCATTCGCGAATAAGTGAATACTTGCATCCTTGATTCCCTCATCAATGTTGTTGATATACACTGCGAAGAGGAGGGGACGGAATATGGATCCCTAAGGGACACCTCTTTGTAAGACTCTTAGGGCAGATAGTTCGCCGTCCGCTTTCACCTGCTGGTATCTGTTTGTCAGATATTCAGAGAACCAGTTCAGAGAAGTAGCATCCAGTCCTAGTGTTTTTAGCGAGTCGAGGAGCAGGTCGTGGTTGACTGTGTTGAATGCTTTGCTGAGGTCAAGAAACACAGCACATGCTGACTTTTTATGCTCCAACTCCAGTTGCCAGTCGTTGGTTACTTTAACTAATGCCGAGACTGTACTGTGGTTGGCTCTGAATCCGGACTGAAGGGGTTTTAGTAATTTTTCTCTGTCGATGCAGGATCTTAGTTGGCCATTTACTATTTTTTCAAGTAGCTTCGAGAGTGTGGGTAGGAGAGAAATTGGCCTATAGTTATTAAGGTCACAAGGGTCTCCAGATTTAAATAGTGGGATAAAGTGTGCGATCTTCCATATTTGAAGGAGAGTACCTTGTATTAGGGACAGGTTGAATAAATGAGTAATAGGCACTGCCAGTACGTGGCATGCTATCTTTAGGAAGTATGGTTCAAGTGCATCTGCACTGGCACTTTTCTTAGTATCCAGGTGGAGAATCAAGTCTTCCACTTCCTTGAGGGAAATCGATGAGAATGAGAAATGTTGACTAACGGAGCCAACATTTGGTGGGGTCATGCCAAGGTGGGAGTGCAGGCTACATGCAGGAGAGTTATCGAAGGCTAAGCCTGCTGTGGCAAAGTGCGTGTTGAATGCCTGCAGTATCTCTTTTTTGTCATTGATTACTGTATTGTCAGAGGTAATTTTTGTAGGGAGCATATTTTGTGACTCATATTTATTTATTTTATTTGCTGACCCACCTAACAGTCTTGAACACCCTGGCAATGTAACTGTTGAGCAACCTTAGGACCTACAGTATTTAGTTTGTTCTTGTAGTAACTTGATAACCTTGGAAATTCAGCTGCTGCTTTGCCCTATTCTTAAGTCTTGAGACCCTCTTGCAAACTAGGTACTGCACATAAATGAAGTTAGCCTAATGTGGAAATTAAAATTACATACACTCATAAATAAATATAATTAAATACACCACCCTGCAAAGCAAGATGATGTGATGCTGCTTTGCCCATGCCAGCAGGTCTCACTTATACCTGGAGTTCCCCTGCCTCATCTGATTTATGATCCCCTTTGTCAGGAGGGGCCCCACTGTTTGAGGGGGGGTAAGCCATTGGGATACCCTCACATGTCTAACTCTTGCAATACTGACTTTTAATGACCGTGGTGGTTGATGGTCTGGAAAACATGGGCTTCGTGGACTGGCTGCCAGAACTGGATCTGTTTTCCACAGAAAAAACAATAATCTGAGACAACATGATCATAGCCTTCAAATATAAACTGGGTAACACTATCAGGCTTGACAAGTACTTTGCAGAAAAGGGTGTGATAAGGTATTCCCACTTAGCCCATATTTGCCCCATGCTAACACTGACACTAAAGTCAAGTGAGCCACATAGAAGTAGGAGATGCTAGCTTTACAGAGTCCCCAGAGGCACCATGGGTCTCCCTGGGTCAACCTCTACCAGGCCAGACTGCAGTCCTTGGTCCAAAAATCAAATCTGGATTGCCAATATAGCACATAAACACTCTTGCTACTGGGCCATTGTGCCGACCATATTATACTGTTTAGATACTATATCGAAATCCATCATAAATATATGACTAAGGGCTCAATTCGCAAAGGGTCTTGGACCCACTTTGCACATGCAGAGGGAGAGCAGAAGCCACAGAATGTCCTTTCTGCACCCACAACACCCACAGTGTGGGTTTCTGTGGCTCTCAGCACCTGATCCTGCTATGGCAATGCCTCTATGCTAGGTTAAGGGCAGGTACTGGGACATGGGCATGCTTCTGGGCACCCACAAACAGTTCTTTATGGTGCAGAGGGTCAGCAGAGGAGTTGAGCACTACGTAACAGGGGATCCTGTTCTAATGGCTACATGCCCTCTCTCAATGTCCACCAGGTTTCCTCAGGAGGCCCGATTGGCCCCCCATACAATGCCCTTAGCCCTTCGAGCTGGCATTGAGGGGTGGGAGTGTAACTCATTTTTTTTGAGCTATACCAAATGGGATATGTCAGTCCTTGGAGGACTGCCATATCCCACCATCCCTTGCTCTATGTGGAGTAAATGATCCAAGGCTGAGCCGATCTTGCAATCTGATTGGATGCCCATTATCAGGCAAAACTCCACCTCCTGTAACACCTCAAGGCCCGACATGAAATTTTACACTCATGGGCAGAAGCTGTGGATGCTGCCTGATGCAGACAGACATCAAGGTGCAGGGTTCTGAGGCAGACACAGGTGTGAATCTGCATGTACCCCAGCTTTTTGGTGGATTGAGTCTTAAGTCCCATAACTGTCTCCTGACCCAAAAGAAAAATTTATAATTCACTGATATGACATCATTAGGTTATAATGTATTGTTGTGATGAATAGTGAATTATCAGTTGTCTGTCAGTCAATTACCCTACCAGCCTCTTAGGTGTCATTTTATGTCTCCCTCGTGATTCACAACAAGCCACAAAATGTGCATAGAATTTACATTTTGACCCTATCCATACTACAGAAAACACCCTTCCCGCCGTCCTTCCTTCCTTCCTTTACTGTCAAGCACTCTGTACTGCAAAGTACAGAAGACACCCCTCCCCTCCCACCTTCCTTACTGTTAAGCAATCTGCACTGCCAAGTTTCCTTAACCACCATCCCATTATCATCCTGTCTCTCACTCTCTGGTACTGTACTATCTGCACCGCTGGCATGGTTCCTTGGCCAGCAGAGATGGGGTGAAGCAGTGTCCTCAGAGGCTGGTTAGGTCCTGATTCTGCACATTTCCACAGCTAGTTGAACTGGGAGGCTTGAACTAATGACCTTCTAGTTGCCAAGCCAGTGCTCTAATCAGTAAACCACATTGTCAGGCTCCTAGCAGTGCCACAACAAATTAACAACAGGTGGCAGGGATTCCCTGTAAAGTAAATGTACCATCTCTACAGAGCAGCTGCTGTTTGCTGGACTTACAGAGTGATAATGAGACACAAATCAAGGTCACTGCTAAACCCTGGACCCCTGACCTGTATTACTGCACTTTAGCACAGTGAGCTGCTACCAAGCCACTGGCATGGCTTAGAATCCAACATTTTGATTGGCTAAAAACAACTGTTTATTCACTAGCGAACAATGCAGATGTTCCATTGAACTAAACAGTCACACTGTAGGCTGGTCCAGTGGTGTGCCAACAGGCATGACAATCTGGGAGACTAAGATTTCCATGTAAGCCCCAGAATCCAGGGCCAAGGCCCACTGGGGAGCAAGCACATCATGGAGATGGGGAGGGTGACTCCGGAGGAGAGGGAGGAAGGGTGCTGCCACTGGCCGCCCTCCATTCACACTCCCCCTGCTGGCTGACCAAGCAGCATTGTTTGGCATCAGTTGTGACGGTACCTGCTTGCATGCCCTTTTGATTGAAGAAGGGTGCATGCATGGTGACCCTGATCATCGGGGTTGGGGAAAACAAGAAAAATGTGGGATAAAATAGAAAATAATATGTATGTGTGTGTGCGTAACCAGCATGTTTATACACACCAAAGGTGTGGAATGCTGCATAAACCCCAAAAGTGAAACTCAAGGGACTTATAAAAGCATCCCACACTGAGTGTCTGTAAAAAATTCAGAGTTACACACACCCGCCCATGCCTTGTTTTTTATAATTACTGACGTGCATTTTCAATAAATGATCAGTTTATGTGGTTAGCTTGGAAAGAAAAAAAATAAGAAAAATCACACTTTAAACTTGATTGTTTTACTTGCTAAACTCATGAACATAGACAAAAACAGCAAAATGATTATTTTTTAATTCATTTGTTTAAACAGGCAGCAGTTGTGGGACTGCAGCATGTGCTGTCACTAGAGCAAGTTTGAGTGAGAGCGCGAGGTTACAACCGCCTAGTTGTAACACAAAATTATAACCTAGTTATCCAAGCATTAAAAGTGCTTGTCAGTAATTATGAAACTAATAATAAATGTTCATACATCAAGCTCAGTGCTACAGTAAAAAAAAAAAGTTTTCTTTACTTACAAAAAGTTTGGTTTGTTATAATGATAACATACTCCTTGCTTCACCTTTATTGTCATCAATGACCAGTATAGAACATATAAATTATCTTTATGTTTTGTCCTATTCTGTGTGTTTAGTATAATGAACTTACACTTTATGTAACTAGGACATTCTTGCAAACAAGACTTAGGTCTTAATGAAGCTTCCGGCTCTCTGGAACTTTTGTTTTTATCCATCCATTATTATCCTCCCATAGCCAGGGCAGGCTGGGCTCCCCCTCAGCACTGCCCCACAGACCCCATTGTCCTACATCTCCCCAAAACTCCGAGAGCCTGAGTACCCTCATGGATTCCCCCCATGGTGGGGTCCACAGGGGGAGGGCTATCCTCCGCTCCTGACGCACACACATCCAGTCTTCAGTTCCAGGGTCTGGTGATGTGGTTAGTGGAGATCAGCAGGCAGGCTTCATTCTAGCCTGTCCTGCCACTTTTTCCTCCATAGGTTGAAATCCCTTCCCCTCGCTGGGGCGTGCTCAGCATGGAGGCATGCGTACACTACAGAGTCCAGCATCACCTCCGTTCATCTGCCCTCCTCAACCTGCACTGCCAGCTGGCCTTCACTAGGTGACAGTCATTCGGTGGAGTATGAAGTCTACCCTCCACCAC
Source organism: Neoceratodus forsteri (assembly GCA_016271365.2). Lineage (NCBI taxonomy): Eukaryota > Metazoa > Chordata > Ceratodontiformes > Ceratodontidae > Neoceratodus > Neoceratodus forsteri. The sequence continues at coordinate 320,827,473 of JADMNL010000022.1, forward strand.
CCTCCCAGAAGAGAAGAGAAGAGAGAAGAGAGAAGAGAAGAGCAGCCTGTCAGGAGCACAATCCTCTCCCATCCTGGTCGACCTCCGGCAACCTGTGCTTGTTCCTGGACACAGGTTAATAAATGGATAAATAGATACATAGTAAATAAATGAATATACTTTCTCTAGTGGGGTAATAACAGGCTGGCAAAGGGCTAGCTTGTTACATATTACTGTTTAATGTTTTCATTCATGGCAGTAGCTTTCTTTGACGGCAGAGCATTCCTCATTACATAAACAACTTGTAAGAAGGAAAGGCAGACAATTGCAGCTGATCATTTTGATATGTTTCCAACAGTTTGTAACAAAGAAAAAAGGTAGTTGGTGAATGTGCCTCAACAATAGTGTAATAAAAAAGTGTTACAGACTGTTAACGGCTTTCTGTGGAACATATGACTGTAGGTCACGTGTTTTGTATTCCTTAGACATTGGATGGATATTTTACTTGAGTTTACCTGCATATCCCAGAGTATAGCTGTGCAATCCCAAGCCCCAGATAGGAGCTGGCTGAAACCAGGTCTGAAACTTACAGTCTCCACACTCTTACAATGACCTGAAAAGAGGGAATTAGTAGTGCTGGGTGAAGGGCCAAATCAGTGGTACAGACTGACGTTATCAATCACTACAGTATATGTGCAGAGCAGCAGTAGGTTTGGCCTCTGCATGTCCTGTATGATAGCATTGGTGTTATTAAAGACATGGATTAATCTTTGACACTCACATTCTACAACTCTTTTACATAATTCCATAAAACTGTAGTGCACATCTGTACATGTGTTTTACTTAGACACAAAACTGCCAACATATCTGTTGCAAACATGACTTCTCAAAGGAGACACAGGGGTAACTCCATTTAACAAGTTCAGCGAGCTACTGCTAGTGACACTTTCATTAATGAGAGGTAATCATCCTGATCTGTTATATCAAGGAAAAAGGAGTGATTAAAATAGAGATGGGCTATACCCATTGAGTAGCTGGAATGGGTAGGTTGGGTATCAGTGTTTTTGGTTGGGTAGGGTAGTTCGGGTTAATTCACTACCCTACCCAACCTAACAGTGTACTTCTCAGGTTGGGTACTGTGGACACGGGTAACGTGACAATGGGTAATATTTTTAAAACAGGCATTAGAGGCAGCCTGTGGGGTCCTGGGACTTGTTCAAGATTGGAAACAGGCACGAAAGGGCAGCCTGTGGTGTCCTGATAGAAAGGAACACATGACTCCAGCCTGACAATCTGACTGGTCAGTGCTGGTGTCTGTGCTCCATATCTGCTGTGCAAGAACACAGATAGCAGCAGACTTTCTGGGGAGAAGGAGAAATCGATGTTTGCTCTGCAGCTGGCGGCCGTCGCAGTGAAAATAAAAAAGTGATCTTAAAAACACAAAAACAAAAAGTTTACTGCACAAAGGAGCAAGGGTTTGGGAGGAAGGGGGAATAATCAGATGATCCAGTGCTGTGCTAGGGGGAGAAAGAGAAGGGGGGGGAGGCACTTGTTTCTGCCCTGGCAACAGCTGTTACACACTGTTAGGTGCATGCCCTGTCTGTGACATAGTAGCTAATGTGTCTCATCTCTGCAGTATAGAAAGCCATTTTAGGCTGTATTATACACTGTCTGTTAGGTGCCCCCGAGCTCTGTTTGTGACAGCAACTCTGTGTATCTACAGTATAGTGAAAGCCATTTGGCTATATTAAACACTGCTAGGTGCCCTGAGCCCTGTCTATGACATAGCTACTCTGTGTCTCTCTGCAGCATAGTGAAAGCCATTTAGGCTGTATTACACATTGTCTATTAGATATCCTCAGCCTTTTAGCTAATCTGTGTGTCTCTGCTGTATAGTGAACACCATTTGTTACTATACTGGCCCAGATATTCAAAAGGATTGCGCGCCAGCGCAGCAATTGACTGCGCCATCGCAACCTGATACACCCTGACACGATATTCAAAAGGGAAAGTGTGCGGCACAGATCGATGTGCTGGAGTGCATCAGTAATGTATGCAAGGCACAGGTAAGAGGTGTGTCCCATGCATACTCTGCACAGCCCGATATTCAGCCGGGATGTGCGGAGCCATCATCATACACCCTACCTGCGCCAGCACAAAGTTAAGCAAAAAAAAGGAACAGGGCCGGCCACCCACAGGTGAGCTGCTGTATTACAGGCGCAACACGGCAGCTGCCGCTGGGTATTCTAACTCGGCTGCACCTCCGTGGTGGCGCCCACCCCATGCCTGATGGCGGGCTTAAGTCAATAAAAACAAATTCCTATATCCCTGGTGGTCCAGTGGACCTGTCTGCCCGATTGTGGGCTGAATTAAAAATAGAAAGCGTATGTATCCCTGGTGGTCAGTGGACCCCTTCCCCCCCGCCCACTGAATCCCACCGCCTCGCTCCCCGGTCAGCAGCGGGTGGATCCATTCACATATCTGGAATGTGTAGTTCAGTATGGGCTGCATGCCCTTTGCTCACGCTGCAGACCAGTAGGCGTACAGCCGGCAGTGTCAGTCAGTGGGCAGTGGGGCGGCAGGCAGGTGGGGTGCTGCCACCTGCTGCTGACCGGGGAGCGGGGTGGTGGGGATCAGTGGGTGGGTGGGGAAGGGGTCCACTGGACCACCAGGATAATAAGTTTTCTATTTTTAATTCAGCCCGCGATCAGGCAGACAGGTCAACTGGACCACCAGGGATAGAAGTTAGATTATTCTTCTGTACTTAGCCCGCGATCAGACGGGCAGTGGTCCACTAGACCACCAGGGATTTATGATTTTCCTTTTTTTACTGCAGCCCGCAATTGGGATGTGGGGCACATTGCCGCACTGCAGGGGGCATTGTTTCCTGATGGCTGCTGCCTGGCAGGGTGCCAGGCGCAAGTTGTTGGGGATCGGCGCACCTGCATGCAAATGGGGCCATAATGACATGCAAATGGCCCCATGTGCACCTAGCGTACATTATGGCCCCATTTGCATGTCAACTTTTGAATATCGTGGTTGCTGCGTCTTGAGCAATGGAACTTGCACTAGCACATCCCCATGCTCCACTCTGGCCACTGGGGCTGGCACAGTGCCACTGCGCCATGCACACTGCGGGTGGTCAGTGTGTGATATTCAATGCTGTTGTGCCATGGTGCAGCTCTGTCGAATATCGCCCAGTGCACGCCCCTGCGCAGCCAAATTGAGCTGCACCTGGGCTTGCGCCACAGCCTGGCACAGTTTGAATATCTGGGCCACTGTCTATTAGGTGCCGTCATGTGCCCTGTCTGTGACATAGCAATTCTGTGTGTCTGCAGTATAGTAAAGGCCATTTGGGCTGTATTACACACTCTGTCTATTAGGTACCCTGAGTCCTGTCTGTGACATAGCTAATCTGTGTGTCTCTGCAGTACAGTGAAAGCCATTTAGGCATTATTTGCACACTGCCTGTTAGGTGCCCTGTGCCCTGTCTGTGACATATAGCTACTCTGTGTGTATCTGCAGTACAGCAAAATATATTTAGGCTGTAATGCGATATCTGTTTGGTGCCCCGTGCCCTGTCTGTGACACATAGCTATTCTGTGTGTCTCTGCAGTATAGCTAAAACCATTTAGGCTGTGTTGCACAGTGTCTGTTAGGTGCTCTGAGCCCTGTCTGTGACATAGCTACTCTGTGTCTCTGCAGTATAGTGGAAGCCATTTGGCCTGTATTACACATTGTCTGTTAGGTGCTCCGAGCCCTGTCTGTGACATAGCTACTCTGTGTCACTCTGCAGTATAGTGAAAGCCAGTTAGGCTGTATTACACTGTCTGTTGTCCTTTTAGGTGCCCTGAGCCTTGTCATAGCTACACTGCGTGTGACGTCTCTTTATGGCATAGCAAAACAAAAAGCCATGGCTGTGTATAGTATGTCTCGTATTTCTCAGACTAAGTCTACTAAAAGGAAGCACAGTGCTGGTGCACATGCAACTGAAAATGATGTGGACAATAGGAATCCTAGCACTAATGAAGAATATAGTGGCAATAATAATAACATCACCAGGACTGGCACTAACTGTCCTCCTGAACCAAAAAAGCATGTTACCAATGAAACAATAGTAGAGTTTCAGAAAGAACTGACAGCAGTTACTTGTAGAGGTACTGAACATTTTGTCAGATGTGCCAGGAGACTTCCAGCTGCTGAAGCAGCATGCAAGAAGGGGGGAAGAATCCTCCTCAAATATAACCTCAGATGCTGAGACAGCGAATGCTGATAAACACAGTGGTGATAGTGGGGACTGCGAATGGGATAGCACATAAAGGTTAAACCAGGAAAGACAACATGGGCTGAAAACAGCTCATTTCTAGAAGCATCCTGGGGGGAAGGGTTACAAAGGCGGGGAGAGCAAATAACAACATAACAGGCAAATACAAACAGGCAAATATACATAAAGTACAACACACAGTACTGATCATTACAATCCTAGTCAATTGCTGAAGCATACAGTACACATAGGTATTCCATACAGAGCAACAGCACCATAATCACAAAGATATAGTAATGAAGTAACTAGGTAAGGTATAGAACAGAGAAGGAATATACTTTAAAGTGCTTGGTGAGGCAACGAAAGTGCAGGGGTTGACAAGTGCTTAGGTTGCCTAATAGAGGGCATAAAGGTGAAGGAGTGGATGGGGAAGGGACAGGAAAGGGGAAGAAGAGGGAAGGAAGAGAGGCATACCGAGAACAACACCCCTTCAGGATACTGAGAACCCTGCAAGGGGGCAAGGACCTGGCAAGATGGTTGGGGGAGAGGAGAAGGCAGAGGAGGGGGGAGGGAAGAGTGGCATGCCGTGAACAACACCCCTTCAGGATGCTGAGAACCCTGCAAGGGGGCAAGGATCCAGAAAAGTTGGTGGAGTGGGAGGGGGGAGAGGGAGAAATGGAGGGGGGGTCAGATGGATCTGACAATGTAGGTAGAGGTGAGAGGAAAGGGGAAGAGGGAGGGGTGGTTAAGGGGTAGCAGCAATCGAAGCCAAAGCAAGAAATTTAGGGAGCAGAGTGGGGAGGGGATGTTGGGAAAAGGGAGTATGCAGGCAGGGAAGTTAGAAGCAGTTGCAGCAACGAACTGTGCGCTTCCACAGGCGGCGTGATAATGAATGCCAGGAGTTTGTGGAGTGAATGTCTAGTGGGAGGGAGTTCCAGATGTTAGGAAACTTGTACAAAAAAGCAGTGTGACCAGATGAAGTGCACCATAGGGGTAGAGCAAGAGTTCTGTATGTGGATGCATGGAGGTTGTGGGGGCTGAATAAGAGGGAGAATAGGTAAGGAGGTAGAGCACTGAGCCAAAACTTCCCAATTAAATCAATGCTGTGTGATAGGCACCTGGCAATGAGGGATGGAAAGGATAATGAGATATAGAGATCACAGTGGTGAGTAAGTGGAAGGCAGCCAAGTATAAAGAGACAGAAGGAATTGAAGAGGGTGCCCATTCTGGAGAGGGTGGTTTTTGGGGCAGAGCTGTAAACTATATCCCTAAAATTGAGGACAGGGAGAATCATCTTTTGGATGTTTTCTCACCTGGCTTGTAGTGGCAGGCAGCTGCTGTGTCTGTACAGAGCACCGAGTTTGGGGAGAAGTTTTTTTGTGGATTGCGTCAATGTGGACCCCAAAGTCTAGGTGCTTATCCAGCCATAATCCAAGGTTCCTAAAAGTCTGGACATCATCCAGAGATGTACCAGAGAGGGTGAGCCATTGTGTTTATCTGTGAGTCTTTGCAGTCCAGAGTTATTCATATATAAATCACCGTGTAATTAAGGACTGGTGGCAGCCATATGTTTTGAGCTCCTGACAGGAAATTATGTCACTGAGGGTCTAGGTCCTCCTTTGACTGTATTTAATCCAGCAGATTGAATAGGAAATCAACTGTTTTATTAAGTGTGCTTTAAGGTGTTATTACAACACTTTCTACATCTATAATAATTGTTTTGTATATGCACTGAAACTAGTGAGTTATCACCTTTACATTTCAAACTTGTTAGCAAAAATAATCCATCTTCAGGATTGCTTTAACCTCTAGGATATACAGTACTACCAGCTGAACATGTCAATACAGATTTCTGGGGCTGCCACAGTATCACCTTCTGTCTTTTTCCGTTCCCTCACTTACAGCCTTTTCTCTTACAATTTTGTGTGTGAACTCATAGAAACATAGAAGTTGATGGCAGATAAGGACTGCGAGGCCCATCCAGTCTGCCCATTTCTTTGTCTACCTTATGAATGTGCCATCTGCCTTTGCAGTTTGCTCTGTCAATGGCCTATCTACTCATACTCATCTGAATTGCTCCCTTATGCCTATCCCATGCCTGTTTGAAGCCCTGCACCGTATTCACACCCACCACTTCCTGAGGTAGGCCGTTCCATGCATCCACCACCCTTTCTGTGAAAAAAGAACTTCCTCACATTACCCCTTAATCGGCCTCCCTCTAATCTCATGCTGTGTCCTCTTGTCCTGCTGGTTTTATTATATTGAAACATGTTTGACTCTTTCACCTTGCTAATGCCTTTAAGATGTTTGAATGTTTAAATCATATCACCTCTCTCCCCTCCTTTGCTCTAGGGTATACATATTGAGCTCCGTTAATCTGCCCTTATATGTTTTCTGATGCTGTCTCTGCACCATTTTGGTTGCCCTTCTCTGGACTGCCTCAATTTGGTTAATGTCCTTGTGAAGGTGTGGCCTCCAGTACTGCACGCAGTACTCCAGATGGGGCCTAACCAGTGTCTTGTAAAGAGGTATTATTATCTCCCTCTTCCAACTTGTGATACCCCTACTAATATACCCCAACATCCCCCTAGCCTTACCTACTGCTTTAGAGGTCTGCTTGGAAGATTTCAGGTCATCGGTGTTGATGACGCCCAAGTCTCTTTCTTCCTTTGTGACTGCCAGCAACTCCATTCCCAGCCTACAGGTGGCTTCAGGGTTTCTCGTCCCTATGTGCATGATCTTGCACTTCTTTGCGTTAAACCCTAGTTGCCACCCTTCTGATCATTTTGCTAGTTTATTCAGATCTCTTCTCATTCTGTCCACCCCATCTGGATCATCTGCTCTGTTGCAGATCTTTGTGTCATCTGCAAACAGACAAACCTTACCCTCCAGTCCATCTGCAATGTCACTAATGAAGATATTGAAGAGGACTGGCCCCAGACTGATCCCTGAGGTACCCCACTTGTGACTTGCATCTCTTCTGACTGTATATTGTTTACCACCACTCTCTGTTTCTGCCCGTCAACCAGTTTGCCACCCAGTTGACCAATGTCTGACCCACCCCGGGCCTACCCAGCTTATTAATCAATCTTCTATGTGGAACAGTATCGAAAGCTTTGCTGAAGTCAAGGTAGGCGACATCAACTGCTCCCCCTTGGTCCACCACTCTGGTTACCCAGTCAAAGAAATCTATGAGATTAGTTTGACAGGACCTTCCTTTTGTAAACCATGCTATCTTGGATCCTGTGCTTCTATGAATTGTCCTGCAACAAGAGGAAAGTATCCCTCAATATTCGAGGTGGAGACATTAATAATAGTCTGCTTAAGGCTGAAAGCAAATGGCAATATGATTTACAAGCATATGCAGATAAGGGTTTGAATGGCATGTTTAGTTTGACTCCTTTTCTTAAGAAAGTGTAATTCAAATACAAACATGAAGATATAAAAGGTTTATGATAATGCTTGTGGCTGAATCAATAAGATTTATTAGTATATCTAGATACATTTTTGATTTCTTTTTTATAGGAAGTGTTAATTAGTGTTGTATAAATGTTAAGTGGTTTAATAGATGTACCGTAAGCTTTACATTTAGTATCTTCGATATACTCAAGGTAATGGATGCATTACTTCCCCTTTCTTTCCTTCCCTCTTCCCCCCACAATCCCCCTTCCCCTCCCCTCCTTTCCTTCTCCCCTCTGTACCTACACCCTCTTTCCCCTCTTTTTCCTCTCCCCTCTCTTCCTTTCCCTTGCTATTTTGTTGTGATATAATATTTTAAGTTTCTAGTGTTTTCTCTTGATGATAAGTGGTGTCACTTTAGATTATATTTATATGTAAAGGTTTTGGTGACTATATGTATAAGAATGTAGCACTGTCACTTTAAGTGGTGCCTTTTTAAATGAGGTATGTATTCACATGTGTGTGCCTCAAGAAAGCATCAGTGTGATGCGAAAACGTTCACCATTTTTGACTTTGGGGTGCTGCTGCAATTTTTTATCATGTTAGTTGTAATAAATTGATTTTTTTCTAAATTAGCCAAGTTTAATGGCTTTCTTTCACCAATTTGATGTAGCTACGCTTGTGTATTTTTGACTGAATGATTTGCGGAGGCTCTGAGTGTGCGGTCTTAGTAGCCACTTTTTTGTTGCAGTACTTCTCATTTTTTGGTGAGCTCAGAACGCGGTGTTTGTTCCTTGGTGATAATGGCGTCTGGAGGACTGAAAGGATCGGCAACAAGCAGCAGCACCCCACGACCTATTCATGAGTATACACCTGATTCCTCAAATGTTTTACAAGCAGCACAACATACAGATAGCTAAGTTGGTGAAACATTACATGTTAATGCATTTGTTGACTCACTGTTTTTTAAACCGGGGATGAAAACCCTTTATTGGCAAAAACACCACATGTTGAAGAAACTCAGAAAGAATCAACAAATAGAATGCACAACAGAGTGCAACCTTTGAATATCAAGGAAGCTTTCTTGAATCTTGAGAGAGTGGTTCTAAAAGCCAGATGTTTATACTGGCAGAAGGTTATGATGAATGCCTATCTGGAGGTGAATAGAGTACCACGTGGACTGAGATACACCAAACAACCTGCATTTGGTTTAGAAAGAAAACATTTTCTATTTGAATGGCAGACACATAACTTGGATAGTAGTGCTGGCTTAATTCAAATTATTTTAAAACATGCAGAGGAACAAGAAGTTGAGATTAAAGCAGCTATTTTTGAGAGAGAACACCAAGTAAAATCTTTTGAATCAGACCTTGAATATTCTATATATAGAACGAGACTTGACCAAACCATTAAAAAACACAATGCACGAATTAAGAAAACAAAGGAATACAAGTTTGAGAGAGACAGATGTGACTACCTGGAAGGTCGGATTTTTGAATAGGGGGAGGGAAAATGGAAAAAATAAAGGGAATGCTCATAAATCCATTTTAAAAAGGTATGAGGAAAATAGTGATATCTATAAGAGTGGTTCTGGGTCAGAATCAGATGTTGAATTGGAGTCCAACAGAGTGAGTCATTTTTAGAAAGAAGAAGGAGGACATAATAAGCAGCACAACCCCCGCCCGAACCAACAGGTATTACAAAGAGAAGTGAGATGAGAGACGCAGGATCATTGTGGAGAACAAAATATACCAGATCCACAGAATATGCCAATATTAACATTCCCTGTGTATCCCAACCTTCCAGAAGTTCCTATGACACACAAAACCCTTGGGAGGAGTCCACGCTTCGTACATTTTCAACCAAATACAGAAGAACCAGGAGAGGGATGAGAGGAAAGGGTCAAAGAAAGAAACGGACGAATGTGAGGCAACAGATGGAATCAGGGGAGGAACAGACGACCGTGGAAAAGGAACCATTGGAACTCGTAGAAGAAAATAATAATACAGTAATTAATATATCTCAATATGAACTTACAACTGCTTAGCATAAAGTGTTACAGAAAGGATTAAACTATGTTCCCACTACAAATTTGAGAGAATTTAATCTAATCTGTGACTTACATAAATTTACATACAAATTAGATCTCAAAGCGTTTTTCTATAAAGAGAATGTTGAAAATAATGAACTATCCTGTAATCTAAATAGTGGAGAAATGCTTTCATCCACTTGTATTCCACCTTCTACGCCGATAGTCATGGCCTTTCAAAAGGCGTGCGAACATGATATTCAAGAACTTGTGAGGGCTCAGTCATTGCCTAGATTTAACAATTGCACAACAGAAGAACATGTTGCCTTGAGAAATTTGTCTGAAAATGAATTGACAGAGATTAAGGCATCAGATAAAGGCAGTGCAATTGTTATTATGGATAAAGCTAAGTATGAAAATGAATTATTGACAGCTGTCTAACACCGATTTCTATTTTAAACTTTCTAGAGATTTGACAATGAGTCTTAAGCAGGAAATATATATTTAACTATATGAAATTTAACTTAATGGGACCATTACTAAGCAGACATATGAATTCTTGAGTGTTGAATACCCAGTTAGACCTACATTGTATGGATTACCTAAAATCCATAAAACTTTAATAGATCCACCAGCACGTCCCATTGTGCAGGCATTGGGTCCATTACCAAACCCTTGGCCAAATTTGTAGACCAATATATTAAACATCTAGTGCCACTTTGGTTAGTTAATGTGAGAGATACTCTACAGATGCTACAATTTTTTGGAGAATTTAGAAGTGCAGAAACAGGATTATTTATTGACATTAGATATAAATTCACTGCATACTAATATTCCCAGGTGGAGGGGGTTAGAAGTGTGAGGTAATGCCCTTTATGAACAAACTGCATATGCTAGTGAATTTATAGACTGATTACTAACTCTCACTGAAAAAGTTTTAAAATCTGTTTTGTATTCAATAAGAGATTTTATTTACAGCTTAAAGGAACAGCAATGGGAGCTTCTTTCACACCAAACTATGCTAATCTTTATTTAGCTAATTGGGAGAGACAGTTTGTGTTGTCTGAAGTTAATCCTTAGAGACAAAATCTCCTAACATATAAATGCTTTATTGATTATGTTTTTTTGGTGTGGAGGGGCTTTATCTGCTTTTGTTTCCCTTTTGGAGTCAACAAACGATAATCTGAGATTTAGTCTGAATAGTAATATACAAGAAATTTCATTTTTGGATTTACAGATTATTAAGAATAACACAGGAGGCGTAAGCCATGTGCTAGGAGTGTCTTGTTACAATTTGACAGTTGCCATCCCAGGTACAAGATAGAGAATATTCCTAAAGGCCAGTTTGTGCGCCTCAAGAGAAATACTACATCAAGTGAAGATTTTAGATTAGATGCTTTGGATATAAGATTTATAGCTAGAAGTTACAATGCAGACATTATTGAGACAGCTAGGAATTCTGTTGAAACAATTGACAGGAATGTTCTGTTAAAGAAAAATGTTATAAATACAACAAATCAACAGTGTTCTTTAAACTTTGTTACAGAATTTAGTCCACAAATTCACAAAATTAAAAATATTTTGGAGAAACACTGGCATTTATTGACACTGGAACCGAAGCTGAAAAATGAAGCAGGCCAATCACCTAGAATGGTGTATAGAAGAGGTAGAAACGTAGCAGACTGGATTGTCTCCAGCTTGTATACAGCACCCTTGGAAATCCCTAACTTGTCTTTGCCTGGTGGAACTTTTCAGTGTGGACACTGCTCTTTTTGTACTTTCATACAGTCAGGTACTTTTTTCAAACATCTGGTTACAGGACGAATTTTTAAGAACAATAATTTTATTAATTGTTCTACTACTAATGTGATTTATCTTGTGAGTTGTGTTCGTCAATATTTTTATGTTGGAAAAACAGGATGTTAAAAAATAGGATGTCAACATTTACGTAGTATCACTAATAAAGATACTACTAATGCACTAGCTGTCCATGTACTTCAAAAAGGTAGTGGCCATAAATTTAAATTCCAGGTATTAGAGAAATTATCCCTCAATATTCGAGGTGGAGACATTAATAATAGTCTGCTTAAGGCTGAAAGCAAATGGCAATATGATTTACAAGCATATGCAGATAAGGGTTTGAATGCCATGTTTAGTTTGACTCCTTTTCTTAAGAAAGTGTAATTCAAATACAAACATGAAGATATAAAAGGTTTATGATCCTGCTTGTGGCTAATATTAATAAGATTTATTAGTATATCTAGATACATTTTTGATTCCTTTTTTATAGGAAGTGTTAATTAGTGTTGTATAAATGTTATTTAAATGGTTTAATAGATGTACTGTAAGCTTTACATTTAGTATCTTCGATATACTCAAGGTAGTGGATGTATTACTTCCCCTTTCTTTCCTCCCCACAATCCCCCTCCTTCCCTTCCTTCATCCCTCTACCTACACCCCTTCCCCTCTTTTCCTGTCCCTCCCTCTTCCTTCCCCTTCCCCCTTCCCTTGCTATTTTGTTGTGATATAATATTTTAAGTTTTTGGTGTTTTCTCTTGATGATAAGTGGTGTCAATTTAGATTATATTTATATGTAAGGGTTTTGGTGACTATATGTATAAGAATGTTGCACTGTCACTTTAAGCTGTGCCTTTTTAAATGAGGTATGTATTCACAGGTGTACGTCCCGAGAAAGCATCAGTGTGATGCGAAAACATTCAGCATTTTGACTTTGGGGTGCTGCTGCTATTTTTTATCATGTCAGTTGTAATAAATTGATTTTTTCTAAATTAGCCAAGTTTAATGGCTTTCTTTCATTAACTTGATATAGCCATGCTTGTGTATTTTTGGCTTCTATGGATTCCAGGTGTTGCACTATCCTTTCCTTAAGGAGTGTCTCCATAATCTTGTCCACTACTGAGGTAAGACTGACTGGTCTGCAGTTCCCTGACTCCTCCCTGCTACCACTCTTGTGGAGCAGGATCGCATGAGCCCTTCTCCAGTCTTCTGGGACCTGTCCTGTGCTCAGAGACTCACTAAACAGTTCTGATAAAGGCTGTTCTAGTTCCACCCTTAACTCCTTTAGTACCCTGGGATGTATGCAATCAGATCCCATTGTCTTGTCCACCCTGAGCTTATCAAGCTCTTGTAGGACCCTTTCTTTTGTGAAGGGATTAGTGCACACCTCCCTCCCCCCTGTGTCCATGGTGCTGAGCTCTGGGCCCTGCCCTACCTTCTCTTCAGTAAATAGTGAGCAGAAGAATCTATTTAGGATAGATGCTTTTACGTGGTCCTCCTCCTCACACGCCCCCTTATCCCCTTTGATCTTAGCAATACCCCATCTGGACTTTCTCCTTTTACTAGTGTATCTATAGAAAGTCTTGTCACCTTCTTTTACTGTTCGTGCTAGTGTTTCCTTGGTTTGGGCCTTTGCCTGCCTTACTGCCTTCCCTGCTTCCCTTAGGGAAGGTTGGTATGCCTCCTTATCTTCATCCTGCTGCATTCCCTTATATTTCCTGAAGGCCAGCCTTTTGGCTCTGACCTTTTCTGCTACTGTGTTTGCGAACCAAAGTGGTTTCCTTCTTCTTTTGCACTTCCTTTTCTCATGAACACAATGGGATGTTACTTCAAGTATTGCATCTTTAATGCTTGCCCACTTTGCCTGCACCCCCTCACCTGTATTTCTTTTTGCCAGGGCTAGCTTAACTCTGTTGACCATCTTATCAAAGTCAGCTCCTCTGAAGTCCCATATTTTTGCCTTGGAATGGGATGGTTTTGTTCTAGTGGCCAAATTGAACCATACCATGTGATGGTCACTGGCACCCAGGTGACCTTCTACCTGGAGATCTGTGATCCTTTCCCTGTTAGTCAGTACTAGATCTAGGATAGCCCTGTCTCTTGTGAGTTGTTGTACCAGTTGTTTGAGGCCCTCCCCATGCAGGGAATCCACCATGTGTCTAGTTCTGGCAGATGTCCTTGCTGGTATTGACCAATCTGTATCTGGCATGTTGAAGTGTCCCATTATCAGAACCTCCCCCCTTTAGCTGTCATGTTTTGTATATCTTCTAACAGTAACATGTCAATGTCCTCCCCCTGGTCTGGCCTACCCCTGGTCGGGCCTACAAGAAGCAAATGTGGCTACATACCTACTGGCCTGGCATCATGGCCTCCCTCAATAGACCCGGGAACAAGCTGTTGCTCAGTGTGCCTTTCCTGAAGAAAGACAGTAAAAACAATCTGAGCATGTGTTATGATTCTGAAAATATGCCCTTTCTATCCAGATTTGACTTAAAATAGGACACAATTGCTATAGATGGATGACATTGTTAAAATATGCATAATCTGAAGTGCATTATTAAAAGAGTATTTTACTTCTTTTGATGAAGTTGAAAGTATAACAGTTTCTTACTGAACTACTTTGGATGGAATGGGATTTTGTAATTACAACACTTTCTACATTTATAATATTTGTTTTGTATGTGGAATGACACTAGTGAGTTACCACCTTTACATTTCAAACTGTTAGTAAAAATAAGGGACTGGGGAAATTGTTCAACCAGGAAAAGTACACTAAGCTGAAGCTTGTTTCCAGGTGTGACCTGGGATCACAAGGAAGTTAAGTGATTTTCTCAGAGTCACACAGTATGCAAGTGGGGGCTGTGGGATTCAAACCCAGGTTTCCAGGTCTGTAGCTCAGTGCTCTTAACTGCTGTGCTATACTGCCTCTTAATAATCCAATAGAATTCTGGCATTGTTGCGGTAGAAAATCCCATTCCATCCAAAGTATTTCAGTAAGAAACTGTTATACTTTTAACTTCATCAAAAGAAGTAAAATACTCTTTAATTAATGGTGATCATTTTTTACATACAGATAAAGACACATTTATCTCCAGTTACAACCTCCTGGTTGATATTTGTGGTTACAACCAGGAGGTTGTAATCAACACCTGTCAATCAAGCGTCACTACAGAAAGCTAACTGGCATGTAGTTTCACTGTGGGCAAGCTGAACATCTTGCCCAACATGGCAACTCCATTACTGAACATGGGTACCAGCACTTAAGCTTTGCAACACATTGTTAAGACAAGTACGTTTTTAAAATATTTTTAAATATCTATCTAGTTGATCCTGCCTTGAAAATGAAAAAAATCAATCTGGTTGATTCTGCCACTCATACCCTTCGAGCGCGTCTTACACTATGCAGCAATGCTGATGGATCACGACTTTCCAGAATGTTGTTAGCACTGTAATGTAAAAAATAAAAAAAAAGAAAAGAAAAAACAAAAGGGAGAGACAGGCAGTATGTGTGTGTGTGTGTGTGTGTGTGTGTGTCTGTCTCTGACAGAAGTGCTGCACTAACTGAACTGTGCTGAAAGGGAAACAATATCACCATTAATTAAATAAAATAATGTATGGGTATGTGTGCGTGTGTAAAAAACAGAATTTTACACACACATTCAGTGTGCAATGCTTTTATAAACCCCTCGGTGTTTATGTTGCATCCCACACCTCAGGTGTGTGTAAAATTCTGGTTACACCCACCCACCCATACATTATCCTATATTTTAATAGTGCATTTCAGGTTATGCATGTTTTAACAATGTCCATCTATGTGTTTTTGCAATTAATAAACAAGTAATTGTGTCCTATTTTTTCTTTTCAAGTCAAATCTGGATAGAAAGAGTATAATATTTTCAGAATCTTAACACATGCTCAAAACCCATTCTGCTGGATGAACGAAGCTTGTTTACAGCTGAACTGCCATCTGATAATCAAAAGCTACACATTTCAAGGCTGGCCTCATGATGCCAGACCAGTAGGTATGTAGCCATATTTGCATCTTGTAGACCTGAGTTCACACCTGAAATTGTAAGAGAAAAGGCTAGAGAGAGAGAGAGAGAGAGAGAGAGAGAGAGAGAGAGAATGGAAGAAGACAGAAGTTGGTGCTGTGGCAGTCCCTGAAATCTGTACTGACATGAACACAGCCAGAGTTTAGAAATCCTGATATGGGGCCCCAATACCTGTTGGCACCACCGAGTCAGCCTTAAGATGCGTAGTTTTTGATGATCATCTGGTAGTATAGCCTAGAGGTTAAAGCAATCCTGAAGATGGATTATTTGTACTAACAGTTTGAAATGTAAAGGTAATAACTCACTAGTTTCAATGCACATACAAAACAATTATTGTAGATGTAGAAAGTGTTATAATAACACATTAAAACACACTTAATAAAACAGCTGATTTCATATTTAACCTGTTGGATTAAATACAGTCAAAGGAGGACCTAGACCCTCGGTGACATCATTTCCTGTCAGGAGTCCAAAACATATGGATGTCACCAGCCCTTAATTACAGGGTGATTTACATATGAATAACTGGACTGCAAAGACTCACAGATAAACACAATGGCGCAATCAAATTAGCTTTTTATGGGCTTTCAGACATTAAGAAATTCTGTTGATGACAGTTCCCCCTTTACAGGTAGGGGCAGAGTCAAGTCTGGCCAGTTTTTGTCTGGAGCCAAAGGTCATAGAGACCATTTTTTGATGTTCATTGAGAGCTGGTTTGCATTAAACCAGCACTGGATGTTGTTAAAGTCCTGCTGGTGGTTGGACATCACCTCAGAATGGGAGTTCCCGGACATAAATAGCACAGTGTCATCTGCATACATGGGAACATGTGCAGATGAGCAGGCAGTAGGGAGGTCGTTCAAGAAAATGGAAAATAGGATTGGCCCAAGAACTGAGCCTTGGAGAACACCAATGGTAATAGGGAGGAGAGGGGAAGTGAAGTTACTGATTCTGGCAGACTGGGACCAGCCTATGAGGTAGGACCGGAACTAGCTGGTGGTGGATTCAGAGAGGCCAGCCATGGTTAGTTTACTCAGGAGAAGGGAGTTGGAGATGGTGTTGGCGGCTTTGGCCAGGTTGACATATATGGCAGAGATGATGCGTCCCTGATCCATGCCTGTGAGAATGGAGTCAGTGAGCTGAAGGAGGGAGGTGGTGGAGGAGTGGTTTTTACAGAACCCAGACTGGAAAGGGGTGAAAAAGAAGGAGGAGTCAAGGAAGGTGGAAAGATGCTCCAGAGCCAGGTGCTCTTGGAGTTTGGTCAGTGTGGGGAGAAGAGAGATGGGCAGAAGTTGCCAGGGTTGGAAGGGTCCCCACCTTTAGGGAGAGGGATAATGGCAGTGGACTTTCAGGCATCAGGTACAGTTGTGTGTAAGAAAGAGAGGTTCAATAGATAAGTCGGGGGAGTGCAATGGAGTAGGCTGTAAGGTGGAGTAATTTGGGGTTGATGGATCAGGGCTTTTGCCCTTGCAAGGGTTCAGGGCAAGCAATACGCACAGGGTGTCCTCAGGGAGTACAGGCTTAAAGGAGAAGTGTGAAACAGGGGTTGAATTGGTGCATGGGGTGGCATAGGTGGGGCTTGTTGTATCACAAGTGGCAATGGTGGGAAGAGAGGCAAGGAGGGATGAGGCACAAGAAGCAAAGTTGTTGTTGAATTCAGCTGACACAGATATGGGGTCATCTAATGTGTGGGCACCTACTTTTAGGACTGGAGAGGGGGAGTGTGTGTGGGGGAAGGGCATGGATAACATCCTAGAATTTGGATGGATTGTTGATGTTTTCATGGAAGGAGGCTTGGAAGTAATCAGCCTTGGCGAGGCGGATGGCTCTGGTGCAAGTGTTGCGGAGTGTGCAGTAGCATTGATGGTCTTGGGGGTGCTGGAAGTTTTGAATGCTGCCCAGGCTTGGTCCCCAGCACATTGACATGCGATAAGCTCAGGCAGAGACCCAGGGTAGGTGATTGCCCCGAACCCTCGCGTTCCTAAGCAGTGCATGCTGGTCCCAAACATTAAGGAACTGTGAGATGAAGTAGTTCAAGGCTGCATTGACAGAGGAGGCAGAGGTGATTGGAGACCAATCAATATTGGACAGATCGTGATGTAGGGAGGATAGCTCTAGGGAGCAGAAAGAGCGAAGGTTGAGGATGACTGGATCTTCTGATCTGTTCTTTAGAATCTTGCGGCTATGAGGTCTGCAGTTTCAATGAGGGGGTAGGAGAGGATGCCACAGTAGGGCATGAGAGGCAAGTACAGAAAAAAAATCATAAACTAAATGTAAGAATAAGATGAACATAAATGAGAAAAATTTATGTGAGGAAGAACATAGAAAGGTTCATCAGTCCCTGCCTCGATGAGCACCCAGCATGGTCTCAAGCTGCCGTGCCCCTCAGCCAATGCTAGAAGTCAGTAGGCACTGGGTACCAGATCCCTTCCCTCCCTGGAGGAGGTGAGCAGTCCCCTGGATGCTCAGCCTCCTCCTCCTCCTGGGCCAACCCTTCGATGGCTGAGGTCTGCTCCTGAACCGCAGTTGTCGGTGTTGCAGGCGGTAGCTCTACTGCTGCATTGGTGGTCAGTCCATGAGGTCCCGATTTAATAATTTTTACAAATGGGTGTATTTTAACACTGAGAAGTTAAGTGGCTTGCTTAGTGTCACAATTTGCAAGGGCCTTTTGCAGGATTTAAACCTGGACCTCCTAGTTCCCAAGCCTATGCTCTAGTCACTAGACCACTAAATCTTGTTTGGTTTCTCTGGGGTTGTCCGGAGTCTTAAAGATTGTCAGTTCTTTAACAAATTTGACTGAGTTTATTTTAGGTCTTCTGTGAAGCTATTTAACTAAGTAAAGACTCATATGTTAAAATAGACTTTTTTGTCTCTCTCTATTATTTTTAAAAATAAAAGCAAGTCAATTGTTAGTAATTTCTTGGAATAATAAACACAATCAATCATTTATTTGGTTCTGAAGAAAATAGGGTCATTTTGCTTACTCTAACTGATGAATGATGAAAGTATTGTGGGGCATATTGAAATGGATGGATGTTAAACATGGGTTCCATTACTCTGACGAATGTGGCATTATTTTATCAAAATAATCCAGATAAAATCTCTTTATTTGCGTGATGCAGCCTGCTAAGTTATCAGAGGGGATGTTATCATGCAGAGATGACAGGCTGTAAGATCAGAGAGATGGATAAGGAAACCAAGCAGAAGCAATTGCAGAAAGTCTGGGTCAAGACTGTGAAGAGAAAAAATTTAGTCATCTGCAGCTAGTGTTTCTTTACCTGAGAAAAGGGTTACAGCAGTTGTAGTGAGAATGAAAGAGGTAGGTACAGTGACTACCAGAACCAGAAATAGGTGACTGAAGTTCATGTACAGGCCTAGTGACCACCTAGATCCAGAGACAGGTGACTGAGGTTCATGACAGGCCTGGTAACCACTTGTAACCAGAGACAGGTGTATGAGGTGCATGGGCAGGCCTGGTAGCCACCCAAAACAAGGGAAAGGTGGCAGATGTTCATGGACAGGTCTGATGGCCTCCCAGAACTAGATCCAGGTGGATGAGGTGCATGGATAGGCTTGGTGTCCACCCAAGAACAGAAACAGCTGGTGGAGGTGCATGGGCAGGCCTGGTGACTACTCAGAACAAGAAACAGGTGGCAGAAATTTAGGGGCAGGTCTGGTGAACATCTAGAACCAGAGACCAGTGAATGAGGTGCATGGACAGGCCTGGCGACCACCCAGAATCAGAGACAGATGGATGAGGTTCATGGGCAGGCCTGGTGACCACCCAGAATCAGAGACAAGTAGCTGAGGTTCATGGGCAGGCCTGGTGACCACCTAGAACCAGAGACAGATGGATGAGATGATATGGACAGGTCTAGTGATTGACCAGAGCCCAAGACAGGTGGTTGAGCTGTATGGGCAAGCCTGGTGAACATCCAGATAGAAAGATACTTTATTTGAAAACACCTTTCTGAAAACCAGCTAGATAATCTATTTAAAAACACCTTTCTGAAAACCATGGCACTTATGTGATCATAGCACAAGTCAGATATAACAAGTCATGAATAAAACAATAATGCTACAAAATTCCAGTGCACTGTAGACCAATGCAGATAACCATAGTTAATTCAAAACAAAATGATAATATTAAATGCATGCTGAAAACAGAGCTAGAATCGACATTTTGACCATAGATCTTCTTCAGGAATTATCTAAAAGAGAAAGAAAAGCACTTAGTGGAAAGATAAGGAGAAACAAGAGATATATGTGTGAGGAAAGAAAATAGGGGGAAGAAGCTCTGCTACTGTAGATATATATGTAAATATGATGTACCTTGAAACTATATCTCTTGTAAATATGTTGTACATGCTATCCATTGTTCCCCTGTCCTTATTGACCCTAGACTATTTGAAAATAGGCCCAGCCTAAATGGTTTTGAGTGTAACAAATCAGTAATATCAATTAATCAATTTTGGAGAAAAGTGACAATAAGCAAAGTAAGAATAGGAGCTGGAAAACAAAAAGGTGATGATGGGTATGAAAGGCATAATAGGAGTGAATGAGCTGAGGACTCTTCAGCTCATTCACTCCTACTATGCCTTTTCATACTATGCATTTTCATGCACAATATACTTAAGTGAATAGTCTGGGATAGCGAGCACAGGTACCTGACATAATGCCTCCTTCAGGTGGCGGAATACAGTATCACAGGTTTCCTTTTTTGGCATTTTCTTCCTGATGAGACCAGACAGGGGTTTGACCATGCTGCTAAAATTCAGCATAAATTTACAGTAGTACCCTGCCATCCCTAGGAAGGCCTGTACTGTGATCTTGGTCATGGCTGTGGCCTATCCCTGTGTGGCCTCAATTTTCACTGGATCAGGCCAGATGTACCCACTCCTCACCCTATGCCCAAGGTATGACACCTTTGCCATTCCTATCTGGCAATCCTCCACCTTGATGGTCAGTCCAGTGGACTGTAGTCAATGGAACATCTCAGTAATGTGCCTGACATGGTCCTCCCAAGTCTGGCTGTAGATGGTGATGTCATCCATGTATGCCAGAATGAAGTTTCCTGCTCTACTCAGAGTGTAGTCTATGAGCTGTTGAAAGATGGGTGGTGTAGTCTTCATCCAGAATGGTATTACCCAGAATTTGAATAATCCAAGTAGGGTGATGAAGACCTCACTGTGACTTCAGGGGTCAGGGGTACCTGCCAATAGCCCTTGTCAGGCCTATGGTGGACAGGTAGAGGGATTCCCTAACCTCTCTAGGACCTCATCTGTCCTAGGCATGGGGTATGCGTCTAACTCTGTGTAATTGTTGAGCTTGCAGTAGTTGACTCAGAACCTCATGGTCCCATACTTTTTGGGGATCATTATCACTGGGAAGGTACAGGGACTACCGGACTTCTGGATCCTCCAGAGTGCCAGCATCTCCTTGCTCTCCCCCCTGTGGCATGTCTTACTGCTTCTGGGACTCTGTAGGGTGGCTGTCTCAGTGGGGCTTGGGACACTTTATCCACATGATGCTTTGCCAGCATGGTGTACCCTGGTTTCCCTGTGAACATTTCAACAAAGGTATGCAGCACCCTATGCACTTCAACAGCTTGGGCTGGTATCAGCAGTTCCAAGAGGGTAACAACACTCACTGAGGATTCTCCCTTAACCTCTCCCAGGAGATCCACCAGTGTCTCTGCTTCTGCCTGCACCTCTGGGTAGCTGCACACAGCCAGGACCATCTCATTCCTGTCATGGTAGGGTTTCATCATGTTTACCTGGTAGACACATTGTTTGCACCTCCTGCCTGATAGCTCCACCATGTAACTAACATCATTCACCCTCCTAACCACCATGTAAGGCCCCTCCCATGACACCTGTAATTTATTCTGCCAGACAAGGTCAAGCACCATCACCCATTGCCCATCTTTGTACTCCTGGGCTGTGGCTCCACAGTCGCACCATGTCTTCTGCCTCTGTTGTGCAGCAGCTAGGTGCAACTGGGCAAACTCCATGAGCTCCTTTAGTTGTGACCTGGAATTCAGGACATATTCCACAACAGATTCCCCTTGGGGAGCAAGCTGACTCTCCCATTCATCCCTTACCAAATCAAGGGAGTCCCTTACCCTATGGCCAGAGCCTGCTTCCTATATCCCCAAGGAACCACTGTTTGTTGGAGTACCCCTTCCTCCAGTCTTCCCTTAGGAACACACTCATGGTACAAGGGCCCATTCTCCCAGTACACCTCCCTTTTCCCAGAACTTGGACAGTCACCTTCCACATTGGTGGCTAACTCCCTTAATTTCTGCAGGGATAGTTCAACTTGCTGAGCTCACCCAGCTCTGTATGCCCCACTTTCCCAAATCACACTCTGCTGTGGGAGAGATGCCCATGGATGGACTCTCCTGAGTCTGTAACTGTGGCTCAGAACTGCTGCCCCCAGTGTGTTCTTGAGCTACAACTTTTCCTGTTACTGAGGTAGAGGTTGCTTCCTTATGCACTGCCCCCTCTGGGTCTTCAGGAGCCGTTTCACTCACCTTGCTATGGGTAGTGACACATGCAATATTGACCCTACTACAAAAGTCATTACCCATGAGTCGGCCCGGTGGTGCTAAGGGTTGCGGCGATAGATGCCACACCTTATACCACACCGGCGACCCGTGTTCGGGAATGAGCATGGGCTGCTGGGGGTCAGTAGGGGAGGGAGAGGATCGAGTGTCTGAAGGACAGCTCTCCTCTCCCATATGAGGCAGGCTTGGTTGCCCCACTGCATGACTGCCACCAGGTGGAGGCTTGGGGGCAGGATGGGACAAGGGTGCCAGTGGAAGAGTAGGTGCTGCGAGACTCCGCAGCATGCGTACACCTCCACGTACACGTGTTGACATGTTGCACCCCAGCAATGGGGAGAGAAGAAAATGGAAAATCCCTTGTGGTGGCAGAATGAGGACTGACCCTCTGCAGGCTCCGCACTGATCGCCGGTTGACCACCCTACAGCCAGGGCAGCCTAAGGTAAGACCCTCAGAGGAACTGGGTGATGGGGCTGGGGGGGGTTGGTCAGATGGGGGCTGCTGCGGGGAGAACGGGAGCATAAATTACAAATGAAAAAAAAGTCATTACCCATGATTACATCTACATGAAAGTCTGGCACAACACCCACCTCCCATATGCCTTGACCTCCTTCCCAGCTTTAAAAAATCTGGACTATTGGCACTGAGACCTCAGGACAATGTCACTCCTGTAATCCTAAAAAATGGCTAGGCAGGATCTGTTCCTCCTGAATCAAATCCTACTTCTGCCTAGAAATGGAGGATCCAATGTGCCTTATTCCATTGGTTATCAATCCATTCACCCCCAGTGGGTGCATACGTGCAGTGGAGTTAGAGGGCACTCAGCATACAGGCCACAATCCAAGCTCCCTGAGCTACCTCATCCTGTTGCACTAATCCCTTTTTCAAATTTTTTCAAGGAATCATAAAGACAAGTGCCCCGGTTTCTGGCAATTATAGCCGTAACGGAACTCTCTGCACTCATGGGTCACAGAGAAATAAATGTAAAATAACAAACGTAAAAGTTGCAAAATGAAGTTTATTGCAAGCCAGTGTGAGGAATGCTGGCTAAGCCCATGACCCCAGTGCTTCAACCCAAGACACAGTCTTCATTGGGAGGTGGGTCCCGCTAAGTCATGAGAACAAGTGCTTTTATACATGACATAACATATTGAATACTATCACCTGTAAACAATTAACAAAGTGCACAGTGCAAAAGCATATAGTAAAAGATATAACAGAGTACATGCACAAAAGGTCCTAATTAAACACATTAATTACTACTAAGGAGATATCAGAAAACAGATCAAAAAAGGATTAATGCGTATTCATGCCTCCCTCTGGTACAACCCGAGAAAGCGTAACTACAGCACCTTCCACTCAAAGCCCTTCACTATATCTCCTGAACTGCTTTTGATATTTCTTATGAGCATGGTGTGCCTTGGGGGGAGTGGTGGGGAGTAAGGCGGGGGGGTGGACTTCTTGATGAGTGGGAGCATGCGGCCGCAACTGATGGGTTGGGCAAGCTCATACCTTAATATGAAGGGACCTTATTTTAAACCAGAAAGTTTTGGTTCTCTCCTGGGTTTTCTCCTGCCCCTTGGAGCTCGGTCCCTGCTGGCCGGGGGGGAGAGGAGTTTCACAAACTGGCTCAAGCTCCACCCCATAATGGCAGAACAGTTACTTACTTTACTTTTCAAGTCGGACCCTGGCTATGGGCTACTCCTGACTCCCAGGGCGACCTGTAACAACCCAGTTGGAGCACACCACATTGTAGTTGGTCTGTTCTGGCAGGGAGGCTAGAAACATAAGGCAGGATTCACAACCCATTCAGGGAACAAGTCCCACACTGCAACCCCAGTGTCAGTCTGAAACCCCTGCAGCTGTGGAGCTTCCGAGTCACAGCCACAGCAGTTGCGGAGGGTGTTACATCTGGTCCCACTGGCCATAGCATCTTCCCGCAGCTGCAGTGCTATCCCTGGCGACAACACCCGAATGCTGCTATATTTCATGAAGCCAGTCGTAATTCGGCTCCATCTTTGTGAATACCCGCCGCTGCGTGTAACCTGCGGATCCGCAAGTGGCAACCCACTTGCGCCGAGGTTTATCTGCAGCTGTGGGACTTTCACGGGTTTTGTGAATCCTTTCCATAGTCTCCTACCTCACCTCATAGAAGTGTTCCAGCGGTGAGGAACAGGGTATATCAACACCTTGAAGTACCACAAATGTTTCTACTGCTATTTTTACGGCAGCTTGTAAATAGTTCCGAAAGGTTACTGTTTCATGGTTCCCATTTTCAACTATTTAGTTTGTTACTACAGGCATTTAGATATTCTCAGATAACTTGATATATGAAGAAGAAATCACTATGGGAGACTTAAAAGTAGTATCTTGGAATATTAGGGGTGTTAATAGCCCGGTTAAAAGGGCACGAATCATACAAGAATTACAACGGCAACATGCCGCTATGGCGTTCCTACAGGAGATGCACTTGAGTGCTAAAGAGCACAAAAAGTTGCGTAGGGGCTGGGTGGGGGAGGTGTATGCAGTGGAGTATCAACAACATACTAATGAGTGTAGTGGCCATTCTAATAAGAAGGGATGTCCCCCTTTCAGTCTCACAAGTGGATTACGACCCTGAGGGCAAATATGTGAGGCTCAGGGGTGAATACAGGGGACAGAAGTGTATCTCTTTAAACCTATATGCCCCAAACAAATGTAACCCCCCTGTTACCTGGGGTTACTAGAACCCTAGTTAGATCTGGTGGCAGGCAGGGACAGGCAGCCAGTGAAACTCCAGTTAAATGGATTTCACTATGTCTTGCTCTGTTTTCAGTCTCTGCTGCGCTGGAGCTATGACATCATTTAGAACTGTCGCAGCTGCATAAGCCACACTGGAATGATGCAGCTAGGGAAGTTAGGATAGAATGTTGGGAAATTTGAAGTGAGTTCAGTAGTAGTCTGTAGTAGAGTGTTGTAGAGTAAAGAGGTGTGCTGCAGCTGCAGGCCCTCATAGCCCTCAGCTCTGACAGAGCTATATTTTTGTTAGAGGTGTGTGTTCTCACCTGAAGAGGAACACAAGAAGAGCCAAGTGAAGTGGTAGAGACTGTTTTCAGTGGTTCAGGGCCTCATCCCTGCCGGGATGGGGGGAAGGATTCAGCCTGCTTCCAGGGGCAATCCCCTGGTCCGGCTAGGGGAAGAAGAAGTTGCCGAATTTTAGGTTCGTGCTGAAGCACCAGAAGTTTTGGATGAAATTTCTTTGAAGAAGAAAAAGCTTGTGGGGCACCTGCAACCAAGGGGTGAGTCTGCTCTGATAAAGGGCCAATGTGTTTTCACCTGAGACAAGATGAAGTTTAGTGACTGTTACTGTGGGGTCAGGAAAAGACAGCCAAGTACAGTTTTTAATGTTGTGGGAATTGGACTGCTTAACTCTGTGGGGGTCTAGAGAAATGGACACAGTCACTATTTAAGTATGTTTCAAGTTCAGCACAAGTGGGATAGAAGAACAGTGGATTAAATGTGACATACATTTAAAGAGAATCTACACAATAAAATGTTTTCAGAGGATGAGGTGTTAAAGTCCAGAGAAATGGCCGGGTATGAATTAAGGGAGCGAGAGGTGGGAGACCCCCCATCAGTAGTAACCAAATTCACCTCTACGGGTTTGCTTTGGGACACCTGTTGCTTTCTCTCAGGTACTTGGCCAGTGCCTAAGGAAAGTACCCAGACATGGGATTGATGAAGAAGGTTCCCTGATGGAGCCAAAAGTGCTCAGAGGTGGTTTAGGGAGCCACCGAGAAATGTTCCATGCTATATGGAAAGTGTCCAAGGGCTGGCATGAGAGCCGAGCCATGGAAGGAAGGTAGTCCAGAGGGCTGGCAAGGGAGCCAAGCCAGGGAAACTGAAAAAGAGTTGAGTTAGGGCCGAATGCCCAGAGTGTTTCGAAACCTGAGGGTTTCAGTGTAAAGAGGATGTGTTCTGATCTCCATAAATCTGCATTACCAGGAGTGTAGCCCCGTGGGGGTCCATCTGTGCTTTGTTATTCTGTTGGATGTGAATAAAAGCCACACTTTAGAATCCCAACTTCTGGTATTGGACATTACAGTTATTGCTTCCTGTGTCCGGAGTTATTTGGAGGCCCCTGTGCAGAGTAGCCAAACCTAGCCAAAATGCCGAGTGACACCTTTCTCTTCAAGTTTCAACTTATAAAAATGGAGGCACCGTGTCAGAGGACCCAGGCCCCTCGTCCTGTTCACTAGCTACACAGACAGGGGTAGTAGCCCTCTCAGTTTAGCGCCGACTGGGGGTTACATCTTGGAAACTACCGCTGGGATTCCTGTTGAAATTTGGGAGAAGGAACAAGAAAGGTTGCTCTGGTGATGGCTAGCATTTTGGCTATCTGGCAGTGGGTAGCCCAAAAAGCTGAAACAATGTAAACTAAATGTGCCACTGTGTGCTGCTGTCTATGTGCTGTTGTGATATTACCAACTGTTACCAAGGAGCAGTAAAGCCCGAGTGTGTATGCCCTTGTCCTGCATCAAATTATAGCGTTTGCCAGCTTTTAAAAGTATTGTTGTGACTGAAAAAAGTATGGAAAATTGTGGGTAGCAAAAGGAAAATTGTGCCCTAGATGTTGGAAATGCTTTCTGTGTGGACTGAGAGACTTTTTGTGCTTAATGGCCATGAAAAATGGTTAAAATGGGCTCCCGCCGTGGAGTCAGTTGAAAAAAAAAAAGTGTGGTTTGCAGTTTAAATTTTGCCTGCTTGACGATCGCTGTGAGAAGAGCATTCGAGAGGAAAGAGGCTCATTTGCATGGCATCGAGTGATTGGTGAGACTGCAATCAGTCCTGCCCCAAGCATGCTCTAGAGTGACTGCACAGCATTCGAGAGGGAGAGTGAGTGGAGTGTGCGAACTGGCTTGTTAGGAGAAGTGTCACGGTGATTGAAAATGCTGTAAAAAGTTCAAGTTGGACTTTTTCTGTTCAAATTCGGGCTCAACCCGCATCTCGATCGACTGGACTGTGAGTGTGCTGTTCAGAGGGACAATCGGCAGGACTGCCAACCCGCTTCCTTCCAGAGGCCTCCAAGACTGGCTGCAGGCTGTTTTTTCCATCGCAGCAAACAGCTACTGATAACAGTGAGTACCATCCAAATGAAATAGCTCAAACTATGTGATTTCACCAAAAGCCAGCTGAATCTATGTGTAGCAGTGTAATCGCTTTGTAAAGAAGGACTGTGCCAGTTTAACCAACTAAAAGCAAGAATTCTGAGCAACAGACTGTGAGCATAATTATAGGTTCAACGTCAGTATAATTTTCAAAGCCAAGTGAGAGACTGTTAGTTGTATGAGATATGCAGCATGAAATACAGGCAATCCTGTGCTATGAAATACTGAGGCTTTAAGGGACTATAAGCTAGAGCAATGTCTTCACCGAGTAAAAAGTCAGTGGTAAACCATATAAATGTGCTAGGAAAAAGAACAGTGCAAGTTTGTGCAGCTTGAGCAAATTTATCAGTAGAATGTGTAAATCGGATGCACAGTGGCTTGACCCAACTACAGAATGTTGATGTGTAGGAGTGCTGCCACCGCCATTACAGGGTGGGGTAGTATATAAACACAGCAGCAGAGAAGACATTTTGAAAGAAAAAAAAGTTTTCAGTGATGTGGGACTTGCAATAACAGTGTGTGTCATTGTTTTTCTCTGCAGTTATGGCTTCAGGACCAGTCTGCTACCCAGATCATGCCTGGGCTGTGATAGCAGTAGAAGTTAACAAGCTAAAGGACATTGAGAAATGTTACTACGGGGGACGACTGCCTCCTCATGTGGCGATTCCTGGATATCCAGTGCGAGTATATGTGATGTGCTTAAATGCTGGAAGGGACGTCTTCATGGTACCTCACTGTTCTGGGTGCCTAGTGGAATA
Organism: Neoceratodus forsteri; assembly: GCA_016271365.2. Lineage (NCBI taxonomy): Eukaryota > Metazoa > Chordata > Ceratodontiformes > Ceratodontidae > Neoceratodus > Neoceratodus forsteri. Next base: position 320,855,464 of record JADMNL010000022.1, read on the forward strand.
TGGTTTGTTTAAAGCACCCAAGATTTGTTTGTCTCGCACATGTACAAAAATTCAAGAATCTGCAGTTGGCAGCACACAGCACCAGGTGGAGCCTGCTGGAGAAGGCCCCTCAGAGTGTGGCATGAAGCAAGAGGGTGCAGATTTACAGAAAGAACAATGTGCTGATGTTTCAGAGTCCGAGTCGCAGAGAGCTAATTCGGGAAGAGCATCAGTAGACCCTTGGAAAGAGGGGCCTAGCCAAAGTTTCATAGGTGAAGACGAGACGAGGGAGGCCTTTGAATGGGAGGTTTCGACCTCTGTGCCCAGCGACGAGTGGATAGTCTCAGGAGTGAGGATGACTGCCCACTCCTGGGCACGGATTCTCAGTGAAGAAGAAGAAGAGGGGGAACCTATGTGGCCTGAAGAAGAAGGCGTGGATTCACAGCCTCCAGTTCCTGCCTTAGAGGAATGCATGGAAGAGAGTGGTGCCTCTGCAGCTCTGTCCCCACCAGGAAGAGTTAGAGATTCATTCTATGTTGAATTGAGTATGCGTAGCTGGCAGAACCAGGACTGGCCACCCCCAGGCCAGGCCAGAGGTCGCAGGTTGACCAAAGCTAGTAAAGAGGAAAGACTGGTTCATAGGAAAGCGAATGAAATCTATGAACGATCGTTTCCTACCTTTCCTCGGAGAGTCTGGGAGGAGATTGAGAAAAGCAGGAAATCCTGGATTTGGGAAGAGGCAATGAAACATGTGCATCCTGGTGCAAACAAGTGTGTCAAGAACAGAATGTTTCAAGGAAAATACAGCCAGTGGAAAAGAGGCAGGACACTGTTTATTGACACTGTTCGAATTGTGGATGTAGAGGGACATGAAACCTTTCACAGTGTGGATTATGAGCACCCAGATGGGGTAATAATTCCAGCACCCCTCCCCGTTATGCTATTGGCCACAATGTAAAGACCTCCCTGCGAATGTGCCCATGCCTACCAAGTGGAAAGCAGAGCACTGGTAGCCAGTGCTGCCATCCAGCAGTTGCCGTACCTATGTTGTTCCGCCAGACTGGTGTTCCAGGACTTAGGTGCCCCACATTCATCAGTTCTACAGTGTACTGGCTTTCCAGATTCCATCGACTGGTGCACCAGATGACTTCAGATCCAGAGAGGACATCAGCCCAGCTGTATCCTGACTCATCGCCTGGGTATCAGGTGACTTCAGACCAGCTGTTTTCCTTTTTGTTCCTGTTCCAAGGTTCCATCTCCTAGATGACATCATCCCAGCAGATTCCAGATGTGCCCTCCTGTCGTTTTCCGGAAGATGTCCACCCAGCTGTATTAGAAGAATGCTGCCAGGGAGAGTCTTTGGCCGAGGACCAGGTGTGGTACCATTTTCGTTCTACAAAGGACTGGTAAGTCCAAACTTTTTCTATTCTTATGACATTGCAGTACACACCCTACACTAGCAGACTCCAGACATTTGAACTGTCCTCAAAGACTCCCCCCTTCGGGACTTTGGCCTGCTAGAACTGTGCTTCACCGGGCTCCGGCCCAGGAGAGATTCTTTAATGGACTTGCCTTTGGGCACTGTGGTCACTAGATGGGACTTTTAGGGCACTCCATCCCCCCGATATTGTGTATTGTAAATAATGTCATTGTTTTCTACTGTTTTCTAATGTTTATACTGTTTTTCTACTTTTCTATTAAAAATCTTTTTTGGGATTCTCCAGTGTTTTGATGGTAGGGGTTTAGATAGACTGTGTATGCAGATTAGGAGTGTGTTGTCTTTCTTTTTCTTGCAGGTGTTCCTCAAGAAGATAAGAAGAAAAGACAAGAAGAGGAGGAGAGACTCAGCGGAGTTCCTCAGTAGTACTTTAGAGTGTAGTGTTTAAAGTACTGTTGTTGTTGTTGATTACTGTGTGTAATTTTTCTTCCACAGGTAGGTTGTGGGGGAGTGTGGGAGTAATGCATAGTGTATGGTATTAGCTCCTGGTGTGTGGTTGCATGGTGTCCAGGGTTGGGGGGAGGTCTCCTGGGTGTTTTGTTTTTGGGAATTTTGAGTTAGAGGCAGATAGGTTTTCCCTAGAGGGCTAGGAGGGATGCGCAGGCTGTGGTTCTGAATGGCCGTAGGGGCTGCAGTACTGATCTATTAGGGCTATGCTGTGGACAGTTCTTCCGGAGCCACTGGGTACCCATAGTCAGCGGGTAGAGTAGAAGCTGATGTGTCTGCCGATGGCCTGTGGGCCCTTAGTGTTGACTGCCTATGCCTAGCACATGGTAGGAGGGGGCCTAATCACCCCTCTCCGTAGGTAGCACATAGGGTAGGATGGCCTAGGCCGGGTAACTAATGACTCCGGCCAGTCATTTTCCTGGCCCAGGGTGAGTGTAGCTTCCCTGTTACCTGGGGTTACTAGAACCCTAGTTAGATCTAGTGGCAGGCAGGGACAGGCAGCTAGTGAAACTCCAGTTAAATGGATTTCACTATGTCTTGCTCTGTTTTCAGTCTCTGCTGAGCTGGAGCTATGACATCATTTAGAACTGTCGCAGCTGCATAAGCCACACTGGAATGTTGCAGCTAGGGAAGTTAGGATAGAATGTTGGGGGATCTGAAGTGAGTTCAGTAGTAGTCTGTAGTAGAGTGTTGTAGAGCAAAGAGGTGTGAGCAGCTGCAGGCCCTCATAGCCCTCAACTCTGACAAAGAGCTATATTTTTGTTAGAGGTGTGCGTTCTCACCTGAAGAGGAACACAAGAAGAGCCAAGTGAAGTGGTAGAGACTGTTTTCAGTGGTTCAGGGCCCCATCCCTGCGGGGACGGGGGGAAGGATTCAGCCTGCTTCCAGGGGCAATCCCCTGGTCCAGCTAGGGGAAGAAGAAGCTGTCTAATTTTAGAGTAGGTTCATGCTGAGGCACCAGAAGTTTTGGATGAGATTTCTTTGAAGAAGAAAAAGCCTGTGGGGCACCTGCAACCAAGGGGTGAGTCTGCTCTGATAAAGGGCCAATGTGTTTTCACCTGAGACAAGATGAAGTTTAGTGACTGTTACTGTGGGGTCAGGAAAAGACAGCCAAGTACAGTTTTTAACGTTGTGGGAATTGGACTGCTTAACTCTGTGGGGGTCCTAGAGAAATGGACACAGTCACTATTTAAGTATGTTTCAAGTTCAGCACAAGTGGGATGGAAAAACAGTAGATTAAAAGTGACATACATTTAAAGAGAATCTACACAGTAAAGTGTTTTCAGAGGATGAGGTGTTAAAGTCCAGAGAAATGGCCGGGTATGAATTATGGGAGCGAGAGGTGGGAAACCCCCCCATCAATAGTAACCAAATTCACCTCTACAGGTTTGCTTTGGGACACCTGTTGCTTTCTCTCAGGTACTTGGCCAGTACCTGAGGAAAGTACCCAGACGTGGGATTGATGAAGAAGATTCCCTAATGGAGCCAGAAGTGCTCAGAGGTGGTTTAGGGAGCCACCGAGAAATGTTCCATGCTATATGGAAAGTGTCCAAGGGCTGGCATGAGAGCTGAGCCATGGAAGGAAGGTAGTCCAGAGGGCTGGCAAGGGAGCTGAGCCAGGGAAACTGAAAAAGAGTTGAGTTAGGGCCAAATACCCAGAGTGTTTCGAAACCTGAGGGTTTCAGTGTAAAGAGGATGTGTTCTGATCTCCATAAATCTGCATTACCAGGAGTGTAACCCTGTGGGAGTCCATCTATGCTTTGCTATTCTGTTGGATGTAAATAAAAGCCACATTTTAGAATCCCAACTTCTGGTATTGGACATTACAGTTATTGCTTCCTGTGTCTGGAGTTATTTGGGGGCCCCTGTGCAGAGTAGCCAATCCTAGCCAACATGCTGAGTGACACCTTTCTCTCCAAGTTTCAACTTATAAAAATGGAGGCACCGTGTCAGAGGACCCAGGCCCCTCATCCTGTTCACTAGCTACACAGGCAGGGGTAGTAGCCCTCTCAGTTTAGCGCTGACTGGGGGTTACACAAAGAACATGAAAGGGTACTTTTCCTAAACAAAGACATTTCAGAATCAATCTCAGACCCACATAGTCTTATAATAAATAGGAGGATATTTTAACTCAGTAATAGATTTACATCTTGACAGAGTTGGTTCTAAGTCAACAGGCCCAGTCAGAGCCAGTAGGGTTTTATCTAGACTGTGCTCGGAACTGTCATTGGTTGATGCTTGGCGATTTACCCGACCAAGGGAAAGAGACTACACATATTATTCACCTAAGTACAAATGTACTCCCAAACTGACTTCTTTTTAGTATCATCTAACACCTTACAATACCTTAACAGGGCTGATATAGGTAATATATGTCTCTCAGATCATACTTCAATTTCCTTAGATATAGAGCTGACTCCCAGACCCCTGGAGTCTATATGGCGACTAAATGTCAGCCTGTTGACTCATAACGACTTTAAGGATCTAATCCAAAAGTCCACGAAAGAATTCCTAGATACCAATCCACCAGGAGATATGGAGGCTGGAGTCAGATGGGACGCCCTCAAATGTTATCTAAGAAGGGCCATAATCAAATATGCTTACTGGCACAAAAAATATAAAATAAAGGAACGGTGCGAATTAGAACAAAAAGTCGCTCAACTTGAATCAGTCCACCAAAAAACATTGGACCACTCCACCAAACTAGAACTGGATAAACTAAAACTAAAACTTAACAAAATTTTAGATACGCATATAGAAGGCCAGCTCCAATATTCCAAACAAAAATACTATGAACAAGGTAATCGGGCAGGGAAGCTGTTGGCCTGGCAGCTCTGCAGAGAATGGTCTTCCCGAGCTGTGCCAAAGCTAAGAACTATAGAAAATAATTCCGTGACCACATCCCCCACCCTCATTACGGCCCGGTTCCAGAAATATTATGAAGCCCTTTATCAAACAGAGAGAGGCCCCATGCATCTTGAGAATACACTCTCCTACCTGGATAAACTCCATCTCCCCAAATTAACTGAGGCACAGAAACTAGGGATAGAGTCCCCTATTTCTAATACTGAGATCATACAGAAAATTAAACTAAAAAATGGAAAGGCCCCTGGAACGGATGGCTATGTGGCAGAATTTTATAAGGAATTTACTCAGGTTCTGTTGCCCCCCCCCTTGGAAGTGCCTTTAACAAGCTCTTGTGGGGGAGAGGGAGCAGCCCCAAGATCTTGGAATCAAGCCCAGATATCGCTGATTCTCAAACCAGGCAAGGATTCGGAAGACTGTAGGTCCTATCGACCTATTTCTTTGCTTCCCGTGGATTCTAAGATCTTCACGGGGATCATGGCAGACCAATTACACGAAGTAGTAAGGGCTATGGTGCATAATGATCAGACAGGTTTTATTTCTGGCCGTTAACTACAGGACAACATATGTCATCTGTTAAATGTAATTTCAGCCCAAAAGACCAATAAACACTTTCAATTAACTATCAGTAAGGATGCCGAAAAGGCCTTTGACAGGGTTGATTGGATATTCTTAGAAGAGACCCTAAGGAGGTTCAGCCTAGGAGATAAATTTCTGACCACTATCAGAGCCCTTTACACTGTACCAGAGGCAAGAATTAATGTGAACGGCCACCTCTTGGACAGATTCCCCCATTAAGGGGAACAAAGCAGGGCTGCCCCCTCTCTCCACTGCTCTTTGCACTATTTCTGGAACCACTAGTGGTTGCTATCAGAGCACAGCCTCATATAAAAGGGGTCAGGGTAGAGGGTCACATTCAAAAAATTTCGTTATATGCCGATGACTCTCTATTTTTTATCTCAGATCTTGAGACCTCGGTCTCTGCTCTCATTCGAGCCCTAGAGGAGTGTGGCAGCCTGGCAGGTTATAAAATTAATCATAGTAAGTCTGAGGCTCTTGTCCTGAGCGGCGCCCCCTCCTGGGAATTGAAGAAAAACTTCCCTTTCACTTGGGCCCATAAAAAAACTATCCATTACCTCGGTATTAATGTTTCTGTGGACCGTACACAACTTTACAAAAATAATTATTTAAAACTATTTCAAACCCTACAGGCCGATATGGCCAGATGGCAGATATTGCCTCTAACACCATATGGGAGAACACAAACTTTAAAGATGAATGCCCTACCCAGACTCATTTTTCTTTTCCAAACTCTCCCATTACAACCTCCTAGGGACTTCTGGATCATTCTTCAAAAAGAAACACAGAGGTTCCTTTGGAACAACAAACACCCTAGACTAGCTAGGAATATATTACAAGCTCCCCGGGAGAAAGGTGGCTTAGCCCTCCCACACTTCTACTTATACTTCATAGCCGCCAGAGGGGCACAGTTGTGCACTTGGGCCAAATGCAGAGAGGACTCAGGCTGGTGGTATCTCCAAGAAGAGGAATCCCTCAAGGGTTGGGCACTTTGGGCTCTTCCAACCAATAGTAAACCAATGGGCATACAAGGATTGCTGACTAACCCTTGGGTCTCTCATTCCCTTAAAATTTTGAGAAAGCTCAGGAAACTTACCCATACTCCAGAAAGTCTGGGCCCTCTTTCATTGATCTGGTTTGAGCCCTCATTTACTCCTCCCAGACTAGACTCAAGCTTTCAGACCTGGGCCACTCTACGGCTATCTGCCTTCGCACAGTGTACAGATAATGGAGCTTGCCTCACCTTCGCCCAGTGTACAGATAATTGAGCTTGCCTCACCTTCGCACAGTGTACAGATAATGGAGCTTGCCTCACCTTCGCAAGGTGTACAGATAATGGAGCTTGTCTCACCTTCGCACAGTGTACAGATAATGGAGCTTGCTTCACCTTCGCACAATGTACAGATAATGGAGCTTGTCTCACCTTCGCACAGTGTACAGATAATGGAGTTTGCCTCACCTTCGCACAGTGTACAGATAATGGAGCTTGCCTCACCTTCGCCCAGTTGTCTAACAGATTCAAACTCGGCAGGGTAGACCGCTTTAGATACTTACAGGTCTGTCATTACATACTATCTTCTAATAGGTTACAAATGCTGAGTAGGGACAGAACAGAACTTAAATTTTTTTTTTATTTTACTAGAACTATTAAAGGCAATTCCAACCCACTCTCACAGTTGTGTAAACTATTACTTAATAATAATCCCTCAGGGTTAGAAAAGGTAAAACAAAGATGGGAAATAGAACTATCAACAACTATCTCACAACCTATCTGGGACAGAAGACTGAATAGAGGATGGCCAGTGACCAGCTCTCCAACCTGGCGAGAGTTCCACTGGAAGATTGCACTGAGATGTTCCATTGGAAGATTGCACTGAGATATTTTCTCACCCCCACCACAGTGAAACATTTCGGGCACTGCCAGTCTGATCTGAGTTGGAGGGGATGCGGAGGTATAGGAACACAGACACATATGTTGTGGGCATGCCCTAAGATTTTAACATTCTGGAGGGAGATTCATACCCTGATGCAAAATATGACAGACCTCCAAATCCCCTTTTACGGGGTCAGACTTTGTGCTGGGCCTCCCGACCCTACCCTATGATTCCAGAAGGTCCACCAAATTAGCTCATATGGTGAGGGTTGCAGCACTGAAATACATTACCTTGAGATGGCTATCTCCGCTTCCCACTACTGTGCAAAACTGGTTGTCCAGAATGACCCAACTAGAAGCCATGGAACAGATCACCAGTACTTTGAGACTACAGAGTGAAAGTTTTGTACAAACATGGTCTCCCTGGCCCCAATATCTACAAGGGCGGGATAATACCCCTATACAAGCTCCAAGAGATGAGTCTTGATCTCCATAGTCCAGATTGCCACTTACTGAGGATATGAATTGATGCCCGTTTTTCTCTTTTAAATGTAGTTTGAGTTTAATATACATACATTTCTCTTAAGACTAGGTTAGAGATGAGAATTATTAACCTATATGAGCTGAGAGGTTTATCAATATTATTTGTAATTTCTCACCTAGATTTGTATAGAATGAGGTGTATGTGTATCTTTTTAGTAATAGGACAATGTGTCAATTAGATGAGTGTATTGTATAAACTGTCAACTTGAACTGTCAAACACATCTGATATTCAATAAATATGAAGTTAAAAAAGAAAGGATTAATGCAAAACCACTATAAATATCAAATTCAAGTATTCAATTATAGAAACGATGCAAAAAAAAAAACCTTTATCAAAATTCAAATTTGATTAAATGGGAGGACAACGTTTGCACTCATAAAGAAGTAAAGATAGAGGAGAAAGAGTAAAGGAGACCAGTACAATAACATAATAATGTATGGTAAGTGCCTATTAACCACCATAATCAGCAGTTACACAGCTTTGTTATGCACTGTTTAGAATTTTAAAAGTTGTTAACCACACTTCGGAACTTCCAAACAGTGGCATAAGAAAAAAGAATGCACCAGAGTTCCATAATTCTCACACATAGAATGCAAACAGTGTTTTTTTGACCATACACTATAAAAGATGATGGCTGGGGATCAGGTGACAACTACACTGAAATCACCTCTCGTGGTTGCTAGGGCTACAGTAAACCTCTCGAGCTGCGCTCTCGAGGTTTACCATGTTGCCCTAGCAACCACTCGAGGTGATTACAGTGTGGTTATCACCGATCTCCAGCCATTATCCTCTATATTATAAAGTGCCACGATGTACCAAGAATAGAAACAGAAATATAGTATAGTTGTATGGGATGGAACAAAGAATGAATCACCACAAGTAGAAAAAGAAAAGGCGGCTGGGGGGGGGGAGGATACATATTTTTCAAGGTCAAAAAAAGATTATAAAGCAATAGTAGGGACTGGGGTATCACACAGGACTGAAGACTTTAGCAAGGCACAATGCAATATAAAAAGGATAAAAAATTAAAACTGAAAAAAGAATGAATGAATGAAAAGGGGATAATAAGTAAACAATACAAAGCTAATTTATAACTAGAATATAGTTGTGCATTAAATTTAAAACTAGAATATAGTTATGAATTAACTTTGTATTATTTACTTTTTGTACCCCCATTTCATTCATTAACTAATTTTTTCAGTTAAAATTTCTTCATGTCTTTTATCTTCATTCTTTATATTGCATTGTGCCTTGCTATAGCCTTCTGTCCTGTGGGATATCCCTCAGTCTTTACTATTGCTATATCATCTTATTTCAACCTTTAAAAATATGTCTCCCCTTTCATGCTTGTTATTTTACAGTTTTTTTTGCTGTGATCTATGAGTGTAGAGAGTTCCTTTTTGTTTATAGCAGGCTGACCTCCTTGCTCTTCACCGTGTCCTGTTATCTGGGTACACCAATTCCACTTTTGTCCTCTGGCAGTTATAGTACCTGGGTTCACCTGTCTCTGTGTTTTGAAACCAGGTGACTTTCCTTTTTGTTCAGGTACAGGCTGACTTCCTTTACGTTGTGCCATCAGGGTTCCCCTAAAACAACCTGATAGCGTTCCCCATTACCTTTGTGCTGAAAGGATGGTTGGCTGGATATGAATTGATCACTCCTTTTGGCTGTCTCCCTCATGGAGCTCAGAGTTCTATCCAACAACCATATTCTCGGTTCCTCAGGTACAGTTTTTAGGAACTGTTCCACAATAAATCTTTGATTTCCTCTACAGAGTGATCTTTTGCACCCTCTACCCAGCATTCTAGCAAATTACTTAGCTGCACACACATTTCAGCATAGCTATCTCCCAGTGCCTTTCTTAACCCTCTGAATTTTTGCCTATAGACCTCAGTGGTTAACTCAAAATGCCTCAGCAAGGTATTTTTCACTTTCTCATAGGCCATGCAGTCTTCATTGTCCATTTTGGCAAAAGCTTCCAATGTCTTGCCTGTAAGCAGTGGCAATAGGTGAGTTACCAAAGAAGCCCTGCCCAATTCAAATTGCTCACATATTCTCTTGAAATATATTAAAAACAAATCAGGATCATTCTCCCCCTGACATCTGAGAAACATTTTAGAATTAAGTTTGGCTTCATGCATCAACCCCCTCATACCTTTACTCACAGTTGGTGGTGATGTCCTCCGGTGTAGGATCTCCATCTGTCTGTCATGCTCACATTCTTTCTCTCATTCCCCTCTTAGCTGGATCTCATGCTGGCACTGTTTTCTTGCTCCTCAGCTTTTCACTTCTCCATCTTCTCTCACTCCTTTGCTGCAAGCTTCATCTTCTGCAGCTCTGCCTCAGCCTTTACCTGAACCAGGACAAGTTCTAGCTCTAACTTCTGTACCTGCAAAGCTGCCTCAGTTTTCAGTTCTGGCTCACTCTCATGCTGTACGGCCTGCCTCACAACTTTGGCTAGCAGTGACCAATTTTACAGTGCATCTCTCATCATTTTTTCAAGGATGTCTATCAGTTCCACCCATGTTTAGCCTTCCTCAGAGCCCATTTCTTTCCTTCTGCACAACTCCTGCAGATTTAGCAGTATGTACTTCTCATATGGACCAGACATAATATCTTTTATCTACCTACTTTTGCTTAGCAAAAAAAATAAAAATAAAAAAAGGGAAAATATGCAGTCTCCTTTTGTATATCCTGTTCTGTGACAGGACAATAATCTTTATACTGACAGAACTGTTTTAGATCCCACCCACTGCCTTCAGTTTGTGACAAACTGGTCTATCCAGACTCAGTCTGTGACAATTACTAGGATTCTTGAAACTTTCAGATGCCTGCAGGGGTACGTAGTAGCTGCCACTACTCAGCATAGATGCTTTCTCAGAGTATCTGTAGGTATGAATCCTTCCAGAGCCACTGCTCACACAGTACAGTGCTCCTTGCACAAGGGCAAATGATCCATCCCTATATGTCACAGCTCTGAGAACACCTTACTTTATAAGCAAAATACAGTAACTGTAACCTTCTCTTCAGAAATGGAAACATAGTTTTTATCAATTATAAATCAATTAGCTGTGCTTCAAAGGACTCAGTCATAGAAACATGAAGTACGTAAAAAAATATTTTAATACTTCAAGATATTTACACGTCTAATACAGGGTAATACACAAAGACTATGGAGAACAGTTATTGTACACAAATATAAGAAAATGGTTTGCACACAGCAGAAAGAAAACACACAGAACAATCTTACTGTACTTCCTAATTCTCAAAGTAGAATGGCTTACCCACACAGTACACCTTGCTGAATCAGGGCAGATCTGAATCTTAGATGTTAACTATTCAGAGTTCCAGACTGACTAACTCTTTGAGGCTCTGCCAGCCCTCAAGACCCTTCAGCTGCCCCCCATGACAAGGTCATCCAGTATGTCTCTCTGACATCATAGATATGACACTCCTTTTGAGTTATGGAAAAAAACTCCCATCCGGAAAGATGGACCAAACTGGAATCTCGGGATTCATGAGTTGCAAGATCTATTCCTTTGTTTTTCCTCCTGTCTCATGCAGCAAGAGTGATTGCTGCACTTATTAATCAGGGCTCTTTGCAAAACATGAGGGTGTTGTTTTGGCTTTCAGCTCTCCCATTAATGTGCCAAGGGGTCCTGTAGTACAGGCCAAAGAGATTGTAATCACTCCCTAGAGTCATCTGTCATTCCTCTTACAACTAACTTTATCAGGCAGTTTCTATCTCAGCAGAAATACTTCCAAGAGGTCTAGCTGATGCTAAAAATTAAACACAGAATCATGAAAACACAATTGCATAAAAGCGGCAACAAACACAAATATTCCAAAACTTGCTGCAATACTACCAATTAAGCCTGTAAAAGTTAGTTGGCTGCGTCCATCTCTTGTTTTAAATTCTTAGTAGCTACTGACAGTGTCCCCCTTAGAGCCCTCACACAGAGTAGTGTTTTTCCTTTTTTACTCACCTTTTAGAATTTGAAGACACTCGGTAGTCGATGTTTTCCATACCCTTACTGTGCAATCTTGAGAAGAACTGGCAAAAAGTGTGCAGTCAGGGGAAAATGTGCAGGCTTTCACTGGACCTGTATAGAGCAGAACACTGATTCTGAATTCATAATGCTGTTGTCTACTTTAAAATCAAATTTTGTTTTAAGCATTAAAGAGGGGGCCAGCTACCAGCAAACAAAAACATCACAACTAGAAAAGAATGTGTTTATTCTTAAAAAGAACAACCAGTAATATCTCCTGACCAGTTTAAAAAAAAATACATCTTCACAATATTTTATAATACGCTTGAAATTATACTGTAGTTTTTTGAAATCTGTAACTTTTGAGCTGTTAGCCTTAGAAACGTTTTATTTAAAATTTTTTCTAGTTTTAGATTGCTAACCTCCTCCCCATCTGACTGGAGCCTAAATTTCCCATTTTAGTTTACTAGTTTCCTCTTCACCATAGTTAAGCTAATTTATTTCCCCTTTTAGTCTATTTTTTTTTATTTCCTGCCTCCTAGCAATTAGTTTTAATTCTGGTCTCCCACATATAGTTAAGATCATATTCACCTTACTCAACTTTCGCTTCATTTGGGTGAAACTTTTTCCCCTGTATTAACTGTGTTTATAAAATGGGTCTGAAGATTTCTACATCCTGATTGGCTGAGAGGTACCTCTAGCCGTATCCTTATCATGGCATATTGTGCCAACTGGCACCTCTCCAGCCAGTCAGGACTGATAACAAGACTGATCACTGTGCCAACGTCTCTCCTGCAGTGTCGAAGCTGGACCTCCCCATGATCTGAAACTGTACCCAAGTATAGTACATTTGCCTACCCAGTGAAGTACAGTAAACCTATTAATAACAAAATTTCTGACCTTTCCTAAGTCCAGCTCAGAAAAAAACTCTACAAAAGTAGAATAATAGCTTTAAAAATCCCAACGATCCAAGACTGGTGGCTAATCACCAAGCAAATATATCAAATGGAAAAAATCACCCATAAACTTAATGAAAGAGAGGAGAAGTATAATTCCACATGGACACATTGGTTATTATATTACATGCTAAAGGATGAAACCTTTGTCCCCTAAATCCATTAAAACCATTTTATCCTAGTACTCCAACTTCTGCCTGGGCCCCCCCCTTTTCTTCTCTCCTTCCCACTCCTCCCCCTTTTCCCTATCATGGGGACACTCAAACCAGTCTAGGGCAACTGGGGGCACTGCTGGAGTCCTGACCCCTCCTCCCCTAGGGCTATACCCATAACAACCTGCCTCCCATGAACCAATTGGCCATAAATACCAGGGGTATGAACCACACAGCCACAACTTGGGAGGTTGAAAGGAATCTGAGGAGGGAATGCTTGGTATCCATTTTTGTTATTAAACCCAATAGAACTCCAGAATGTATAACTTCACAAGTACACCACTGAAGGCAGGGTGGCCTAAGGTAATAATTATACACTGTTCCTAATGTGATATCCTGTTATGATTTTAAAGATGTTAGTAGGACATCTCCCAACGATGCAAATAAGTACTGATATAATGTACCTCTCAAGACCTGTCAACTATTTGTGTATGAAAAAACAATAAAGATGATATTTATAAAAAAAAAAAAGAAACTAGAATAATAAAAGACCTGCCTGCGATCCAGCTAGTGTCATAGCGCGTGCCTGCAAGAAACCACTTTCAAATGAAAGCCGACAACCTGCCCTTCCACTCGTTTCAAGCACTGTATTGAGCAAAAAAAATATGCCATGATTCAGTAGCTGTACCTTCTATTTAACCCCAAAAAATCCGACCACAATAGTAAAAGCAGACCACAAAACCTGAAGTAGCTCACTCACAGGTCAGTACATTCAACGGTTGGCACCACTGTAATCGCATTGTCCTTGCCCCAACTACACATGCAAAGACCCCCCAAAAACCATTAACATCGAGAAGCATAGAAGCAGATAACATAAAAACAAATTACAAAAATATTAGGAAATTAAATACAAGCTGACCGCAAAACACAAAGTGGCTTAAGTGCATACCTCTCAAGTGTCCCTTATTACAAGGGACATCCCTCATTTTCCCCCTTAAAATTGCTCTCTCTCATCCGTCCCTCATGAAATAGGTGCTGACTACACAGAGAATGTGCTGTAAATTCTGACTTTAAAGCAGAAACTCTTAATATTCTAGAATACTAAATCCAAAAATAAACTTTGTACAAGTAAACACTAGGGTTTTCACAGTGTTCTGAGATTGTATCTCTATGTTTGAGGATGTGCCCCTCATTCTGAGGGTCTGTGTCCCTCATTGTCCCTCATTTTGAGTGTCCAAAAATGTCTATGTCCCTCATTTCAGTGACAAAAGGTTGAGAAGTATGCTTAAGTGTGTACAGCAGCTCTCAGCTGACATGCTCGCTTCTCAGCTGCTCCAGCTGAAATCCGGCCATCTCACGCTCTGGACAAAAAAGTGCCTGATACTTAAATAAACAAAACAAAAAAATGGAAAATAAATAAATAAATAAAAAGAAGTGTGTGTGTTTTTTTTTGGGGGGGGGAATGAGACACAGACACCAACGCCCTCTAGTGGCTTCCTTTTACATATACTCTCATTGCACACTTACCCATTACACTTGATCTGTTGGTGATCTCAGAATCTTGGTTCTCCCCTCAGGATCCTTGGTTCCTCTGTTGGCATCCTCCTTTTCACCATTATTTGACAGGATGGAGCAAATGGGTGGTGAGTAACCATCTATCTCTCCTCAAAACTCCAGTTTAAGCCTGTGCTCTCCATCTCTATCCCCTCTGTCTATGGGTTGCTTCTTCTTAAGCTCTTCGTCCCCTTCTCTACCACCAAATATATTGCTGGTGTCTACTGTTGCCCTGGCATGTCACCACTTTCAGTAAATGAATTACTCACCACCATCTCCTCCTAGACCTCCTCTGGAGAGTTACTCATACTAGATGATTTCAATTTAACTTGACTCTTCCCCCCTTCATAAATGTTGTCTTTTTTTTTGTAAATAACATTTTTATTAGGTTTTTCCAGCATATATACATTTACATCATCAGGTCAGACATATTCCATTTATTTTATCTACAGCTTCATAAATGAGGGAGGGAAATTCAGAGTAATATAGAGTTACATACACATTTCTTTAGGTTTCGTACAGAGTGCAGGAAAAATGTAATTCATTAACAATTATTCACAATTTAACATATGGAGGAATGTTCTCTCTGGAGTGGTAAGTTCCTATTCATGGGTTTCCATAATTATTAACCCTTATATAGTTTATGTTTGTAGTCACATAATTTCCCCAAATATCAATTTATTCAAAACCTTGCCTATTAATCAGTCTAGTCATCTCCCAGCACCACTCTCAGCAGATCTTACTTTAGTTAATGCAATTATTTGGTGGATCTATGTTCCAGTATATCAGTGCAGTCAGTACAATCCCTCTCATTTCGGGTTGCAATCTGTAGTTTGTGGTCTTTCATCTATTTGCGAGTCCCCGGTACCCCCTTCCCATTTCTGCTGATCCACCTTGTCTTTCCTTGGGGCCATTGCACTGTATTTTCCCAGGACTGCTGATTGAGATAGTTTAACAATGGACTCATGATCTTTTGAACCTGGGGAGTAGTTTCAAGGGTTAGAAGACATCTCCTCTCTTTAAGGTATGAAGGTAGTGTCTTTTAACATATAGTATAACTGCCATCGAGTCCATCTAGTAGTGAATTTCTCTTTATGTTCATTTAGGTTATGGGTAATTCTTCCCATATTTTAGATTTGCCTTGTAATGTCCCACCAATTTTGTATCGTAGGGAGTTTGGCAGTCAACCACAGCTTGGTGATTGCCTTTTTTGCCGCAGTGATGAGGAGGAGAAGAAGATATCTCATATTAGGACCTCTGAGTGTTTTGGGAAGAATGAGAAACAGGAACATTTCCATTGTTAATTGGAGTTGAGGGTCGAATATTTCTTGTAGTTGGGCCTGGAGTTGTAAGAAAAATGAATTAAGGATCGGACAGGACCACATTATATGTGAGTGATTCGCCCTTGTTTCACTACATAGGCACCAGCAGTGTGCTGAGTTGGCAGGAGAGTAATGGCTTGTGACTATTGGAGTTCTGAAAAACCTAATTAGGTGCTTCCACGCATATTGACGCCATTGGTACGAGCCAGTCACTCAGGCTGAGTAGCTACATGCACGCTGCCAATACGCCAGAGTGAGCTCATATCCCATCTCTTGCCCCCACTGCCTATGGATATTCTCGGTAAGGGAGTCCCTCTGTGAATTCAGTCCCTGGTAGTAAAAATATACTAGATGGTCCTGTTTTGAGGTGTTGTTAAGCTGCATTTGGCTGTGAATTAAGGTTGGGTATTGTTCTGGTAACCAAAGTGTCGCTGGTAGCTTCTTTATAGAGTGGTGGAGTTGTAGGCAACGGTAGAAGTCACGATGGGGTAGGGGGTATTTCCTCTGGATCTCTGCATATGTCCATATGTTGCCCTGTGTCATTATTTGTGGTATGTATTTTAGACCATATCCTTCCCATCTTCGAAAGCCAGTGTCTAGGCTATTTGGGGTGAAGTCACTCAGGCTACAGATTGGGCATAAAAGGGGCTGAAAGGGGACCAGGCACTGATTAGCCTTAATAGTCTGCCAGTTTTTAAATTGGGATATGAGCCATGGGTTTAATGAGTGACATAGTGTCTGTTTTACTGTTGGTTGGTACAAAATTTGAAAGTATGCATGGTCCTCCATCAACGTCCTCTCAATCTCCAACCAGCGTGGGCCAGAGGTCCTATTTTGCCGGGCCATTACATGTGTTAGTGTCGCTGCCTGTTGATACAGTCGCAGGTCTGGTAGCGCCAGTCCTCCTTCCTGGCATGGAAGGGTCAGGATTTTTAGGCGAACTCTAGGTCTTCGGTGTGCCCATATAAATTTAGCTATTAGAAGATTCCATTCTCAGAAGGTCTTTAGTGGTATATGTATAGGGAGATTTTGAAATAGGTATAGTGCCCTTGGTAGGATGACCATTCTGATCAAGTCGATTCTCCTTGTTAGGTTTAGAGGTAGGGTCGCCCATGTGGTCAGGTCTGCCTTTAATTGCACCGAGAAGGGTAAATAGTTATGTTTGTAGCAAGTTGTACAGTATGTGTGTGTGGGATAGCTGGATGCCCAGGTATCTCAGTTTCTGCAAATTCCATATGCCTGGTATGATATTTTGAATATGAGGTGAGGGAGTATAATTAAAGGTTAAAATCTCTGTTTTAGTCAGGTTTAATTTATATCCTGCTACTTGGCTGAACTTATCTAGAATTTGTTTTACTATGGGGAGGGATTTTTCAGGATTTTGGAGGTATAGCAGGATGTCATCCGCATATACTGCAGTACGGTGTTGAGTATCACCAATTGCTATTCCGTCAATTGTTTGGGTGTCCTGAATTTGCTGTGCAAGGGGTTCAATAAATGCTGTGAATAGCAAGGGGATAATGGGCATCCCTGTCTGGTGCCTCTCAGTAGATGAAAGTAGTTGGCATGATGTCCATCCACCATCACTCAAGCTTGGGGTGTGGAATCAATGTTTTTGAGAACTCTGATAAGGGTGGGGGGGGGATCCGAATTTTTTTAGTGTAAGGTATAAAAATGGCCAGGCAGCCCTGTCAAATGCCTTTTCGGCATCTAGGCTGATCAGAACTGAGGGGGATTTAGAAGTTTGCATCTGATGGATTATATGAAGGGAGCGTTTTATATTTTCGGTTGTAGATCGAGACCTTACAAAACCGGTTTGGTCCTTGTGTATTAGCTGAGGGAGGTATTGATCTATCCTGTTTGCTAATATGCTCATGAATAGTTTATAGTCTTGATTAAGTACTGATATAGGTCTATATGAATCACAGAGTTGTGGGTTCTTATCTGGTTTAGGGATTACTGATATAGTCGCATAGGACCAGGAGGGCGGGGGAAGGTCTTCTTCAAGAATTGAGTTAAATAGGCTAAGAAGTCTTGGGGTAACCTGCACTTTAGTTACTTTATAGAATTCAGAGCTGTATCCATCTGGTCCTGGTGATTTAAGGGCTTTGGCATTGGCAATGGCACTAACTACTTTGCACTCCACAATTGGGATCATTAGAGATTCTTTTTGGGTTTCTGTGAGTTGTGGTAGGGTAATTGTTTGAAGGTAGTCTGTTATTTGCTGTGCGTGTGGGGCTTGCTCAGGGGTGTATAACTTAGCATAGTATTTAGTGAAGGCATCAGCTATTTCCTGTATATTGGCAAGGGGTTGGCCCCTCCTCTGGATGGCGGATGGTGGAGATTGTAGCTAACCTCCTTTGTTTCCTGATCTGGTAAGCTAACAGTCGAGTTACCTGTGGGCCCACTTCATAATACCTCTGCCTTAAGAAGGTCAGAGCTATTTCAGTTTGTGTTTGGACCAAACGGTCCAGGTCTAGTTTAGTTTGTTGCAACTGAGTGTATACTGAAATATCACCCTGTTTATGGGCCATCTGTAAAAAGTGGAGTGATTCCTCCAACCCGGCCCTCTGCTCCCTACGTTGCCTACCCATCTCTGCCATATATTTTATGATGTGCCCTCTGAGAACCGATTTGATAGTATTCCAGTGGAACGCTGAGGTAGTGTCTGCTGGGGGGTTATCTGTTATGATTTCAGTGATTTTATCAATGATAAACTCCCGAGATTGCTTCTGAGGGAGATAATATGGATTGAATCTCCATCTTGTGCTTTTGGGTTGAAGACCCGTATCCCATGAAGAGATCAGGGGGGCATGATCCGAAACGGAGTTGTCCCCCAGTTGGCTATCCTGTAGAACTCCTAGAATCTCCACCTGTGTGAATGTGTGGTCAATGCAGGAGTAAGTGCAATGTGTGGATGAATAGTATGAATAATTTCTTGTTTTTGGGTGTAGTTTTCTCCAGACATCACACCACCCCACCTCAGTCACAAATCTCCTGAAAAATTTTTGTGTGGCTGACTGCTTAGGAGGTCTCGAATGTGAGGTATCCATAGTGGGGTCCAGTGTGAGGTTGAAGTCCCCGGCCATCAATAGGATCCCCTTAGTCTCCTGTATTATCCTATCCAACAAGGATTTCAGCTGTGGAACTGGCAGACCTGGGGGGAGGTATACATTAGCCAGAGTGACTTGTTTCCCATTGAGTGTTCCTTGTACTATAATTAACCTACCCCCCAAGGTTCCGACCAAGTTGAGTTTACCCTAAAGGGGGGGGGTGTGTGGGTATGAGTATTGCCACGTATCTTCATCTGCCTTCTTTACTAGAGGAGTAGTAGACTTGACCTCTGCTTAGTTTGGCAAGTTTTACATGCTCAGTGTCATTTAAGTGTGTCTCCTGAAGGTATATTAGGTCAGACTTAGACCTTCTAATGTAGGCCAACACCTTCGACCTCTTAACTGGTGAGGACAACCCATTAATATTTAGGGACATTAGTTTCAACTTAGAAGGATACATTCCTGGATTTTATAGTCTGGTGGTAACTTAAACCTCTGTCTTTCATAGGGGAAGTTCCCATTGCTTGCGTTAAATTAAGCATTTGTATGAAGCAGTAAGAAGACCTGATGATTCTATTAAGACAACAACAACAATAACATGACAACAAATTCTGACATCCAACATTTGGTAAAAACAAACATTTTGGAATCGATAAAGTGACCAACATGGTCTCCTTAACGAGTGGTAACAAACTTGTACTTCCACTGATCGGGATAGGGTCCCAGTCGTACGGTAGGGTTTGGCCCCTACTTCACGACCCTTATCAACTAAGGGTCAGTTGACACTTATAGTGCCCTGTAGGTAAAAGGTACATGGGGTGAGCGATGTTTGTTATCGAACGTAGGGCTTCCACCTGAGTTTAATGGGAAACTGGGGGAAGCGCTGCAGGTTCTTGGTTATTGTCACCTTTGTTCGGGTAAGAGACCTAGCAGCGCAGAGCCTCAGTCTGATTGCCCAATGGTAATCCCCAGAGTGGGAGAAAGAAAAGAGGAGAGAAAGAGGGAGGAAAGAAATCCCCCCAGTCTCCCTATCCCTCTCATGTTTGCTGGGCATGGCTTCTGGTGAAAGTTGTTAGCTCCCCCCCCATACCCCCCTTGTCCCTGCAGTCCAGGTATTGCCTAATTAAGAAAGAGCTTCCCTTATGGCTCTCACTAATCCCACCCTCATACTGCGATTGTTGCTAGATGTTCTCGTGCTATCAGCTTTCGCATAGCTCAGGCCTCATGGTCTGTCCCTACTAAATCACTCTGAGCCACTCTACGTTGGGTGTAAGCAGCATCAGGGTTTTCAGTCATAGTGGGTCTCCCCTCTTTGTCAAGGTCAGCATCGTGATTAATTTGGGCTACGTATGATAGAGTCATGAGGATAGCCCGGGATCCAGTCCACCCTCCCCCCCCCATCATTGTAAACCTCTCCATTCCCTCTAGGTTTTGGGGCTTAATGATTCAGATATTTCATGTCTGCAGGGTCCCTGATTTTATCTTGCCTAGGTCTACACCCCCCCATGTAGGTGGCGGTATCTTTTAGTTTTAATTCCATCCCAGGCCCTGTTCCATTTGCCTTCCCCCCTCGTGGCCATACCAGTTACCCTGTATAGGCATTACAACTAGTCATTCCATCTCTATTTCAGACACCTATTGAGGCGCACAGTATGTGATCATCCTCAACCGCCCCCTTCCATCTACCCTCCAGCCCCAGAGAATCTTTCCTTCAATTACACTATAATTTTATTTAACAGCACTTCTTAATTTCCCTTAAATCAGGATCATCAACACATCTCAGAGTCCCTTCTATTTATACTTGCTGTGGTTCAGCCCTCTGCAGCTTGTGCTTCCTTTCCATTCTTCTCGGGTTGTTGTCTGGCTTGTAGTGCGCCCATTATCTTCTGCATTGTTTCTGCTCCCTGTCGGCATCTGGAGTCCCTCAGGTTATTGCTCCAGGCCTTCTGTGTGAGCTTGGAAGTGACTGATCCCTCTGAGTTGGCACGGTGTTGTTCAAGTATTATTTTCCAGGATTTCAGCTCAGCTGCCGCTGTTGTGGCGTTGTCGAAAGAGAGAGGGCCTTCCTGGAAAAAAATCACAATTTTAGCGGGGTAGGGTGTCCTGAAACATATGCCCACTGTTTTCAGAGCTTTCATTATTGGGATATATGCTCTTCTCCGTGCCATCACCTCGGGGGCATAAGCATTGTCAAAACACAGTCTCTGGCCATTAAAAAGCACCTCTCCGCATTTCCAGGCCATGTGTAGTACTGTTTCTTTATCCTGATGCCGTAGGAACTTTATCAACATTATTGGGGGTGGGCTCCTAATGCAGGCCTGGGTCCCAGGGTCCGGTGTACATGCTCTATTTCAAGCAACAGGGTTTCTGGTAGGTGTAAAAGTTCCCGAAGTGTTTTTTGGATAAAATGTGTTACCTCTGTACCTTCTGCCCCCTCAAGCACACCAGATAACCGTATGTTATTTTGTCAGTTCCTGCTTTCAGCATCTTCGGCACGGTCCTGTAAGGCCTGGAGGTTATGATGCAATTGTATGAGGGCCCGCTCCGCCTCATCCCCATGTTTTTCGGTGTCCGTTGCCTGGGCTTCGATGGCATCCTGGCGTTTCTCAAGCTTATTGATGTCTGTTCGTAGAGCGGTGGCTGTGGATCACATTTCTTTACGGAAATCCCAGAGTTCCTTTAGCACTTGTGTCATTTGCTGCTGGAGAACTGTGTAAAATACCTGGTCACTGGGAGTAGTACTGTGACGGGAGGCCTATGAGGCCCGGGATCCCTCACTTTTAGAGTCTTCATCCATTGATCTCCCACCATCTCGGCGCTCTGGAGGTCTGTGTTTAGCTTCCCTGCATTTTTTAGACATTATTTTACCTCCTGTATTTTATTTTCCCTGTTGTTTTTGAATAAAAGTGTATTTAGAAGGCAATTGAATCATTCTCAGCGGGAGCCCCTCGTTCTAGGCTGCAGACTATAGCATGACGTCACCGGAAGTCACATAAATGTTGTCTCAATGTGAAGTCCCTTCTTTTAATTCAACTCATCTCTGTCCCCACTCACTATAATTTCAAATCTCTAAATCACTCCCTCTTGGACTGGGTCCTGTCCTCCCAGCCCCATCATACTGTGGATGCTAGTACCCTTCCTGATGCCCTTAGTGACTACCACATTGTCTATTGTGAGCATAAGATTAATCATCCCAAAGCTCCCCCAAAATCCATTCAGATCTGGTCTTTCTGATCGCTGGATTATTCCAGCTTCATTCTGACCTGATAGTCACTAACGGATCTCCAATTTTTCACCTTCAGATTCATGTCTGTCTGGGATTATCATGCCCCCCACAGAAGAGCCGTGGTCCAAGATATCACCACACTTGAATCTCAGCAGAGTTGCTGGCTTGTCATCATGAGTGTCATCTTGCTTGGGAGACCTACAATTTCTCTGGCTCTTCTGAGCTTACAAATTACCAGACCCTTCATAATGCCTGTACTACAGCCATTTGGCCTGCGAAGTCTGAACATTTTGCATCCACACTCCAGAACAACATTAATCACACCTCTAAGTTCTGGAAGGTAATTCATGCCCTTTTCTCCTGTGCCCGATCCTTCTTCTCTCCTCCTACTCTCCCCTCTCTTTTTTTCTCTACTCTTGCGCTCTCCTCCTCTACCCATCCTACTGCCCCTCCTCCATTTTTTTTATTTTCACTCACTACCCTTGCTACTGCTTTTAAGGCCTTCTTAGATTTAACCCCACACAAGGGCGGTAGAGCTGATGGTCTTGACCCCAGACTCCTGTATTTCTCTGCTCATGCCACTGTCCTCCCTATCACCTACCTACTCAACCTCTCTTTTTCCTTATCCTGTGTACCTAACTCTTGGAAATTGACTACTGTCATTCCCCTTCCTAAAAGGGGCAGCATTTCTTCCACTACTAACTTCCATCCAATCTCTTTCCTCCCCACACTGGCTAAACTCCAGGATCATCTTGTTCTCTCCAGACTCTTCCCCTCTTTTTTTGACTCAGCCTCCTTCTTCACTCCTTTCCAATCTGGCTTTAGTAGGTTTCATTCTACCTCTACCTCTTCTCCAGCTCATTGATACTATCGTCTCCGGCATGGATCAGGGCCTTGTCATCTCCACCATCTTTGTCAACTTAGCCAAAACTTTCGACACTGCTGTCCACCCCATTCTTCTCGACAAGTGTAAGGTTGCTAGTGGTTCCACTCCTACCCTGAGGGCAGGTTGTAAGCTGTCTGTATTGGAAACGTCCTTTCACCCTCCACTCCCAATCACCTCAGACATCCCCCAAGTGTCTATCATTGGCCCAATTATTTTCTCTATTTTTCTTAATGACCTCCCCACTGACTGCACCTCTGTGTCCATTTATATGTATGCAGATGATACAGTTCTCTTTACCTCTGGCTCCTCTGACCTCATGAACCAACTCCAACTGGACTTCAACAACATTCAGCATGGGTTCTGAGAAAATCAGTTAGCCCTCAGTGCAAAGAAAATGGTCTCTATGACTTTTGGCACCTAACAGAGTCTTGTTAGAGTCCCCCTTTCCTTTTTCTCATACCCTCGATGGTGCAACTATTGCAGATACCTACTCCTTCAGGTGCCTTGGGGTCTGGCTGGATTGTAATCTTGATTTCTCTGTTCATACGGATGCAATTCAAAAGAAGCTCCACCCCAAACTTGGAGCACTTTATAGAAATACGAAAAGCATCCCGCTTCCTGTTTGCAGAGAAATCCTCACTAAAATGATTCTGCCCATTTTCATCTATATAGACATTGTTTACAGTGCTGCTTTAAAGTCCACTTTAGCAAGACTGGATTCCCTCTTTCATAGTCAAAAGCGCAATTCCGGCTCCACTCACCACGTGTGCCTGCAGTACTACTCAAATGCACAGACAAAAACTGGGCACCATGATAAACACTATGCAAAAAATACTTTTAATTTTTGAAAAAGTGCTCAAGTGCTCAAAAGCAGAAATGCAGTTGCCCAACAGGTCGGACACAACTTGACCAGTTTTTCATGTAGCGTGCGTCTTCATGAGGATCCTCCTGAAGATGCTCACTACGTGTGAAACTGGTTGAGGTGTGTCCAACCTGTTGGCGACTGCATATCTGCATTGAGCACCTTTTTCAAAATTATACTTTGACAGTGTTTATCGTGGTGTCAGTTTTGTCTGTGCATCCCCTCTTTCATTCCTTCTGTCAATCTGCCATAACAAACACCTGTGTACTCACCACTGTTCTTTGTATACCTTCCTTCTTTTCTTGCTCCGAATTCTTTCTCTGTGATTTCTGTATTCACTCCTGTAGTTGCGTTTGATATTGGGGTGGTCTTCTGTCACCTGACTTCCACTCTGCACTGACACTTGCACAGCCCCTCTCCCCGGTTCATTGGTCACTACTCCTTGCTTCTCATATTATTGTTTTGTTGCTCACTTGATAAATGTTCTCTTGCCTGTTCCATAATTTATTGTATGGTAATTTACCTTATGGCAATTTTATTCTTGAAGCATTTCTTGTAATTGTATAGTTTTAGACCTGTTTCTATATTGTTGCATTATTTTTGTATATTGTACTTTGTATCTGTTCTGTTCTCTTCCCCTTCCCCCAAGGACACATCTGGAAAGCTGATCCATCTCAGTATGACTTTCCTTGTAAAACATTTGAAATAAATAAATGGATAACTACATTAATCAATAAATAAATGTAAGATTGGAGTCTAATAAACAAATATATATTACTGATGCATATATATATATATATATATATATATATATATATATATATAAATGTAGGAAAAATCAGTTTCAAACAACATGAAGTCTTGCTGTATTCTGACATATGTAGTTAGGTCCTGCCGGGCAGTTGAAAGGCAGAACCTAACTGCATATGTCAGAATACAGCAAGACTCCATTAGAAGAAACAACATTACTAAGGTGAGTAATTTTTTCTTTAGTCAAACCTATGACTTTATTACATGAACAAAATGCATTTTATCATAATTATGTCTCTGGAATATAATTTTTCTCTATTCTGTTGACAAAAAGGAGTAACCTAAAATCATTCTGTTCCCAAACCAAATGATATGCTACGTTTTGTAGAAATTACAGAAATAGAAGAAGAATGTCCATTTATGTTATGCTTTTCATACACACCATATCCAAAAGTGCTTTACAAGTAATGGGAAGAGACTGGTAGCATAGTGGTTATACATGTGTAGTGGTGACCACATCACTTATCAACACCCACACACAATCACAGCCACCTGTCTGAACTAGACTCATGCATTCTTATCCCATGGAACAAAATAAATCCTTATTAAGATACATAGGTACATAGAATATGTCGGCAGATGAGGACTGCCTGGCCCATCTAGTCTGCCCATTTTTTTTACCTTTAGCTTAAGCAGCAGACTGTAGCTGATCTGTGGCTTTCCTACTCTTCCTATTTCTAAGGTTCCCTTTTGTATGTCCCATGTATTTTTGAATTCCTCCACCGTTTTTGCCCCTATCACCCCTTCGGGGAGGCTGTTCCAAGCATCCACACCCTCTCTGTAAAGAAATACTTCCTCACATTACCCCTGATTCTTCCTCCCTCCAACTTCATCTCATGTCCCCTAGTTCTTGTCCAGCTTCTTTTCTGAAAGATGTTACCCTCCTGTACCTTATTGATCCCTTTAAGGTATTTGTGCATCTCTATCATGTCCTTCCTCTCTCTTCGCATCTCTAGAGAAAACATATTGAGGTCTTTCAGCTGCTCCTCTGGTGCAGCCTCTGTACTATTTTTGTAGCCCTTCTTTGGACTGCCTCCACTCTGTCTATGTCCTTCCTGAGATGTGGTCTCCAAAACTGGACACTGTACTCCAGATGAGGTCTCACTAATGATCTGTATAGTGTCATCACCAACTCCTTTTTTCTACTTGTGATGCCTCTCTGTATGCACCCCAACATCCTGCTGGCCCTTCTAACCACCTTCTCACACTATCCAGCCACCTTTAGGTCCTTAGATATAATTATTCCTAGATCCTTCTCCTGTTTGGTGGCCAACAGTACCTCCTCCCCCCCACTGAGTACTCCTCTCTCGGGTTCCCGTGACCTAAGTGCATAATTTTACACTTCTTTGCATTGAGTCTCAACTGCCATACATTTGACCAATCCTCCAGCTTATTCAGGTCCCTTCTCATTCTTTTCCACTCCCCCCTGGTGTGTCTATCCTATTGCAGATCTTTGTGTCGTCTGCAAAGAGACACACCTTCCCTTCCAGCCCCTCTGCAGTATTGCTTATTAAGTTCATTGTGTGGACAAAATTATGTACTGTATTCTTTGGACAAAATGTTAGTGTTACAAATGGCATCCATTAGCACAGTACTTTGCAGCGACTCACTTGGATGCCGCATCCCTGCCACCATTGGCAGTGCCATACAGACACATACAAGGATGTCACAGCCCTGCAGCCACTGGCAGTACTGTGCAGTGATCCACAGTGACTTTCAGAAATGTCCCAGCCAGGCACCCATGAGCAGCAATCTGCAGGGACTCGCTGCAGAAGAATTAAGGGCCTGATCTACTAAGAGATCCAAGATATGCTCTACATAGCTTTGTGCCCCAATGCCTGTCTGCACTAAATCCACAACCCCTCTACTGCCCTCTGTTAGTGTTGAGCTTCGCACAGGGGTGGGGATATCCTGGGGCAGAGCTGCACCATACACTAGGCATACAATCAGATGCCCATGCTGGATCCGAAGTAGATCCCCTGTTCTGCACAGAGATGTTTTAAGTGTGGGAAGCAGGATACAGCAGCTCTTGAAGGATAGCTACCCTCAGCTAATATAAGAGATGTTAACTGCTAAGCAATCATAACGAACAAAGTGGTAATCTTTCTAGTTTCTTGTCTGATTCTCTTGTGGATTATGATGTTACAAAGAATGATGTTGTTTTATGTCACTTGTTCATTATCAGTGTGTAGCAACTGATATATATGTAAGGAGGGTAGTTACAGAGTCCAAGCCCCACTTTACACTGCCACTGAACGACCGTGGATGTTGCGGCAGCTCCTGGGTTCTGAGGTTGTTTCCACATACTCTATATGCATGGTGCCACTACTCAGAGATACTTGTCAATGGGTTAGCTGACACCTGAGTACAACCCCCTGGGATACTGTACCACCCCACCACCCCTCTAGCGTGGCTGCCTCCCCAAAATACCCCACAGCTGGATATACTTGTTCAGATAATGAAAATGACAGAGTAACAGTAACACACACTTTTATTATAGCACCGACCCCTGCAGTGAAATGGGTTAGCATAGATATTCTTCAGTCCCTTCCCTAAGGAGGCAGTATAGCTTAGTTGTTAAGAGCACTGAGCTGCAAACCTGGAGACCTGAGTTTGAATCCCTTCAGCCTCCACTTGCATACTGTGTGATGCTGAGCAAGTCATTTAACTTCCTTGTGCTCAGAGGTCACACCTGGAAACAAGCTCTGGCTTAGTGTGCCTTTCCTGCTTAAACAATTCAACATAGGCAGGGTGCAGGATAGTGGGGAACCTCTGTTTAGGCAAACCTTTCTTGGGCAAAAAGCTGGAAAACATACTTTTCAGCTGCCGTTAACTAAGCCCAACTATGTGCAGCTCTCCTCATTACTAGTATTCAAATACACAGCCCCAGTATACGCGACCTGTAAAGGCAGCCACTACCCCCCTCCCATCTAGTACCAGGATTTTGGTGACACACTATTGGAGTTCCTGTATAGCAGACCCTGGGTAGAAACATAGACTTTGACAGCAGATAAGGACCTCTTGGCCCACCTAAGTCTGCCCATTTCTCTATCTATTGGATAAGCTGCAGATCCTAGTTAACGAACAGCCTACTTCTTCCTACCCCCCACCAGAATTGCCTTATGTCTGTCCCATGCATTCTTGAATTCCCCCACTGTTTTTGACTCACAACCTCCTCAGGAAGACTGTTCCATGTGCCCACCACCCTCTCTGTGAAAAAATACTTCCTCACATTGCCCCTGAGCCGTTCCCCCTCTATCTTCAAATTGTGTCTCCTTGTTCTTGCACATCTCTTTTTCTGAAAGATGCTATCCTCTTGGACTTTGTTGATTCTCTTGAAGTACTTGAAAGTTTCTATCATGACCCCCCTCTCCCTTCTTTTTCTTTCCTGAAGGATATACATATTAAGCTCCTTTAGTCTCTCTTCATATGGCTTCTGGTGCAGACCCTGCACCATTTTAGTTGCCCTCCTCTGGACTGCCTCCATCCTGTCTATGTTCTTGCAGAGATGGGGGTCTCCAGAACTGCATGCAGTACTCCAGATGGGGTTGCACCAACTGTCTGTACAGTGGGATAACAACTTCCTATTTTCTACTGGTGATACCTCTCCCTATATATCCCAGTAGCCCCCTAACCCTCCTTACTGCCTTCTCACATTGCTTGCTTACCTTTAGGTCATCTGATATGACTACCCCCAGGTCCCTTTCCATTTGTATTGTTAATACCTCCCCCCCATTGTGTATTCTTCCCGAGTTTTTGTTTCCCAGGTGCATTACTTTGTACTTCTTTACATTGAATCTAAGCTGCCATACTTTTGACCATTCCTCCAACCTTGCCAAGTACCCAGTGTTGAAACACAGCAGGCCTGGTGATGTTGCAGCGGAGTGATGGACATTGGTGTGCTTAACTTATTTGCTCCCAGTGGCCATTTTGGGTCCATTCCAGCAATGGATGGTTCCAATGCCATATGGCGTCTATGGGAATGAATGAGTTTTAACTTACAACCACAGATCTTAGTTTCCCCAAACCACACAGGCCATGCAATTGCCAAAATGGCAGTTCACTCTCTTCAGACTGAGGTATTTGTAATTTCTTTAAAAAAAACTGAAATGTGTATTCTTGTTCTTTTTTATGCAGTAATCTGACTTGAACTGTAATCTGACCTGATGGCCAAAATCTGTAAATCCAAACAGGAAACTCAGACTGAATGTAGAAGCAGAGCACTTCCCATAGTTACTCATGGTTACCAGGGACAGCTCTCAGCGACTGCACTCCAGTTGGTCTCTCCGAGTCTGGGCCATGATCCCACTACTTAGTTCATACCAGGCCGGGCTGGTGTCTCCAACAATTGTTGCTCAGGTACAGGGAGATGTCTGCATTCCTCCACTGTGGGCTACATACTAATCTTATTATCTGTCACACAGATTGACATACATATACAGCTTGAACAACATTCATCCTGACACAAGGACTGGGAGTGACACATTTAGTTCATGAGCACACTAAAAGCATTTCGCTCACTCTGTGATCCTGCTCAGTTCTACTTGCCCTTGAATCATCCCCCTTTTATATGGGGCTCTGACCCAAGGGTCTAAGTGGTCACATCACATGTTGCTTGACCTCTTTAACATCTGATAGGGAAGGCAGCGGATGCCAGCACAACATCCCATCTAGTCTAGCATTAGCAACTGTTTGCATGCCCAGGATAATTATTGACTGGCTGTTCCTGAAGCTAAAGTTCACAAAATGGCAGCCTTGATCATGCAGTTTAAGTGGCCTGTCCCTCAATCATTTTTGTTCAAACATCTTTTATCACCAATCCTCTACTTTACACCAGAAGTCCTGGGGGTCAGATTCCAGATGTGCATAGTTCTGAAAGAGGGGGTTACATACATAATGTATACATTTTTTTTAAACTTGGGTGGTCTGCAGTGCCTACACTGCTGCCACCCAAAAGGGCTGAAACTATACAGAATAATGGATAGGGAACTGTGCACAACAAGGCCGTGTTTCCATTGAGAGGGCTGATGACATCATAGACCTCGAGAGCGTAGCTCGAGGTGTCCCTATGATGCCATCAACCCTTGAGATGGAAACATGGCCTTGTCTGTGGACAATTCCCTATCTGTTATTGTATACAGTATATGGTTTTGCTATTTAAAATAAAAGAGTATAAATGTGTGTTTTGGGGCTTTTTTTTTTAAGTTTCCTAATCATAACTCTCCCTGCTGCTATCGCTTCTGCTCTTCCTGCTGTGTGTTCCCCCCTCCTCCCACCACTTAGGCGCCCTCCTTGTTTGTAGAATTACAGCAAATCATTTTTCTGAAAGACAGCACCTTATGTGAAAAACTTGCCTGTCACTGACCAGCTTTGAATTAAGGAAACTGAAGCCAAAGTGAAACTGGTACTGTACTGCGCTATCCTGTACTAAGCGCTGAGAGACTGGCCACGATACGAGGGAGACAGCACTTCGATGTAGAATGGAAAAGTTGTTGTAGTACTGTAGTATAGTAGTAATGTGGCTGCTATACTACAGCAACTTTTTTTGGCATTAGCACTGTCTTACGGCAGCTTTTTGTGATAGACTGAAAATTCATCTATAATAGGGGCTACCCATATATTATAAATTCTTTGATGTTTTTCCTCTGATGTGCAGGCCTCCATGATGCATCCAGGAGGGCAAAACAACATGATGGCATCTTAAGGAGTGATAATACAGAGTTAGAATCTATATGTAAAAACATATTATAAAAAATATAATCTATTTCAGTAGGATCCCCCAGCACTCCATGCCAGGCTGAAGGGCTGGTGTCAATCAAAAATCTTTATTTAACCAGGCAAACACCGGTCATGGTAAGGGAAGGCCGATCATGCCCCCCAAAGACATATGGTGGCAATTAAGAGGGGGCATATAAGTGCTATGGCAGGGCCTTGGGCCATGGAGACTGTGCCCCCTCTGCTAGCCCTCTGCACCATGGAGATATTTTGTGAATGGGTTGTTAGCATGCATCTGTGCCCACCTCCATCCTGGCCACATGCAAAGTTCTGCATCTGCCCCGGGGATTGAGTGGGTAGCTGGCACTCACACTCTATCTGCATGCTGTAGTGTACCCTGCACTTGCAGAGGTCTGCTGACAACTTTGTGGATTGGAACCTAAGGGAGGAATGCAGAAGAACTATTAACAATTCTTCCTCTTATTAGAAAATTGGGTAAAAAGTAAAAAAAAAAAAACAATAATAAAGAAAAACAGCCCTTACAGAATGAAAATGGAGAGGAACACATGTGTAAATAAAATGTTTACCTGTGTGTCCTTTGACTTTACATATAAGGTGAGCAGTCCTGGCATTCCACACGTAGATTCTGCAGTCATCACAACAGGTTAGAAGGATCTGACAGTCAGATGACAAGGCACAGGAATTGACCTGCAGTAAAAGAACTCACTGAGTACGGATTTTACTTTTTGAGATGGTAAACCTCAGTGTCGGGAGTACTGGTGTATGGTGTACAAACTGAGGGGTTGAATGTGTGCCCTTCCTCTTTTTTTTGTGCCCCATGCCTGTCTCCGGTTACCCTCTCCCTCCAGAATCCCTGCAGCACACCCGCCTCCTTGCACCCCCATACCTTCAGTCACCAGCCTACATGGAGCCTTGGTTTTCCCCAAGAGGGGACATGGTAGACGGGATGTACCCTTGAGTTTTAATGTCTAATCCAGCAGCACAATGGTGGTGGTGTGGGGCCTAAATATGTTGGGGTTCATCATCATGGGTACCAGGACCATTTTTTCCATTTTCTTCTCAGCTCTTTCGGAAGTCGGCACACAAGGGATGCAGTGCAGGGGCACACATGATGATGTGCCAGCTATGTGCCTGACCAAAGTACTTCACTTCCAGTCTGCTTTCAGCTGCACTACCACTGGTGTTCACCTAGGTGGCAGCACTGAAGTGAAGACATTGACCCCTTCCCTGCTGGATTTGGAGAGAGTCCTCTGGGATGCTCAAACCTCCTCCTCAGACTGGTGTGACAACCTGAGCTTCAGTATTGTGTCCAGTTCTGGAGACCACATCTCCAGAAGAACACAGATAGAGTAGAGGAAGTCCAGAATAAGTAAGTAAGTAAAACTTTATTTATACAAGGTGCTTTTCCATAGCTCAGGGCACCCTCATATCATACCTATAAACAATGTACAAGAATACAAAAACATAAAAAATTATACATTCTGAATTCAACTCACAAGTTTCAGACATTTAAAATCTCAGAGGAGGGCAACTAAAATGGTGCAGGGTCTGCATAAAAAGCCTTACAAGGAGAGACTAAAGGTCCTCAATATGCACACCCTGGAAGTGGGGGGGGGGGGTATGATAGAGACCTTTAAATACCTCATGGAGGTAAATAAGGTACAAGAGGGAAGTATTTTTCAGAAAAAAGGTGCTCAGGAATAAGGGGACATGCTATGAAGCTGGAGGGGGTAGATTCAGGAAGGATGTGAAGAAGTACTTCTTCACAGAAAGAGTGGTGGATTCCTGAAAACAGTTGTGGGGTTCAAGAATGCATGTGATACGCACAAGGGGATCATATTGGAAAGAACATGGAGCAGGAGAAAGAGCTGTAGATCAAGTAGGGTGAGATCTGCAGTGATAATGTAGGTAGGGAAAAAAAGGCAGACTGGGTGGGTCAAACAGTTCTTATCTGCCATCAAATTCTGTGTTTTTATGTTCTTGAACTCAGGTCACCAGCATCGTGAGCAGTAGCCCTAGCACTCTGCTGGTGACCAGCCACTCGGATTTTTGAAACCACAGATTCAGGCAGTACACCCGCGTCCCATGTTGCATTTAGCTCCACTTTAAGTCCCAGTCGGCAACTGTGGCTTCAGTTAGACTAAAGCTGCCTGAAACAACAGTAGATTATCATAAATCAACTGTGGTTATAAAAACAGCACCTACTGCATCTACTATAAGTCCATTTAGACCAAAACAAAATGCTTGAAGTGGACTTAGTCCATGCACTGGCTGCATCTTTTGCTGTTCATACAGCACTTACCTGCAGGCAGCACAAACCCCCTTGTGTCCACGACACAGGGTGGCTGCAACCCCTGGATGCAGTGGAAGTGTTTTACTTCATAAAGTCTGCCCCTGGTCCTTAAAGAGTTCACAGTTCATTTAAAATGCAAGGTGCTGTCTCTACTCCAGCAATGCTGGGTGCACTGTTGCTTTATAGAGGGGGGGAAAAACAGAGAAACTGGCATATGAATAAGATATGTATCTTGCTAGACCAATCTGAAAGTGAACAAAGCCGAGTGTAACTCATTGGTTATACTAGAGAAATTTTAACTTTGAGCAACATTTCAGCTCAGTCTTTTTGTAGAATATTAAGTTTAATTTAAAAATGCCGGTTGTGCCGGCACAGTGGTTGGATTTCTGCTTGTGATGCTGGTGACCTGGCTTTGGGAGCAGACCCAGGTGCCAGAGGGCCAGCTGGGAGGAGGAGGAAGTCTGATCATCCGCTGGACTACTCAACTCCTCTTGGGGAAGGGGGTACCCAGGCCCGGGGGTAGTCTGACCTTTGGCGTGAGCCAGAGGTAACGCAGCCCTGACACCCGACCAGTAGGAGAGTGTGACGGACGCCGGAATCTGCCATGGCGTCATGTGGCTCATCATGCTTGGGGGGTGTACTATCTAAATACACCTCTCCCGGAGCAACACTGATGTGAGGGCTCGATAGTGGGCCTGTCCCCTGCTCGCCGAATGCCACCAGTACTGGGTCCCAATGAAGACTTGAATCCTTGGGGCAGGGGGTAAGGGGAGCCCCCCCCATCGCAACCTCACCTGGGAGATAAGCCAGCGCTCCATGGGAGACTCCGGAGGTGGGTAGTAGAGAGCAGGGGAGTTGGGTACAGCACTGGAGAGGTGGTGGTGGGGGGTTAAAAGAAAGTATATAAAAAAAATGCTGGTTGTAGTGAGAAATAAATAATGACATCCAACTGGAAAATGAATCCAGGCCTTCCAAACTCTGTCCTGGTGTTCTTCAAGCTGAGTCATCAGGCTAAGTGTCTATAAAAAATGGGTCAAAAGGCTTTTTCTTTTTATGTTTCTAAATTCTGGAATACATTACCTCATAACATAAGATCTGTTGTGAGTTGTGATCAATTCTGAGTAAGTCTCAGGAATGATCTCTTTACCTCTGATGTTTGTACTTGCATTATATGACAATTTTATATCTATTGTAAAAGCAGCAGTATTTGTTAGTCACCATGTTTTTATTTTCTTTTTATATCGATAATACATTTCTGGCAAAACATTAATATACCCATTTTTCTTTTCATTTTCTTCCTTTCCTGTACTGAGATAAAGGATTTTGAAGCTTTTAAAAATTCCCACTCCCAGGTTGGGACATTGCAAAAGAATTCTTAGTATGGGAAAAATTATTCATGAACCACAGTTGCTGGCAGAGCTTTCTAATGCCAGATGGCTCCCCTTCTTCAACTAAATGGAAGAAGCTGAGGGTACACTGGTCCTTGACAACTTACTGGTAGTCTAAAGGGGAGACCCTTGACTGGCCTCCTGGCAGATAGGGTTGAGTACCAAGGCCTACAGGAGGAAGTTCCCCATGGTAATCCATGGTGTGTAACTGTGAGATATAGTGGGCTTTTCCCGCTTTCCATTATAGCTTGAAGGGCTTCTCCACCCCCCCCCCGACAGTCCCTTGTCAAATATCCTGCAGCTTCTTGTATTTAATGTTCAAATGTTCCTGTGTGTTTGTGTTGCACTTTCCTACCACCTTCCCACACAGGAAATATGGCCAAGTGCAAAAGCCTGATTTAACCTGCGACTAGACTGTAACGCAACCTGTGGCTGTACCTAAACGTTACAGAACTATATATAATTTATAATATCTAACTGTACTATTTCACAGGTGATATTGCATAGTTTCCTCCTGTATTCCTGTTAAAAACTTTAAAAGCCTCAATAAGCTTTAAGTTAAAAAAAGTTTCTGCTCCCATGCCACTCCTGCCATGAAAACATTACATACCTTGTTGTGGGGTTGTGCTGTTTGCCATTAGAAACTTGTGGCAGCACATCCTACTTACATCCACAATATGAATCCAGCATGTACATTCAAGAGGTACCATCAATGAAAGAGATCATTAATGTAACCCCCCCCCGTGGGGTCGAGCCCAAGGCAGGGTACAGTTTATTTATTTTTTATTTTATTTAGTTTTTGTTGCCCGGGTAAGTGCACTAGAAAAATTCTGCTTATTTTCAGGCACGACCTGGGGGAGAGGGATATAGATGAATGCCAACTGACCTTGAACCAGATTAAGCTGTTGGTGGTGTTTTTGTGAATGTGGAGAAATTTGGCCAGGGCACCGGAAAAATTCCCTTACTCTTTTTCGAGAAGTACCATGGGATCTTTAACATCCACCTGAACTACCCCCAGAAGAGGCAGATGGGACCTCGGTTTAACGTCTCATCTGAAAGACAGCACCTCAGGAGTGCAGCATCCCCCTCATGCTGCACTACAGTGTCAGTATTGGGATATTAACCCAAGTGCCTGGTGTGGGGATAGAACCCACAGCCTTCTGATCTCCTGGCCTCAGAGGTGAGTGTGCTACCTGCTGAGCCACTGACACTGTTCATACCCCAGTAGGAAATTAGTAGGGGATAGGCAGCCCGGTAAGGTAAGGGTTAACTCCATGCTGCTCTTTGGGACCTGCTCTCGCACGAGAGGGTGCCATGGGAAGGCAGGCAGGATATAAACGTGGGGATGCAGAGTTGAGAGGGAGAGGACTGGTGTGGGGGCAGTTGCCTGCTCCAGTTGCTGGAGGGTTTTAGGCCACAGAGAGGAAAGAGAGAGAGAGAGCTTGTAGGAGGAGTTTTGAGCCCCATGTGGGACCCCAGCTATGCCAATCTAGTGGGACTGGAATGAAAAGCCCCATTGGGACTGCAGCCAGAGAGTGGGGCATGAGGCAGAGCCAAGGAGCGAGGTGATCAGGAGTGGTTTCGCGGGGCTTCCCACTGCCGAAGCCCTGGAGTGTGACATGGAGTGAGAAGGGATGGGCAGGTGCAGGCTGCGTCTTGGGGATGGGTTGCCTGAAACTTGTGGGGACAGTCTCCCAAGGGAAGTTACACAAAGACTGGATGGGAGTCAGGATGGAGCTAGCAGCCCTGATGTGAGACCAGCCTGTTCATGTAGAGATGCCACAGTGAGGCAGTCGAGAGGGATGTCAGGACAGAATTGGTGTCTGACCCCAAGATGAGAGGCCTGCCTGTTCTGTTGGGAAAAGATTTCAGTGAACTGTGAAGTTTAGAGCTGCCAGAATTTGGGGACATCTGAACCACACCCCATGGGAAATGGTGTGAACTGTGTGCCAAAGTGAACTATTTGCAAATGTGGACTGTTTGCTAATGTGAACTGTGGGACCATATTGGCCCAAGATATGTGCTGCCTTCCTCAACCTAATTAATTTTCTGCTCCATGGAGTTAAGCAATTTCTTTATCAAATGGGATCCCCACAGTTTGTTTGCCGAGTGATTGTCTCCAGTTATTTCTCTTAATGTTTATTATGGCTAACATTGGTTGTCTTTCAGCCCAGAACCCGAAGAGCCTTGCACACCGGTGTGACTACGAAGACCTGGTAAACACAAGCCATTCCTGGTGCAGTAGCTGCTGTAGCTGTCCCCCCACCCCCACGAACAGTGATTATCATCAGACCCCTAGATACTGGGAAGGGGTGGGCTACAATATGAGGGCTCATCTAGGATGTGTTTTGGGGTGCTTGGACAACATTTGTGACCTCCTGGGAGGGCTGGGTGATGAAGTTGCTTGTGTGGACTTTTTGAACTGGCATTTGGAACTGCACAATATGGCACTGGAGAGCAATGAGATTTTGCACTTTTGGATGGGGTGTGGGTGCCTGGAAGTCTGGAAAAGGAACCCACATGCCTGGTCCATGTACAGAATATGTAAATGGACTGGGACCAGACTGGATGATTGGACTGCCTGGGTTGCTGGGGCAGAAAGACGATTACCCCTGCCATGTGTTTTTGTTGTTGTGAAGCCAACTGATGGAGGACCCTGTATAACTGTGGCTTTTACTACATTTTGGTGAATGATCAAATGAAGAAAAATGGCTCAGGTGCCAGTAGCATTGGATGTTCCTGTGCCAGCACAAATGTTTTGGTGGATGTGTGAGATGGTGATTAAATCTTCCATGGCCGGTGAGTGTGCGGTGTGCCAGAAGAAAGGGTGCTAGGTC
This sequence comes from Neoceratodus forsteri, assembly GCA_016271365.2. Lineage (NCBI taxonomy): Eukaryota > Metazoa > Chordata > Ceratodontiformes > Ceratodontidae > Neoceratodus > Neoceratodus forsteri. The sequence continues at coordinate 320,892,314 of JADMNL010000022.1, forward strand.
GAACTGCGCCCAGTCTATCATCAGTGCTATGGGGATCGCTCCAGGGGTCAAGGGTATCAGTTTTCATCACCAACCCACCATTGGGCCAGTACACCCATTACCTCCCTGGAGTCCAAGGGACGGGAGGATTTTTCATTGCCAGCAAGCCAGAAAGAGGGAGTGAGAGCCACCGTTTTGAGTGCCCCACCGAAGAGACCCTTGGTGCCCACCCAGCCGAGTAGCCCTGCTGTACATCCACTGGAGCCAGCATGACATATGACCCTGGAGGACTTTACTATGCCTTTGCTACTCACTGATGAAGAGCAGCTAGGGACATCAGAGGTGGTTAAGGCAAAGCGGTCTGAACTGCAAGAGCCATCTGTAAAGCCTGCTGCAAACCAACAGTTAGAAACCCAGCCAGAGCACTCTGCGGAGAGACCCCCTAGTGAGAAAGGGGGTGGAGAGCAACCAGAACAGAGTAGCCTTGTGGCAGTGGATGTCTGGGAGGAGGAAGCAGATGTCGATCTCCCAGAGCACTATGCCTCAGTGGTTATGCCGTCCAAGAAACTGCCCTGTTCCCCACCATCCAGTGCTTCTCTGCCTGGTCCCACAGAGACAGTTTGGCAGATATGGGAACAGGAGCACTGTGAGAGAGAATATCGAGAAGGGACATGGCTGCCAGAAGGGCAAGCACCCAGAACCACCATAAGGAGCCTGTCTGAGTGGTTGAACTCTGAACAAATTGTGAGACATTATATTCGAGAGGAGTACCCAGAGCATAAGTACCCCTACCTGCCAGAGCGAGTATGGGATGAAAGTGATGGGAGAAGAAGGGATTGGGTGTTTCACAGCATTTTTGGTAAACTGCATAGGAAGCATGGACTGGATAATGACAGCAGCACTCCAGCTTTGCAAGAGGCCCAGCGAATTGCCTGCCAAGTCTGTTCACGAAGTGCATATGAAGGATTGACTATTACCAAGAATTGTGTTGTTCTGCAGGACATTGATGGAGGGCACACCAAGTATGCTGTGGAGGCAGCCAACTTCTTTGGACAACCATGCACAAAACCGGACACCGGGTTTTGTTTTGGCAGGAGTGAATGGTAAATGGACTGGAGTCACCCCCCCAGAGCTTCTGACCGTGAGTGTGATTAATATGGACTCATGTTAGACTTATTGCAACAACTGTTTATTGTTCTATTTTTCAGAATACTATTGCATTTGAGGTGATGGGGAATGGGTTAAGAAAGTGACTGTATGGTAATAGAATGTTGCATGCCATGTGATATCTTGTTCCAAGCAGCTATAAGGAGGTTCTCTATCTGTGGCCCACTGGGCTGTTAGTGTTAAATTGCTTTAAACAGTAACCAAGTAGTGTTCCAGTAACGTTGGGTCACTGTGAAGTAGGGTGATTTTGGGGCTATTTTGGCTAGTGGGTTGAGCAGCATGAAGTTTGGCGGCTGTGATAGGCTGGCAGTTGGGTTAGTCAGTAGCGTTAGACTAGTATTATAGGATAGTTTAGGCTTTGGGGTGCTGCATCTTGGGTACTTGGGCAAACCATCCCTTGGGTCCAGGTGGGTGGGTGGCCAAGTGGGAGCCCAAGTGGTTTTAGTGAGTCACATTCCAAGGGGCCCCGGTTTTGACTTTCCCTGTTAGCAGAATAGACCACCACGTGGTGGTGCAGCTTGTAGATCCTCGGGTTTTTGGTGGCGGGGAAGTGCGCACACCCCTCAACTGGGGGCTCAGTGGAGTGGCTGTTTGAGCCTTAGGTGATTGGCAAGAATGGCAAGCATTTAAATGGGGGAGAGTTGTAACCCCTCTAGTGGCTTAGAGCCTAAGGTGGGGTACAGTTTGTGCCCTAGTAGGAAATTAGTGGGGGATAGGCAGCCCGGTAAGGTAAAGGTTAACTCTGTGATGCTCTTTCGGACCTTTTGCTGAATGGGAAGTCACCATGGGTGGGCAGGATATATGCATGGGGACACAAAGGAAAGAGGGAGGGGACTGGAGTGGGGCAATTGCTCACTCCATTTGGCCAGAGGGTTTGAGGCTGCAGAGAGGAAAGACAGAAAGCCCGTGGGAAGACATGGCAGCAGCTGAAGTTTTGAGCCTTTTGTGGGACCCCAGCTATGCCACCCCGGTGAGACTGTAATGAAAGGCCCCATTGGGACTGCAGCCAGAGAGTGGGGCACAAGGCAGAGCCAAGGAGCAAGGTGATCGGGAGTGGTTTAGCAGGGCTTCCCGTTGCAAAAGCCTTGGGGTGTGAGATGGAGTGAGAAGGGAAGAGCAGGTGTCAGCTGAGGCTTGGGGACGGGTTGCCTGAAACTCATGGGGACCATTGCCTAAGGGTAGCTACATGAAGGCCAGATAGATGTCAGAATGGAGCTAGCAGCCCTGATGTGAGAGGCCAGCCTTTTCTGTGTGGAGATGTCACAGTGAGCCAGTCGAGAGGGGTGTCAGGATGGAGTTGGTGGCCCCAAGGTGAGAGGCCTGCCTGTTCCATTGGTAAAAGATTTTGGGGAACTGTGAAGTTTAGAGCTGCCTGAATTTGGGGACATCTGAATCACGCCCCATGGGAAATTATGTGAACTGTTTGCCAAGGTGAACTGTTTGCAAATGTGGACTGTTTACTAATGTGAACTGTGGAACCATATCGGCCCAAGATATGTACTGCCTGCCTTAACCCAATTCATTTTCTGCCCCATGGAGTTAAGCAATCTCTTTATTAAATGGGATCCCTACTGTTTGTTATAAGTGGTTGTCTCCAGTTATTTCTCTGAATGTTTATTATGGCTAACATTGGTTGTCTTGCAGCCCAACACCCAAACAGCCTTGCACCCCTGTGTGACTATGAAGACCATGAAGACCTGGTTAGCACAAGCCAATCCTGGTGCAGTATCTGCTGTGGCAGCTTCACCCCACATGGACAGTTACCATCATCATACCCTTAGACACTGGGGAGGGTTGGGCTACATTAAAAAATGTGAGTGGTGGCCATCTCTAATGGTTTTTTGTCATTAATTAAAAAAATAGCTATAAAAGTCATTTTAGAAAAATCTAAAGGAATTTAAAATATACTAATGATGCATATAAGGATGTGTGAAATACACTGCTGTGGAAAAAATGGCAAGGCAAGGCAAAATTTATTTAAAAAGACGCCCAATCCCGGAGGCTCTGGGCACCATACAAATTTTTAAAACAGAGTTTAGGCATAATAAACATACAAATTTATACATAATAAAAATATAAAATCTGATAAAATCACAGACATTACCATCAATATTTGTCTAAACATCAAAAGCTTTAGAGAAAGAAAAGTCTTCAACTGGGCCTTAAAAACATCAACTGTGAGGGCTTCCTGACCATAATTGGCAAAGAATTCCACAGAACAGGAGCGCCGGGTGCTGGAACGTCATCACTTCAGCGGATTTGGGTTTCAGTTCTGGGAATGGCTAGAAGCCACCGCCAGAGGAGCGAAGAGGGCGGGTGGAGGGGCAGGTAACAGAAGGTCCAACAGGTAACCGGGGTCCAGCCCGTGTAGGGCCTTATAGGTGAGAAGACCCACCTTAAAGAGGACTCTCCACCTGACTGGCAGCCAGTGCAACTCGTGCAAAATCGGTGTAATATGACAAAACTTTTGCTGCCCAGTCAACAATCGGGCAGCTGTGTTTTGCACCAGCTGCAGTCTGCGGAGAGATCCTCCTGTGACCCTGAGATAGAGCGCATTACAGTAATCAAGCCTTGATGTGACTAAGGCATGTATCAAGGTAGGGAGGTCCAGAGGTGGAACGAGGGGCTTAATCCTGGCAATGTTTCTGAGATAGAAAAAACAGGTACGAACCGTGGAGGATATATGAGCCTCCATGGTTAAGTCCCTGTCCAGAATCACTCCCAGATTTCGCACCCAAGAGGAGGCCTTCAATGACACAGTTCCAAGAACCAACCCAGTTTCTGAGTCAGAGGCCATCCTATCACGGACTCTGTTCAACTCCACTACCAATACCTCCGTTTTATCGGGGTTCAGTCGCAACCAGCTGGAGGCCATCTAGTCATTAATCTCGGCCAGACAGATGTTTAGCACATCCACTGCATTTGATGTTCCTGGGGCAAAGGAAAAATATAGCTGAGTATCATCAGCATAGCAATGAAAACTCAGACCATACTTCCTAATGATCTCTCCCAGAGGCAGCATGTACACTGCGAACAACATTGGGGCCAGTACAATTTCGATCCTTGAGGGACTCCACAAAAAAGGAGACTGGGTATAGATGAGGAATTCCCCATCATAGCCCGTTGCCTCCTGTTGGCAAGAAAGGACTCAAACCATTTGATGACAGTACCAGTGAGTCCACATAGATCCCTAAGGTGGATGAGCAACACACAATGGTCCACAGTGTCAAATGCTGAAGAGAGATCTAGGAGAACAAGATGACATTTTTTACCTATTAACAACTAGGATGATTATCATGAAGGGGGTTGCAGCAGCCTCAAGGTGGCAAGTTTTATTTAAGTTTTCATTTACCAGATAGGTATACTAGTTATACAAATGACTATTTATAGGCATAACCTGACATCCCTGAGAACCCTCTACAATGTGTTTTGTCGTTTGCCCTAAATGCCCCTCCTTGCACACATCACTGCTTCCTCTACTCATCCCACACATACCTCTCTACACCACTGACGGCTACTCCACTCATCACTTTTCATATCTAAATTCTGATTTGGGTCCTTACCCTCCTACCTCTCCTCTCTTTTGTCTCCCTCCCCTGATGCTTCCTATCCTCTTAGGTCTAGAGACACCTGCACTTTCTCCCTCCCACAGCACTCCTGTTCTAGCACAGTGGCATTCTCTTGTAGACTGCCCTCACTCTGGAATACCTTCCCCTCCCTTATCAGACATTCCCCTTCAGTCCCTCACCTAAAACATGCCTTATCCCACTTGACTGTGTTCTCTGATCCCTGCCCTTGCAAATGCTAATTTTTTCTCCCCATCCCCCCGAATACTTACCCCTTGCTCGACTGAACAGTGCACTTCCTTTGCTGCACCTCCTGCACTCTATTCCTGCTTGTCCCTTTCTCTATAGTCCCTCTTAGCAATTACTATCTTTCCTTCCTCCTTTCTGCATTCTCCTAAAGTCTTCCTCCCCCACCCCGGGCATCCAGCAGAGTTCTACAGTTGGGGTGCTACTACCACATAGTTAAAATTTAATTGTTAATAGGGGTCCAGGGGCATGCTCCTGGAAAATTTTTGAGATTTTTACCTTAAAATGGTGGCTTTTCCTGCATTTTAATTGACATTTTACAGCTGAACAGGAGCTACCCCGGCCAACCCAGAAGTTGACATTAAAATACTTTTTTCTGAAAAGTTCCACACACAAACACCTCTGAACTGCCCCATGTTAAGAAGGGCATACCACATTTCAACCGCTCCAAACTGCTCCATTCCACACCCATAACATATGGAAAAGGTTCTGCCCACATAGAGAAGGTGCTGCAAAATCCGACTTTAAAGTAGAAATTCAGAATACCCTGATGCTAATTTGCTGAACATTACACTTTGTACAAAATAAAAAAGGCACTAGTTTCCAGTGTTCGGAGATAGTATCTCCTATCAATGCCAGGTGGAAAATAAATTCAGAGGAATGTGTATGGAAAACTGTATGGAAAACCAGGCACGCTACCTATACCAGTGTGTCTGGTCAAATAAATGTACTAGCTGCCTGCAGTTTACTGAAAGACACAGTTCAGATCAAAGACAGTGCCAGCAGTAATTTAGCATCAATGAAGAATCCTTACCCATAGCCAGGTCTGTGATGTCCTCACTATATGTCCTTGTCCTACCCCAGTAACAAATTAGCACTTACGGTATAAGCACCAATGCAGCTGTGCATGTCAGTCCCCAGCTCAGTTACAAGCTCATCCTCCCAAACCACATTTCAGTGTGCTGTAATATACACGCAGGAATAATAATGGACTGGAACTTTCAGTCTTTTTAAAGTGATTTAGTCACATTCTGCAAGTGCCTGTTTCACATAAAGTAGTATGCCATTGCCACCCATGCTTTAGATGCTGAAGCTGCAATTTGTTTTTGTAAAAAAATCTGTCATAATCATTTTTTTGTATGTTTTTGTTTCTGCCTGCCCTCCAGTTTTGCATACAGCAACAAGTATTTCTGGGTAAACAATAGCATTGACTTAAATGTTCATTACTCAGAGGTGCAGTCCCTTATTTTGGTAGTGGGGACTGCAGAACAGCACCTAATATGTAGACCTATAACCTAGTTCTAGAGAAGCTTGAAGAAGCTAAGTATGGGTGCACATGGGCAGACTAGGTGGGCCGTAGGCCCTTATCTGCTGTCAACATCAATGTATCTATGTATATACATGTAGCAAGGCATTATGAGTACAGTGCGTAGCTGATTTTTCTGTCCCCCTTATCAAAGTACAGTGGCCTAGGTTGGTAGTGTTTACAGCAGTACAGTCTTATTTGTCAGTCTGTGTAGATATTATTTGACTTTTACTGCCTATTGCTGAAGTAACAGGTCTGAAGTGGCAGCTCCTATCAGAATGTGGGAGTGTGATGATACTTTTCTTTTTTCATGTTGTAATTTTTATTGTATTTTGAGACAAAACAAATAGAGCACTTTACATCTGTCCATACATATACCAGCATAGTACAGGTTTAATTTCCCATAAGGTCATCTAACTAGCCTTTACAGAGCTAGTCAAACTAGTGTACACAATGAATTCCCTTATGTTTCTCTGAATGCACGGTATATACCAGCCTACAACATTGTAACGCCTTTGTGGAAACATAGATGTTGATGATACATTGTAGTTCATGTGCACCGAAGTCAGTTCACTACTTCCGTCATGTCCATTGCTGGTAATAGCTGGATAACTTATAAGAAGGAGTACTTGAATCAAGAAAGCACAGTTAATTACAATAAAGGTGGTTGGAGAGAGAGAAGTCTTTCCAAGAGTCCCCAGATAATGCCTCAGACTCCGAGGGTAACCACCCCACCACCTCAGGGTCTCCCAGAGATACCCTGCTCGTCTCCACAAATGCATCCACTTTCAATCACTTTTCCCCAAGGCTCCCCTATGAGACAAAGTCAGGATAGTGGGCAAGTTGATGCATTACCCACTTTCTCCATTGGAGTTCAAAGGTCTCTGTCCAGTCTCACAACCTGGCCAATAAATGGTCCAGGGCATAGATCTTCCTGGTCAGAGCATTCCATGTCTACTTAGTGGGGGCTGCATGAGGGAACTTAGCCACTATAGCAGGGGTTCCAAAAAAATCTAGTTCACAACTTCCAGGCATATTTCTTCCAGTGCAGAGAGGCAGAAGCCTTGAAAGCCCGGAAGGACGAGGCACACCATTTGTTTGTGGGAATATTCACCTGTAATTCTTTAGACCAGGCCTTCCTTTTAGTGTCATCTGAGTCACATGGCTTCTCATTAAGAGCCTTGTATATAGAGCTAATTAAATGTTTCATGGAGACACCCCTAATATGTGATTGGATTAGAGACACCATGAGGGAGGGGCCCCTCTGCTACAATCAAGAGGACCTTCTCCATCAGCCGAAGAAAGAGCTGTAGGTATCAGTGAAAATACTTCTGTGGGAGGTTGAATGTGGACTGGAGTGATGTGAAAGGAAACAGTCCTTTAGGATCTATCATCTGAGATATATATATTTAGGCCATAGCCTTTCCATAGGTTTAGGACCTTATCGATAGTATTAGGGTGGAGAGAGGAGTCATATGCTAACACTCTTAAATATAATGCATCTGCTGAGGTAAGGTATTTGTCTATCAGAGTTAGCCAATGTCAGAAAGGCTCAGCCATATACTGGGGGAATTTAGAGAGTGGTAAGCACTGAGGCGGTAGACCAAATAGGCATCCTGTAAGGCCAAAAAGGTCGCTCCAATGAAGTTCAAACTGTTTCCGATGGGCATCGTATACCAGGTTCTGTCAGCATAATAACATTCTTAACTCGGGTACCAGGGCATAGTTCTCCAAACTGGGGAGATTCAATCCTCCCTGTTCCTGAGGGAGCTGCAGCAGGCTGTATCAAATTCATGAGGGCTGGCCTTTCCAGATAAAAGGCGAGATTAGTCTGTTCCATGCTTGAAAATAAAAGGTAGAGGGGAATATAGGAAGGGTTTGGAGAAAAAATAATATTCGTAGGAATATATTTTGGTGTTCTATTTCAACTTGAGCTAAAAAACTAAGTGGGATCTGTGACCATTTAGCGATGTCCTCTGTCAGTTTCTGGGTCAGGGGCTCATAATTATTTAGATCAGTATGGTTTAAATTTTTAATTAATTTGATCCTAGATAACGCATATCTAGCTTGTGCCACTTGAAATGGAATGCTGACTTCAGGGGGGCGGGAGGACATAGTTGTACAACAAGACCTCTGTTTTCTGTTCATTCATCCTGTACCTGGACAAAGACTCAAAGAGTCTGAGCTGGTCCCATACTGCAGAGACAGATATTTCCAGGTTGGTCAAGGTAAGCAGGATGTCATCTGCAAAAAGAGAGATTTTATGGGATTTACCTCCCATGGGGCACCTGCTATCTCCAGAAGGGAGTGTATAGCCTGTACTAAGGGTTTAAGGTATGGGGCAAAGAGCAAGAGGGGGGGACAAAGGACAACCTGGCGAGTACCACGTCAAAAAGTGATAGGGTCTGAAAGGCCACCATCAAGTCTCAAATAAGCTTGGGGAGGGGCATTATATACTGTATATTTTGAAGCTGTGTTATAATTATTTAGGAAATCCAAAGTGTGACAAGGCCACCCAGAGGAATGGCCAGGCAACCCTGTCAAAGACCTATGTGGCATCAAGTCTCAGGAGGATGAGACACAATTTCCTTTGGGTGGCGTAATCAGTTACCAAGTAAGTGCATTGAACTGCATCGTGGGCCTGACTGTTTTTAATAAATCCCACCTGGTCCAGGTCAACGAGGAATGGGAATAAGTTTTCAATTCTATGGGCAAGTACGGTCATAAATATTTTCTAATTAAAATTTTACATAGATATGGGGTGATATGAGGTGGGATGTTTAGTATCTTTATTAGGCCTGGGTATAGCGGCTATAACAGCATAGTGCCAAGAGGGAGAGGAGGCATCGCCATCCTGTATTTCATGGAATGCTGACAGGAGAGGGGGTAGCAGCTGGGCTTTGAACTCTTTATAGAATTCGAAAGGGTACCCATCTGAGCCAGGAGCTTTTAATGTTTTGGTAGGTTTAAGCACCACATCTAGTTCTGCTGCATTTATCAGTGCCAGCAGTGCCTCAGCCTGTGCTGCGGGGAGCTTAGGCAAGGAAAGCCATTGGAGATAGGCATCTATTTGGGGAGATGGTGGGGTTGGGTCCACCCAGTACAGTAGTTGGTAATATTTAGCCATTGCCTGCCTTATAGCCTGTGGTTGGGTGAGTTTCTTTCTTGTGTCAGTGTCAAGTAGGCAGGTCACACAGGCCCTTGCTTTATGGATTGTAAGGTGGCATACCAGGTTTCAGGCCCCTCTTGGTCCCCCCTCGTGATAGGTGTGTTTTAAGTAAAATAATTGTTGTTCTATCTTTTGATCAATGAATTTTTGGATTTTTTGCTTCACTTGCTGTATCTGAGGCTTCACTGTCTGATCCCTCTGGGCACAAAAGGACTGTAAGGTTCGCAGCTCCTTTTGGAGTTCCCAAAAGTGGGCATCCCTCTCCTTTCGGAGCTTTGATGAATAAGCTATGATCCCCCCCCCCCCGGATGACAGTTTTTAGGGTATCCCAGAACACTGCAGCCAATACGTTCTCTGTAAGAACCCAAGGTATCAGCTCCTGAATCCTCTGATGGAGTTGGGGATCCTGCAGGTGGGTCAGATTCAATCACTGGAATCCTGGCCCTCAGGAAGACCCTAGTAGGAATTTAACATACACCGAAGCATGATTAGATAAGAAAGTCATTCCATGCCAGGCATTTTGAAGGGTTTCAAGATGTTTGGCTATGGTGAATATATAGTCTGGATGCCACTCCGGTGTGAGGAGCTACGTAGGTGTAACCTTTAGTAGTGGGGAAGCATTGGTGCCAAGTATCTATTATACCCAGGAAGGGCACCATCTGCCTCAGGTACTTTTGAAGTGGATTTGCTCTATGGGGTAGTAAAGTGGATACATCTAGAATAGGGTTAAGGACAGTACTTAAATCTCCCCTTAGTCAATTGCCCTTTTAAAACATTTAGCAATTGAAATAAGAATTTCTGTGCTAAAGCTTTAGGGGAGCCCGGGGAAGTAAACAGATGCCAATGTGACTGATTGGGCATATAACTTGCCAGTCACTTTGGTGTAACGACCCTCAGTGTCCAGTATTTGGTCCCGTAATTCAAACGGGACCCCTCTGGAGACAGGGATGGCCTTCCCTCGCCTCCAACCTGATACATGGGAGGATGCCACCGCAGTTGGAAAACCATACATTTTAAATTTACTGTGTTCCTCAGAAGACAAGTGAGTCTCCTGCAGGAGAACAATCTTGGGTTTGTCCCGCCTAATAAATTGGATTTATCTCGAGCATTTATTGGGATTGTGAATCCCATTAATATTTAGTGTCATAATTAATGATGGCTTATCCATTTTAATCAGATTCCTAGGATTCTTTTTATGGCAATGACCTCTATCCTCACTCTGAAAGGTTTTACATATGGTATACTACCTTGTAGGGAATTCCATATACTCATAGTAAAAGTGAAATGTTATATACTCACCGTCTCCATATCTACTAAATAAGTTGTAAAGTTGACAAAGAGTACAACAATGACTCTGCAAAAACCCACAGAGCGGTAATGTAAACTCCAGTCACCAAGGTAACATCTGGCTCCAGCAACGGAGTAAACTGTAGAACTAGCATAACATAGAACCACTAACAAGCTTCTTATCAAACACATAAGTAGCAGTTCAAACCATTTAGTATAACAAATACTTATAAAAAAGAAGAAAAATATGGAAAGGGATCAGTTTCCCAAGAAAGTGACTAGAACCCCATGGAGTGACCTCCTAGGCATGCCTCCTAGTAGGGAGTGGAAGTAAACTCCTGAGGGGGTAGAGCCACAGCATGTCTGTGGGCCCCCTTCACTGCCACTACAGCTAGGTGTGGCGATGAAGTGTGCCAGCCCTAAGATGAGAAAGACACCAAGCCATCCAGATAAGTCCAGGGCTGGGCCTCCCCTTCTAGGGCCGCACAACCAGTCAGGATGTCCAACCATGAGGAATGCAACCAGTGAAGCAAGAGAAACAGGGAATGGGTATGTAGGGAGAAAGGGGAAAACATTTTGGTGCCTCTAATAGTTTGTCTGAGCCCCGTGACCCCTTATCCAATGTACTCTACATGTTAGGGTGTTATCACTAAATAATATCATGGGAGCCCTGGGGATGTGTGTGTGGGGGATGAATGCATCCCAAAAAGGGGGGGGGACAACCCATTTACCCCAGTGGAATGGAGTCAGGAATAGCTGCCTACAGGGGGGGCGGAACTGGGGTCTGGTAAACAAGGTAACCCATGTGAAGTCTGGGTATAGTAAAATCAGCCTGGGTCTAGTCCGGGCTCCTCCTAACTGGAAAGGTTCCCAAGCAAGCTGGAAGAGGGTGTTTATGCCGTGTGAGGGCTCCTCCTAATGCACAACCCAGGTGGTATTTGGGAGCGGTAGTGTTCATTACTTCCAGTGAACCCCCGTATAGTGGGGGGAGGGAGCACGGATGCCCCCAACCCCCCAAGCTCAATTTCTTTGCTGATGGGGGCGCCAAATCCCTGTCGGTATCATGTTTCCCTTCCCCCAGCTCACTTTCTTTGCCAACAGGGGTGCCCAATCCCCATCGGCATTATGTTCCCCTCCCCAAACTCATGTGGCACACTGAAGCCCATCCCAGTGTGCCAAAGTATTAACCTGTAACTAAAGAAAGCGGTCCCTGAGTATTTTGTTTTAACCTGCAAAAAGAAAATGGTCTTTTGTCATTTTGCCCATCCCTCCCCATCCGGACCCTCCCTCTACACCCACCTCCCCCCCCTCACCCCATACCTTACCTCCGGAGGTCCAAAGCAGTGATCTTCTGTGGACTGGGAAGCATCTGCACTCTTCAAAGCCAAACTGCAAACTGAGGAATCGGGTAAGCGCCGTATAATGTGAGTCAATGGGGGGGTTCAACTTGGGTTGATATCGCAGCCATTTTGAGGACTTTTGGCCTCAAATTTTCAATGTGGGGTTCTTGAAACCCCACCTTATGAACACTAGCACTGTTATTTCATTACTCAGTCCCGAAAGGTGATTTCGCGGTCGCTGCGCGGAATCACCTTTTGGGATGGAGTAAGAAAATGGCAGTACCACTGTTCATGATGAGAGGTCCCAAAAAACTTATGTTACAAATTTGGTGAAAAAATCAAAAAAATGACTGTGTTACAAGCGTACGTTGCTCAGTTTCTACGCACGCTCATAACTTTGCCAATTTTTAATATTTTCACTCCATATTTTCAACATTGCCATTTCTTCATACCTCCTTATGAACAGCATAGCTGTCATTTTTCACATCCTGCCTGAAATGTGTTTTCACACCTGTGGTGCAGAATGGCGCGGTCACTGTTGGAAATCAACTTTTGGGACAGAGGAACAAAATCACAGTACCACTGTTAATGAGAAGAGGTCCAAAAATAGCCATGTTAAAAATTTGGTGAAAAAATTCCAAAAAATGATTGCGTTACAGGTGTGAGTTGCGCAGTTTCTATGCATGCTTGTAACTTTGCTGATTTTTTATATTTTCACTCCAGATTTTCAACAGTGCCATTTTTTCATACCACCTCATGAACAGTACTGCTGTCATTTTTCACATCCTGCCCAAAATGTGTTTTCGCACCTGTGGCACCCAATGGCGCAGTTGGTGTGCAAAATCACCTTTCAGGATTGAGTAACAAAATGATAGTGCCACTATTCATGAGGTGGGGGTCACAAAAAGTCTATGTTAAAAATTTGTAGTGAAAATACCACAAATGCCTGGGGTGTTACGGTTTCCAACCATAATGCCCTACCCTGTAGAGACTGACAGGCCTCGGGGGGGGGGTGGGTGACTTGGAATCGTCATCCGTAATGCTCACATCATTCCACCCCCACCCTGCAGCCAGTGACAGGCATTGAGGTGTGCCTTGGGGTCTTGGGCCCCAGCATTCACCCCATTCTCCTATACATCTCAGCATATTTCCTTATGGAATGGGTGAGTGTAAGACCCGAAGACCCCAAGGCACACCGTGACACCTGTCAGTGTCTGCAGAGCAGGGTGGAGTGAAATGGCATGATTTTTATGGCTGATGACCCAAAGGCACATCCCCAACACCTGTCAGTCTCTGCGGTGGGGATGGGGTTGGCGTCAGTTCAATACTTCACTGCCATTTCTATTATGCATCTCTCTAACTCCTGCACTACCTATGCCAATGCCAGAAAGCAAACATTCGGCATTGACAAATGCTTGTTATACTTTCCAGTGATGATTTTGTCAAAGAAATGCAGTCACTTACTTAAGAAGGTCCTTGTTAGTTAAGCGACTGCCTTTCTTTGACAAAATCATCACTGGAATGTATAAAACAACCTTTTACAAATGGCCCCCATTAAACTCTGTGGTACTGTTCCTTAAAGAGGACAGGAAATCATTTCTAATTGGCTGCTGTTTATGAAATACTTATTATCAAAAATTATGTGCATTCACCTAAAGTATCCATATTTAATTGTACCTGAATAAAAAATTATTAGAAAAACTGCATTTTGTATTGTTTTATTTTTATGGGCAGCATTCTGTTACAGTTCTCTTCATAGAACCAATAATTTGGAGTTATAACTATATCACAGTTTGTGCACAAAACCCTAAACACAATCCTGATAGGTCAACAGCTCATAATTAGCATTCTGTACACAAACCATGACATAGTAAAAACTCCAAATTATTGGTTCCATTAACAGAACTGTAGCAGAATGCTGCCCATAAAAACAAAACAATGCAAAACACAGTTTTTCTATCACTTTTTATTCAGCTACAGGTAAGTATGGATACTTCAGAGGAATGCATATCATTTCTGAGAATAAGAACTTTATAAACAGCTGCCAATTAGCACACATTTCCTATCCCCTTTCAGTAACGTGACGAATTTTCGGCATTGACAAATGCTTGTTGTATTTGATCTTGCATAATTTTAGTTTTATATCTTTGTCTGTTCCATAAATATCTGTGCTGTGTAGGTTTTTGATTGATGTTCTGCCATGTATATTGTTGGATTCGTACTCCTCTGATTCCCCTTCCCCCTGGACGCTCTGTGAGACAAGCAATTGTAATTGTTCAGAGGGCCTTTCCTGGTAAAATGTTCCAATAAATAAATAAATAAATAAATGTCTGCATTACCAAGACTGACCAACAGAGATCTCTGTTTCAAAACAGTGTTTAAAGAGCAGCTGACACCTTCAGGAGAACTTTACCAAAACATAATATTTAGACACAGTCCAGCTTGTATTTCACATTAGTTCTCTATTCCTCCTCCCCATTATTTATTTCTGAGGTCATCTGCATGAAAACAGGATCTTTACTCCTGAAGAGTTCATCTATTTCTGTTACTGTCTCCCTACCTGAGGTCATAATGTACTGCTTGTGACATCATAGTTACTCCCATGGCAACAGACTGAGATGTCACAACAGAGGATTGTGAGTTGAAGTAGGTAGTCAGCTATAGAGGCAGATGAACTCTGAGGGATAAAGATCATGTATTCATGCAAATGTTCTTAGTAATAAATACTGGGGAGGAGGAATCTGTAGAATATATATGGAATGGAAGCTGAATTGTACCTAATTATTGTGTTTTTCAATGTTTTTTAAGGCACCAGCAGCTCTTTAAAAACTTTGTTTCCCTTGATGGCATGGTTGGGGGTTGCAGCACTGAAAAAAAAGAGGCAGGGTTATGCAAATGAAGAAGAGCACAGAAATAAAAGCATTTTTTTCATGGAAAACAGCACTTTTTGGCAGTTTGAGTGATTCACAACTTCTATAGGTTATAGAACACAACTCCTATAGCTTGGCAGAAGACACCAGGAGAAAGGACTGCTGTGTGACTGGACTTCTCTGCTGGGACTAAAGAAGAAGAACTTTTGCACTTGGACCTTTAATTTAGAGTAAAAAAAAAAACTAACAAACAAAACAAAAAACAAGTGTGTGTTTGTCTGAGCTAACTGAACTGAATGGTTATCTGAACAGTTATCTAGGTGTAAATCTCAGGTGATTGAAAGGACGTAACAACTGTGAGGTTTAAATTACTTGTAGAAAGATCTAATAAGTAGGGGGAATGGCTTAGCTAGAAGGAAGCTACAATTAAAGACTGTCTTAGAAAGATTCTGCTGATAGCTTGGCAGAAGACACCAGGAGAAAGGACTGCTGTGTGACTGGACTCCTCTACTGGGACTATATTTCCCTCCTTCCCTCCCTAAGCTAGTTCTACTTTTATAGGCACAGAATTTGACTGACAATAGGAACTTCCTGTTTGGGAGCAGGAAGTGAGTGATCACAGAACCACCAAAGACCCACCATCCTAGAAGAGCAAGAGTAGCTCTCCGGCCCACTCTAGCTGCCGGAGGTCTGCCTCTGAGCAAGTAAGGGGTCTACTGAGAAATATAGGATTTTCTTGTCTCAGAACAGGACAATCAGGAGCTTAAAGGGCACACAGGCAGAAAGTAAGGAGAGAGAGAAAAAAAAAACAGAGGAAAGAGTAAGGATTGCAAACAGTTAAGGGGCCAGAAATAAGACATGATTGAGTGGTGCAGTGCAGTGGCTGTGGAGCAGCAGTCTTCGGGAGATGTTCTGGAGGATGCGGTGTTGTCCCATCTGCAGGCACCTCTCTGGGCTGAGGAGAGGTTGCTCATCTCCAGGCTGAGTTGGCCAGGATTTGTGGGACCTCCTCTTCCATCTAGGGACCACCAGTGCCACTGCCGTTGCCTCAGAGGTTGCCAAGAAAGAGGAGCGGTTGAACCACAGTGGGCTCAGGAAGTGTGAGGGTGGTGGAACGGAGGTGCATCCCTCCAGTTGTACCTCTCCACAATTCCTATGCCATTCTGGCAAAGTGTGGTTCCTCTACGGAGGCACCCGTGGTGGAGACCAAGGAGGATGCTGGGAACCTCCACAAAGGAGACCCACAGGAGGGTGGCAGGGGACCCCGCAGAGGAAGAAAACAACTCCTGGTGGGGACTCCATTGTTATGAAGGTAGAACTGGGGAGGAAGGGAGAGGAGGTAAGATGCCTGCGTGCCATGGCTTGGAGGGACCAGGAGGCGAATCCTCAGGATTGCGGAGCAGCTGCACAGGGAGGGAGCTGGATGTCACTGTCCACCTAGGGACAAATGACCTGGCTAAGAAAGGGATTAGAGAAGTGCAGGAAGAGTTTGTGGAATTGAGGAGGGCCTTGAATACGTGTACATACGTTAACCTTCTCGGAGTGCTGCCCATCTATGGCATAGGAGAGGCTAGGGTGTTCTGCACCATGGATTCAATCAGTGGTTGAAAAACTGGTGAG
This sequence comes from Neoceratodus forsteri, assembly GCA_016271365.2. Classification (NCBI taxonomy): domain Eukaryota; kingdom Metazoa; phylum Chordata; order Ceratodontiformes; family Ceratodontidae; genus Neoceratodus; species Neoceratodus forsteri. The sequence continues at coordinate 320,908,864 of JADMNL010000022.1, forward strand.
AGCTCAGGGATTTGGCTTCATTTGGGACGGGGTCCACCTGGAGTGATGCTCTCATACTGGCATGATGGGCTGCATCTGTCCGGGAGGGAACCAGGATCCTAGGTGATAGGTTTAAATGTTTCATTGGCAAGCATTTAAACTAGCCAAGGGGGGAGGCACTGGAAAGGAGCAGGGAAATCCTAGCCCCCCACAACAAATTACGGTAGTAAGTGCGGCAAACACCAACATAGAGGTGTCGATAGGGAGAAGGGCAGGGGTAAATGGAGAAAGTGACAAAGACAAGAAGGACAGGGATGGGGCAAAAAGGAGTAAGGCCTTCAAGAAATGGAGGGTAATGAGTACCAGTGCCCGTATTCTAGGCAACAAGCTCCCTGAGCTGGTGGCCTTGATGGAAGAGGGATGCCTGGATATCATAGCAGTCACAGAAACATGGTACACAGGGAACCATGACTGGGATGTTAACATACCAGGGTACATAACCTACAGGAGAGACAGGCAGGGGAGAAGAGGGGGAGGACTAGCTCTCTATGTAAAGGAAGGGATAAAAGCAACTGAACAAAAGAGTAAACAGGGAGGAGAGGAGGCACTGTGGGTCACCTTGGAGACTGGAAAGGGCATCACTATCCGCACAGGGGTTGTGTACAGACCCCCATGTCAGGGGGAGGGAATGGACAAGGATATGATAGAAGGCATTCTTAGAATGGCAGAGAAAGGGGAGATACTGTTGATGGGAGACCTGAATATGCCAGATGTTAACTGGAGCACATTGCTGCAGCCACATCCAAGAGCAGGGCCATTCTTGATGCCCTACAGGTGGCAGGCCTCAGACAGCTAGTTTGGAACCCACTCGTGAGGAGCAATCTTAGACCTTGTACTCTCAAATGGGGGCAGTGAGAGGATCTCAGATCTAGAAGTGGGTTGCCATCTGGAACAAGTGACCATCAAACAGTGTGGTTCACATTAAACTCAGCTACAGAGTCAAGCCATATAAAAGTGAGGGTACTGGACTTTAGGAGGGCTGACTTTGGCAAGATGGAGAGTGCCTCAGAAAAGCACTAGCAAACAGGCTAGAAGGAGGTGTGGAGCAACAATGGGGAATCATCAAAACTGCCATCACAGAGGCAACAAACCTTTGTGTGAAGCAAATAAACAAATCAAAATGAAAGAAAAGCCACTATGGTTCTCAAAGAGGTGGCTGTGAAAGTCAGGAAGAAAAGATAGCATTCCGGAGTATAAGGAAACACAGAAGGAGCAGGACAGAAAGCTGTACCAGTTAAGGCAGAAGGAAGCAGGGAGGAGTCAGAATAGCAAAGGCCCAAACTGAGGAAAAGATAGCCAGCTCAGTTAAGAAGGGGATAAAACCTTTTATAGGTACATCAGCGAGTGTAGAAAGACAAAGGAGGATAGTGAGGCTGAATAGAATGAGCGGTGGGTGGGCAGAGGGGACAGTGAAAAGCAGGGATACTGAATGAATATTTCTGCTCAGTATTCACAAAGAGGAGGAAATGCCTAATCCAATTAACAGAAGCACTCTTTATAGGGGGGTCGATCCCAGTCCTTTCACAGAAGAAAGGGTTCTGCAAGAACTCCTAAAACTGAAGGTGGACAAAGCAATGGGTCCTGATGGAATTCATCCCAGAATTCTAAAAGAATTAAGGGAGGAACTAGTGAAACCACTGGCTACTCTTTTAATAAATCATGAGGACGATGGTGTGGTACCGAGGACAGGAGGAAGCGGATGGATTCCCCTTCACAAAAGTGGGACCAAGACAGAGGCAGGAAACTACAGACCTGTCAGTCTGACCTCTGTGGTAGGGAAAGTGATGGAGTCACTTCTGAAGGAAAGAATAGTTGAGTACTAAAGGTCAGTGGGGCACAGGACCCAAGGCAGCATGGGTTCACAGTGGGAAGGTCATGTCAGGCCAGAATCTAATAGATTTCTTTTACTGGGTGACCAAGTAGTAGACCAGGGAGGGGCTGTGGACATGGCCTACCTAGACTTTAGCAAGGCATTTGACACAGTCCCACACAAAAGATTAATAGTCAAATTAACCAGCCTGGGAGTGGGTCCCAGGGTGGTAGCCTGGGTAAAACATTGGCTGCACAACAGGACACAGAAGGTAATTGTAAATGGAGGTCCACTCTGAAGAAGAGGGTTACTAGTGGGTACCACAGGGTTCAGTATTGGTACAGTCCTTTTTAATGTCTTTATAAGTGACATTGCAGAGGACTGGAAGGAAAAATATGCCTTTTGCAGATGACACAAGATCTGCAACAGGGTTGATACACAAGGAGGCGTGGAAAGGATGAAAAGGGACTTGGCAAGGTTGGAGGAATGGTCAGAAGTATGGCAGCTAGAGTTCAATGCAAAGAAGTGCAAAATAATGCACTGGGAAACAAGAACCCAGGGAAGAATACACAATGGGTGGGAGGTAGTAACAACAACAAAAAGGAAAGGGACCTGGGGTAATCATATCAGATGACCTAAGGTTAGCAAGCAATGTGAGAAGGCAGTAGGGAGGGCTGGGGTATACTGGGATGTATAGGAGAGGCATCAAGCAGAAAACAGGAAGTTGTTATCCTCTGTACAGACAGTTGGTGAGACCCCATCTGAGTACTGCGTCCAGTTCTGGGACCCCATCTCCACAAGGACATAGACAGGATAGAGGTAGTCAGAGGAGGCAACTAAAATGGTGCAGGGTCTGCAAGAGAAGCCGTATGAGGAGAGACTAAAGGAGCTTAATATGTATACCCTTGAGGAAAGAAGGGAGAGGGGGGACATGATAGAAACTTTTAAGTACCTCAGTGGAATCAACAAATTCCAAGAGGGTAGCATCTTTCAGAAAAAGAGATGTGCAAGAACAAGGGGACACAATTTAAAGATAGAAGGGGGGTGCTTCAGGAGCAATGTGAGGAAGTATTATTTCACAGAGAGGGTAGTGGATGCATGGAACAGCCTTCCTGAGGAGGTTGTGAGGTCTAAAGCTGTGGGAGAATTCAAGAATGCATGGGACAGACATAAGGCAATTCTTGTGGGGGGTAGGAAGAAATAGGCTGTTGGTTAACTAGGATCTGCAGCCTATCCTGTAGGTCGGGAAATGGGCAGACTAGATGGGCCAAGCGGTCCTTATCTGCCGTCAAAGTCTATGTTTCTATGTTTTACTCCCACTCCCATTTGCTATGGCAAACATGACAAAATCATTTTAAACTCGGATACCTCATCTATCAAATTAACCCATACTTGTCCCCTATTAACAGCCAAGAAAACCAGTAACAGACAGAAACAATGGCAGAAGCTGAATGTGTTGCATACTGGAGGAGTTTCATAATGGACAGTTACTGTTCATCATGTACCTTTCTCTTTTTAACATTTGCCCCAGTATGTATACATATGCACAGAAGTGATGTATTGCCTTTAAATGCACTTAGAGAAAGTAATTCATAGGCTTTTTAATAACCAGGTCCCAATTTTTCTGTTAAAAGTGTGTGTGCCTATGCTAGGGAAAACTATTAATTATAGTTAATTCAACTGACTAGGAAACTTTCCGGGGCGCAAACACCTGAGCTACCTCGGCTCGTACCTTTCAGAAATCAGTCAGGATGCCTGGCCTGCCACTGCTTCAGTCACACTCCTGCTGCATGATCTACTGCTGCTCAAATTGGGGCTCTTTTATTTATGACAATTATAGATAAAAGGCAATCTATATAATATTGGCCTGGAGAAGTGGTGTGAAACTATGAAACTGTAGCCGGTTGAACAAGTTTGGTGCAAAGCTAAAAGAAGAATAAAAGAACATTGAAGTTTTTTATTGAATGTTTTGGACTTATGTCTTGCTGATTCATATTTGTCATTAGTCATTTAAAGCCTATACGTAAGACTGTCCAGATGTATAGAAAATGGTAAAGAGGGCATCCTATACCCACTTGATTGTACATATAAAATTAGTAAAACAAAGCACACATATTGCAAGAAAACACTTCAGAATAAAAAAATTGTGATACAGTAAATTACCATACAGTAAATTATGAACAGCCAGTAGAACTTTAAACAGTGAGCAACAAAACAATAGTATGGAGGAGTAAGGAGTGTTGACTAACTGGGGGAGAGGGGATAAGCTAGTGTGGGAGGCGGGCTGGTGACAGAAGTCCACCCCAATATCAGAAATAACTGCAGGAGTGAGTACAGAAATCACAGAGGAAAGATTTCAGAGCCATGTTATCCATGGTCCAGCACCCTCGATTGTACCCCCACCTCACGGACAGCAACACGTATGTGGGTATATGTACTAACCTTAGGGCAGAGACACTTATTGTGCAAGCATAAGTGTCAGGATTTGCGATCTACTGTATTTTACTAATACATACTATGCTCCATTATGTTTTACTAATGTATCTTAGTCCTGGGAGGAGATGCTGTCCACTTTATTTTTATTGTATTATGATAAGTAAGGCAACAGTGCCACCTTTAGTGCTTGTGCATCACTGTAACTGCAACTGACCTTGGGGACTTATAGAGATCCCATTGTTTGTGCTATCTATGCAAGCTAAGCAACATCTCATGTTAGTTAAGATGGTTATTCATGCCACCTGTTTTCACCCAATTATATACTTTTTATGTATCTTCTTTAGTAGTAACCATAGTGATTATCAGGGTATAATACCCTGTGTAGCACGTAGCTTCTCTGAGACGAGAGACTGCATTTACCTAGGTAAGGAAAACTGTAAGCTCTCCCAGTGTATTCACTGTTGGTAGTAAGCCTTATCATTTACCTGTAATAAATTACATTTATTACATGTGCACCACTCGTTTGTTGTCTCTTCCCTTGTGCCGTTCCACCAAGAACCTGAGAAAGGTAATTTATTACCACCTTACAGTGAGAAAGAAAAGAGCAGAGTGAATGGAAGGGGGGAGAGAGAGAGACCCTAATTTTAGGAAAGTGTAACGAGAAGGCAGCTTGGCCAGCAGTAGATTTCGGTGGTAAGAGAGCAAGATAGTGAATGCAAGTGTTGTGAAGGAAGTAAGAGGGAGAAGATGGGGGAGACAGAAGAAAAGCAAGATAAGAGGGGAGGGAGCCAAACCAAAATTTGGAGATAAAAGAGGCTCTATGGGAAAGTTGCCCTGCATCAAGAGACAGGAAGGAGAGGGAGGTATACAAAGAACAGTTTTGAGCACGCAGGGGTTTGTCAAGGGCAAATTAACAGAAGGAGTGAAAGGGAGGGTTATGTCTAGCTGAAGTAGACTTTAGAGCAGCACTGTAAACACTATCTCCGTAGTCCAAAATGGGGAGAATCATCTTAGTGAGGATTTCCCTTCGAACAGGAAGCGGAATGCATGTCTTATTACTGTAAAGTGCTTCAAGTGTGGGGTGGAGCTTCTAGTGGATTGCATCCACATGAAAAGAAAACATCAAGGTGGGGATCCAACCAGACCCTGAGGTACTTGAAGGAGGAGACATCTTTAGTAGTTGCACCATCAAGGGTATGAAGGGAAGGAAGGAGGAGACTCTACCAAGTCTCTGCCTGGAGCCAAAAGTCATAGAGACCATTTTCTTTGCATTGAGGGATAACTGATTTTCTCAGTACCAGTGCTGGATGTTGTTAGTGCAGTTGGAGCTGGTTTGTGAGGTCAAAGGCAGAGAATCCAGAGGTAAACAGGACCGTATCACCTGCGTACATATGAATGGACACAGAAGAGCAGGCAGTGGGGAGGTCATTTAGAAAAATTAAAGAAAAAACTGGGCCAACCAGAGCTAATTTGTGTGTGTGTGTGTGTGTGTGTGTGGGGGGGGGTTCTTCAATGTGGACAGCTTGTGATCTGCCCTCAAAGTAGAGCAGAAACAAAAATCAGGCACTCACCGCTACTTCATGAAAAATGGCCACTCTGGTTATTTAAACACACAAAGCATTTATTAGCTTAAAAGTGCCATACAGATGTTAAAAAAAACACAAGATGCTTGAGGCATTTCGGATTAGTAAATCCTTTTTCAAAAGCTTGTGACCTGCCCCCAAAGTAGGAGCAGAACCACTCAACTGAAGAGGCAGAGTCCAGCAGCCTGAAGGTTGTCTAGGAGAATGGAGTGGACAACATTGTTGAAAGCTTTGACTAAACTGACAAAAATAGTGGAGGTGACAAGGCCCTGATCCATACCAGAGAAGATAGTATCAGTGAGCCAGAGGAAAGAGGTGGAGGAGGAGTGGGATTTCCTAAAGCTGGACTGGAAAGGAGTGAAGAAGGAGGTAGAGTCAAGAAAAGGGGAGAGTTGCGAGAGACAGAGATGTGCCTGGAGTTTAGTGCGGGAAGGAGAGAGATAGGATGGATGTTACTAGGGAAACAGAGATCACCTCCTTTAGGAAGGGGAATAACAGTAGCCAACTTCCAAGAGTTAGGGACACAGGATAAGGAGAACATGTGCTTGAGGAGGGAGGTGATATGGAGGGCAGTGGCATGAAAAGACAGCAACAAGAGTCTGGGGTCAAGACCACCAAGGCTCCTACCCTTAGGTGGGTTTAAAGCCATGAGGGCCTTAAGAGTAGCAGCAGGGGCAGTGGGTGAGAAAGAAAAAAGGAGGAGGGAGGCAGTAGGATGGGTAGAGAAGGAAGGTGAGAGATATTAGCTTCCAGAACTTAGAGGGGTGATTAAGATTGGCCTAGAGTGTGGATGTGAAGTGTTCAGATTTTACAAACCTAGTAACTTTAGTACAGGCATTACGAAGGGTCTGGTAAATTGTTAGGTCACAAGTGGAGCCTGAAGACTTGTAGGTCCTCCAGACCAGGTCATGAGCACGATGACAATCCAACAACTCAGCTGAGATCCATGGGAGGTGAAATCCTTGGACCCTGGTTCTTTTAAGGGGTAGGGCGTGATGATCCCAGACAAACATGAATTTGGAGGGGAAGAATTTAAGGGCATTATCAACGTTGCCAGCTGTAGAAATAGGAGACCAACCGGTGGCTACCTGCATGCATCTGGCCACCGAGGAACAGCTATAGTTACTGTAAGTAGAATGTAGGGGTCCTGTTTATCAATGACATTGAGATGGGTGGGCAATGGTGCCTTCATTCACATAGCAAACCCTTCCACCATCTGTAAGGACCTTACATCGCCCTCACATCAGGCTATGGCCCATACAGCACCAGTCTATGGGTGGGGTGTCTGATGTCATGTGGCCACCAATTTCCATGCCACCACTGCTGCCACCATATTAGGTGCTCAAACAGGGGACAGTCCAGTTCTCTCCCTCTGGGGTCAGTGTGCACTGCCTCTGTACCTTTGCCAAAAATGGAAAAAAGGACAATTATCTTAATAGCTGGGGTCAAGTATGCAGAAGATACTGTTCCATCAAAGATCTGTTAGAGATCTGCCAGTCTCTGCTTTTGAAGTCTAACTTCTGTCAGAACAGATCGAGCTACATTTGTGTGCATATTGAACACAGGTGCATCCAGAAAAAAGTAGAATTAGCGTCAAAAAATTATTCTTGAAAAGATCCTTTTCAAATGTCCCCCACAACTTTAACTCCCAGCACACTGCCTAGTTCCACATACTGGTTTCCTGTATGCTGTTTCATATTGTAACACAAGTAACTGTAAGGTCATCCTGCTAATACTGATTACATTACGACAGTGCAAGCATTTCATGGAACACTGAGAGGTTAAACTTCTAATCAGTTTTAACATTCTGGTATCTTAATGGTTTCTAAAACAATCTAGTTTCCAAACTAAAGGAACTGAAATTTTGCTCACCTCCCTTTTGTGTCCAAAAAAGTATTTCATGTCCATTTTGTTAAAACTTTCTGCTGGGTGTCTCCACATCTTGCACTGAGAGTCAATGACTGGATACAAATAAAATGACCACCTTTTTGTGCTGTGGGCTTTCAGTACGGTGGCTAGCAGTTGGCCTTTCTCCCTGATCTTTAAGATACAGTTTCTGGTCTTTCACAGGTTTGACCACGATGTCACAAACATTGCCTTAAACATTGTTGCCAGTTGACATGTTCAAGTCAGTGATTCATGTATCTGTTGTGTACCAAGCTGTAGTAGTCCTACTGTCTCCATAGTAATCGTAGCACTAGGCTAACAGAGGAGGGACAGTGACATATTGTTTACTTTCCTTCCTACTTTTGTTTGCCTGAAGTATCCCTGCTGCTCTGTTGTTGTTTAGTGAGGATTACATTTGTCAGTGCAAGTTAGGACTTCTATGCATTTTAGGACAGGACACTAAACATTTGCATTTATTTAGACAAAAAGAGGGAATTTAAACAAGTGATGCACATTTCAACATTTTAGATACCAATGAAAATAGTACAACTTATTCAAAATGCAACATTTCCTTTTGAGATTGAACTTACAAATAACCTTTTATCTGGCTAAAATCACTGTGGCATGTGGATCCTATTGTAGGTTCTTAACTTACTCTTCTAGAGAACACAATGTGTGCAGGGTCACACTATCCTGAGGAACAGCTGCTGTGGTGACTACAAGCAATATTCCTTATATGAGGGCCACACTTACCACATACCCACCTTTCTGTACTATTCTGTCTGCTAGCCTCCAAAGCCTGATGCAGAGACTCAGGAGGTATGTAGGGTCACTATAGGACTCATGTATTCACCCAGGAGTACAAGAACCAATCAGTCATCATGTGACAGTCAACCCCCAACCCCCATGTGACTGACAGAGATCTGACTAATCTGGAGACTATCTGCTGCTCTGTTTGCTGAGAGTTTCCCACATGTCCTCAGTCTGCTGGTGTGTGTGGAGAGAAGCAGACCTTTCATCTGCTGGAGTGTGAATCTGCCTTTAGAGGAGGAAGACAGGAAGGAGAGCAGACCTCTCATCTGAAACAAGAGAGAAGCTGTACAGATACTGTGGTGGGAGAAGTATGGCTATACAGCCCCTGAGGATGAGAATTCTACTTGCAGCACAGAGACAGAGGGAGAGAAGGGGGGGGTGGAGACAGAAACTGAAGCTGCAGCTGAGGGCTTAGCCTCATCATACAGCCTAATGGACTTTCCCTTACCAGACCTGTGGGGTCTACAACTGCATCATCATTTTGGGGCCTAATGCCACCATGCTGATTGCTATAGAAGGGTGAGCAGCAGAGGCCTGGGATGCTCAAGACACTCCCAGAGACCAACCAAGCAAGAAATCAGCCAACCCTGCTTTAGGTATCAGAGAGAGAGTGACTAGCAGAGGAGCACTGAGGAAGCTGTCGGAGGTGTGACATTGGACTATGGAAGGGAGCAGGTACATCCAACCAGGACTGCAGCTGGAGATAGAGGCCTGACAGCCTCAAAGTAATCATGAGTAACTAAATAGGGCCTTGGATCCTACAACTCAGCACCTGTTTATAAGTTCTACAAGTGTAACCCCCCTATGAATGGGGGTTCCCGAAAAGTCTTCCTCAAGCTTGCCTAATTGCTCACTGCCAGGCTGGTGTCCTCTGTTTTAGTAGTTAAATGTTATTGCCAGAGAGTGCCTGTGTACTGACTCTTTAAGAGCTGCCTGGATTGCAGTCATAAGTAATCTGAAAGGGAGCTCTGTTGAAAGATGTAACTATTTGCTGAAAATCATTTAGAGTGATAATGATAATGTAGTTTGTCTAACCTGCATTCTTTGCGGCAAGGACTGTTTTGTTTATCTCCACTATCTTGGTCCTGGACTGCCGAATTGGACCAATCAGTACTGGTGGGACCTAAAATGGAGCCAGACTACAAGAGCTGACTGCAGTCAAAATCTGTAGGAATTGTAGTTTGGGGCTTTTGGCACCTTTTTGCACCTGAAGGGGAGTCTCTGTTGTGACTGACAGACAGATCAGCCAACCGAACCTTTTGGATTCTGGGGAAAGTTCCAGGCTTGCTGGCAGTTGAGTCAGATCTAAGTTGGGAGCTGAAGAAGCAACAGCTTGAGACAGTCAAGCAGCCGTCTAAGTAGTTTCGCGTGGGAGAACTGTGGGAAGGCCTGAGTTGTGGCCTGCATGTCTGCCTGCTGCCCCTGAGAGGGAGAGAAGAGATTTATTTTGGACTAAATCCAAGTTTGTGAGAATGAAGTAAGCCACTGATTTTTACCAGGCTCATACCTGCAGAAGACCAAAGATTTTGCTGAATGCAATTGGCCTGTCAGGATTTCCAGCTACTTTTGAATCCCCGGTTTGTGCAGAGACTTTGCGATCGTGACCAGAGAGCGGTTTGCCTGGTATAGTAGAATTTCCTTACATGTAAATGTGCTGTGTATTGAAAGTGGGTCGTGATTTGGTTCCCCACTGTGTGAACTGTGTTCTGCTTGCTGGTACTGTAGAATCCTTTACATGTAAATGTGCTGTGTATTGAAAGTGGGTCGTGATTTGGTTCCCCACTATTTGAACTGTGTTCTGCTTGCTGGAAGCTTTATCCAGTCAAATTGGATTGAATCCGTGTTCATCTCCATTCATCCTGGGCCATGCCACGCTGACCCTGCCAGACTACCCCACTGCACAGAGAAAGCCACCGACGAGAGACCTGCCTGGGGATCTGCTCCCTGCTCCACGCTTGAACAGGAATGATGCCTCGGTGAATCGTGTGGGCCCTGCTTCTCCTGGCACTCCAGATCAACCACTTGCTGTCTCCATTTTCGTCACACCTGTGTCCAGTCTTGGGTATCATGAGTAAATATCAGGGTAGCTCCCTGCAACAACAGCCTAATCTAAAAGTGTGTCATCTGATTGTCTTGTTGTTTTCTTTTAATGAACTGAGTCCTCCAGCTCCAGATTACAAATAGTGTGTGTTGTGCATGTTGTTTTCTTCCATCACAGGGCCATAACCAGCTGCAATGTTTCTGGCTAGCCCACCCTTCTCCATCTGGGTACCCAGAGTGTGTGACTGTTTATGGACTCTGAAGTGCATGCATAACTGTTTGATTGATAGAGCCTTTAAGCAAATTAACCTGATTATGCCCCTTTCTTGTTCAAGTCCCTTAAATAAATCAGATCTAACTCTTTTTTGCATTTACCCTGACTGTGGTTCCAGTTTGTGCAAGAGTACTGTATTGCTGTTATTTGCTGTGTATAACCTTGTTTTACAGGGGGGTCCCCAGGGCCGAGCCAGAGGAAAGCCCTGGTGATAAGTGCAAACAGTGTGGGTATTTGTGTGGTGTATCAGGGGTGTTGTGAAAGTGATTATTGTGTATTGTTCTGGCCACTAGTAAGGAAAGAGGGAGGTTACAGTGTCCCAGAGGGCTGTACCCTGACCACTACCAACCTTGACCTCCAGGTGGAGGCACCCGTTTCAGAACTCAGGCCCCTTAACCTACTACTAGCCAGGCAGGCAGGGGTAGTAGCTCTTGGGATAGCGCCACCTAGGGGTTACATTTTGGAGGCTCACTGCTGGGATTTTGTGCCTTCTAGTGGCCAAAAATTGTTAAAGATTAATGGCTACCCCAGTAGAAATGGCTGTACACCAGTTGGTGGGGTGGTGTACTGGGCAGGAGATCGACCCCCAACATGCTTTACTTATACTGGATATTCCCCTGGGTACCAGTAAAGATACTGTAGAGGGAGCACTCTCCAAAGCTGAATGTTTAAAAAGCCCTGTGGTGGTGGGTCGACAGGCTGATTTGATCGCCCAAACTTGCATAGCCTTGGTAGAGTGTAGTGACCTCGTGGACAGCTCTAAAGTGCCACAGACTATTGTCCCAGAAGGGGTTCCAGCTGCCTGGAGAGTGATAACAAAAGACAGTAAAGACCTCAGGGAGGATGAGCTCCCACCATTATCTGAGACTTTTGAGGAGAAATTTGCTAAGTTGTTGCTGGAGGAAGGGAAAACCATAGAGGACTTTAAGAAACTATTCCTGCTACCTGTGGGTGTTCCTTCACCAACACCTCCTCCCACTCCAGCACCAGTTACTGCCTAACCTTCTGTGCCCATGCCAATGCTGGTCCCTATATCTGTACCAGCCATTGGTCACGACTCCTACCGAAGGCTGAGAATCTTCTCAGGCACCCTCCCCACCCCCAAGGGGGAGGATGAGTGGGAGACCTGGATAGCCTATGTTGCCCCTCTTGTACTTGAATGGCAATGCTCAGAAGCAGAGAAACAAAAGAGGTTGAGTGAGAACCTCCAAGGTCCTGCCCTGGCTACCATCTGTGCCAAACGGGCCAATAACCCCGAAGCAACTGCACAGGACTATCTTGATGTATTGGAGGATGTGTATGGGAGCCCGGATTCAGATGAGGATCTGTGGTGGAGAGTAAGAAACGCTCAGCAGTACCCGGGGGAGCCATTGTCTGTGTATGTACCTTGGCTTGAAAAGCTGCTACAAGAGTGCCTCAGAAAGGGTAGTTTGCCGTCAAATGAATTACATCAAACTAGGCTGGACCAGATCCTTAAATCTGCTCCATTTTCATAATTGTTACTGCTTCAGTTGCGCCTTGCCACCCAACTGGAGTTGCCCCCTCTTATGATGTGCTAATGAAAGAAATTTGGGGAGTTGAGCATAGGCGACCCTGTGGGGGAATTGCACCCATATCTGCTGCTGCTGCTCAAGTGATGGAGAGTGATCAGCCAAGTGAGGCTCAGGGGCAAAAGTCGGCACTTAACAAGCAAGGTGAGAATGCAAAGGACTTCCTGCCCTGGGCCCAGCATTGAAAAGATGAGCTACTAAAGGAAGTCCGAGAGTTGAAGACAGGTGCCTCTGTAGGGCTTTCCCCCATAGAACAAGATTCTGGTCCCTTTCAGGATGTGACTGCCATGGGGTGGGGGTTGCAAGGAAGTGCAAGATAATGCATATGGGGCAGAAAAACCCTGGCACAATATATCAGTTGGGGGGTGAGGATATAGCATGCACCAAGCAGGAAAGGGATCTTGGGGTTATCATCTCTGATTACCTCAAGGTAGGGAAACAGTGTGACAAGGCAGCAGGTAAAGCAAATAGGATGCTGGGATGCATAGGCAGGAGCATCACCAGCAGGAAAAGGGAGGTCATAATTCCACTATACAAGACACTAGTGAGGCCCCACCTGGAGTACACTGTACAGTTCTGGAGACCTTACCTACGTAAGGCCATAGACAGGATAGAGAAGGTTCACAGGAGGGCAACAAAGATGGTGCATGGATTGCATCACAAGTCCTATGAGGACAGGTTGAAGGAATTGAACATGTACTCCCTGGAGGAAAAGGGGGAGAGAGAGGATATGATAGAGACATACAAGTATCTTACAAGGAGGAACAGGGTGCAGGAATACACTATTTTTAACCGAAAAAGATGTTCCAGGACTAGAGGGCATGGGATGAAGTTGGATGGAGGATGATTCAGAGGGAACGTGAGGAAGAATTTCTTCACAGAATGGGTGGTGGACAAGTGGAACACCCTGCCAGAGGAAGTGGTGGGGGCTGAAACAATCATGGGATTTAAGAATGCATGAGATAGACATATAGGAATTCTGGAGGTCAGGGGTAAGGGGCAACAGACTTCTTGGAAAACATAAACTGAACTTACAAGCTCAAATGGGCAGACTGGGTGGGCTACAGGCCCTTATCTGCCGACACTGTCTATGTATCTATGTATGTACCAAGGGTGGCTCCAAGGCTGAGATTACCGGATTGACTGCCACTCTAAAGGAACTGTTAAGACACATTGCACCACTCTCACCGCTGCAAGCAGACACTAGACCCCAATCTCTTACTACTGCTTCAGTTCCTCATACGATGCTCTTTCCCAGGATGACCCAGGAGTCTATCATTTGTCACAACTGTGGAAAGGATGGCCATATAAAAAGAGAATGCCAGTCTCAGAAGGACTTAGAAAGAGTAGTAAACAGACTCCAAAAGGAGCTCCGAAAAGCAAATCAATGGCCAAGGGCTGCCCGAAATGACCGCAGTCAGGGTTCAAGAAACCCTAACTCAAATTTCTTTGTGGCTAAATCGTCTGTCCAGGCCTCTGCTACTGCCTGTCCAGACTGGTCCAAAATAGTGGGCCCGTCAATGGAGACTACGGTGACTGTGAATGGTATTCATACTCGGGCTGTGCTTGACAGTGGGTTGCAAGTGACCATTGTATTCCAGGACTGGTATGACAAACACTTATCTGATGTGCCTTTGCAATCCCTGGAAGGCCTACATGTGTGGGGCCTGAGCGACAAGTCTTATCCCTACCTAGGGTATGTCCACCTCTGGTTGTCTTTTCCTGCAGTTGTAACTGGTGTAGAGGAGCGAGTAGAGACATTGGCCCTAGTGTGTCCCCCCACCAGACTGTATGATGGGATCCCCCTGTTAATTGGGACAAACGCCCATATGTTTGGGAGACTGGCGCAACTCTGTCATGAGAAACAAGGGCGACGGACTGGGAGGGCCCTGAGAATTCTGGCTCTGATCAAGAAAGCCTATGATTTGCAACAGAAACCTGAGGAAGTAGACCAGGATGAGCCAATGGGGATCGTGTGGAAGAAGGATCCCGATTCAGTGGTACTAGCCCCTAACACCCAGTGTACCATTCAAGGGGAGGTCTGCCTCTGGAAAGATGTCAAGAACAAAATACTGATGTTGAATGCGCCAGGCAATGGAAAATTGCCAGAAGGATTATTGATCAAGTCCAGCATCTTGCTTGCTCATGCCCATGCCTATGCATGATGAGTGATGGTCCAGATTCACAATGTGTCAGATCAGGAGATCTGCGTGAACAGAGTGTGCACCCTAGCTATGGTACACTGCGCAGACACTGCAGTATTGCCCAGCAACAAGCACCCTGGTGAGAAGGAGAGAGTGACCCTAGACTTATTTGACTTTGGTGACTCCCTGTTGCCAGTTGAATGGAAGGCTAGAATTAGCAAGAGACTTGCCCAAAGAGAACAAGTGTTTTCACTGAAGGAATGGAATGTGGGATGTGTCCAGGGTGTGAAACATCACATACACCTGCACGATGAACTGCCCTTTTGAGAGCGGTCCTGACACCTAGCCCCAGCAGACATAGATGATGTGAGAAGATACCTGCAGGAAATGCTCACTGCTGGCGTGATACAAGAATCCAGGAGCCCCTACGCCTCTCCCATTGTGGTTGTGCATGAGAAGAATGGGTCAGTGAGAACGTGTGTTGATTATTGAACCCTGAACTGGTGGACCATCCCAGACCAATACACTATGCCTTGTATACAAGATGCCCTGGACTGCTTGAATGGGTGCAAATGGTTCTCGGTTTTGGATCTTTGCAGTGGATACAGCAGATCCTGATGGCCCCAGAAGACTGGGAGAAAACAGCCTTCATCTGTCCATTGGGGTTCTATGAGTTTCTGAGGATGCCACAGGGGGTTATCGGGCACCCCGGCCACCTTTCAGTGACTGATTGAATGTGCGGTGGGAGATATGAATTTGCTGGAATGCCTGGTGTACTTGGACAATGTCATTGTGTTTGGGAGCACCTTAGAGGAGCATGAGAACTAACTGTTTAAAGTCCTAGACCGACTGGAAGACTTTGGCCTTGAGCTGCCCATTGACAAGTGCCAATTTTTCCAAACCTCCATGAAGTATGTGGGGCACATAGCATCTATAAAAGGGATAGAGACTGATCCCAGTAAGGTTGAAGCACTGACTACTTGGCCCCAGCCCCATAATCTGAAAGAACTACAACATTTCCTGGGGTTCTGTGGCTACTACCGCAGGTTCATAAAAGACTATTCCAAGGTGATTCGCCCACTCTTGAACCTTACCCAGGGTTACTCTCCTACCAATCGTAAATACAAAAAAGGGTCCGTTAAAGAACCAGAAAAAGTATACTTCCACCCAGGTGAACTCTTCGGGCCCCGCTGGATGCCCAACTGTGAAGCAGCCTTCCAAAAGATCATATACCAGCTCACCCACACCCCCATCCTCGCCTATGCTGACCCCACCAAACTCTATGTGCTGCATATGGATGCTAGTCTGCAGGGTCTAGGAGTGGTGCTGTATCAAGGCCATGAGGATGGCCTGAGACCAGTAGCTTTCACCAGTAGGAGCTTGACCCTGTCCGAACGAAACTACCCTGTGCATAAGTTGGAGTTCCTTGCTCTAAAATGGGCCATCATTGACCAGTTTCATGAATACCTCTATGGGGCAAAGATATTGTTAAGGCTGACAATAACCTGTTGACCTACATACAGACTTCAGCTGAGTTAGACGCCACTGGGCACCAGTGGCTTCCTGGATTATCAACCTATGATTTTGCTGTCGAATACAGATCGGGCCTGAACCATATTGATGCTGACGCCCTATCATGAAGGCTCACGTCCAAGAGTTATTGGGTCAGGCTGTCTGAAACTGACATTCGAACATTGTGGCAAAAGTTTGATAGAGATGAGCAGATGTCTGCGGACACGGTGGACTGTATAGTAGATTGCTTAGGCCCTTCTTACACCTACATACCAGCTGCTTATTACCACTTCTCTGCTCTAGATATTAGTGCACTATCTCAATTTGACAATGACAGCATTCAGTGGGCTCAATCCCAAGATCCTATGATTCAGCCAGCACTTGATGCCCTGCATGCGGGGAAAGATGTGTCTAAGTTACGTTCCACTGACTTACGAACTGCTTTATTATTTAAAGAAGGCCCCAGATTGAAGTTGCTCAATCATTTGTTTTATAGAGAGACAGTAGATCATAGTGGCAAAGTAGACAAGCAACAATTGGTCCTGCCCATGGCCTTTAAAGATTTGGTACTGAGGTCCCTCCACAATCATATGGGGCACCTCGGTATTGACAGAACCCTTGACCTGGTACGATCTTGCTTCTACTGGCCCAAAATGGGGGCCGATGTTGAGCACCATGTAAAGACTTGTAGTCGCTGCCTGCAAAGAAAAGCCCTGCCTCAGAGGGCTGCCCCCCTTATTAATATTACTACCAGCTCCCCCATGGAACTAGTCTGCATAGATGTCTTGTGTTTAGAACCTGCTCAGCCAACATTGGCAATGTGTTAATGGTTACGGATCATTTCACACGATATGCACAAGCTTTTCCCACCAAAGATCAAAAGGCATCTACCATGGCCAAGGTGCTAGTGAAGAATTTCTTTGTCCACTATGGTGCCCCCCTGCGGATCCACTCTGACCAGGGCAGAGACTTTGAGAGTTGACTAATCAAAGAAATGCTCTCTCTCTATAGGGTTGCGAAAGTCAAGAACCACCCCCTCACCCGCAGGGAGACCCTCAACCAGAACATTTTAACTGCACCCTTCTAGACATGCTGGGCACCCTCCACCCAAAAGACAAGCATAAATGGAGCCAGTAGATTAACACCTTGGTAAATGCATACAATTGCATGAAAAATTATGCTACTGGGTTCTCCCCCTACTGTCTCATGTTCGGGAGAGAGGCCTGGCTGCCAGTTGATGTCTGTTTTGGGGTCTCCCCAGATGGGTCCAAGCCGAAAACTACTTGCAATATGTACAAAAACTGAAAGCTCAATTGAACCATGCCTATCAACTGGCCCAGACAGTGGCCGCCAAGAAAAATCTAGCCAACAAAGATAGGCATGATAAAAAAGTAAAGGCTGAAGAGCTTCGACCTGGAGACCGTGTGTTGTTACGCAATTTGGGACTGCATGGTAAACACAAAATTGCTGATCGGTGGCACCATATTCCCCATGTAGTAATTGGAAAGTTGGATGATTTACTTGTGTACAAGGTGCACCCATAGAACCACTCCAAAGCTGTCAAGACCATGTACCGTAACCGCTTGCTACCTATCGGCCAAGTCATGATTGAGGCTGAGCCCCCTGGGCTGGTGACTCATGATGCTGCAAGAAAGAGACAGTCAACCTACCCCAGTGGTCACAGATTTAAGGTTTCCTCTGCAGCAGGCCCAGAATGATAGTGACTGTCGGTCCACTTCTGACAAAAGTGAGTGCGACTATGCCTATTACCCCTCTTATGAACTGAGTCAGCTGTTTCGAGGGAACCCCATGATTAATTGTGGGGATGAAGCTGGGCCTTCTGGACTGCCTAACTCCCCAACTTTGTCCTTGGATCCAATGCTCCCTGAAAGTGAAGTGCAAAGTATCACATCCGAAGATGCTGAGTCTCTGTGTATTGTGGAACTGTATGATTTGCCTGAGGGAGGGACTGATGCAATGAGTCTTTTTGGTGACATGCCAGAACTTGAAGAACACTATGAGAGTGCTGATGATCCCCCTTCAGTACCAGGGCCTCTTCAAAATGAGCAAAGTGTTGTAGAAACAGAGCCTACAGAGTAAGAAGCTGACAGTCCAAGTTTGGACATTTCTACCCAGGCAGAGACATCCCTCACAAGTGATGAAAGCCCCAAGGCTGTTGCTGAAAGTACAGAGACTATGGTTGTTCCCCCCAGAGAGACTGGCCGTGCTGTCAAGCCAGTATTGCGTTTCAGCTATGATTCTCTGGGGAGGCCTATGGACTTGTCTCTCCATGTAGTTCACAAAGGTGTTTATGCTTCACCAAGCTCACTGCCCAAATTGTGCTTGACGGCCCATTCCAGGTTACTTGTTCTGCCCTCTCACCATGGTGCCCCTGCCCCATCCAGCCCCAAGTTAGCTGATAGAGAAGGGCCCCCTCTTGTATTGTTCAAGGTATGAGAAGTTATTACCTGATTTAGTATAGTAATGTTCAGCTGATGTATGAAATATGCCTATTGTATTGTCTGAATGGACAAAGTATTTGGAAATGTAGTGAATATGTATAGTAAAGTAATTAGTCTATGTTAACTGATGCATGATGGTACAGACTTGATATGGATGCCAAGTTTTCCCCAGGCAGGGAAGGGTGTAACCCCCCTATGAATGGGGTTCCCGAAAAGTCTTCCTCGAGCTTGCCTAAATGCTCACTGCCAGACTGGTGTTCTGCGTTTTAGCAGTTAAATGTTATGCCAGAGAGTGCCTGTGTACTGCCTCTTTAAGAGCTGCCTGGATTGCAGTCATAAGTAATCTAAGAGGGAGCTCTGTTGAAAGATGTAACTATTTGCTGAAAATCATTTAGAGTGATAATGATAATGTAGTTTGTCTAACCTGCCTTCTTTGCGGCAAGGACTGTTTTGTTTATCTCCACTATCTTGGTCCTGGACTGCTGAATTGGACCAGTCAGTACTGGTGGGACCTAAAATGGAGCCGGACTATAGCAGCTGTTGGGCTTTTGGTGCCTTTTTGCACCTGAAGGGGGAGCCTTTGTTGTGACTGACAGACAGATCAGCTAACTGAACCTTTTGGATTCTAGGGAAAGTTCCAGGCTTGCTGGCAGTTGAGTCAGATCTAAGTTGGGAGCTGAAGAAGCAACAGCTTGAGACAGTCAAGCAGCCGTCTGAGTAGTTTCGCGTGGGAGGACTGTGGAAAGACCTGAGTTGTGGCCTGCATGTCTGCCTGCTGCCCCTGAGAGAGAGAGAGAGAGAGAGAGAGAGAGAGAAGAGTATTATTTCGGACTAAATCCAAGTTTGTGAGAACGAAGTAAGCCACTGATTTTTTTTACCAGGCTCATACCTGAAGAAGACCAAAGATTTTGCTGAATGCAATCAGCCTGTCAGGATTTCCAGCTGCTTTTGAATCCCTGGTTTGTGCAGGGACTTTGCGATTGTGACTGGAGAGCGGTTTGCCTGGTACAGTAGAATTTCCTTACATGTAAATGTGCTTTGTGTATTGAAAGTGGGTCGTGATTTGGTTCCCCACTATGTGGATTGTGTTCTGCTTGTTGGTTCCATAGAATTTTTTACATGAAAATGTGCTGTGAATTGAAAGTGGGTCATGATTTGATTCCCCACTGTGTGAACTGTGTTCTGCTTGCTGGAAACTTTATCCAGCCAAATCGGACTGAATCTGCGTTCATCTCCATTCGGCCTGGGCCATGCCATGCTGGCCCTGCCAGACTATCCCACTGCACAGAGAAAGCCACCGGCAAGAGACCTGCCTGGGATCAGCCCCCTGCTCCACGCTTGAACAGGAACAATGCCTCGGCGAATCGTGTGGGCCCTGCTTCTCCTGGCACTCCAGATCATCCACCTGCTGTCTCCATTTTTGTCCCGCCTGTGTCCAGTCTTGGGTATTGTGAGTAAATATCAGGGTGGCTCCCTGCAACAATAGCCTAATCTAAAAGTGTGTCATCTGATTGTCTTGTTGTTTTCTTTTCATGAACTGAGCCCTCTGGTTCTGGATTACAAATAGTGTGTGTTGTGCATGTTGTTTTCTTCCATCACAGGGCCCCAACCAGCTGCAACGTTTCTGGCTAGCCCACCCTTCTCCATCTGGGTACCCAGAGTGTGTGGCCATTTATGGACCCTGAAGTGCATGCATAACTCTTTGATTGATAGAGCCTTTAAGCAAATTAACCTGATTACACCCCTCCCTTGTTCAAGTCCCTTAAATAAATCAGAACTAACTCTTTTTTGCATTTACCCTGTCTGTGGTTCCAGTTTGTGCAAGAGTACTGTACTGCTGTTATTTGCTGTGTATAACCTTGTTTTACAGGGGGTCTCCAGGGCCGAGCCAGAGGAAAGCCTTGGTGGTAAGTGCAAACCATGTGGGTACTTGTGTGGCGTATCAGGGGTATTGTGAACGTGATTATTGTGTCTTGTTCCAGCCACTAGTAAGGAAAGAGGGAGGTTACAGTGTCCTGGAGGGCTGTGCCCAGGTTAACTTGACCACTACCAACCCTGACCTCTGGGTGGAGGCATCCGTTTCAGAACTCAGGCCCCTTAACCTGCTACTAGCTAAGCAGGCAGGGGTAGTAGCCCTTGGGATAACGCCACCTAGGGGTTACACAAAGTACCGCTGATTTAGTTTGTATAAGCTAGGCCATCTGACCAGGATTACACACTTGGGGTTTGATATCAATTGTAACTGTTATTCCGCTGGCCCACTGGCACAGCAGTAGAGCTTCTGCTTGTGATGCTGATGACCAGATTTGGGCATGAGCCTGTGTCATTGGTGGGCCAGCCAAGTGAAGGAGGACTGAGCATCCCAGTGGATGCTCCCCTAATTCAGGGCGGTGAGTTCTACTGCAGTAATGTGATCTGGGTGAACACAGGTAGTGGTGCAAGTGAGACCCACTCAGGGGGAGGACGCTGCCTGACAGTAGGAGCACATGCAACATACATGCATCTGTCATAATGTCCACAGAGGGAAGCATCCATGGGGCTTACCTTAATAGGCTTGTATAATGCCTTATCAAAACTACTATGAGGAAGGAATACATGGACAAATATGAGTGGACTGAAATGACACTTCATGCACAAAGTGGCCACAGACCGCAAGGAGCGAAGAACTGAATTAAAGGCCTTGGACAGATCATACCCAGATGGAGTGGGAAGAAGAGGTTAACTTTCCGGTAATCAATGGAATCTAGGAAAAATACAAAAGCCTGAGGCTAAGAAATGGTCACTGCTGGACCTGCTAACTGATGGTTCACTGATATTGATGCAACAGTCATTTTGTCGACACCGATATGGGCGAAGGCAATACATCACCTTGTATAAGGGTGCCAGGCATTGCGGCTCCTGGGATGTATAGCTCCAAAATACTGTCCTGGGAAACAGTTCTGTTTTTTAAGGGAGGACTTTACTCCCCCTGCACCCCTTGAAAATTAATATAACAACCTTTGGGGCGGGCATGCCCTGGAGGGGGTAGAAACAGTGTGGGCACAAAGGGTGGCATGACTTCATCATCTTCATCATCAACTTTATTTTTAAGATGCACCCTTCCATTGCTCCTTTACAATAATAAAATACACATAAACTACAATCAAACCCACAATATTGCATATATTACCCATTAACATATATTAAAACAATCCACAATATTATACATATTACGTATCAGCCTATAATAAAACATACCTTAAAACAGGATTATATATTCCTTCCTTTCACAGCAGCAATACTATTGGACTTGAACACCAGAAAAGGCCTGGTTGAATAAATACGTTTTGAGGGACATTGCCCCTGATATCGTTGCCCTTGTTGTGGTGCCCTAATTGTTGTGACACAATTCAGTCGCTATTTTAACAGTATACCCTATCTGATATTTTTCAGCACAAAGAAAGCCACGCACTGGAGCTGCAAGGAGGGGTGTGTTACAAACACAGTTCGCAGAATAGGCACCACAGTGCACTCCAAAAGTCCAGAGCAGTCAAAGACAGTTGATTTGAAATAAATACAAAACTCAAAGAATACCAGTCAGAAAGTTTTATTTCATAGCCCAGGGAAGCACTCTCTACCTTGGCGCTTCATGTATTTATGCACAGATTATTTGATGCAATTATAAAACAACTAAATTTTGTTTCATACATTTTTTCCTCATAGTAAACAGGATGTATGTTAATGTAAAATACAGCAGAAAAACAGGCAAGCATACCCCCTCTCGCAATTACAAATATGGAGTGATATCAATGTTGTGGCTATTTAAACCCAATACGGAGTGGGCCCTTAAGGTAAAAATCCATGTAATCCCCCTGTTACCCGGGGTTACTAGAATCCCAGTAAGAACTAGTGCTAGGCAGGGAAGACAGCTTGTGAAACTCCAGTTAAATGGATTTCACACTGTCTCACTCTGTTCTCAGTCTCAGCTGAGACTGAGTGATGACATCACCATAGAACTTTCGCAGCTGCATGAGCCACACTGGAATGCTACAGTTGGAAGTTAGAATAGAATATTGGGGTAATTTGAGCAGAGTCTGTGTGCAGTCTTGGAGAGAGGAAGTAGCACAGCAGTCTGTGTGCAGGCTCTCTGAGTCTTAAGCTCTGTTTTAGAGCTACTGTAAGGGAAGTGTATGTTTCCACCATAAGAGGAACA
This sequence comes from Neoceratodus forsteri, assembly GCA_016271365.2. Classification (NCBI taxonomy): domain Eukaryota; kingdom Metazoa; phylum Chordata; order Ceratodontiformes; family Ceratodontidae; genus Neoceratodus; species Neoceratodus forsteri. Next base: position 320,931,606 of record JADMNL010000022.1, read on the forward strand.
CAGAAGCTGATTGTTGAAGTGGTGGAGACCGTTGTTACTGGTTCAAGTGCCCCATCCCTGAGGGGATGGGGGGGAAAGGTTTGTCTGTTTTCCAGGGGCAACCCTCCTGGTTCCAGCTAAGGGAAGAAGCTGCCTATTTCAAGTTGTTCTGCGGCACCAGAAGCTGTGGGAGAGGAATTCCTGTGGAGGAATCGCTTGTGGGGCACCTGCAACCAAAGGGTGAGTTCGCTCTGACAGAGGGCCAGTGTTTTTCACCTGAACTGTTGGAAAGTGGGGATTGGACTACATAATCTGTAGGAGGTCTAATGTAATAGACATTGCCGGTTAATTCAAGTAGGTTGAAGTCCAGCACAAACAGTGAAGTAAAGTGGGGATTGGACTGCTTAATCAGTGGGGGGCTAGAGCAATGGGCTAAGCCAAGTAAAAGTATGTTCAAGTCCAGCACAATGGGAAAGCAAGACAAGTAGAGGAAATGTGACAGACATTTAGCCTTAATCTACATTGCCAAGCTTTACAGAATGAGATGTTTACAGTCCAGAGAAATGGCCGGGTATGAATTGTGGGAGCGAGAGGTGGGAGACCCTCCATCAGTAGTAACCAAATTCACCTCTACAGATTTGCTCTGTGGCACCTTTACTTTCTCTCAGGTACTTGGCCAGTGTCTGAAAAAAGTACCCAGACATGGGATTAAAAGAAAGAATTCCCTGATAGAGCTGAGGTGCTCTTAGGTGGTTTAGGGAGCCATCAGCAAATGTTTCCATGACATATGGAAGGTGTCCGAGTGGCCGGCAAGGGAGCTGAGCCAGGGAAAACCCAGAACAGTGTACAAGTTCGGACTGTGTACCCAAAGCAGTATGCAAGTCCGGGCTGTGTGCCCGGTGGGTTCAGAGCCTGAGGGCTGAAGTGTTGAAGAAGTGTTGTTGATCTTTTTAATCTGCATTACCAGAAGTGTAACCCCGTGGGGGTCCATCTATGCTTTGTTTATTCTGTTTGGATGTGAATAAAAGCCACACTTTAGAATCCCATTTCTGGTATTGGACATTACAATTATTGCTTCCTGTGTTCAGAATTACTTGGGTGCCCCTGTGCAGAGTAGCCAAACCTAGCCCTTGTGCCGGGTAACCTATTCCTCCCCGAACCCAGTCCCCACCTGGTAATGCTGTCAGATTCAAACAGCATACTGCCTGTCAGTTGCAAAAGGTAGGGGTGGGGTGCTTACATCCATTTTGCTTCTTTTTGCAGCAAATTGCCCTTTCTGTTGCCCCTCCCCGGGTGTATTGGAACATGTTCAAGTCCTGTAAATTTAAACCCTTCAACACTTCCATTATGATTCTCTGCATAATACAGACCGACTGGGCTGTCCAGTTCCATATTGGTAATGGAGTGGACAAGCTCCTGGATGCCCTATTTTAGAGGTCTAATTGTGCATCCAATGTAAATTCTGGGACGGGGCACGTCAAAACAAAGATAACAAACAGAGTGGTACAGTTAATAAACTGATTTATGGTTACTTTTTTATCTAATGTAGGATGTTCATAGATTTTATTCTGTATACAGAAGTGGCATATATTGCACCTTTATTTAGTTATTTATTTATTTTTATTTAGTTTTTGTTGAGCAGGTAAGTGCACTAGACAAATCCTGCCTATTTTCAGGCACGACCCGGGGGAGAAGGATACAGATGAATGCCAACTGACCTTGAACCAGATTAAGCTGTTGGTGGACCAGAACAGGCAGATGGGACCTCGGTTTAACATCTCATTCGAAAGATGGCACCTCAGGAGTGCAGCACCCCCCCCATGCTGCACTATAGTGTCAGTATTGGGATATTAACCCAAGTGCCTGATGTGGGGATAGAACCCACAGTCTACTGATCTCTCGGCCTCAGAGGCAAGTGTGCTACCTGCTGAGCCACTAACACTGCTACATCTGTATCATCCAACGGGAACAGGGGGCATCCAATGGTGCCTAATAGTTGGTCTGTCTTTTACATATAAGCTAGATGTCAGTCCATCTTTTAAGTTTTTGCCTCGACAAAAAAGTAGTTTGAGGAGCTTTACCAATTGCTTGGTATAAGAGGGGATACCCTTTTAAAACTTCCCAGTGCTTCTTTATAATAGATGAAACACTTTGAGAAATATGGTTGTATGTTGTTACTGATGTTACAGGCTGCTCATGGTTACTTCCTTTATTCCTAGGCATTAGTAAATCTGGCCTATGCAAATTTCTGACTCTGTTAAGAGCACCATCTAACGCATTTTCTGAATAGCCCCTCATTAAGAATCTGTTTTTTAACGCTGTTGCTTGTTCCATGTAATCATTCAAATTTGAACAATTCCTTCTGATTCGGGTAAACTGTCCAAATGGAATTGACCTGATAAGATGTGATGGGTGCGCACTGGATGCATGCAGCAACATGTTGCCTGCAATAGATTTTCTATAACTTAAACTTTGTACTGGTTCACCAAGAACACTCTTCAAAGTTAAATCAAGAAAAGAAATACTAGCTGGATCACTAGTGTGTATAAAATTCAGACCAACGTGATTTTGATTTAAAAACTGCATGAACAAATTCACTGATCGCTCATCCCCTTCCCACACAATCAAGATGTCGTCAATAAATCTCCCCCACATAACTGTGTGGGGGAGAAAAGGATTGCGCTCATGCTTCAACATGATGGTCCTCTACTACCATACCATAAATAAATTGGCATATGAGGGGGGCACCATGTTGCCCATGGCAGTACCCAGTTTTTGTAGATAATACTTTTGATCAAACAAAATGTGATTCATTGTTAATATGTATTCCATAGCTTCCATAATGAAGCGTGATGGAAAATCTTTACTTAATTCAGAAGAGTGGTATAAGTGAAATTCAAGTGCAGCCAGACCCAAATCATGTCTTACTGACGCATTGAGACTCTCTACATCTACTGTAATCCACCTATATTCATTGGACCAGACAAACCCACCTAGCTTTTGTAAGACATCTGTACTGTCTCTTAAATAAGATGGTTGGACATGCACCAGCTGTTTCAAAAAATAATCTACAAATGTAGAAACTTTCTCCATTAATGACCCACATCCAGAAACAATAGGTCTGCTAGGTGGGTTTGTCTCGTCCTTACTTAATACATAAATTGTAGGAATTGTTGGATAGTCAACCTGCATATATGCAAATTCAACCTTAGTAATATCACCAGATAAAAGAGAGTCCTGTAAGAATGTATCAATACAACATTTAAATGCCCTGGTAGGGTCCTGCTGCAATCTCATGTATCTTGTGGTGCCACTTAACTGTCTATGAATTTCTTGTTCATACTGTATTTTACTTATGATGGCAATTTTGCCACCCTTGTCTGCTTCCTTTATTTCTTTAGAATTGTTTTGCTTGAGTTCATTTAGTGCTGATAGTTCTTCAGATGTTAGATTGAAACTGTGGTACTTCTACTTTGTTGCAAACAAAGTGTTAATTTCCCTCTGAATCAAGTTTTGAAAGTTCACAAGTGCTGCACTGTTAGTAGGTGAGGGATTAAATATTGACTGTGTTCTAAATGATGTCTGCCTAGGGAGGCTTTCAGGAATCGTCTCTGCAGTGATGTCATCAACTGTGACTATACTTGTCAGTAAGCTAGTGATGTCATCTGATGAAATGTCTGGTAAAATGTCTGACTCCATGTTGATGTCCAGTAATAATTGTACATCATCCTTGAATGTTGGATAAAGAGGTGTTGTATACCCCATGGTGCTATTTTTTTACAGAAATAATTCTTAAGATTACGTTTTCTAAAGAACTTTTTAATGTCCAAAAAAGTCTCAAATTCATTTACCTTTGGATCTGCGACAAAAGACAATCCTTTACTGATCACAACTTGCTGAGTTTCTGTCAAAATTAAATCAGAAAGATTCATGATTTCTGTGACCTGCTTCTCAGGTTCTCCACCAGAGTTTTGCTGGTGCTTTCCTCCTCCATGTTTGCCCTGCCTTGTTTTATGTTTCTTTTTTTTTTTGGGGGGGGGAGCTGTGAAGCTGTTTGTGTACTGTGAGAAAAAGATACCTGCCTCTCTGAGTGCTGATTTGCATTAATGTTTGACTTGTTAATTGTTCTTTTTTGTGACCTTGATCTGTTTTTGTATCTGTCATTGTAACCTCTGGAACTAGAAAGTGATCTTGGTCTTCCTCTATTAGCTTGCTCTTCAGGTCTTTGCCATTTAAATACTTGATTTAGTGCATAAGCGTTGGAATCTCATTTAAGTTTACTTTGTTTCCTTGCCACTAGTTCATTTCATGACCTGCAGTTTTTTTCTTTTTTTTTAAATATTCTTTTTATTAATCATGTTTTAACTTATTTACAGATAGGTCCACTTTCATTACATTAAACAGTACATACATATCTGGTCTTTTTACAGAATTGACTATAAGATTCAAATACATCCCAAGATCAGCATTTAAGACTTCTTCCAATCTTTCTACTGCTGTCACATGTATAACTCCTACCATTTCATCTCCGTAACATAGTCTTTCTCTTATTATTAATTAACAGTGATATCTTCCTCAGTTTCCCCTCAGGTCATCAGAGCTCCACACTCTGGTCCCGTTCAGCATTTCAAATCTTAACCTGGGTTCCAGAAATTATCTGTTATTGGTGGGGGGATGGGGGCGGGGAACACCAAGGGGGCCCCACCTGGATGGAAGGCCACCCAACCATGCAAGAGCGCCCGATGCCTCCACTAGTGCACTTGGATTAGGGCACAAAGGTAGGGTCAATCAGCATGTAATACAGCTGCCACTTTACCCATCTCATAGCAACTGCTCCTCGCCATTTATGTTATATGTAATCTTTTCCATATTATGGATTTGTATGGTGATATTCCACCAATCACGTATGGTTGGTGGTTGTGCTGTCGCCCAAAGTTTAGTTAGCACTTTTTTGGCTGCTGTAATAAGTGTTGTGAGTATGTATCTAGTGTTCGGGCCCCAATAGGGCTTGGGGAACAGCAAAAATAAATAAGTCTCCGGAGTTAGTTGGAAAAGTGGGTCAATTAATTGCTGTAGTTGTTCCTCTAATTGTTTAAAAAAATTTGAAAGCACCGGGCATGTCCATAAAATATGAGTCAAATTGGCCTCTTGTTCACTGCATTTCCTCCAGCAGCTGGTGGATTTGTCTTGGGAATAATGCTTAGTTACTTTGGGAGACCTGAAATATCTAATCAATACCTTCCAGGCGAATTCCCGCCACTGGTGTGAGCTTGTAACTTTGGAGGAATTATTACATGCTAGCCTCCAATCCGCTATAGTTAGCTGGTAGCCAGATTCCTCCCTCCATTGCCTATGGATATTTTCAGTAATCATTTCCCCTTGTGTATTTAGGGCCTGGTGGTATATAGAGATTAAATGTTCCCTCTTCCCGGCATCATTCAGAGCTATCTGGCTCCTTATAATACTGAGTATCTTTCTGAATCTCATACACTTGAGGCAGACTTTCTATATAATGCCTAATTTGTAAAGGAAAAAGTCTTTATGTGGCAGGTGGAACTTTGCCTGAAGTTCTGCATCGACCAGATTGCTCCTCGAGTTATTATTTGTGTAATGTTCGCAGACCTAAGCCATCCCAAGCGCCAAATCTAAGCGTCTAAGTTGTTAGGGGAAAATCCGGGGCCCTTGAATCGGGCATAAGAGTGGTAAATAGGGCGACAGTCCGTGAGACTTTTAATCATATTCCAGTTTTGAAATTGTGCTATCAACCAGGGACTGGCGGTTGGGGGTCTTCCTATTGGGTTTGGGCTGTACATTGTCCGAAATAGGCAGCGTCATTTATTAATATTCTTTCAATGTCTATCCAATGTGGGTGGGCAGTTCTGTTCTGTCTTGCCATTATATGCATCATTGTTACCGCCTGTTGGTAACGTTTAAATCTGGAAGTGCAAGGCCCCTCATTTCTTGCAAGTGTCAACACCTTAAGATTAACCGGGTCTCCTCCTCAGCCCAGACAAATTCCGCAGTAGCCGGGTTATTTCTTTAAAGAAAGTTTGGGAAACGGCAAGGGGATATTTTGGAAAGATAGTGCTCTTGGGAGAGTTATCATCCTAATAAGTTCTATCCATTTCACTATACTCAGCGGGAGGACCGACCAAGTCTGTAGGTCCTGCTTTAATTGTGTCATAAAGGGGAATAGTTGTACCTGTAATAGTGTGCTCTCTCTCGGTATACACACACCTAGGTATTTTAGTCGCAAGATTCCATCTACCCGGAAGGGCTTTCATCATTTCCTGAGTAGGAGTATAGTTAAATGTAAGCAATTCGGTTTTAGTCAGGTTCAGCTTATAGCCTGATAGTTCCCCATATTCATCTAAGACTTGTCTTACTGCTGAGATGGATTGCTCTGGGTCTTGTAGATATAGAAGGATATCATCTGCATATAGGGCAATTCGGTGTTCTATTCCCCCCATCGTAATTCCTTTAATGTTAGGGTGCTCCCTAATTTTCTGTGCTCTATGGTCATTGCAAATAATAACGGAGATAATGGGCAACCCTGGTGTGTACCTCTTTGGAGTGGGAAGTATTCAGAGTGGTGTCCATTGACTCTTACACAGGCCCGAGGTGCAGAATAAATACTCTGCAAGGCCTGAACAAGACCCAGTGGAAAACCAAAACGCTGTAGAGTAGAATATAGAAAGGGCCATGCTACTCTATCGAAGGCCTTCTCTGCGTCGAGGCTGATTAAGACCGCCGGGGTATCGGAACCACTCATCTGGTTAACCAAGTGCAGAGTGCGCCTAATATTATCAGTAGTAGTACGAGTCCTCACAAAACCCGTCTGGTCCCTATGGATCAGCGCAGGGAGTACTTGATCTATTCGGTGGCCATAAGGCTCATAAATATTTTATAATCCTGATTTAGTATCGATATTGGTCTATCACCCACATTCCTGAGGGTTCTTCCCTTGTTTGGGGATTACTGATATGGTCGCTATGACCAAGTGTCCGGGGCAGCTCACCCTGTAGTATTGAATTAAATACTGCGCTCAAGTGTGGGATGACTTTAGTCTTAGTGGCCTTGTAAAATTCCGCACCATACCGTCCAGAGGCCTGGGGCCTTCTGTGATTTGAATTGGCTATTATTTGTGCTATTTCACTAGCAGTTATGGACCGTGTAAGGACCTCTTTACTCTGTTCTTCTAGTGTGGGCAACGTGAGTGCCTTAATATAAGCGGTGATACTTTCTGGGATGAAGCTGACTCAGGGGTGTATAAGTTTTTATAATAAGCCGGAGCACTTCTGCTACTTCGTGTGTTTTAGAGGGTCTGTCCTCCCAGCGGGTACCTGATGCTACTTACTGTAGCTGCCTTCCTACTTTACAGACCTGGTATGCAAGCAAACGTGTTGCCCGCGGTCCTACCTCGTAGAACCTTTGCTTCAGGAAGGCAAGGGCTATTTCGGTTTGTTGTAAGGCAAGCCTGTCCAATTCTTGTCTGGCGTATTTTATCTGAGGTAAGAGGGGAGTTGTCTCCCTGTTTATGGGCTAACTGCAGGAAATGAAGAGTTTCCTCAAGTACTCTCCTATGTTCTTCGCGCTGTCTTTTTTTCTGTGCTGAATATTTGATTATATGCCCCCTTAGAACCGTTTTTATTGTGTCCCAGTAGACAGCGGGACTTACATCCGTAGCGGGGTTATCGGCCATAATCTCAGAAATCTTGTCTGTGACAAATTCTCTGAATTCTTTTATGCGGAGGTAGAATGGATTCAGCCTCCATTGGGTGCTCTTAGGCTGGTCACCTAGATCCCAGACAATGCTAACCGGTGCATGGTCTGAGATAAGTATGTCCCCGATCTGTGCGTCGCACACCAGCTGCAAGTTTTCCACCTGTGTAAAGGCATAATCTATCCTTGAATATGTGCGGTGTACCGAAGAAAAGTAGGAGTAATTCCTTGTATGTGGGTGTAATTGCCTCCAAATGTCACACCATCCGACCTCAGAGGTAAATCTTTTAAAGAATCTCTGGGTCCCAGTCAACCTCTGTGGATTCACTTTTGTGGAGTCTACATTTGGGTCTGTTAACAGATTTAAGTCTCCGGCCATCAGAAGTATACCCTTGGTGAACTTCACTACTCTATCCAGCAGGGATTTCAGCTGGGTTGTCGTGGCACCTGGGGGAAAATATACATTTGCTAACGTGACTTCCCTATCATTTAGTCTCCCATGGGTTAATACCATATGATCCTCCGGGTCTGACCATGTTCGCTCTGGTTGAAACCGGGTATAGGGAGGAATGATAATAGCAACACCTCTGCTCCTACCTCCTTTGTATGAGGCACTCAGCACCTGGCCCCTGCTCAATTTGGCCAATTTGGCGTGTTCAAGCGGATTCATATGTGTTTCCTGCAGAAAAATTATGTCTGATTTAGTTCTTTAAGGTCGCCAATGCTTTAGACCTTTTAATTGGAGAAGCCAGCCCATTTACATTAGAGAGAGCAGTTTAGTTTTGAAGTGTTCAGCATGTCAGTGGGTGGGAACACGGGTCCCCCGCACCCCCCCCCCACTGGGTGACATGGGACCAGAACTTTACCAAAAGCTAGAGACCAGAATGCCATTGATGACCTATTGGAAAAACCTATATACAAAAAGTCAAAAACATTCACATGGGTATACACCCATACATTAGAAAACAGTTTAACCGCCAACATGGCTCCAATAAAACAATGCCTAACTTATGGTACTTCCACAAGTCTAGGTTACACCTAGATCGCTAGCAGGATCCAAAGGTCCTACCAGTGTGGTCCTCTATTGTCTGAGGACTAGGGTAACTGGTACCCAAAGGGGAAAGGGCAATTGGGTTTGGTGACTAACGTCCCTCACAGGGTTCAAGCCCTTGGCTCCCCCGAAATCATTTATGTGAGAGGGAAATACCTCCAAGTGAAATAGGATGTGAAACCTCGGCCTCGCTTGAGCGCAGGATGGTGGCCACCACCCCATCCCATCGGTGCGACTGTGGTTCAGGCTTGGATCTCTTCGTGAGTCATATCCAATGCAATTCATCTCGAGTAAACCAGGAGGGGGGCCACCGGGGGCTGTGAGTGTCCCGGAAGGTTAATGTCCGGGGTCATCCGCGGGGCCAAAAATCAAAGCTAGTTGTCTTCATTAATGTGGGGGGAGGTAGTCCTGCAGTGGACCTTTGAGTAAATAGGCCTGATTAAAATATATTCTAGGTATCTCAATTTCCCAGTTAAAACCATCCTCCCAGTAATAAATGTTAAAAGTGGTTTACTCTGGCCTCGTCATCAATCCAAGCTGGGGGGTCCAGTTGAATCAGCTGCCCAGACCGCACAGAGGTACTAAGTCCTCTAGGCGGCAGGCGGGCCCCGAGGGAGCAATTATGTATTACTAGGATCGGGACAGAGGGCTCACATCGGTCTTTCTTACCAGTAAACCCCATGGTCCCGCAGCCACAAAGTGCCGATCTGGGGGTGGCACTCAATTCCCCCAAACCGAGTAATTAGTATATTATACAAGTAAAATCAGTTTATTACCCCTCATTTTGCTTTTATTACCTTTGATCCCCACAAGCATCTAACCATTATTCCCCTAACACACAAATTCTTAGCAAGTGGAGAAACACCCCAGGACTCCCACGGATCCGCTAGAGCAGCCCAAATGCTGCTGATGAAGCCCAGGTACGTGTGCCCGTCAGGCTTAAGGTAAACCTTCCGCCCCCACGAGCAGGTTCCCATCCCGCAATCCCATCTCTATACCTCCAGACCCTGGGAACCAAGTCCCTCCAATTCAACATCTTACGGACATATTGTAGCTAATTCCCCCCTTCCCCCCAGCAGAGCCATCAGCATATCCTCTTGCTTGTAAAGGCCTACTTCTCCACCATAACTAGTGGTTATCCTGTCTTGTCGGTGTTCAGTTGGGCCGGGGGTCATAACCTACTTCCGTACAGATCCCGGGCAATTAGGGCCGCCCCTTCACCCTCCCCTCACCCACCGGGACATCCCTCCCCCTAGGCCCACACATCTGGTTCATGTGACTAAACAGGATCACAGTATGGCTCTCCAGCCCATCACGGATCCGGATAAGTCTGAGAACTCCAGTCCATCAGAACCTCCTCGATCTTCCCGCCTCCCTCTCCCGTAACGTCCACCCCGGTCCCCAGTCTACATCTCATCTCTTCCATGAGATTGGATAGCAAGGAGGGAATGCAAGGGAAAAACAGGGAGGGAGGGAAGGGTAAGACCAAAGGAAGCGACCGGGGCAGAGAGGGGAAGGAGAAAAAAAAGGGGGGGCAGTTCATATCATTAGCGAGACAGGCAGCAGTCCCAGCATCCAGGGAGATATATCCATTTCATCCACACAAGCGCTGATTTGGTCCTCAAGTAAGCTCTTCACTGGGTCCTTGGCCGGTGGCTGGAAGTTCTTGCGCGTTTGCTCTGAGTGCATTCACAACTGTCCGTAAGGCCTCAGCTCCCTGCTTCTTCCTCGACTCTCTCTGTTCCACTGACCACACCTGCAGTTTTTTTCTACAGAGTTGTAGGCCTGTAATACTGGGACCTTGGTGTGGTAGAGTGTACATTCCTTTGGTAGCTGCAGCTGCTGACTGGCAAATTACACAGTTGGATGGACAGTAAAACAGTGGCTCCTGGGCTGTAAGCAGTAGCAATGGGTTTGACTGTAAGGTTGTGCATGAATGTCCAGAAACTAGCTAGCTAACTTAACAATAGGAATGATAAGTTCTCGTGGTAAACCCAGTACTCATGACCTTTAGATGACAGGCTGGTGCTGTTTTCGTGGGGACATCTCCCTTTTCTGTAGACTGGATACAGGTGTGGTGGGCACAGTGCACTCCCTATGGCAAAGAGTGTAGGCTGTGATGACTTTGGATGATGGGAGCTCTATTTTGTAAGCTGGTTACAAGTGTGGTGGACCCAATGTGCTTGTGGTGGCAAGGGGTGTGGGCTATAATGCTCTGGATGACAATGATCCTATTCACCCCACAATGGGACTTGCCTTTACCCACCCCCACAGGTGGGCAGTCACTTGGAACCTCAGTTGGTTCAATCCCTTGTCAGGATAAAATCCTAACAGCAGTAGAAGGCAGCGGCTCTCCACCTTCCCAGATGCAGAGCAGCTTTCAAGGCAATCCCTGTTCTAATTCAGTGCTAGAGCCCAGGCTTGGCACTCTAACAGCATCACTTCCCTTTTCCAGGGTCTGAAGTCTCTTTTGGATAAACGTTTTAGTCAGACAGGAATAGCAAGTGAGAACTATGCACAGATCCTATCCTATCCTATCCTATCCTATCCTATCCTATCCTATCCTCTCCTCTCCCTTCCCCTCCTCTCCTCTCCTCTCTTGTTTTGTTTCAGACAAATCTGCTCTATTTGCACACCTTTTTCCCTTGTGCAGAGATCCAGGGATTAAAAATCAAATGGCCGGCATCTCATTCATTATTCATTATGCTAAACCCCTGGCACTCAGTGGGTGTCAGTTCCAAGGGAAAAGCATGCATACAAGTCCTGAGCCAGCTTGCAATTCAGGGTTGTTCTACAGAGCTAAGTTCCAAATAGATATTAGTTTCACAGGAACAGGATGTACTAATTTAGTTGCTTTGCATAGCTAAACTAGTCTCCAAATTGTTGTCAGTTTTACAGGGACAGGATGTACTAATTTAGTTGTTTCGCACTTTATGCAGCCTTGAGAGCTTCTTGAAATGGAGCAGCCTCCTTGCTGTGGCCTTTCCAACCCTGAAGGCAGCCTAGGGGCCGGTTGAGCAAAGAAAGATGTTGGTGCACAAGCCATAGTGACAAGGAAACTGAACAAGCCTGCAGAACAAATGCCAGTGTCCAGTCCAGTCCTGATTCCTGCAGCTGCTGTCTGTACCAGGACTGGGGTGAAGGAGCGGTGCAGGGGAAGGCAGCGACAGTGCTCCAGAGAGAGCCGAGTGCTTTAGTGACTTTTAAAAGAAAAATGTTGAGGGCTTCCTTTCTGCAGAATAGTCTTTGCATCTGTTCTCATTGATAAAGATGGTTTATTTTTGCAACTGTTTTAATCTCCCAAGCCCCCCCTTCAAGTCATACCCACCTTCTAAGCTGCATAGTCCTTCTGATATCCTTCTGATGGCAGCAGTTGTAATTTTGCAGGAGAAAACAATGTCAATGTACTTTTATTTTTAATTCTCTTTAATGGCAAAGGGGCAGTGTGCTCCTTCCTTTAGTTTTTTTTGCCAAATGTTGACAGCACTGCTGTCTGATGCATATTTAATCCCCCCTAGGAAAGTAAACTGCAGTTTAACACACATCAGCATTCTTCCCACAGCACTGGGCACTGTAAATATTGTATTTTAAGTGGCAGTGCAATGAAACTGGGCAAGAAATATGACCCTTTTTTTCACTGTAAAAGCTTTCAGGCAGCTTCCAGTTTCATTTGGTGGTAAAACCGTCATGTTCCACTAAAATCTCAGTACTTTTAAAAATGTTTTAATATGGGTTTTTCTCATGAAAATGAAGATGGCTGCCACATTTGGCTTAGAAGCAGCATTGCAGACCTAGCAAGGGTTGGATTGAGAAATTAAAAATGATGGTGCGTGGCATGGGAGGTACCTAGAAAAGTAGATTTATAGGTATGCTTGTATTTGTATTAATTGTTATTGAAACTAGCTTTTTTGGAAAAAAACATTTTTTCTTGCAATGCTACTGTAAAAACATTACACTTCTGATGCAATTGCTGTACTGTTTACCTGATGGGTGGCTGTGCTGGGATCGGAGACTGTCTGATTGTACCCTTGACCTCCATGCCTGACCAGTGGCTGATCTCCATATCTGATTCTGCTGCCAACCCAGTTGCTTAACCTGCTGATTGTGTAGCTGACCTCTGTGCCAACCTGCTAAGTGTGCCCCTGACTTTTGTGCGTGGCCTGCTGATTTTGCTCCTGACTCCCTTGCCTGATCCTCTGATTGTGTTCTGAATCCTGCTGCCTGATTCACTGATTGTGCTCTCAACCTCCGAGTCTGAGTACCAGCTGACCTTTAGTGTGCTGGCTTCGGGGACCAGGTGACCATAGATGTTTCTAATTACCCTCAATTCTTTTTCTTGGTTGTGCTGTCCACTATTGCTCCATACATGGTGTGTGTTTGCGTGAGACCCTGATTTATCATCCCTAGATTTAATATGTTACACTATACCATGTTAAATTAAAACACCCATTTCTCAGTCCACACCTCTGCTGTGTACAACACTCCCCATAGTTCATCTGTCTTGTTGTATCTGCTCTTCCCTCCTCCAGCACATTAATAAATATTTTTAAGAGTAATGGCCCCAGCATTGACCCTCAGGCTACTCCACACAGAACATCCTGCAACTCTCTGCTGCCTACCTGTTAGCTAATGTTCTCCCACTTCCTAAACACTCTGTGCACTCAATATTGTTCTACTTTTTTTCCATGGCTTTTTCATGTGTGTGAACTCTCCAGGGTCTTGCTGGAGTCTAGCTAGGGGCCAGACACTGGATGTAGTCAATCTGCTTTCTTAATTATTCCCTCTCAGAAGGCAATCAGGTTGGTTTTGCAAGATTTACCTTTTCTGAAACCATACTGTGCGCTACAGAACAGCCCATTCTCTTCCATGAACTGATCCACCGCATGTTTTATGACTGACTCAGACACTTTGTTGTCAAGCAGAACCTCTTCATTTCTCAGTCATGACAATTTTACTATATTATAACTCTTGTAATTCATTTCTTAATTTGTGCCTCTGTGCTATCTATGCCCAACAACTGCACAGCAAATACAAGCAAGAAATATTTGGCACAGACAAATGCTTGTTACTAGTTATTTTTAACACAAGAAAATACTTGTTTTAAATAAGAAAAAGTTGTGCATTTTATTTTGTCCCATTTTTATGTTTGCTTGCACTCATGTGCAAGAAACATAGTGCCATCATCCGAGTTTTCAGAGGTGTGGCAGCCGTCTTCCAATTCAGTCAGTGTGTTTGCAGGTGTGGCCGCAGTTCTCCAATGAATGCTGCAGCTGTCTATGACAGCAGTTGAAAATGCAGTGGCTGTACAGTTGAAAGGGAGAGCTACGCTTCAGTGAGCAGCGATAAGATATCGCATGCTCATGTGCGCTCCCCCCACACACACACATACGCATACATACTGCATGTTCATGCTCCCCCCCATGCACACACTGTATAGCTGACAGGGGTGCCCAATCACCAGTCGGCTGTGCTGCACTCTCCCCCCAACAGAGTTCCAGATGCCACGCTGGGAGCCCACCCCAGCGTGGCAACAGATCATATGGCCGACGGGGGTGCCCAATCTGTCGGCTCCATGGCCCCCAACAGCCTTCCAGCTGCCACGCTGGGAGCCCACCCCAGCGTGGCAAATGTCCCGCATCATCTAAGTAAAAAAAAAAAAGAAACCTGAAAGAAAAAAAACCTTCCCTCGCTGCTGTCTTGACCCCTTCTCCCACCCGCGCCCACCCGCTGTGCACCCTGCCTCCCCACACCCCCACCTCACCCCATACATACCTCCGGAGTTTGGCACGATGATCTTCGGTGGACCAGGAACACGTCTGCACTCTTCAAAACCGACCGCGAACTGAGGAAATGCCGGTAAGCTGTATATTGCAATAAATAGGGCTTTTTCAACTTTAGTGCATATCTCGGGCATTTGGGGGAATTTTTTCACCAAATTTCAACATGGGGTTTTTGGGACCCCACCTCATGAATTCTGTCACTGTCATGGCGTTAATTGGCCCCAAAAGGTGATTTTGCAGTCACTGCATGGAACCACCTTTCAGGACTGATTTACAAAACGACAGTGTCACAGTTCATGAGGTAGGCTCCCAAAAACCCTATGTTTAAAATTTGGTGAAAAAATTCTCCAAAACGACTGTTTTACGAGCATGCGTGTGCTGTTCCTACGCATGCTTGTAAGTTCGTGAATTTTTAATATGCTCACTCCAGATTTTCAACATTGCCATTTTTCCATACCTCCTTATGAGAAGTACAGCTGTCATTTCTCACATCTGACCCAAAATGTGTTTCCGCGCATGTAGCTTACAATGATGCAGTCGGTGTGCGAAATCTTTGTTCGGGACAGATTAAGAAAATCACAGTGACACTGTTCATGAAAAGAGATCTTAAAATGGTTATGTTAAAAATTTGGTGAAAAAAATTCCCCAAAATTACTGTTTTACGAGCATGCTTTGCGCTGTTCCTACGCACGCTCGTAAGTTCGCAAATGTTCAATATTTTCACTATAGATTTTCAACATTGCCATTTTACCACACCTCCTTATAAGCAATACAGCTGTCATTTTTCACATCTTGGCCAAAACGTGTTTCCACCCATGTAGCATACAATGGCGCAGTCAGTGTGCGAAATCAATGTTCGGGACAGATTAAGAAAATCATAGTGACACTGTTCATGAGCAGAGGTGTTAAAATGGCTATGTTAAAAATTTGGTGAAATGCGTCCATAAAATGACTGTGTTACGAGCGACCATTGCACAGTTTCCACGCACTCTTGTAACTTCATGGATTTCTAATATTTTCAGTCCAGATTTTCACCACTGGCATTTTTCCACACTTCCTTATGAACAGTACAACTGTCATTTTTCACACCATGGCCAAAATGTGTTTTTGCACTTCCAGTGCAGAAATGCATGGTCGCTGTGGGAAATCACTGTTTGGGGCAGATTAAGAAAATCACAGTGACACTGTTCATGAGCGGAGGTTACAAAATCCCTGTGTTGACAATCTGCTGTAAAAAAAATCCCCAAACTAATTGCATTACGGATGTGTGTTGTGCATTTTCTACTCATGCTCGTGACTTCACCAGTTTTTTAAATATTTTCACTGCAGAATTTCAACATTGCCATTTTTTGCACCTCCCCATGAACAGTACAGCTGTCATTTTTCACATCCTGTTCGAAATGTGTTTTGCACCTGTAGGTGCCAAATGGCATAATCAAGCTGTGCAAATTTCAGACTAACAAACTGATATTGCCACTGTTCATAAGGTGGGGTCACAAAAAACATGTTAAAAATTTGGAGTGAAAATGTTAACGAACTCCTGAGGCATTAGGGTTTCCACCATAGCGCCCAGCTTGTAGAGATTGAGAGGCATCAGGGGGATGACTTGGGATTCTCGTCTGTAATGCTCATACCATTCCACACCCTGCAGCCAGCCAGAGGCATCGAGGTGTGCCTTGGACTCTTCAGCCCCAAAGTTCACCCCACTCTCCTATACAGGACCCATCTCACCGTATTTCCTGATGGAATGGGGTGTGCATAAGGGCCAAAGCCCCCAAGGCACACCGTGAGACTTGTCAGTGTCTGCAGGGTAGGGTGTGGTGAAATGGCGTGGCCGTTATGCTCCTGGTGACCCAAAGGCACACCCCAATGCCTGTCAGTCTCTGCAGGGTGGTGGTTGGGTTGGCTTCAGTTCAATACTTCACTGCCATTCCTATTATGCAGCTCTGTAACTCCTAAACTACCAATGCCAATGCCAGCAAGCAAATATTCGGCATTGACAAATGCTTGTATAAGTATGAAACACTCCAGGGGTGCAGGTGGTTAGTGCACATGACTCATGCCTCACAGTGCTGTTTTGGATTCTTGCAGGTAAGTGTGTGAGTATTTAGCAGACAAAGGGAAGGACCTATGTGGTTCTGTTGAACACAGTCTTTCTGACTGTGCAACGCTTTCCCTTCTAGCATGAATACAAATGTAATTATTTTTTTAAATGTAATTTTATTGCATTTTGTAACAAAGTACAGCTATGTACTGCATACAAGAAATGGTAAGAGCATTTTAACATTCCAACAACCCTTTTTAGGAGGATGTATAACACACATTTCTTAAAGGTGTAAACCGCCCCCCGTGATTGGGGCTTACCTGTTTGGCCCCGGTAGCCCGTTATCGCTCCTGTTCCCCATTACCTCCTGCTGCTGAGTCCCGGGTGGTGAGGGTCCCCCTAGGTTTCCATCCAGCCCTGGTATTGTTCTTTAGCTGTTTGGGGCCAGAGGAGTTTAGAGTCGATGGACCACCGCTCCTGGCACTTTAAATGTGCCTACAGGGTCTGCGCATGCACACTGGTGTACCCAGCATATTTTCACCACTGTAGAGGCCTAACAGTTGCCTCTCTGGTGCTCTCGACCCCCAGAATAAGTTAATCGGGGGTCGGACACCTGGGGGAGGCGCATAAGAAATCTCATTAGTGTTTTGTTAAAGAGCGCCAATAATGCCCTGAATCGAGGGTGTATTTGAATATTTATGAGGACCCTATTAATATCAGTGAGCTGTTAGCTGCCGGGATGGACTGTGCAAATCAGCAGCAGTGATGGGCAAACTGGATTGTGTTCAAATGTAATATTGCAGTTGCTTTATAGGGGACAAAGGCTGCTACAAGACAGTGGGGCAACTGAGTATAAAAACTACTTTATTTGGTTGTAAAAGCTCCGTAAAGTTGGGACTGCTGCTAAAACTGAGTAAAACTGTGCACTAAGCAGCCATCTTTAATGCGTTGACCCCTGTGGCCAGCCAATCGTTAACTTAGGCACCCAAAAGCTTGTTGAAATAACTTATGGGAGAGGTGTGAGCTAGTTCTAGGTGCCAAAGACCCTTTGCCAATCAATAATCAAAGGAGGTTAATGACTATTAATATTTTTGATGGACAGCAAGAATCAACCAATCAGAGGCTAGGATTTTCATGTGAAACCTCAGGGATTTTGGGCAATCTGAGCAGTCTGGTCTGGGTTCTGACTGAGTCAAGAAGGGCTCAGGCTGTGTATTGGAAAGGTAGGATGCCTTTTACAGGACTTAATTGGACAATCAGTCAATTGTCTGAGAATGGGAAAGAATGATTTCCCCTGGCTGAAAGAACTATGGTGTTACAGCTGAATGTCCAAGGCATTTGGTGAAAGCTGCTGGTGGTTTGGAGATCCAGTGTTGCAGTGAGCCTGCATCAGTGTGGAGAACCCTGAGCCTGTGAAAATGAGAAATTGGAACTGCGTGTGCCAGAACTAAAGTGGGCCCATCAGCCTGATTCTGATGCATTTGAGGGAAAAGGTTGGCAGATATCCAGAGCTCAGAAACCTGTTGTTTGCTGAAATCCAGTTGTGGAAAGGTGAAGGTCCATGCCAGAGACTCTGCGTCACTAGCCAAAAGCCACTGGCAAGGTGGAAGTTAGAGAACTCATTGCTGCCCACTGAAGCTGCTTGCTTCTGTTCAGAAAAGGTGAAACTGTAATCTTCACAGCTGCAACTTGGAGCCAGGTAGGAAATCTGCAAAACCCTATCGAATGAGGCAGGCTGAGCTGCAGAGGGCCATGGGCGTGCACCTGATGCTAGGGCACTCTGGACCCATTAGGGGAGCCAGACCATAGAGTCAATCCTGGGTCTGGGTTCCTTGTGGCCTGGTAGGCTTTGCATGTGTGCTCTGTAATCTGGCCCACTTGCTGGGCTGAAGGTGACAAGCTGCAAGAATCTTCAAGCAAATACAAGGTCCACTAGTTTCTAGCCATTGCTTCATCTTCCAGACCAGTATTCTCTGCCTATTTGCTGACTGCCCCCTCGGAGTCTCAGAGTCTGCAGAACCGTGAGTAACCCAGGGCTTGCCCTGCCTCAGGAGAGTGTCTCATAACAGCTAGCATATTTGGTAAAAACTGACTCCAAGGGCCCAAATGCCAGCCAACCCATTGCAACTAGCAGGCCTGTGTTAAACATGAGTACCCAGTCAGGACATACAGGACACATGAGGTTTGCACTGGTGCCAGTGGGGGAGGGCACTATAGATGTTCAGGTCTACAGGCTTTGTTAATCCAAATAACTTTCTTTCCCCACAGTAATCCTGTTTCCAGGTACCCCCCCTTCCCTAGCCCTCCCCCTAAAATAAAGTTGTGTTTGTTATTTGCAGTTCCTGTGTGGTGAGCACATTATTAGCTATAGCTGTTAAGTGTATGTGTTCTTCTGTCTTAGGATACAACGTGGTATTCAGTGTGTGGGATGATTGGAAGGGGAGGTGGGTAAGTACAGCACCCCGGGGGGGTGCTATTCAAACACCTGGCCCACTTTTATTTTACTCTGGGTGGAGGCACTGCTCTGTTTTACTTCTCTTCTGGGATAGATCCCCCAATCACCATTGCAACAGAACCCAGGCCACTTAACCCGTGTGGTGGTCAACAGGCAGGGGTAGTAGCACACTGGCACATGGCACCTAGGCTACAAAGGTACAACATGTGGAGGAAAAATAAATACTAGTAAACTCAATATTAGCTCACTATTTGGAACTATATAGCAGCCAATGCCCTGTATACAATGCCCATTTGTAATAAACACAAACCTTCACCAGCCATCAATGGCTATTTTAAGACATTAAAATAAAAGTTAATCGCAGTCTTGAGCTGTCGTCAGAACTCTGAACATGCTACAAGCCCTAGCATTGAACACCTAGTCATGTGCAACAGATGGTAGTATAGTAATCTAAAAGGTGGAAGCACCTAAGTATCTTTGAATAAATTGAGAGAAGTCCAAGCTGAGAGGTGTAGCTTAAAAGATATCCAGATGCTTTATGTGTTGAACAACATGATGTCCTGCACCTTCCCAACTCTGAGGGTAGGAAAGAGTGCGCCATTATACCTGCCATTATACCTGCCATGAGGCCTCCAGAAATTAACCTGCATCATAGACCTCCATGCGGTCAGTCACATTTCCATGCATCGCACTCTCTCAAAGGCCCTAATCATAAGAACAGTATGAAAAAACATTGGGTTTTCCCCTGAAGCTTATACAGTGTGCTCACCAACTATTCAACCATATAAGGATTTGAAAGAAGTAACATTTTGCTGATTATTGACCTGACCCAACCCAAAGTTACCAGGTCCATCTTTTCTGAAGTCCAGAACAATTTAAAAGCCTTTAGGAGTGGAAGTCACTTCTGTATTTATAATAGTCCATTTATTTCTGTGGGTATCAGCATAATGGAAATGACAATTGTACTCACAGTTCCTGCCAAACCAAATTATGCTTCCTCTCCATCACATTCAGACTCAGTTATCATATCTTGAGGCCTCCACAACTCCAGCTTTGCTGTCCACTCCCCAGCCACCTTTGGGTCAGTAAATGCATGCATTTTATTGTCTATAGTGAAATTAAATTTGGCATTGAAGCTAAGTCTGTAGGTAATCCCAGCCTCCTTTAGTTGTGCAGTCACCCCTTCAAATGCCTTATGCTGCATCTGTGTGGCATAGGAATAGTACGGGAAAAAAGGGATTTTTTGCTCTCCTATGAATACTGGTGACTGGTCTCTGGCAGCACATAAAAGTTTATCTTTAGCAGTTATCTATTCTAGGACCATAAAAACTGCTCTTGTACCCAGATCTGTCGAAGGGCCTGTCAAAAGGCAATCTTATATGCTTTGGTTACTAAACTAGCATGTCCAAGTCCCAGTGCTTCTGGTAACCAGAGTTCGAGAAATGTGGTCAGGTCTGCACCCTCGGTACCCTCGGGGAGGTCCAACACTTATACATTTGTGGCTCTCACTGTATCCTCAAGTCTTTCCATTCTGGGCTTGAGATAGCTCAGCTCTTTGATAGTCATCACCAGTGAAGCCAGAGCTTTGCTGGCTGTCTTCCCAGATTCTTCTACACCTTTTGCTGTACCATCCACTTGATGACCCACTGACACTAGTCTCTCGGTATATGAATCTAGTTTCTTATTGCAACCCTATATTGACTTTGTTAGGATTGCGATAGTGTGCTGCAGCAAATCTAGAGTGGTAGGGGAATCACTTGCAGTGATCAGTGGTTGAGGTGCTATGCTCGACTTGGAAGGCCCCAGAGTAGCCGACTTTTGTTGGGAAGCACTTTTTGGTTATCCCATTGTGAAATAACTTAATCAATTGGTACCATCTACTAAGTACTGTAACACTACCATCTTCAGGGTTTGCAGTCTAAGCTTAAGATAATTTTTTTAAGTTTGAAAGTCTGGTTGTCTCAGAGCTCTTGGAAATGTAATTTCTCTGCCAGGGTGCTAGTGCCACCTCCCCAATGTAATTATTTTTATTATGTGCCTGGGTGTATACTTATCACATAACAACCCACATCCTGTTTTATCTTATTGATTACATATTTGTATAATAATGATAATAAAAATAGAACAATGCTACTGAAACTAGCCCTTGGGACGACTAGCCAGAAGGCACAACAGCACACTGGGTATGGCACCAAGAGTGCCAAACTGCCTGGCAGGTTGAAGGTGTTTCCTACTACATGCTGTACTTCCTATGTGTGAGTGTGTGTATGTGTGTGTGTGTGTGTATATATATATATATATATATATATATATGATGGCAATGAAAAAATACACCAGTGCTTTAACAGCAACTAGCCCTCAGGATAACTGGCCACGGCAGCTGGTAGGGCACAGCAGAAAACACACCACTGGATGACAGTTGGAGTGGCGACTAAGCAGCAGGCTGACATTATTAAAAAGTGCTCCTAAAAAGGCTGTTAAATATTTAATCTAGCCCGCCCCCACAAAAAAAATTAGCCCTCACAGGAGTCTATGTTTGTTCTAGCTCCTCACCCCTCCAAAAACAATTTGCCCACAGAGGTCTTATTTTCAAACTGGTTAGCCCAAAAATTGACCCTGAAGGGCCTTTAATGTTTCTTCTGGTTCCTTGAAACTTTATCCCTGGCAAGAGTTATTTTTGATGTAGTTCCCCCAATAAATAAGGGCTTATTATTTTCAATCTGATTGTGCCAAAAATTGGCCTTCATTAAATAAATAATCTGACTTCTCAGGAAGGAAAAATTCCTTCATGCTTACCATAACTTCCTTTTCTGTTAGGTCCAATGTTGTCAGTGGGGAATGTGGTTAATACATATGGGTAATGTGCTTGGGATAGTGGTATAGCCCAAAACTGTGACCTCAGCATAGAACCTTAGGGATGTATACATTCCGAATACAGCAGTTATCTCAGTTTAACTTTGTCTATGCAGTACTCCAAATATATATAACTACTACTCAAATATACACAACAATCAATGTTCACACCCCCTGTCGAACTTTCATAAAACATACACCCCAAACTGTATATGACTGGAAAAAACACAGGTCTACCTTATCCTGAAGGACGGGATGTACCTCTAGACATCTGATCTTGACCTCCTCTCTAAGCTCACCACTGAGTATTGTAGACTTCCAAGCCTCAGATGTCTGTCTGAAACACAAACATCAACAGCATATAATGATTAGTGAAAAACTGCAAACATTTGTTGTGGAGACCCTTGCTGGTTCCCCCAACAGACCTGACTTCATAGGCCCTGACCATATAATCCATTGGTTTACTGTGACAACTACAGTGGTTTAGTAGAAGCTTATATACTGCAATGTCCAGAAACAGTGGATGAATCCTTAACTCCTGAAAAAAGGCATAACAGATATTCTTCAACTGAACATTGCTAGATATGTATTGGGCAATATTCTCCAAAGGAGCCGACAACTCCAGGGAAAGGTCCCATTGACAACGTTGGAGCTAACAGAACAGGAAATTATGGTAAACATGAAGGAAGTTCTCCTTTCTACATCTCTCCATGTTATGGGTTGTAAAAAAACAGTAAACATCCAAAGTAGGGCAGGACAGAATATTATCCATATATGACCCTTGTGGATAGATAATGGATTTATCTGACAACTACTGCTTATCAAATTCTGTGCCAGATAGATACCACAGAGGAGCTTTGGACATAAATTGTATATAGCCTCAAAAATGCATGACTGAATGACTACAACTGCGCTTGTAGAACTCTGCCCCAAGATCTCAGTACCCCCAATCCAGGGTGCTGTGAGTGTCCCTGAAGAGAGTGCTCTGCTAAGAGTAGACTTTCTTGTTTGTCACATATGACATGCAACACAGTGTCTAATTCACTCACCTAAGGTGACTTCAGAGGTCTCCTGTCCAGTAACTTTCTACCGTTCTGTAATCTTGGGTAGTAATTACCACCTTGTCCTTATGTGTCACAAGACAATGTTCCCTAAGCCAAGCACCTGGAAATTGCCAGACCACCTGGTTAAGCAATTTTCAACCAGTAAACATACCTTCAGAAGGAAAGTAAAGGAGAAAATTTGATGGAACCAACAATCATGTTCAAATGGAGCCATGTGCAAGACTTGTAATACCCACCTCAAGTACCATAGTTGAACAAGGTACCACCAAGATGGAAAAGGCCTACAAGTGGTTTAGAGAAAAAAAAAACAGATGACATCCATGATGGTTCTCAAGGAAGTCCCCACGGACACCCTCAATGCCGCTTCAAGAGCAGACATCTGACCCTGCAGGGTACATAATACTAAAAAACTGTCTGTTCCCTTCTATAACAGTGACTAGGCACTGCGTAGCATAGCCTAGGTGGATCTAATACCCTGTGCTCTGCTCCAAATCGAGAGAATGTTCCACACTCTATCGTTGTCCACTGACAATGATACCTACTAGAACCAGTGATTGTGCCTACCACCCATGGAGAACCCCTGCATCTGGAGTGTCCTCATCTTGGTAGCCAGATTTCATTCCTCTGGCTATAATGCATGAGAGGACCCCAACCAAGTAGGAACCAGCAAAAACATGGCACTTGCATAGCCAGTTGGTCAGACATGTGAACCACAGCCTTTATCAATCCAGAACTATTTGGGTTAACATCCACTTGACCTAAGAAAGTTGTAGTACCTGGAACTACATGAACTACTGTGAAAATGGTGGAAATAAAATGGTGTTTCAGTATTTTACTGCTAGAACAGTGTATCCATAGCCCCTGCCAACAAGTATTGAAATCGTCTATAGAACCTCTGCACCTGAGAGTTCTCCCCAACATAAAATCAACTGCTCTAGGGTAGAAAAATGCCTCCTGCATGGTGGATTAAACATCCATCAGGGCCAAACATCACTTCCTTGGGTGTACTGCCTTAAGATCCAGCCAGCTGACCTGAACATTCAATCCTCTGCTAGGTGAACTGCTGCTAGAGACAGTAGATTGACTTCTGCCCACTGAGACACTCTGGTTGCTTCTGTGGGCATGATTTTGCTGCTTGTACCTCCAAGCCTGTTTATGTACATCATGATAATGTCACTGTCTGATCTTACCTACACTGCCTGTGACTGACCTTGGTCCTGTAAACATATTGTGCTAAATGCACTGCCCTTATTTCCAAGAGTACTGAAGGAAACAACTGCTTCTGATGGCTTCAGGGTCCCTACATTGGAACCTGGAATGGAGCCATGGTAACAAACATTGACTCCTGGTATCCCTTGGGAGCCACCACACTGAGAGCAGCCTGTCTTAGAGAAGTCTCAAGAGGAGACTGGCCCCCAGGACCAGTATTATCACTACCATCAGACCCACCACCTGGTGAGATTCATGGCAGAAATGAATATCTAGGATCTTGGCCACTGAATCTTCCTGACTAGGTTCTCCTTCCTAACTGTGAATAGGAAGACCTGCCACTTGTCTACCTGGGCTACCAATCCCAGATGCTGCAACTTCTGTGATGGTGCCAGGAAGCTATTTCTCCTACCAACTGTTCAGTCATGTAGCTGTACGAATTTTAAAGTCATTGACAACAGTATTTCTGCATGTCTTTCAGGCCCAAATGAAGAATTACAGTAGACCAGTCAGCCAGAACATGGGTTAACGAGATGCACTTCCTGCCTTAGTTGCTCTATCAGCACAACAGGACTTCTGCGAGCACTCCTTACACAGACTCCAAAACTAAGGAGAGTCCCGGCACTAAAATATCACCCTAGATAGTAATTCTCAGGAACTTTCAAGAGCACTGTAAGCACAGATGTCAAACCAAATGGAGAACTCATTACTAGATGGGTGATAGGTAGGAAATCTCATGAATTTCTGGTGCAGCTCATGATCCGAATGTGGAGCTAGGTGTCTTTCCATCTATTGGTGCCAGGTCACAACTGGACTGCTCGAGAAACAGAGTGCAGGGACTACATCTTAACAAATGTTTAGCAACTCTGTTCAAAATGTTTCAAGGCCAGTATCAGATGGAACCTCCCCTTCACCACCACCGCCTCTTGGGGACTAAGCACAAGATGGGGTAGAGCCCCTGTCTCTTCACATGGGGGAAGGGGATTTGCAATCACCTCTATCTGGATCAAGAACCTCAGGGACTGGCTTACTGCCTGCCTTATAAAGTAGAGAAACAAAAGGAGTGGGAAGATAATCTCCTGCAAATATGAAATGGAATTCTATAGCATAGCCCAATCCAGAATTTTCAGCACCTAGACATCTAAATTTGTCTAGATCTGATGCTGGGAAAACTCTGGAGGACAGGGAGGCAGATGCAAGCCAGAGTACCTGCATGAGAATCCACCTCACCTGTCTGTACTTCTGTAGCATCAATGAGCAAAGGATGCACCCCTTTTCTACTGCCCTTTAATCAATCAATCAATCAATCAATCAATGCTTAATTTATAAAGCAACTTTTGAGATCAAGGCGCTGTACACAACATAGGCATAAGATTTAAAAATGAGCAGCAGAATAAATTATTTAAAATTAGTCTGGAAAAGCCAAAAAAAAATACATTTTCAACATAGTTTAAAACTACTAATGGTCAGGCATTCTCTTAACCGACGAGGTAGAGAATTCCACAGGGTTGGTTCTGTAAATGAAAAAGTGCGAGCTCCAGAAGTTTTTAAATGAACCCTGGGAATCTCTAGTAATCCCTCGTCAGCGGATCAGAGAGGACGATTGGGGGAGTAGGGAATCAAGAGATCTTTCAGGTAGTCGGGTCTCTGTTCATGTGGGGCTTTAAAGGTAAGCAAACCTACCTTGTAGGTGATCTGCCACTGAACTGGCAGCCAGTGCAGCTCGCGCAGCACAGGTGTAATGTGACTGGTCCTAGAAGTACCAGTCAGCAGCCTGGCTGTAGCATTCTGCACTAGTTGCAAGCAGTGGATATCAATCCCAGACAGCCCTAGGTAGAAGGCATTGCAGTAGTCAAGATGGCTAGTAATGAAGGCATGGATCAATGTTGAAAGGTCACCCGGTGGAACCAGGTGTTTCACCCGGGCAATATTCCTCAGATGGTAAAATGAGGATTTAACCACAGCTGACTCCTGAGATTTCAGGGTCAAGCCGTCATCTAAAATAACACCCAGGTTACACACCCGATCTGAGGTAATGAGCTGGACACCATCAAGCCATAGGCCCGACATGTGCCCAGCCCCAAAACCCGCTCCTGGGTGACCCGGGTCCACAACCAACACCTCAGTCTTATCTGGGCTCAGTCTCAGCTAACTCGAGCTCATCCAATCTTTGATCTCGGAGAGGCCACTATTTTGCATAGAGACGGCATCAACCTGTCCGGGCACAAAGGACATATACAGCTGAGTATCATCTGCATAGTAGTGAAAACTCAAGCTGTATCACCTGATTATATCTCCCAAAGGCAGCATATACACTGCGAACAACATGGGTGCCAATATGGAGCCCTGCAGCACCCCGCAAGACAGGGGGAGGGCGTCAGAGGAATAAATTCCAGTGACCACCCTCTGAGACCTGCCTACGAGGAATGATCAAAACCATTCCAGGACTGTACCTGACAGTCCACAAAGGAACCGCAGGGTCTCCAAAAGCACCCCATGGTTCACAGTGTCAAAGGCTGCTGAGAGATCAAGAAGGACCAAGATGTTACAAGCCTTTCAATCTCTCGCCATTAGGAGATCATTAAGTACCCGAAAAGGGGCAGTCTCTGTGCTATGCCTCTTCCTGAAACCAGACTGAAGAGCTTCATAGACATTATGAGTTACAAAGTGATTGTCTAGTTGCAACGCATCCACCTCAATAACCTTCCCCACAAAGGGAAGGTTAAAGACAGGTCGGTAGTTAGCGGGATCGTCGGGATCCAAGGAGGGTTTTTTAAGGAGTGGTCAAATGACTGGCTCCTTTAGGGGGTCTGGAAAGACTCTTCTCTCCAAGGATCTCCATATAATTTCAGCTAGGATTGGGCAGATAACATCTACACACCCCACTAACAGGGGAGTAGGGCCTGGATCCAAACAACAACAGGTTGGGTGCAAAGTCTGGACAATCCTCACAAAGTCCATGAATTCCGGTCAGCTGAAATCCATCTAGACAGACCAGCAGCTCATTACCTCCCATCGACCTCTGCAACCCCTCATAGAGAGAGTCGGGATGATTCCATCCTTGATGTTGGCAACCTTATCTGCAAAGAATCGAGCTAGCTCATCACACTTAATTTGTGAAAATGCTCTTCCAGACTGGAGACAGATTGGATTGCGCAATCTGTCAACAATTCAGAAAAGTTGAGCTGGTCTATTCTGCGCAGCAGAAATCTCCCTGGACAGGAACTCTGCCTTCTTATGGGTGATTTCTGATTGATAACCCACATAGTGTTCCATCAATCTAAGCCTGTCAGCATCAGGCCAGACTTCCACCAAGCTCTCTCCAGCCTTCGACCAACCCACCTCAGCTCCTTCAAGGACCCATCATACCAAGGGGACCTTGAGCGAAGAGTGAGTGGTAAAACACGAACAGGAGCAATCAAGTCCAAGGCATATCCCACTGCCTTATTATAGGCTAGTATAAGGACCCCATGACTTTTGCTTTCACCCAGCAATCCCAATAGGTCCAGAACTGCTGATAGACCATCTGGGGTAACTGCCCTTAAGGAGCAGTACCGGAACATCTCCGAAGGGGTAGGTTCATTTGGGGGGGGGGCCCGAAACTGAACTCTATGGTGTGAATGTCAGATCAACTGACTGGTTCCACCTCCAAGTCAGAGATCTCCATCCCCAGGAGGAACAGCAGATCCAATGAGTGACCTCCTATATGGGTAGAGGAGGTAACTACCTGTGTAAGGTCCAGCACTGTCATTAGCCGTAGGAGATTTTGACCAAACTGCGAGAGTTCATCATCGACCCAGGCATTAAAGTCCCCCAGAATAATCCATCTGGGAGACTCCAATACCATGTCGACAATGAAGTCTGCAATCTCCTGCAGGAATAAACCCCCATCACCTGGTGGATGGTAGATGAGGAGTATCTTGCAACCTACACCCTCTCCCATGATACACTCAAAGGATCTGGTGGTCCCCACTGGAACATCTACAAGGCCCAGTTCAGTCTTAAAAAAGATGGCTACACCCCCAATCCTACAATCCAGCCTTGGGCAGTGAATCACCAAAAACCCAGTCGGAACCTCAGAAAGAAGCTTCTTTCATTGTCTCCAGAGCCTTAGGTTCCTGGGTATCTGCCATAGGCAGGTTTGTTCCACTGGATTCAGATACAACATATATTTCTCAGCTCATTTCAATTGCTCCCACCTTTCTGGAAGATCAGCTGTAGGTGGTGTATCTCTGCTTGCTCAGCCTTCTTTGTGGTGAAGGCCAGGCACGTGGTGTGGCTGTGTCAATGAGCCGCAGATCACAATGAAAGAAAACTAGTCCCCAAATTAAAGCAGTGTACCATCTGATCACAAGCACACAACAGAGCCAAAGTCAAAGGTGCTTACACAACCTAAATAATGAACATGGTGAGAGCTCTAAGTAGAACAAGCACTGGCAAGGAGGCAGGAGATACATAGCTAGGCTCTGGACAAGTAAACAGAAGGCATCAGTAAGACAATCAAAAAAACTGGGTACTCACATATCTGGGAGGAGATACCTTAGGTCACATAGATTACAGAGCTATGAAAAGTCAAAGTACCCCCAGAATTAACCTTAAGTAATATCAGACCATCAGCCAGTCTGTGCCATTACTAAATCGAGATGCTGCTGACTGGGAGCTGCCACTGTGTCCACTGTTTCAGCGGAGTACTCATCTGTAGTCTACGCCAGGGAAGCAGAAGGATTCAGGTGCTGTCGAAGATATTGTTCAGCCTCCACAGGTGTGTGAAATTGTAGGGTTTGGCCATGCATGGAAAACAGCAAGGTAGTCAGGTATAAGAAGACATAGGTGATTCCTGTGGCACAAAGCATTTGTTTAACAGGGTTGAAGGCCAGATGCTTCTCCAAAATTGATTCAGGGTAGTCCAGGTAAGACGAAATTCTAGCCCCCCCACCCACGGCTGTAACCTCCCAAAGATCCTGAGCTTTAGCAAGAATCGGCTCCCTATCTTGAAAACGGAACAATTTTGAAATCAGTGGCCTGGGCTTAGCAGAAGAGCGGGGTTGGGTTTGGCGAATGCGATGTGTGCAGTCAATCTCAAATAAGTAATCCTCAAGGGGAAGTTGGAGCCAGAGAGGAAGATGTTCTCATAGGAAAGCCACAGGATTTTTTCCTTCAATTCCTTCTGGCAAGCCGATGATCCTGAAATTCTTCCATATTTCCCGGGCCTCCAGGTCTTCTAGCTTTGTAGTGAGCCAGGCAACTTGATGTTTGGCCGCCTCCAGCCTTCGGGCATGATCTGTAACACGCTGTACCGTAGGTAGCAGGGTTTCCTTCATTTGTTCAACCCATTTAGTAAGGTGGGCAATACTGCTTTGTGTTTTGGTAACTGTCTGGTGTATCGCTTCCATCGAGGAAGTTTTTTTCTCAATTAAAAGGGCCTGACATATTGGGTTGGGAGAAGGAGGCTGATGATCTGTGGTAGCTGCCATTTTTGGATCAGGAAGCTGGCTCCTTGGAGGAGATTTGTCAATTGATTTCTTCCATTTCCGCAGGAGTTGAATGTCTGATAATGCAATCTCTCCATGAAACATACTGAAAAGGATAAGGCTGTATAAAAGTAAGCAGATCCGATGTAAAAATAATGAACAGAGCGAGGTAGCACAGAGGAACGGAGTGGAGCGAAGAGCTTAGGCAGCCTTCTCGCTCAGGTGCTCACGTGACCTCCTACTGTTGTTTTTCTGTGTATTATTGTCTATGCTTACACTGTCGTTTTGACTACTTATTTCTGATATGAAAATACCCCGGTTTTGAATACTTATTTCTGGTATGAAAATACACGTTTTGAATACTTATTTCTGGTTTGCAAATACCCCGATATTGAATACTTATTTCTGGTATGAAAATACCCTAGTTTTGAATACTTATTTCTGGTATTTAAATACCACGGTTTTGACTACTTATTTCTGGTATGAAAATACCCTGGTTTTGAATACTTATTTCTGGTATTTAAATACCCTGGTTTTGACTACTTATTTCTGGTATGAAAACACCCCTATTTTGAATACTTATTTCCTTTGTGCATTTTGAATACTTATTTCTGGTATGAAAATACCCCGGTTTTGAATACTTATTTCCGGTATTGAAAATATCTGGTTTTGAATACTTATTTCCGGTATGAAAATACCCCTGTTTTGAGCACTGTTTTCTGGTATTGAAAATACCTCGGTTTTAAATACTGTACTTATTTCTGGAATGAAAATACCTCTGTTTTGAATACTTATTCCTGGTATTGAAAATACCCCGGTTTTGAATACTTATTTCTGGTATGAAAATACCCCAGTTTTGAATACTTATTTCTGGTATGAAAATACCCCTGTTTTGAATAATTATTTCCGGTGTGCAGTACCCCGGTTTTGAATACTTATTTCCAGTTTCAAAATACTCTGGTTTTGACTACTTATTTCCGGTATGAAAATACCCCAGTTTTGAATACTTATTCCCGCTATGAAAATACCACAGTTTTGAATACTTATTTCTAGTACGAAAATACTCTGGTTTTGAATACTTATTTCTGGTATGAAAATACCCTGGTTTTGAATACTTATTTCCAGTATTGAATATACATCAGTTTTGAATACTTATTTCTGGTATTGATAACTGCCCCAGTTTGGCAATCCTTTTTCTGGTATTAAGCATACATTTAATTCTGTGTTTCAACCTGCATTATGCCTGCTGCTCAGTCACTCCTGATGTTGCTAGTTAATGCTTCCTTATACTTCCTCTATTTGGGGGTTCCTACCCTAGCAACATTATGTTTGCTGTTTGGTCCCATGGTGCTCAGCTTGTGGCTTCCCTGTTATTCCCATGACGAGGGAGTGGGTTGTCTCAGTGGAGCATCATGGTTTCAAACAGCAGGAGCATGCTTTTATATAAACTATGATTTAGCCTGCTCCTTTGCCTCAGAAGCTTTTATTCTTCCTGGTCTAAATACTTTACCATCACTCATGGTTTCAAGATATCCATTACATTCCATTACAGCATTGCAACTGCTCCTTACTGGACTAACCTAACTCTGCCTTAACTCATTGCCTCCACAGGCTCACTCTGAGATTACACCACTTGCCTCCTGAATCTCCTGTATACTTTTAACAGTGAATCCTGGGCCTTTCTAAGCAAAATCAAGCCATAGTCAGCATGTCACAAACAAATGCTAATTGCTCACTAACTGTACATGCTAGACACAAAGTATGAGTGGCAGAGTTATTCAGCACAAAATTGCCTTTCCAATGGTGGCATGCATGCAATAATAAGTAATTTAGTTTTTTTCTATGCTGGTCGAAAGAGCAAACTAAATATTTTTTTCACTAAAAAAGGGGCAACATAAGCCATTTTTTGTTGGAAATATGTAAAATATCAACACCAAATTAAGCATACAGACATTAGATGGTGTTTTAATATTATGTTTGTTAAAAAAAAGATATCTTTTTACTATAAAATGTAATTTTTCCCCATTTTAGTCAAGGTGCTTTGATGAGATTTGAGGGCTAAATCTCAACCACACAACATATTATAAACAAATGCGTATAACTCCAAAAGTATACGATACACACAAAGTATCAGCATGAAAGTTGATGAGCACAAAATGCCTTTTCAATGGTGCTATGCAACCAGTTGTAATCAATACGGTTTTTATTTTATACCTGCTGAAGTGCCAAAAAGTGAATTTTATTCAAGCTGCTTAGGTGAATCTTCACGGAAAACATGTCAGCCATACACACCATACCATAAACAAATGCAAATAACTTCTAAAGTATACATGATATAACAAAGTATCAGTGACAAAGTTGTTCAGCATAAAATTATCTTTCCAACGGTGCTATGCAGTCAAATATATATTATATTCTGCTACAATATATATTAAAATATATAAGTGACTTCTCCAGACGTTGCAAGGGCACACTGGGAGTCAGTAGCTGACTTCTGCAGACGTCCTCAGGACACACCAGTGTTTTTTTACTAACGACTACAGGCGTCTGCTAGGAGACAATGAGTTAATGGCATTTAAAGTATTCATGCTAATCATCTCAATTTACTATTCATGTTGACACCATAGCAATCAGCTGTTTTGTATAAACTATATGATTTTGCTTCTTTATCCTATTAAGAGTTTCAGTACACTTCATGCCTTGACCAGCAAGAAACCTTTATTTCAATCACTTGTGCTGCCTGGCTAATAAAGGACTACCTTAATTGCTATGCTGGCATTCTGTAAGTTACAGTATCTTTTCCTCCAGAGTAAGGAGGCGTTCCCTTTTCCTAAAGTGAGGAGGCTTTCCATTCTGAAACCATCACTAATACAAATAAAATAGCCCAAGTCTGGAGGGAAGGCGATCTTGGCCTTGGATCCCCAGAGATTTCCTCTTTAAAGGTTTTAATTTTCTCTTCTCCATGCTGCAGATCATAATACTTAGTTTTAGTAATATTTTTAGCTTACTAGGTAAGTTCCACTGTTGGATGGAGATGGATGGTGGCTCTACTAAGCTGTTCCTTCTCTCCTTAGAAAGCCCCTTGCTGTCATCAGTGCAAGCCATATTATTGGAGCCATCCTGCTAAATTGTGCATCTCATTTATGTTTCACTAAACTGCCTGTTGCTGTCAGTCTGTTTCTCTACCTCCTAGTCATGGATCATTGCTACAATTCTTTTGGGGTTTCCTTCCTAAGGTACCTTTAGCCAAGGGACCCTTCCCATGGCACCTGTATGGGTGAAACCCTCTTACAGGATTCCTTGCCTTCAGTATCCCTACAGGGTGGTAATTCATAATGGAATAGAGAGTGTGAATGGCCACAAGATTGTTATACAGTTGCACAAGCATAACATTATTCTGGTTGCATAGGCCATTGAATTGAAAGACTATGCCTGCAGTTCAATGGGTGGGCAACCAGCTGCATCTACTTCCTGAGCTATATAAGCAGTTCCTCTCAGCCTCCACCTGAAACACTTTCTCTTTGCCCCACCATCCTCCCCATCTCCCTTCCTCCTTCAGCGGCTCGCCTTTCTACTCCCAGGGGGTTCCTTCCTAAGGTACCTTTAGCCAAGGGACTATTCCTATGGCACCTGTAGGAGTGGAACCCTCTTACAGGGTTCCTTGCCTTCTGTACCCCTACAGAGTGGTAATTCCTAATGGAATAGAGAGTGTGAACGGCCACAACATTGTTATACAGTTGCACAAGCATAACATTATTCTGGTTGCATAGGCCATTGAAGTAACACTGTCAGGATTTTTATTATTTGCAGCCTCAGTAGCACAAAATGTTAAGCTCTCATATGAGTGCTCTGTCTTAGCCTGTGAATACATCACTGAATAATGCATCTTGTCAAAATTCTGTGTGCAGTCAACAAACAGACAATAGCTGTCAACACTGACACGATGGGAACCGTTTCAACAACTGTTAACATGGAAATGGCATCCCATACTCATTGCTGTTCTGTGAACTGCATGCTGGGAAACCCATGCAGTCCCATTCACATAATTAAAAAAAAATCAAAATGCTGCAATATTTCTAATTCTGTGTATTATGGCATTAACAATTCGTAAGTTAAACTTCTCTGTCCTGCCACCTGCACTAGTTTTCATTTTATTTATAAATTAACTGCCACGCTTGCCTACCAATACATACTTCTGCGAAGGGGGCTGCCATGTAATTTTTGTTTACATTGGTAACAGCCCCTGCGAATTGTGGGACATCACCCATTGAATACTGGGAATGGCACCACAACTGCAGGGAAACCATGCTTCACCGATCATGGCAAATACCAATACTGGTCTAAGATGTGGATGCACTGTGACCGTGCTTCATACCGTGCAAACCACAGTGTGGACGGGCGACAGTGGTGAGTTCAAAAACGTTTTTATACATGTTATTTATAACATTTCTGCAGTGTGTACAGGGCCAAAGACAGTCGGCTCAAAGCCAGTGAGACTCCTGACTGAAGATCAAAAAGGCCACGAATCACACTGCTCACTCACAGAGACCCCTAGGGTCCAAACCTGGCAGAATAAAAGTAACAACTCAGCAACCCCCTGTCAAAAAAAATCCATGGGAAAATTCTGAGACCCAGCACTCAAAAAGAGTCACAGGCCCTAGAACATATAGAGCCCCACTGCCCACAGGAAGACAAGCTGCCAGACCATTACTTTTTCCTATTCCCTTCCAGGCTAGAAATACAAAATAGCAAGTATAGAAAACAATTGTTGGAGGGAAACAGCAGCACTAAGTCTACACAGCACCGAGTCCACACTAATCAGGGAGGATTAAGTCACCAACCACACTGAGAGATGCTAGAGTGAGGGAACACACCACACCATTCCACCTAACTGGTATTACACACTTTACTCCTCTAACTCTTTGCACTTGCCTCTCTTCCTTCCCATGCACTCAAGAATCCTTTCACTCCAAATATACCTTGCATTTCTCATCATTTCACCTCTTCTTCCCCATGACTTATCCCTACCTCTAATCTATAACTTTGTAACCCCCTGGGTGGCTCGTTTTTCAAATCTCTTACCCCGGCACCTCTTACTCTAGGATTATCTCTACTCCTAATCATCACCATCGTAACCCTCTGGGTGGCTTTCTTTCCTTACCTTTTACCCTTACACTGATGAAACCCTCTGGGTGGAACCTCATCCTAATCTAATGCTTTCCAATCACCTTCAGCCCTGCTGGTACCCAGCTTTCCTCTAAGCAATACCCTTCTCCTCCTGGGCTAATCCCCCCCCGGGCCTATTTTCCAGCACTATGGTGAAACTTTTTGTATGCTAAAACGTTAGTACCAATGCAACAGTGTTCAGCTAAATTATGCTGCTGTAATTGCCTATTTTATGATTTATGTACTATAGTTAACATTGTATTCCTATTTGTTTTGCCTTTGTCCCTTTGCTTGTTAATATGAACTGTCTGTACCCCAATAATGTGGAACATTTGTAAATGAGTTGTAAAGCTCAAAGATCTTAATCTGAGATTTCAATAAATAAATAAATAACTAGGAACACACCATACCATTCCACCTAACTGTCTAGTTAATCCCCCCATAAAAATTAAAAATCCTTTACTTACCTGAGGCACCAGGCTGTATTATGAGAAGACCTACAATAAAAACACACAGAAGAATGGCCAGTGGTTCCTATTCAGCACTGTAAGCACTGATGAGAGTTACCCACCAGGTTAGTCAATTTGAAAACCTCAGTTTAGCACGCATGGATTTCTAAATCCAGGGGTGCACCCTTCTAAATCTAGGGGTGCATGCTTCTAAATCTAGGGGTGCACCCTGTTAAAGGAAGCCCCAACTGACCTCAGAGTGACACAGTTCCTGAGAAAAACTAACGAACAGTAAGAAAAATCACAACTCTTCTAGAGAGCTCTATCTGAGCTGTTTTCTCCACAGTGGTACAGCAGAAACTGAGGTAACTGCTGAATTTGGAATGTACACATCCCTAGGGTTCTAGGCTGAGGTCACAGCTTTGGGCTGTACCACTATCCCCAGTAGTGGAGCACATTACCCATACATATTAACTACCATCCCCATTGACAGTATGTAGCGATACAGAAAAGAAGCAATTTAAAAGAACTTATTTTGGATCTGGTCCCCCCCCCCCAACATTTACCCTAATGGTTTATGATTGATCTGCCTTTCTCTCTCTCTCTCTTAGCCTTGTAGGGGCCTTTATATTTGAATTTGTATTTTTTCGCCAATTAGCCAAGGGAGGTTTTTTGATCAGACAGGTCCCTTATAATCTGCCCTTATAGGAGCTTTTCTTAATGAGGTTTATCCTAACAATTAAGCTCTTAGGGCTACTTCTTCATTATTTTGTGGCACTTGCAGTGGTGCCAACCACTCTCTCTGCTGCTATGGTGCTAACCATCGAGTGGCGATGTGCAAAGTCAGGGAACTTTGCTTTGTAAAGCTACTTCCTGAAGTTCCCTGACTACTTGAAATGCAAAACAGCGCACTGAGAAGTTCTTCACCTGGTGAAGTGGCCGCTTTGCTAAGCAGAGTCTTTGTATGGCGGCAGTTCTGCAATGTGAAGAACATCATCCTGCAAAGTTAGCACTACACCAGGTGAAGACTTTGATAATGGTGCTTCACAGGAAAAGTGCACTGAAGTGCACTGTGAGAGTTAAAAAAAAGTTCCCTCAGCCCTGCCAAAATATAATTGTTTCCCCCATCACCCCACCCACTGGCACCCAAATCTACCCTCTTCCCTCATCATCTAGACAATGTAACCTTATAGTAAGTGGTAGTTGCATAGTGATCGATAAACAATCAGGTATTCTCCTGTTCATCTTCTTCATAAACACCCTTCCCAACGCCTGCCCTAGCTCTAGGGTTATACTCTCTGCAGATGATGCAGTCATCTGCACAAGTAGCCCCTGCTAGGAAGTGCTCACTCAGGACCTTCAACACAGTTTTGCATCTCTGGAAACATGGTTTCAGCAGAATAAGCTTGTGCTCAACTACAAGAAGACTAAAACAGTGCTCTTCTCTAGTGCACAGAAGAGGGCAAGGGTAGATCCACTCAACAGCCACAACATAAAGGGAGAGGCTCTAGAGCAGGTAGACTCATTCAAATACCTCGGGATAACCATCTGCCAGTCACTCACATTTGCACCACACGCTGACAAAATCATCTGGAACATAAACAAATGTGGTAGCCGTGTTAGTCCAGTCAACAATGTAGAGAAAAAAACCAACAAATATGTTGCAGGTGATACCTTTTATTGGCCTAACAAAATTATTTCTGAGACTAGCTTTCGAGAGATAAAACTCTCTTCCTCAGGTCAAAGTGGAAACAGCTGAACAGCATGACAGATATAGAGGTTGGATTTGGATTCAAGACATAGACTAGCAGTTTACACATCAAAGCATTACAGCCAATTCACACTCCTTACAAACAGGAAGACTCTAATTGTCATTGGAGCATATCTGTTGAAGAGCTCAACTTGTAAGATCAAAGGGCAGCTTCATTTTAGTCTGGCTCTACACCATCAATTAATATTTGTAAAAAATCAAGACGGGAAAAAAAAATACATACCATTGTCTTTAGAAGGTACCTGTTAAAAGAGCCAGAGAGTGCTGATGTGAGGGTTTAAAAAGAAACTCTGAAGCACTGTTTTAAACATAATCACTGGCAGTGTGCTAAAAAAACAACATCTTTATTAAGTCCTTTTTCTTTAGTGTCAAAATACTGTATCATTCTTAGTTCAGATGTTTGCTGTTCCTGACTGTTTTTGAAGTTACCTTTTAACACTCTGACAGTAAAATCACTGATGGAGTGGTGTGGTTTTGAGAAATGTTCCCCTACTGGTGTATTTTCATTTTTATGGGTAACTGTGAATCTGTGGTGATTCATTCTTGCATTGAGTTCCCATCCAGTTTCACCAATATAGCAGCCTTCCTCACATTTTGTACATTGTATCATATATACTACGTTGGTAGAAGAACAGGTTTATGAGTTTTGTATTTTAAATGTTTTTCCATTATGAATGACACATGTCTCAGGAGAGATATGTGTACATAGTTTGCAGCGAGGTGCTTTGCATGGTTTTGAACTTTTGTCGCCTAGCTGAAGCTTGGTGGGAAGTTTACATCACACCAGTTTCTGCTTCAGGTTTGGTGGTTGGCAGAAGGCAAGCACTGGTGGAGTGGAAAATATATTTTTTAGAGTCTCATCATCAGACAGTAGTGGCTGTTGATCTTTAATTATTTTCTGTAATTTTTCCAGTTCTGGGTTGTAGGTTACTACCAGAGGTGTGCGATCAGATGTTCTCTGTGGCTTGTACCTTAGTAGTTCTTCCCTAGGCCTACGGAGTGCAGAATGGATATTCCTGTCAATGGTGCTGGTTTTATATTCCTTCTGCCTGAAAGATTCTTTTAGTTGTACTAAGATGCCTGTCCTTGTTGTCTTGGTTTGAACAAATGCGGTGGTATCGGATGGCCTGGCTATGTATAATAGATGTTTTGGTATGTGAGGGATGGTAGCTCGAGCTGTGAAGGTAACTGCATCTGTTTGTAGGTTTTCTGTACACAGATGTTTGCAGTGTTCCATTTTTTAGTGTGACTGTGGTATCCAGGAAATGTACACACTTTGATTAATTTATTTGGAATTTAATGGAAGGATGGAATTTATTGAAGCTGTCAAAACATTGTTTTAAGTTTTCCTCTCCTGCTGTCCATTTCATAAAGATATCAATATATTGATAATGTTTTAATGGCTTATGATGTTGTGTGCTAAGGAATTTTTCTTCTAGATCTGCCATGAAGAGGTTGGCGTACTGTGGTGCCATCCTGGGTGCCCATAACCATCCCCATATTTTGAAGGTAAATATCAGTGTTGAAGCTGAAATAATTGTGTGTAAGGATGTATTCCACAAGTTTGGTTATCACATCCAGTGAATATTTGCTGTCTGTGGTGTCTTTTCACAGGTATTCATAGCATGCTATTACACCATCTCTGTGAGGGATGTTGCTGAATAAGGATTCAGCATCCATTGTGACCAAAACAGTGTCAGGTGGTAACTGGTCAATACTGTGTAGTTTGTTTAAAAAGTCTGTAGTATCCTGTATGAAGCTGTTTGTGTTTTGCACCAGTGGTTTGAATATTTTGCTACAGTCAAAGCAAATGAATGGTATTCAGTACAAGTCAATGGCAAACTTATGCACTTAAAGAGACAGTACACCAAATTATTGATCTTGTACTAAGACTTTATTTAAATAACACACAACACCATAATACAGTGGAACTTGTTTATTCAGACGTCATTGATGAAAATTACTTACAAATAACTGTACTTTGTCTACAAAGATATTTTTCTCTCTGCAATTTATTTTCTTCCAAGACGTCTCGTTCTCTACATGACAACCACTCTTACTCATTCCTCCGACCTCTGTTCAGTGACACACAGCTCATCTCTGACCATGAGGTCTGAGGACAATGCTGTTTCGAGCACAGCAAGCTCCAGGGCCCCACCTTTACCTGCCTCAAAAGCATGAGGCCTCAAAATTGAAGCTATCCTGCATGATATTCAATCTTCCCTCTCAGCCCAAGGGACGCCCACTATGCAGGTCATTCAAGATGACCTTGCCTATATTAAAACTATTTCCCCATGGTCAATGGTCCATACCAGCTTACAGCCAGTACCTTTCTCAGCACTACCTCATGAAGATGCTGTCGACTGGCTTGAGCAATTTCAGGCCTGGATCTCCTTCAGTGGTTGGACAGATCCCTTGTGAATTTCTAATGCCATGCGCTTACTCCTAAGAGGGACTGCCATCTCATGGTTCAATGCACTTCCAGACCAGATGAGAGGGGACACTGCCATCCTGTATACCACCTTCAAGGACCATTTCCTACTAGGACATCCACCCTGGTTGTTAGAACAGCAGCTGTGGGAGCGCACTATGCAACCCTCCGAATCACTGGAAATATTTATAACGGACGATGAATCACGGTGTAAATGTCTGCAAAAATCAGAAAAAGACCAAATCACAGCCTTTGTCCAAGGACTGCCTCCACAATTTCGTACTTATGTTATCCAGCAGAAACCGAACACCAGAATGGACACAATCCAAACTGCACGGCTAGCCCAGGAGTCCATTTCCATGCTCTGGCCTGCCACTGTTCAGGAGCCACAGTCCTCACAATTGGCTGCACTTACAACTTGCGTCCAACAGCAACAAGTAATGATTGACAAGCTTATCTCACTGTCAACAGCTTACATTCCAGTACTGCCGCTTCCCCTGCAACTCCCACTAATGTCCTGCAGCCACCTCCACAGTGACCTGAGCCACCTCCACATTCACGGGAGCCAATGACCTGTCAGTGGTGCGGATTCAGGGGTCACACTGCTACGGTCTGCCGCAAACTGAAAAACTTTCACAGAAATCAAGAAAGCCAAAGGCGGCCACCGCAGCGCAATCAGCAAAATGACAGCAACTATTCACAGATTCAGGGAAATGAGCACTGCCAAACAAACTAGAGGCTTTTTTCGGGCAGGAAAATAAAGCAACTGACTGCCACAACGACTCTCGTAACTCAAACAAACTGTACCCTCCAGCTGCTAAGTCAGGCACAATCTTGCCTAAGGGAGCAAAAGTTCATCATCTGGTCACTTCTCCTTGCAAATTGCGCCCCTGTCACCATTGGGAGTTGGTCCACACATGTCTTGGTTGACTCTGGAGCAGAAATCTCCATTATCTATAGCAGTATATTAGATAATCCAGCTATTTGTCACGTACCTACTAATGTATGCTATTTGTAATATCAAAATATAGTATGTGATTGTCTCACATAAGACAGCCTGTGCTTATGGGTGCCCCCCCCAGGTTTCAGTGAAGCTACAGGATATATTAAGCTGAAACCAGGAGGTAATTAAAAAGACCAGAGACCTGATTAAAGGTCTCCCATTTTTTTGTCTTAATTAGAACTGAGCAAGCTGCCAGGATATAAGGCTTGTAAAGTTTTATGATTCCTATAGGAAGAACATTGATATCACCATGGTGCTAAAAGCTGTAAAACATTTTGATATGCCTTGGAAATAGGAGCTACACAAGATCAAAGAGAAAATGTTTAATTAAGGAGTCATATTTAGGAAGTGGAATTTTTGCTGATGTCACCTTATTTAATATACCTCCTGAAAGGACATCACATTTGTATTTTGTTTCCTAATCTAAAAGGGAGGCGCTAGATGACTCACCAAGCGGGTGGGGAGATTGAGTTGAAATGTATCCTTGTAACTGGGGAATATGGGGAATATGGCATATCATTTTGGGACTCAAAGACACAGCTCTCTGTTCTAACTTTAAAGGCACTTATAGAGGTAATACATTA
Organism: Neoceratodus forsteri; assembly: GCA_016271365.2. Classification (NCBI taxonomy): domain Eukaryota; kingdom Metazoa; phylum Chordata; order Ceratodontiformes; family Ceratodontidae; genus Neoceratodus; species Neoceratodus forsteri. Next base: position 320,972,638 of record JADMNL010000022.1, read on the forward strand.
GGTAGAAAAAATCTAACTGTATTGTGGTAGGAGTTTTTGTTTTGTAATCTTCTCTTGTTCTTTTATGTGATTGTGAGCTCTTAGATATATTGTTCTGTGTTTACAGTTTTCATATTTTTATCATCTTTTAGTAAACAATCTTTTATTTAAAAGACTGCCTGGGCATCTGCCAGTTCTTTTTGCATGTGACGTATAGAGGATTAAGTCTGACAATTGTTCAACAGCTTCATGGTGTTACTAAACTGGGAAAAGGTAAGAATATACCTAAGGTCTTTTATAGAGTTTTAATGGTTCATTTTGGAAGCCTGGCTTGGTGCCCCTGGTGAAAGATTGTACCGCAATCCCAGAAGAGGGTTGTATCTGAGCCTATACATTGGGTATGCTAGCATAAGGTTCACAGTTTGAATCCCCCCAGAACTAAAGGTGATTTGGACCCAAAAGCAGACAGAAGGGTTACCCTGTCTGTTACTTGTTCACACTATTGTGCTTGGAGGTTGGCACTGTGGGAGCAGAGGGCCTGACCTGCTGAGTGCATTTGTGACACCTACTGTTGCTCCAACTGAGCTAAAGTACATTATCACAGCAAGCACGGCTACAGTACTTGTCATAGGCATAGTGCATCTTAAGATCCACTTCAGCTCACAGCAAGCTACTGTTAAATTCTACCTAGTGCCTGAACTACAAACAGACATGATTCCTGGCCTGAACCTTCTCAAAGCACACAAAGCCATCCTGGATTTTGCCTCAAACAAACTTTCACTAGATCCCCAGAGGCAGCTCGCAGCTATAGACTCAGTCACTGTACCTCCTAAATCAGAGATGGTTTTGATTGCCAAGATTCGAGGTGAACCACTCCCACAAGGTGTTATTGGCATCATCACAAGATCCTCAGCTCTGCACTCCTCAGGTCTCTTTCCAGGGAACACCTTGTCTGCTGTGCATGGTGGATCAGTATTCCAAAAATGCTGCAACTTCACGGATGAGCCGGTGGTCATCTCAAAGGGTGCCAACATCAGAAAGTTTGTCTGTCTTCAGGGGACCAGTTTCAGCTTCTGCAAGAGCCTTGGCCTGGTTCCACTAACATTCATCCTGTCAGTACCATCACAACCACTCCAGCTTCAAAAGGAGTACCCTTCAGTCAGTGGCTATCTGCCTCAAAACTTCCAGCATGTCCAACAGAGAAACAGCAACTTCTGGAAGTCCTGGAGAACTACCTAGATGTCTTTGTTGGCCCTGATAACAAACTCAGATGCTGTGATATCCTGCAACACACCATTGAGGTGCAGCCCAACCAAAAGCCAATTCATCAGCGAGCCTACACAGTGGGACACAAACAAAAACAAGTTCTGGAGGACTTAATCAAGGACATGCTTGAACAGGACATTACTGAGGAATCTACAAGTCCCTGGGGTGCACCTTGCTTGCTGGTGGTAAAGAAAGACAAAGGGTATCAGTTTGTGGTGGATTACAGAAAGCTCAATGCCTACATAGTGCAGGGCACACATCCTTTACCTACCACAGAGGATGCCTTAGAGAGCCTTGGTGCAGCCAGCCCAGCTTACTTCACCACTCTAGACCTTCAGAGTGGATTCTACCAAGTTATTATTGATCCAGCTCCACGCCCATACACAGCCTGGTGCTGCCACTTGGGACTTTTTTAGTTCAAGTGTCTGCCTATGGGACTTTGAAATAGTCCAGTCACATTTCAATGCATCATGGAAGCTGTATTACATGGACTGTCTTGGAAATCTTGCCTAGTTTCCCTTGGCGATGTTATTGTGTTCAGCAGAACTTTCCAAGAGCACATCCAGCATCTCAAAGAGGTGTTTGAACATCTCAGGCAAGTCAACCTCAAACTTCACCCAGAGAACTGTTGCTTTGCACAGCATTAAATCCATTACCTGGGACATGTGATCAGTTTGCAAAGCATCTCGCCAGACCCAGATAAGCTCTCTGCAGTAAAAGACTATCCAGAACCTACAAACCTCAAAGACCTTAGAGCTTTCCTGGGCTTGTCTGGCTACTAAAGAAAATTAATTTGCAATTATGTCAAGATTGCAGCTCCACTGTACGCTCTCACCAAAAAGGGATGTGACTACGTATGAACTTCTGAATGCAAAGAGGCTTTTGAAACCTTGAAAGAAAAACTTATTTCTTCCCCAGTACTGGCCTACCCAAGGTCTGACCAACCATACAAGCTCTACACAGATGCTAGTTCCTTTGCAGTGGGCGCTGTGCGGTGTCATATCCAAGATGGAACATTGCCATACTGCAATGCAACAATTCTGAGACACAATACCAATCAGGTCGAGTTCACTTTAATGCTGATGCTGTAAGCTGGAGACAGTATCTCTCCACATCAGCCTCTCCAGATGAAGAAACCTGCCTACAAGCTCTTCCTTTCCACTCCACAGATGTGCTTCTTGCTGACACTGCTTCAGTACCTCGGATTGCTTTGCTGCTGCCTCATGCTTCTATAGAGAAAACCACCAATCCTCAACTATTGCAAGCAGCCGAAGGGCTTCTTATCTCCGCTACCACTAATATCTCCCTGGCAATGGTAAAAATGCAACAAAGAAATGACCTTCAATTTACAGACATAATCACATACTTAGAGACTGGAACATTACCACAACTAAAGCAACACCACCAGGATGTACTATTCTTTGCGTCATAATACTTTCTTAATGATGGTGTGCTTTTCCACATTTGGACCCAGGAAGGCAAAGGCCATCACACAGATAGCACTCATTTACAGTTAGTTGTGCCAGCTTCTCTAGTCAACAAAGTTCTTCAATCCCCTCATGCCTCTCCACTCTCTGGAGGCCATATGGGAATCCACAGAACTCTCGAAAAGACAAGGCTTCACTTCTTCTGGCCTCACAAGAACAAGGACGTTGTCTGAATTGTCAAATCCTGCCAGCCCTGTTCTCAAAGGAAGCCTCCTGCCAAACTGACAAAGGCACACATCATTCCAATGCCTGTAGCCACTGAACCATTACAAAGAGTCAGCATGGACATTCTTGGCCCCTTGCCTACATTCCTTGACTCTGGCAACAAGTACATTCTTGTTTTTGTGGACTACCTAAGTATTTGGAACTAATCCCCCTAAAAGAGATTAAAACTGCCACAGTGGAAAGTGCCTTCCTTCACATGATCATTTGCCATCACGGTACTCCAGCGTACCTGTATTCAGACAGAGGCACTAACTACCTTTCAACTATTGTGCGAGAAACATGCAAACTTCTCAACATCAAAAAGACTCACACAACCAGTTATCATCCACAATGCAATGGGCAAAGTCAGAGAATGATGTCTACCATTTTTAATACACTATCCAAGTACCTGGATGAGACTCACAACATTTGGGATCATTTTGTTCTCTTCATTCAATTTGCTTACAACACCAGCCCTTGTGTCGACAGTAGCGAGTACACACCGTTTTTTCTAGTTCATGGATGTCACCCAAGAATACCTCTGGACAAGGATCTCTCATTGCTAGAAGTTCCAAAGTCAGCTTCATCCTTCATCATTCCAATGTTGGAACAGCTTGAACTTGCCAGACGTGTTGCAATTGACACACTGGGCCAGAGAAAATCTGCTATGCAGAAAAAGTCAGCAGCCAAGTTGCATGAACCTTCATTTTCTGTTGGGGACATTGTATACTTGTACTGACCTGTCCTAGTTCTGGGCGCTACCACAAAACTGCTTCACCCTTGAATTGGTCCCATTAAAATTGTAGAAAAGCTTCCTCCTGTTCATGTTTGCTTACACTACAAGTCTGATGGAAAGCTAGTACACAGTAAAATCCACATCAACAGATTGAAACATGGGTACCTGAATGATACCCTCCCTAATGATCCTAGTCCGCCAAGTAATGAAGCTACATTTAAACCTGCTATACTTTTGGAAGCCGAACTTCCTGCAGACAGTTTCAGACCAATTCTTTCACTACCCCATGGTCCTGACAATCAGCTGGATCCTGTTTTGCCAACTCATCCTGATGGACTACCGGGAACCTCTCAATCATTTGCTTATGTGTCTTCTTCTCAGAACTCTCCTGTATATCAGATCGAGAAGATATTGCGCAAAAAATATGCCAAGGGATCCTTGACTTTTTGGGTAAACTGGTATGGTTACGACAGCTCGCAGAATTCTTGGGTCCCCTTTTCTGACCTGATCCTGTCCTGTCAGAAACTGGTCCAAACCACTCACAAGTCCATTCTCACTGACCGTAAAAGTTGTAGAAGCAAGTGAACTGTTATTTGGACTCAGTGTGGTCTTTTCTCTTTTCATTATGGGACTCAGTCAGTGTGGTGATTCTGTGGTTTCTGTGTCATATTCCATTTAACCACCTGCATATTGGTTCTAATTTACTGTTTGCTCTAACATTTTTCTCTCCTAGATCTTAGAAATGGCTGTGTTGTTCCAATCGTAACATACATTTTGAATTGCATTTGGGTTCCTCCTGCTGCCCCCTTCCCTCTCTTTCCTTTCCCTTCCCTACACTTTAGCACTTTTGGCATGGCCAAGCCTCAAGTGCTATGGTGTCCCCCCTTTCCCTGGTACGACACTGACTGGCCACCAGTGTAGTCCAGACCCCCCAGGAGCAGAGTATGGTGTTGTAAGTGTCAATCAAAACAGTTCACTCTAAAGTATTGCTGCATATTGCTGATTATTGTTGAAATGCTAAATCATTATTCTCAGTTTTCTTCTATATTATTGTTTTAAAAATCTGCCATAGTAATCCTTTTTCTTGTTCAAGAGTTACTCACATTTACAGTCCCCAGGGTGATGTGGAGTACAGAGTTAAGTATGGGGCTTAGGAATAGCTGTCGCCCCTTTAACCAGGAACAGAATGTTGCAGCCAGAGCTATGGTCATGTGTTATTCTAATTAGTGCCTGCAGGGGCTGGGAATCCCCCAAGTTTCTGTTCCTCAGTCAGTCTAAATCTGTACCTCGTGCTGATAAGTTGACCCTGCATAAGTTCCTGAATAAACCTAATTCTGTTTATTTTATGCATCCAACTCAGTTCATTTGGTACCAAGGCAACCATTGCAGAAGCAACTGATGGGGAAGCAGAATACTGGAGAAGGTAAGGGTTCCCATGGCAGTCTAAACACCAAAACACCACAGTAATTAAAGACTCTCTCTAATAATATGCTCACAACAACCATTTGCAAAAACAGTAACAATAATATTTATTTAGGGGACATAGGAGTTAGGAATGAGGAACAGGAGGAGTAGAGGTCATGCATTGATTATATTTACAAAATATACAATTGATTTGGTTTGGTGCTGGTGAAGATCCTCTAGCTGGGTGAGTATCAGATTAAGCAGAAAAATAAATCACATTTTAGACCAACAGGAATGACTCCCAGAGCCCTGGCTATCTAAACTGCATTAAATCAGATGTTACACATTTAATTTCCCCACCTCTGGTACCAGTTCCCAGACATGAATGAAATCCCGTGATCTTACACTCTACCCTGGGTACCCAGTTACCAAAGTCCCGGATGGTTGCAGGCCTGGTGGATGTTACAGCTGGTGGCATTGGCCAGCTCTGATTTACATAAGAAAAGGATTTTTAAATTTAAAGCACTTTAGCAAACAACAATTTTTGACTTTTGGCAGAAGTGCAGGGGTTGCCCTGCTTTTGGCAGAAGAGCAGGGATTTCCGTGCAAGTAGCAGACTGAGGAGGTAACCAGCAGGTTAAAAAGGTTGAAGCTTGTGTTAGACATCCTGAATATTCAGCACATTTATCTGTTGAGCATATTCTGCACATTTAAATGGTTAGCTCACTCAGTACATTTATATGCGTGACACGTCAGGTAAGGTAGAAAGCTGTCCTTTCTGGGTTACAAAGCACAATCCGAATTTTACTTTCGGGGTCTCAGTCTGTTAATGTGGCATTGCAGCTATGGCTGGTGGCTCCATGGGACATCTTGACCATATAGCTAGCACAGTTACATTTCAGTACATTTATATGATACGTTTGGGCTCACGTGGGTCCCTCAAATAGTTGAACACTGCCTGGGCTCACTTGGGTCCCACAAATAATTATGATCCTTGGGCTCTCTTGGGTCCCCCAAACAGTTGCAATGCTTGGGCTTATTAGCATCCCCCAAACAGTCGGCCAGCAAAGATACCACTCTGTCCTGTGTTTACTATGACTACTCCTAGAACAGACATGATCAGTAACAGATCCACTAAAGGGTCCATCCTCGCTGGGCTAAGGTTATATGCAGCAGTAGGGTGCCGACCCATGAACGATATCACCAAGAACAGTCCCCTGTGAAAAGCTGACCCAATCTGGCAAGATTACTTTCTTTCTTGCACTGGGGGGTACAAGAGTACTCACTTAGACTCCTCATGGTCGATCCCCGCAATAAAGGCTCCTAATGATCTTCAGTTCTCTCGCAACTGAGGTTGTTCAGCTCTCTCACAGCTGCTTGATGTCATCTGGTTCAGGTCCACATCTTTCCCCGACGCAGAAGGGAGGGCTAGCACCAAGGGGACATTCTGGCAACCCCTAGGCTAGCAGGTTCAACATTAACTAAATTACTTTAACTCAAACTGCAATAAAAACAAGAAAAAACCCTCCTGGATGGAGAGGCTTAGTTGGATTACCAGGCCCATTTTCTCTGCTGGAGGCCTGAGCCCCCACCCCTGTGGGGGGCTCCTGCTTGAATCTCTCTTGATCTGGCAAAATGCTGGAAAACACAGCCTCTTATAGAGCTCTCCTGAGGCTCCTGAATAGCTGAAGCTTTTGGTTGCATGGCCTCTGATTGGCTGGAAGGCCTGTCAGTCACAAAAATGAATTATGCATGAACCTTATGAACTAGGTCCCTGCAGTTCCCCATGAGCAGTTGGCATTTACCCATGAGCTTTGGTTAATGTCCCACAAGTCCTGGCTTTAATATCCTGGTTTACCGATTAGCTGTGGCTGCTTGCAATGACTGCTTAACCCACAGTCCCTAAGCAGATCAAGTGCAATCCTAACTCAAAGTTCTGGTGCAGCCAGAAATAATCAGATATTTGCCCCAATGCCCCACAGTCCATTATCCCTGGTGGTGTACTTGCTGTTGCTGCACAGAGAAGGAGATAGCTCAGTCCATTTGCCAGTCGCTGCTGCCAATATTTTAGCTCCCTGACATGCAGCAGCAGACAGGCTGTTGCCCTGAGTCCCAATATTAGTCTGGTGTAGTCAGGAGTGAAGCACTGTTTATTTCAAACACGTTTTTCCCCTGTCAACATTTCTCCCCAACATACATGCAGTTACAATTATTTATTTAAAACATTTTCTTTTTTTGAACTGATTTGGAGAAGATGGGTTGTTTGCATTTCTCCTTTGAGACCAGATTTTGTACCTTAAGGCACTCAGGCCTAATTTAATACTCTAGATAATCAACTAATGCCTTTATAAATTTAATTTATAAGCTGTTAATTTAAGTGCTGTTCTGTTAAGGATCTTTGTCTGTACTCCCTCTAGTGTGTATATTGCCTGATTAACTGTATCTTACCCTAAGTTTTTACCAAGAATTGTCTGTAGGTGCGGTATGTTATGCTATATGTTATGTTGCCCTGTTATGTTATGTATTGAAAAACTTCTTAAATAAATAACGTTTAAAAAAAAAAAAACAAAACATTTTCTTTTACTTCTCTTTGGCTGCAGCCAAAAACAAGCTACCCTGAGGGCAGACAAGCCCTCATGAATATTTAAATAGATCAGGGCTCAGGCTCATGAATATTCATGAGCTCCAATTGAAATCACTTTGTGAATCTCCTTCAATTTTTTTAACAGTGGGCGCTCAGGGCCCTGTCTGCAGTCACTGGGTCCCATTTAGCTAATGGGGATCCTGGGACCAATGGAACACTCCCTAGAATGACTGCAAATTTGGGCGGTTGAAGATCAAAGGCGCAATAGGCCTGCATGATCCTCAAGTTCTGAAGGCATGCTTCCGGGAGATCACGATGAAACTTAGAGAGCTCCGGAGGGCTGGATTTTACTTTTGGGCTAGACTGGGGCACCAGAAGGGCAAAAAGGACCAGGGAGATCAGAAAAAAAATGGAGGCCACATAGGGAGGTGCTCAGGAGTGAGGAGGAACAGGAGCTGCAAGGTGGCAGGTAAGCCCACATTTGGCAGGGGGGTTACAGTAGTGTAATCAACAGCTTGGTGGCCTACTGCAAATTTTGACCTCTGAAAACCTGTAGCAAGTTTCACATGTAGCAAACATGCATTTCAGTTCAATACCAAACACATTTTCTGGGTTGCCTTCTAACAGTTATTGCACTAGTATCATTTGGTCTAGTGGGTATAGCCTTGAACGGTGTATCAGTTTACCCAAGGTTTAAATCCCACCACAGCCATGCATTAAATGTACAGCCTTGAGCATTTCACTTCATCTTCTTATTATGCTCAAACCTTCCCAGCTATAAAACAGGGTCAAAGCAGGATCCCACTGAAAATTAAATGTTACTTTTCATTAGGGCTATAAAATGATAATAAAACAGTTTTAATGTGCTAGTTTTGTTTGTTAAACATGCTACAGACATATTATAGCTCCTTGGCTCCCTGTTGAGAAGGGGTGCAGGGAAGGGGTTAATGATGTAAATATCTGACCAGAAATTTTACTGAAGCTAACACATTGATTGCGATAATCCACTTCTGCATCTTGCTTCTATAAAGCAGATGTGCTGACAGCCACAGATTTGTTAAAAGTGATGATAGAACGCTTTACAAAACTGCTTGGATATGTTCATTTGTCAATTCTGGTATGGCTGGAACTTGGGGATTGTATTGCAATGGGTGGGAGTGAGAGTCTTCTGTTTTTATAATTACAACAGGGAAGTGTTCCACTTTATTACTGCTACTGGAAGCATGCCATCCCCTTGAAGAGTGAAGCACTGGTGTGAACATAACTGCATGCAAGACTCTGAAATCTGCGTAGGTTAAATACCAGGTCTGATGAGCAGGGATGAGAGATCCAGTGTTATAAAATGAGAAAGAGACATGCTGGCCTGTGATTGGCTGACAGCATTCTCTACCCATACATATATCTATGAGCTCATAGACAGTACTTGAGAGACTTACATGTACAGTTAAATGCATGTATGTATTTTATAACAACAAAAAATAATAAAATGAGTGAATTTGTGCTCTGTATTGTTGTGAATATAATATAAACATAGAGTGGATAAAATATCGTGACACCCTTTAAACCACATAAAATGCCCCAATAAATGCATCATCCATTTTGTGACATTGATCTACTGTGCATTTTTCTGACCTTAAATTATGCCTTAAAGATCAACGGCAATGCTGTTCTTTTAAAATGTATCTACAGCTTTGTTTTGGCATGATGTATTAAAGATTTTTTTTTGTTTAACTCAGGTACTTTGTGTCTTGCCTCCTTATTGTCGTGATGACACACTATCCTGTTTACTTTACATGATTGAAGTGAAGAGCCGCTCATTTTTGTTCTCACATCCCACCTTGGAGCTGCTTCCACTGACGTCTTTCAAGGAGTGACGTCAATGGCAGCTGCTCTTGGAGTCAGTGTACAGCTGAGATGTGTATGCCTCAAGACTCCTTAGCTAGTTTTCCAGGCAACATTTTTTTATGTATAGGTCATGTTATTCATGTTTAAGAGAAAGCCTTTCTTTGTTTCAGGAAAGATACTAAAATAAAAAAAAAAGCATTACACTGAACAGTTTCGTCTCTTGATTGCCGTCCAGTTCTTTTTTTTTAAATGGCTGCAAGATTCTTCATTGCATCCAGATCTCAGTGTAGTCATTGACCATATGCTGACTTCACTTACAAGCAACACTCTTGGCTTCTTCTAACTGGTCATTTTTCTTTTTATTAGGAAATAGTATCCCAGTCTGTTAAAAGTTGTACAATTCTGCAGTGGGAGCCGACAGACATGAACGGTCCAGATATGGTGTCACGTAGTGCATAGCACTACAATACCTTCCTGTTGTGACAACCTGCATATTTAGTGATTAGAGAAAAGCAGCCTATACCGAACATTTGTGTGAGGCAAAAAAATAAACATGAATAGTACAGGCTGCAGCAATATTGTGACTGCTAGGTTAGATTTATATTAAGGAAATCTGGGAAACTAGATGGAAATATAATTGTTAAATATGCAGGCTGTCACAATGGTAAGCTATTGTAGCACTATCAGTATGGGCTATGTGACACCATCTCTGGACCCTTCACTTTGTTGGCTTCTACTGCTGAATCAAACAGCTTGCTGTGCTCAACCTGAGTGGTTTGATCCTCCACAAGAGGCTACTAATCAAAGAGTCTTCACTAATAAGGATGTTTTTATTTACCCTTTGTGGACGGTAGCTATGTCAAAATGCTTTGGGTAACGGCACCATTTTTGTGCATCTTGCTTTTCCAGCTAGTGTTAATTGCAGTTTGTAACATGGCATGGAAAATCATAATGAAATGGAGAGCAGAGACTGGTTGAAATGCATCAGCTGATGAAAAATGAGCGGTGATTAACCCACCAGTAGAGCCCACTGGCACCCTACCACAAGCAGCCACAGGGTGCAGCACTGCGACAGGAATAAACAGGGTAGAGATCCAACAAGTATGCAAGCATTAGAGCCCACTGGTGCACTACCCTCAGAAGCCACTATCACATGGTGCTCAGCAAACTCATGCAAACAATCGGGGGCGCACTGGGAGCGCTCACACACAGGACGAGTGGGCATGCCCCCGAGGCAGTACATCGCGATGTAAAGAAAACATCCAGGACCTCGCTGGTACAATTACGCACAGTCACCCACTGACTCAGTGCATCGTTGACTCGGTACAGGAGCTCTTCAAGTGCGCTAGCAAGGGAAAGAAATATAAAAGAGGGATGTATCGTGGCACACAACATAGATGAGATGAATAAACATATGATCACTCTCTCATCATGTCCAAGAATGACTAGGTGTTTGTCCCACACTGCACTACTCTCATTCGTGATTGGTAGATAACATGGAACGACAGAGCATAGAAACGGTGGGTTGAAATCCAAAAATTACACTCCTATTCTATCTGTCACACACTAATCCTCTGGTGCTCTCGACCGAAAAATATCCGACACTATGTAAATGAATGTGCAGCATGCACCGTGACCGCGCACGTTGTCACATCAGCACACTCAGTTGAAACCAAGCAAATCTAGCATGGTTTACGAATAAACATCATCAGTGTCGGCAAGTGCTCGGTATTGTGAAGTGAACCAGTACTCACACAATATTTGCCTCGCACTTGCCATGTTACAAGTGCATTAATCACCTCCAGCGTCAGGGTCTACCGGCGATTAATGCCTGCTGGGTGGTTGGAAGCACTCGGCCTTCGGCCGCATGCATCAATCCCCCCCCCCCAGCTGGGCATTAATCCACCGGTAGAGCCCTCCTCTGTTGGTGATTAATGCTTACTTGACCCATTTATGCAGTTCTGTTTTTTATATGTTTTAGCAGGGCATAAGGTTTCTGAGGACAGATTAGGGGTTACTTTGATGCCTGAATAGGCATTGCTCAACAGAGCCCATTGCATATTCATGGCAGTGAAAGGGCCCATTCTACAAAGTGCATTCAAAGACATAGCTGGTGTTTTATACCATATAACACAGAGGCACATGATCATGGCAAGCTGATCAGAGACTTGAGAGGAGGAAGGCAATATTCTCAGTGAGGGTGACTTACCAATCATCTGCATAGAACAAGTGAGCCTAAACTGGAAATAACTGATGCATGTAGTAGGGCCTATTACTATTACAACAAATCTGAATCCAATGTCGAATGTGGAGAATCCCAGTTTTTAAAAAAAGTTTCAGGACCCTATCACCAAATACCTAGTCTGAATTCCTTCGGATAGTCCCAAAGCAGTGGCAGCTCCCCCTTCTAGTATAGAGACTGCCATAGAAGCTTCAGGTCCTGTAAAGAGGAACACTGTTTTTGAGATTCCACCTGATTTGAGTCAACAAGTTGGAGTCTGGAGCATAGATAATGGGAGCTTTAAATATAAAAATTCAGTCTTTTGCAGCTGTAAATACTGTACATGCTTTCAAAAATGAATTTTAATTCTTACTGCTTTTGAGGTCCAAGCTCTAAGTATGGTGCTACAGTCATGGGATGGGGTAAAATAAATAATTTCAGAACTTCAGCAGGTGAGTGCTAAAGGAGACATCATCTATAAAAATTGCAAGGTGTTTTATTTTCCTGATGTTTCCATGCAATTTGCAGACCAGCTGCAGATGTTTCATAGACTACAGAGAAGACATTCAGTAGTTGTGAGGAAATGTGAAGAGTCCAGAGGTGGTGTCACACAGCCCATACCGATAGCACTACAATACCTTCACATTGTGGCAGCCAGCGTATTTAATGATTATATTTCCATCTAGTTACCCATGCTGCCATAACATAAACCTAACCTAGCAGTCACAATATTGCTGCAATGCTGTGTTATGCATGTTTAATTTTTTTGCCTCACACAAGAGTTCAGTAGAGACTGCTTTCTTCTAATCACTAAATATGCAGGCTGTCACACCAGGAAGGTATTGTAGTACTATCAGTATGCGTTACGTGACACCATCTCTGGACTGTTCACTTTGTTGGCTCCCACTGCAGAATCTCACAACTTTTTACAGACTGGGGTGCCATCGCCTAACAAAGAGAAAAACAACCAGTTAGAAGAGGCCAACAGCGTTGCATGTCAGGGAAGTCAGCATACAGTGACTACACTGAGATTTGGATGCAGTGAAGAATCTTGTGGCCATTTAAATAAAATGAATTGGGTGGCAATCAGCAGACAAACCTGCTTAGTATAATGCTTTTTAAAAATGTGTGCAACCCCGGACCCCTGCCTTTTTGCAAAATAACAGGTGGTGTGCTGTTGAAGCTGACAGCAGTACCTGGTGGGGACTGGGTTCAGGGAGGATGAGGTTACTCGGCACAGGGGGCCTAGGTTTGGCTACTCTGCACAGGGGCACCCAAGTAAATCCGAACACAGGAAGCAATAACTGTAATGTCCAGAACCAGGAATGGGATTCTGCAGTGTGGCTTTTATTCACGTCCAAGCTGAACAAACAAAGCATAGATGGACCCCACGGGGCTACATTCCTGGTAATGCAGATTAGAGACAACAGAACACTTCTTTACTATTTCCAGCCCTCAGGCTCTGAATCCACCAGGCACACAGCCCGGACTTGCATGCAGCTTTGGGTACACAGCCCGACTTGTACACTACTTGGGTTTTCCCCACTGGCCCGGCTCCCCTGCCGGCCACTTGATCCATGGTTCATTTTGGGAAATGAAGCAGTTTTCCTGTTGTGGCTCCCTAAACCACCTTAGAGCCTTCGACTCTAGAGGGAATTTTCCTTCCAATCCCATCGCCTGGGTTCCTCATCACTGGCCAAGTGCATGAGGCAAAGTAGAAATCCACAGAGCAAATCTGTAGAGATGGACCTGGTCACTAAAGATGGGGGGTCTCCCACCTCCAGCTCCCACAATCCATACCTGGCCATTTCTCTGGAAACTAAACAACTCTTTTACTGAAAGCTTGGCAATGTAGATTACTGGGTAGACGTATGTCACATCTCCTCTACATGTCTTGACTTCATATATGTGCTGGACTTGAACATACTTTTACTTTTGGCTAAGCCTATTACTCTAGGCCTCCCACTACTTCAGAAGTCCAGTCCCCACTATCACACATGTCCCAGGGTGAAAACATAGGCCTTTTAGGAAGAGCAGAAACTCACCCTCCAGTTGCAGGTACCCCACAGGCGATTCACAAAATCTTCTTGTTTCCCAAAACTCTTGGACAAATAAGGCAGCTTCTCCAATAGCAGAAAAAAAAACAGGGGGTTGCCCTTGGAATATGCAGGAAACCCTTACTGCCCCATCCCCTGAGGGATGGGGCACTGAGACCCGAATCAGCGGTCTCCACCACTTTAAAAACTATCTTCTGTGTCTCTCTTTTGGTGGAAACACACACACCTTTTTTCTGAATGTAGCCCTATGTCAGGGCTGAGGCTCCACGAGCCTACACAGAGCTGCTGTGCTCCTCTCTCAGCAAGCTCCAAACTCCAACTGACCTGCAGACTATTGTTCAAACCTCCCAACATTCTATTTCAACTCCCTGCTGCAGATTCCATTATGGTTCATGCTGCTGCAACAGTTCTATGGTGATGTCATCTCTCAGTCTCAGCTGAGACTGAGAACAGAGTGAGACAGTGTGAAATTCATTTAACTGGAGTTTCATAAGCTGCCTTCCCTGCCTACCACTAGGTCTTACTGGGATTCTAGTAACCCCGGGTAACAAGGGGGTAACATGTGTTGTATTATTTGTAATTCAGAAAACACCTTTGAACACAAATGTTCTTTTTCAAAGGTTCCACATCAGTAAAGGACAAAGAACAAACTGGAATACAACAGACTTTTACCAGCTCAGGGGGAGCCTGGTCAGTTACAAGCAATAGAAATTAGACAGCATTTTAGCAGCAGAAAATTACAGGAGCGTTATCATTATACTGTATCACGGCAGTCCCAGAGGGATAGAATTTACCAGTAGGAGTAAGGTATTATCAGTGCAGATTACAAGTAATGACAGTCAAGGGGCAACGTGATAAGATAGGGATGAGTCAATGAAAGTGGCAACAGGCTAAATTTAGTTTGAGTTCTTTTTTTAGAGATTTCCTAAATTGTGCAATTTTGAGGAGACCCACGAGGGATTCCAGGAGTTTGTTTAGCCTCTGGGCAGCACAGATTGCAAAAGAACACCTACCCAGACTTGTTTTTCAGAAAGGGACTTCAATGGCTTGTCTAGTCATACTTCCAGTGGAGTATTGGTTTTTGACTGGGCAGGAGAGATTTTGAATTGCAGTGGGGGTGGGGCCCAAAAGAGCTTTCTTTGCCATCAGGCAGGACTGATGTTTTAGCCTATCCTGCAGAGGTTACCAATTAGTAAAAACATATGGGAAGCAGCTATGCATGAGTCTGTCAGTCCCACTGGTAAAGGGACAGGCGTTATTGGGTACCAGCCTAACTCTGTTGAGAACAGAGTCACTAGCAGCCCCATATGCTGAGTAAGCATAGTCAAGGAGCGGGAGGACCGTACTGGAGACTGCCAGACATCTAGCCTCCGAGGTAAGGTTCAAACATTGCTTGTAGAGTGCTCCTAGCTTTCTATTGGCAAGATTTGTGATGTTGTTTACATGTGCTGTAAATCAGAGAGTATCATCCAAGGTGATATCCAGGTACTTGAAAGATCCAACCTGATCCAGGGTAGTTCTGTGTACATTTCGGATAACTAGGGGAGGGACCTTTTTCTTCAGTTGTGGACCAGCGAACAGCATAATCCTGGTCTTCTGGTCTTCTTATAGTTTAGTACATGTTTACGAGTCCAAACCATTCCTCCAGTGACTCAAAGCTGCTTTGGAGTTCACTGGAGAATTTTCCATGATGTGGATTGCTGATCATTGTCACAAACTCGCTCAGCCGGTCCACCCTCTACTCCCAAAGTGCCAACCTCTGAGCATATGATCTGTGTACAGTGAGCAGACAAGGTAACCGTCTTGTCTGTTTTGTGGGTTCAAGTCACCTTAGTCTCAAGATCTGAAGGGATTCAAACTGATAACCTCTTGTTAGCTTACCTAATTCTCAGGCTCAGATAATTCTGCCTTTGGGGGGCCAGATATCTTTGCCTACGGGCACCCAACCAGGTCTTTCAAATGAACCCTTAGAACTTGATGCAAGACTTTTAGAGAACTCTGTCCATTTCCCAGTTTGGTATGCACTAAGCCCATACACAGTGTACTTATAACCTTGAAAAGCTCCACTTAAAGTAAAAAGAATTGTCAAGGCACTCCAGCAGTTTCGTTTGTAAAAAAATGTCATTACTTTAAAAATATCAAAACAGAACAATAGTTACAGAATAAAATATATATGTCCCAACACATACAGCCTCAAAACAAACAGGAAAAGTACAGTTCCTACAATACATACATATAGACTGGTATAATCTTACTCTTTTTCAGTGCTGTGATGACTCTCCCTCAGTCAGATAATATTCTCTTGTGTCAGTCAGAAATATTTTCTTGTGTGTCTCTGTCAGGTTCTTTCAGCACTTAAACACACTTCTGAGCCAGCCTTCTCATGAGGTCAGTAACTCCGCCTTGGTGTATCAAACTCTTATTTTTCACAATACAGGGTCTCCCAACAAAATATTTAAAAAAAATATGAGAGGATCTCACTGAATTTCCTCTCCACAGGTTAACTGGTTAGAACTGGTTTTTGCTCTTCTACACATACATCTCAAATGTTTTCTTTGATCTAAGTCACTGTATTCAAAACAAAAGTGTATTGGCCTCTTTAATCGTGTCTGGACCTTGGAATCTACACCTCAGGTCTTTCTGATGTAATTCAAGGGTTCCCCGGGAATGTATGTCACACCTTCCAAATCCGTCTGGGTCCTCCCTGGCTCAGACATCAAACCTCTTCAATGTCCATTCTGGCCTCTCTTCAACACCTCTCCCCCACAAGTCCTTCCTGGTAACCATGCAAGTTAATGGATCTCCCTGAAGGCATTATGAATGGCTAATCTTATTTCCTGGGATGAAAGCAAATTGACAAGGTAATTGCATCCCAGAGCTCTGTAGTTTAAAATACCTCCTGTCCTTTGAACTTATCCCTTGGGGGTCTTGATGTGTCAGTTCCAGTAAGACAGCCTTTTCCTTGAACTGACCTTCCCTTCACGTATTTGATATGTAATAAAAATTAATACAGCACTTGAGCACTCAGAGCTGGCTGTCTACGTCACACTCCTCCCCACCTAGACTGAATTTGGGGGATTCATCCCCTACATGGGATGAGCTTCCCAAATCAGTTCACTTCTCTGACATCCGATATGCTGTCCACCGGATGGGTGTCTGTGTCCCCGTCTCCACATTGTGTGTTGCTAAGGGGGTTAGTCCAGGCTTGGCGCTAAACAAGGGGGCAAAGTCTGCTAAAACCTTCCTCACTTTCTGGGTCTGGCCCGGGGTCAGCTGGGGAGACAATTTTACTGCCTCCACAGAGGACTCCCACTTACTCCCTTCCAGCAAGTCCAGAAGGGGGTCTCCTTCATCCGTCCCCTCCCCATGACTACACACTGTGAACAACATGTCAGCCCTATTTGCATATGGCTTCATCATGTTGACGTGGTACATCCTTTCTGTCTGTCTACAGTCAAGTAACTCCACAATGTAGTTTACGTCATTTACCTTCCTAACCACTTTGTACGGCCCTGCCCACTCAGCTTGCAGCTTGTCTTTCTGGACCAGAATAAGGACCATGACTTCCTGACCCACCATGTATGAGCAAGTTCTGGCTCTGCGGTTGCACCACACTTTTTGTTTCTGTTGGGCAGCTGCCAGGTTGCTCGGGGCTGTCCCCATAAGCTCCTTTAGCCTTTCCCTAAACCTTGGGACGTAATCCACAATGGTAGATCCCTGGGTGGCGTGCTTGCCTTCTCAGTCCTCCCAGATCAAGTTTAGGGGCCCACGTACCCAGCATCCATAAAAGAGTTTGAAGGGGAAAAATCCTGTCGACTTTTGGGGCACCTCCCTGTATGTGAACAACAGGTGGGGAAGGTATTTCTCCCAGTCCCTCCCATGCTGTTTAGCAAACACCTGGAGAATTGACCTTAGGGTACCATTGAAGCATTCCACAAGCCCATTGGCTTGTGGGTGATACAGTGTTGTGCATCTCTGCACCATCCCACACTTCTTCCATAGACATTTCATTAGGTCTGACATGAAGGAACCCCCTCGATCAATGATTGCCTCCTGTGGAAACCCAACATGTGAGAAAATCCCTAGTAAGGCATCTGCCACTTTGTCTGTCCTCAGTGAGGATAGGGCGACTGCCTCTGGGTACCGGGTGGCATAATCCACCACAGTCAGGATGAACCTTTTCCCTGAGGAGCTGGGGGTATTTAAAGGCCCCACAATATCCATTCCCACCCTCTGGAATGGCTCCTCCACTACGGCAATGGAATTAGGGTGGCTTGGGTTTTCTGGCCCGCCTTCCCTACTTCTTGGCACCGATGACAAGACCTGCAATACTCCTTCACCTGCTGGGTGAAGTTAGGCCAGTAGAAATTCTGGGCCAACTGCTGCATAGTTCGTGCGATTCCCAGATGACCAGATAAGGGAATATCATGGGCAACCTTGAGCAACTGCTCATGATGTCCCTGGGAACAACAAGCTGCCTGCCTAGCATCCCTCCCTCTGTCTGTACTACCTGTGTATACATAAGTCCATTTTCCCAATAAACCCTATGTCTTCCATCACCTCCCTGTGCACTGTCCGAGTCTTTCCAAGCCCTCAGCTTCTCTAAACTAGGGTCACTTCTCTGAGAGGCTGCAAACCCCTCACAGCCTCCCAAGGCATGGGACAGGTCTCCTTCAGTCGCTAAACTAGGGTCCCTAGCACTAGCGTCAGGGCCTTCAGGATCACTGTCAATCCTTACCCCCTGACAAGGGGTCACCCCTCCCTCTTTGATGTAACCCTCTGTAGCTGGGTGGTTACTTACTACTGGGGATATTTCTACCCTCTTTTTATCAGTCTCCCTCTCTGGAGATACAGGCTGAGGAACCAGCCTCTCAGTATCTTCCCCAATGGCTTCTGGGGGACTTAGGGAGCTACAATTTTCCCTGGCCGCTTGGCTACGGGTAACTGCACATACCACCCCCTGCTGGAGATTGTTACCCAGGATCACATCTACTGCTAATGTGTTAGCTACAGCCACCTGTTGCATAGTTCCCACTGTTTCACTCTAGTCCAGGAGAACACTGGCCAATGGCAAGGTTTTCTCTACACCCGCAAAGTCCTGTACAGTCACGTATTTATTGGGTATAAGCTGACCAGGTTATACCAGATCCCCTTTCACCAATGTCAGGGATGCCCCTGTGTCCCTTAACCCCTGTGTCTATATGCTGTTTACCATGACTGGGTGCATGTGTTCCCTCATGTTCACTGGCATGCTTCCAGGGACACACAAACAACCCACTTCTTTTCTGGTATTACTTTGCGTATTATTGCTTGCCCTTCTTGAACACTGTCTGGCAATGTGCCCAGTTTCTTTACATAATCAACAAACATTTCCTACTTCAGAGAAATCTTTTCTTTGAAACCTGGGGCTAACTGGTTTCGGTGGAGGGAGTGAGGGTTTTAGCTGCCCTGAAGGCGTGCTTTTCCCTTTCTGCACTGCCACACTCACCTCATTTGCTCTCAGAGCAGGTCTGTTTTGGCATAGCGGTCCAAGAGTTCAGCAGCCTCTGCACTGTTTTTGGATCTCGGTCCTCTAGCCAGGTTTTTAACTCTGTTGGGCATGCCCAATAAAACTGTTCTAATAAAATCACATTTTCAATTGTATCAACAGTGTGTGCCTCAATTCCTTCCCACCAACATTTTAAAAACTGACGTTGTTTCATGGCTAGCTCCTCATAGCTCATATCAGGGCTTCTCCTGAGCTTATGGAATTTAGCTGTGTATGATTCAGCAGTTAATTCAAACTTTTTTAGTAGTGCTGCTTTTAACTTGCTGTAATCATCACTGTCTTTATTGTTCATGTGACCCAATGCATCCCGAGCTTTTCCGGTAAGTAGCGGGGTTAGCTGGAAGCTCCAGGACTCTCTAGGAATTTTAGCCTGAATACAGACTTTTTCAAAAGAATTTAAAAAGGCGTCTGTATCCTCCCTGTCCTTAAACTCAGCTATTAATTTAGAGTTCAATTTGTAACTCAGTCCTGCAGTTCCAGTTAAACCCAAGCCACTTACTTGCCCTGGTGCTGCTGGTTGGAGCCGTAGCTTCTCCAGTTCATGTTGCCACTGGCGCTCCTGTCTCCTCTCCTCTGCACCTCTGCGTTCTTGCTCTCTCTTCTCCTCTGCCTCTCACTGGCGCTTATGTTCCTCATGGTCTGCCTCCCTCTGTTGTCACTCTGCCTCACGGTCCACCTCCCTCTGTTGTCACTCTGCCTCCAGTTCTATCCTCCACAACTCAGTTTGCAGCTTGAGTACCTCTAGATTCAGGATACTCCCTGCTGCTGTGGCCCTTCACTAACAGTGGCCCTGCTGTCCGCCTTATCAGCTTGGGACCCCTCACTGGCCACTAGCTCTGCCACACTTGAGGTCTGGTCTCTTTCAGTCATGGTTGGTGACTCGCTGCTCTGGATATCTGCTACCATCAGGGCCTCTATGAGGTTCTGCTTAATGGCTTTCACCCCAAATGGGACTCCCCTGTCCCCACCCAACTGCTTTAAGAAATCTACAGTGTGCTTGTTGTAGTCGGAAGACATTTTCTTCTTCTCTCACTACTAATACTACACTTACTGGCACTTCAGAAAAAAAAATAAAATGGGTGGGAACTTAACTGTAAGTCAAGGGATATAGTTCTGTTTCCTTTTGAAATAAAACATTGCCTTTCTTTTTTTCCGAGTGAGCTAAACGGTTTCAAGCTAGCACACTGAACAATGAAGCTTATACCACCAAACTTTTATGCCACCTCTTCCAACCAATCAATCTGTCACAAACTCGCTCAGCCGGTCAGGCCTCTACTCCCAAAGTGCCAACCTCTGAGTGTATGATTTGTGTACAGTGAGCAGACAAGGTAACCCTCTTGTCTGTTTTGTGGGTCCAAGTCACCTTAGTCTCAAGCTCTGAAGGGATTCAAACTGATAACCTCTTGTTAGCTTACCTAATTCTCAGGCTCAGATAATTCTGTCTTCGGGAGGCCAGATATCTTTGCCTACGGGCACCCAACCAGGTCTTTCAAATGAACCCTTAGAACTCAATGCAAGACTTTTAGAGAACTCTATCCATTTCCCGGTTTGGTATACAATAAGCCCATACACAGTATACTTATAATCTTTAAAAGCTCCACTTAAAATAAAAAGAATTGACAAGGCACTCCAGCAGTTTCATTTGTATAAAAATATATTTACTTTAAAAATATCAAAACAGAACAATAATTACAGAACAAAATATATATATCCCAACACATGCAGCCTTAAAACAAACAGGAAAAAGTATAGTTCCTACAATACATACATTTAGACCCATCCAATCTTACTCTTTTTCAGTGCTGTGATGATTCTCCCTCAGTCAGATAATATTCTCTTGTGTCAGTCAGAAATATTTTCTTGTGTTTCTCTGTCAGGTTCTTTCAGCACTTAAACACACTTCTGAGCCAGCCTTCTCATGAGGTCACTAACTCCGCCTTGGTGTATCAAACTCTATTTTTCACAATACAGGGTCTCCCAATAAAATATTTAAAAAAACATATGAGATGACCTCATTAACTTTCCTCTCCACAGGTTAACTGGTCAGAACTGGTTTTTGCTCTGCTACACATACATCTCAAAAGTTTTCTTTGATCTAAGTCACTGTATTCAAAACAAAAGTGTATTGGCCTCTTTAATTTCATCTGGACCTTGGAATCTACACCTCAGGTCTTTCTGATGTAATTTAAGGGTTTCCCAGGAATGTATTTTGGACCTTCCAAATCTGTCTGGGTCCTCCCTGGCTCAGACATCAAACCTCTTCAATGTCCATTCTGGCCTCTCTCCGACACCCCTCCCCACAAGTCCTTCCTGGTAACCATGCAAGTCAAAGGATCTCCCTGAGGGCATTATGAATGGCTAATCTTATTTCCTGGGATGAAAGCAAATTGGCAAGTTAATTGCACCCCAGATCTCTGTATTTTAAAATACCTCCTGTCCTTTGAACTTTTCTCTGGGGGGTCTTGATGTGTCAGTTCCAGTAAGACAGCCTTTTCCTTGAACTGGCCTTCCCTTCACGTATTTGATATGTAATTACAAAAATTAATATAGCACTCGAGCACTCAGAGCTGGCTGTCTATGTCACAATCATCAGTGTAGAGGATCACCTTAGAGAGAGTGCAGACTACTGGGAGTCTGTGTATAAACAGGCCAAAAGGAGAGGGCCAAGTATTGACCCTTGTGAGACCCCAACTGAGATACCCTTAGAGTTCAAAAGAGCTCCGTCAATCCTTACCCACTGTGTTCGACTTGTGAGGTAGCAATGAAACCAAGCTAACATTTCAGAGGAGAGGCCCATGGAGAGGAGCTTGTCAAGCAGTAATTAGTGAGTGATTTATGAAGTCGAATGCTTTAGTCAGGTCCATGTAGGTGGCTCCAACCAGGTGACCATTATCTAGGGCCTCATGTAGAATGTTGGTGTACTCTATTATGGCAGTTTCAGTGCTTGCAGCTTCCTGAAGCCATGCTGCTGTTTGCATATCAGATTGTGCTTATTCAGGTAGTAGACAAGTTGGTCCTAAGCAATTTTTTCAAGGGCCTTGGAAAAGGGAGAAAAGATTAAGATAGGCTTATAGTTGGCCACGTTGGCACAGCCCTCACTTTTATGCACTGGGGTTACTATTGCAGCTTTCCAAATTTCTGGGAACTGGGAAAATTGCGGTGAAAATCTGATATCTTAGTCAAGGGAATAGCTCTTTCATTGAACGCTAAGGCCAACAACTTCATATCAATTGTATCTCCCCCACTCTTGTTTTTCCCAGTACTCATTTTACATATTTGAGGTTTTCCTTAATGGTGACATGCTTAAAGTAAAATTTAGGTTGGTCAGGGTCTGGACTGGGTAGGTTCCTTCGACCAGGGCAGGCTCCATCATTGTCCACAGGCGCCTTGTCAGGAGGGAGGACAGCACTCAGGTCTGAGAAGGCAGTGTTGAAGGCATTTGCTATTTCGGCTGGGGCAGTGGTGACAATCCCATTAGTACTAAGCATTGTTTGGACAGATTTGTCATGTTTTCTGAGGTGATCTTTTAAATTGTCCAAGAATTTCTTCCCATTGCTCCAGTTTTTATTTTACTGGTCTTTATAGAATGCAGTTTTTGCTTGTCTTATCTTCCTGGTGCACTTATTGCAGGCTTCTTTGTATTTTTGCAGGTCATCAGGTGAACCAGTATCCTTTGCTGGATGCCATTGATTATCCCTGCCACACACTGGAGCCAGGAGTGCAGGGGTGACCCACTATGGTACCTTGTATCATGTTTTTTTTTTAGTAGGGAAAATTTGTCGCAGGCGGCTGTAAATTGGGTTACAAGGAACTTAGGGGGGCCATATTAATATCTGGGATGGCATTCAGATAGCTCAAGTCTATCTGAGCCAAGTGCACCTTGAAGATGCCAATTAAACCTGTCAGTAGTACCCTGTTAATAATGTTATTTTTGAGGGGTCTTTGAGTGCTGGGCTGTCCAAGCACATTGGACTGGTGAGTGGTCACTGATGATGTCTGGCAGGACCGAGACCTCGATTAGTCTTTCTGGGTGTGTGGTAGGATCCAGTTAATTGGGGTTTTGTCCCTGTTTTATAAGTGACACAGGTGCAATCTTTCACCACTTGTGTTACAAAAAGGCTGGATATCAGGTCCTTGTGAGCAACACTGGATTTTGCTGCCCAGTTGATACTGAAGTCCCCAGTGACTACAGTTTCCCCATTCAAGCATATTTGGTTGCAATTACTGGTAAATGATACAATGTCAGATTGCTGTTTGCCTGACGGTATGTAAACTATGTGAAGAGATTTATGACCCTTCCCCAGTTGAATTTTAATGGCCAGGCACTCACTGTCACCAGTGAGGTTGTCTACTGTCAGTCTGTCACCATACAAGTTGGCCCAAAGGCAGATTAGGCAGCCCCCCTTTGCCTTGACTTTCCTCCCTAAATATGTTTTAGCCATGCAGTGTAATTGTAGAATCTGGGATTTTGGGAATGAGCCAAGTTTCAGTGACGGAAATTATATTGGGTTGGACAAGTGCCACCCAGGCTTTGAACAGAGGGAATTTAGGGAGAAGGCTATCAATATTAAGTAAGACAATCTTTAGTTTTCCTTTTTGATTCCTACAAAGCTCACTATTACCAAGTGGACCCAGGTTGGGATGAATATTACCTGGCAAAAGGAGGTGAACAAATAGCAGTTTTTTTTTGTCCCTCCTACCAGGGGTAATCTTCATGGACTTCCTAGTATGAGATCGGCATCTTATTCCTGTCTCATACCCTAGGGTTCTCAGTATGGGGACGGAACTTTACTTAGGTTTGTTATTAGTACCCTGGCCTGCCTTTGGGCTATGCAAAGGTTGTGAGTCTGAGCTGATGATGGTGGTTAGACTAGGGGCACCTTCATTCCTAGTGCACAGTACTGAGTCTGTGAAATTATGAGCATCAATGTGTTGCCAGATTTCCTCTCTTTGTGAATGAGGCAACACCTGGCCTAGGAATATTGCTATTGCAAACAGTAGTTTGGCAAGGTGCAGTACTGGCCCTTTGGAGTGAGGCAAGATATTGAGGTGGGTGCTAGGCATAGTTGTGCCAGTGGGACTTTAGGGGTTCCCTCCCTGGCTACAACAGGTATTTGTTGGCCTAACTGATGGAGCAAGAAGATAAAAGATAGAAATATTAGCCTGCCTCTGACTTGAGTGCTTGTACTGGCAATTTTAAGTTAAATATTGACTCAGAGCTCCTTACTAGTGCACAGTCAGCAGTAGACACAGATGGTAAAAAAACAAAGACAAGGCAGAAACTTGAAGAATGGTCAAGGGTTTGGCAGTTGAAATTCAATGCAAAGAAGTGCAAGATAATGCATATGGGGCACAAAAACCCTGGCACAATATATCAGTTGGGGGGTGAGGATATAGCATGCACCAAGCAGGAAAGGGATCTTGGGGTTGTCATCTCTGATGACCTCAAGGTAGGGAAACAGTGTGACAAGGCATCAGGTAAAGCAAATAGGATGCTGGGATGTATAGGCAGGGGCATCACCAGCAGGAAAAGGAGATCATAATTCCAGCTATACAAGACACTAGTGAGGCCCCACCTGGAGTACAGTGTACAGTTCTGGAGACCATACCTACGTAAGGACATAGACAGGGTAGAGAAGGTTCAGAGGAGGGCAACAAAGATGGTGCATGGGTTGCATCACAAGTCCTATGAAGACAGGTTGAAGGAACTGAACATGTACTCCCTGGAGGAGAGGAGGGAGAGAGGGGATATGATAGAGACATACAAGTATCTTACAGGGAGGAACAGGGTGCAGGAAAACACTATTTTTAAGCGAAAAAGATGTTTCAGGACTAGAGGGCATGGAATGAAGTTGGAGGAGGACGATTCAGAGGAAACATGAGAAAGAATTTCTTCACAGAACAGGTGGTGGACAAGTGGAACACCCTGCCAGAGGAAGTGGTGGGGGCTGAAACAATCACAGGATTTAAGAATGCATGGGATAGACATAAAGGAATTCTAGAGGGCAGGGTAAGGGAAACAGACTCTAGGAAAACAAACTGAACTTACAAACTCAAATGGGCAGACTAGGTGGGCCATAGGCCCTTATCTGCCGACACTGTCTATGTATCTATGTAGGCGCTGCAGTCAGCATGTGGTCTAAAGCAAAACAAAATGGTTATATTAAATGCACGCTGAAAATAGAAAATAGAGTTAAAAATCTACGTTTCGACCTTAGGTCTTCTTCAGGAAATATCTAAAAGAGAAAAAAAAAACTAAAAGAGAAAAAAAACACCTAAAAGAGAAAAAAAACACTACACTAACTTGTTTTTTTTCTCTTTTAGATATTTCCTGAAGAAGACCTAAGGTAGAAACGTAGATTTTTAACTCTATTTTCTATTAGTAGACACAGATAACAACTTTAAGTTAAATATCAATATTTATGGTTGAATAGGCACTTTAATGTTACACCCCTAATTTCACAACCTTCAATAGATTTAGACAAAATTTTGCATGCTCAGTCTCGCACAGCAGATTTTCATCATGGCCATATTGTTACCCCACCTCATGAACAATGTTGGTGTTATTTTGCAAATCCTGCCCAAAAGGCAATTTCGCAGTCATTTGACAATATCACCTTTCAGGCAGGATTTCAAAATTGTCACCATGTTTGTTCATGAGGTGGGGTCATAAGAAGGGTATGTTGAAAATTTGGGGTCAAACTATGTTAAAATGGCAAAGTTATATGCATCTGTTGACATTTTGCTATGCTCATTAGTAACTTTCTTAATTTTCAATATTTTAACCCCAAATTATCAACATAGCTATTTCTTTACACCACCACATAAATGTGACAGCTGCCATTTTTCAAATCTTGCCTAACATATCTTTTCCTGCCCCAGGCGTGGCATGATGCTGCGGTGGGGCGTAATGACGTTTTGGTGGGGATTTGACCATTTTTACTACCAGGTTGATGAGGTAGAGTAATGGGAAGGCTATGTTGACAGTTTGGTTGCTGTTGTCCTACTGTCCTTCCCTATAAACACATATATATGCATCTATGGAGGGATGGGATTGCAGGGCCCAGAGGGTCCTGTACACCATCAGACAAATATGGGCACGATTACACTAGCTCAAAAAGTATGGATGCATGGGGGTGCAGGGTCCAGAGGGAAAAAGGATATCATTATACTATTTACCTGTTCAACCTATCACTGGTTACGGGTGTAGTTCTGAGGGACTGGAAGAAGGTGGATGTGGTCTCACTTCACAAAAGTGGGAATAGGGAGGAGGCGGAAAACTATTGACCTGTAAACTTGACTTCAGTGGTGGGCAACGTTATGAAAGCACAACTCAAAGAAAGGATTGTAGAATACCTTGTGGCCAGTGGATTGCAGGATCCGTGGCAGAATGGGTTCACAGAGGGGTGGTCTTGCCAGACAAACCTGATTGATTTTTTGAGCTGGGTGACCAGGGAAGTAGATCAGAGAAGGGCGGTGGATGAGGCCTTCCTAGATTTCAGTAAGGCCTTTGACAACATTTCACACAGAACACTGGTAAACAAGCTAGGCAGCCTGGAAGTGGATCCAAAGGTAGTAACATGGGTGTAAAGTTGGTGGAGTAACAGAAGCTGGAGGGTGGTGGCAAATAGGATTCACTCAGAAGAAGACAAGATAACTAGTGGGGTACCACAGAAGTCAGTTCTGGGACTGGTCCTCTTCAATGTCTTCATTAGTGACATCACAGAAGGGCTGGAAGGGAAAGCATGCCTGTTCACAGATGACACGAAAATCTGCAATAGAGTACACCTGGGGGGATAGAAAACATGAGGAAAGACCTGAAAAACTGAAAGAATGGTCAAGGATTTAGAACTAGGCTTCAATGCCAAAAAGCTCAAAAATTAGGCACATGGGGCATAGGAACCCAAGGGCAATGTACCAACCTGGGGGTGGTGGTGGTGGTGGTGACAATAACAACAGAACAGGAAAGATAACTGGGAGTCATCATATTTGATGACCTGAAGGTAGCAAAGCAGTGGATGAGGCAGTGGGAAAAGCTAGTAGAATGCTGGGGTGCATAGGGAGGGGTATCACCAGCAGAGAGGGGGAGGTGGTGTTGCCCCTGTATAGACTGATGGTGGGGCCCCACCTAAAGTACTGTGTCTGGTTCTGGAGGCCCCATCTCAGGAAGGACAGTGATCGGGTGGGGATGGTACAGAGGAGGGCAACCAAAATGGTGCATGGCTTGCATCAGAAGCCCTATGAGGAAAGACACACGGAATTAAATATGCACTCTCTAGAGGATAGAAGGGAAAGGGGAGACATAATAGAAACATTCAAATACCTCAAGTGTATCAATAAGATACAGGAGGGTAGCATTTTACTACATAAAGAGATGCTTAAGGACAAGGAGGCATGATATGAAGCTGGAAAGGGGGAGGCTCAAAGGGGATGTGAGGAAGTACTTCTTCATGGATAGGGTGATGGACATCTGGAATAGACTCCCAGCAGAGGTGGTGGGTACCAAAATGGTAGCAGGATTCAAGCATGCATGGGATACACACAAAGGGACCTTAGTAGCAGGGCTTGGGGGTGGGGATAAGGCCTCAGATTGAGTAGGGTCTGCGGTAAGACAGTTGGTTGATACATTTTTAGGACAGGCTAGATGGCCCAAGGAGTCCTTTTCTGCTGACAACTTCTATGTTTCTATGTATCTCAAAAAGTAAGGAAATTCTTCACAAAAAAAATGTGTTAATGAAAAAATTTAGGGTTCAGGCTAAAGCGACAAAAGTAGGGAAATGTGGCTTTAGGGTTTCCAGCCCTAAAACCCCAACACCACCCTTAAAGCAAATCAGGGGTGGAGTCTTCCTAGGGGTTGTCAACCATAAAGCTTACCACTTTAGGTGTGTATGTTTCTGGAGTGTATAGAATGGGGTGAGCTTTAAGGTTGACAGCCCTTAGGAAGACTCTACCCCTGATTTGCTTTAGGGGTGATATTGGGGTTTTCATGTTGGAAACCCTAAAGCCACATTTCTCTACTTTTGTCACTTTAGCCTGTACCCTAAATGTTGCATTAATGCAGTTTTGGTTTGCAAAGAATATTGTTACAGTAAACTCAGATAGCAATAATGGCCTCCCCCTGCTTGAGTGCTTAGCTGACCTCAGACAGTACTGGCAATTATCAGTAAAGCATTATTTCCGTATCTTTCCTAAAACAAAGAAAGGCTGTCTCTCAAAGGGGAACTGTCATCTTCAGGATTTCTTAATGTCTGAAAGCCCATAAAAAGCTAATTTAAGTGAGCTATTGTGTTTACCTGCGAGTCTATGCAGTCCAGAGTTATTCATATGTAAATCAGCCTGTAATTAAGGGCTGGAGGGCAGCCATGTGTTTTAGGCTCCTGACTGATGTCACCAAGGGTCCTGGCCCTGCCTTGACAGTAGATAGTCCAACAGGTTAAATAGGAAATTGTCTGGTTTAGTAAGCGTGTTTTAAGGTGTTATTACAGCACTTTCTACATTTATAATAATTGTTTTGTATGTGCATTGGCACTAGTGAGTTATCTTTACTTTTAGTAAAAACAATCCACCTTCAGGATTGCTTTAACCTCTAGGCTATACTGCCAGCTGATCATCAAAAACTACACATCTCAAGGTTGGCTCTGTAGTAGCAACAGGTATTGGGACCCCATATCAGGATTTCTAAACCCTGGCAATGTTCATGTCAGTACAGATTTCTGGGGCTGCCACAGCACCAACTTCTGTCTTTTTCCATCCCTCTCTTACAGCTTTTTCTCCTACAATTTCGGGCATGAACTCAGGTCTACAAGATGCAAATATGGCTGTGTACCTAAAACATATGGCTGCCACAGCCCTTAATTACAGGCTGATTTACATATGAATAACTCTGGGTGGCAAAGACTCACAGATAAACACAATGGTTCACTCAAATTAGTTTTTTATGAGCATTCAGACATCACAGTGATAGATTTATGTCGACCACAAGTTGTGGTCAACATAAATCCAGCAGGAGACCCTGGTATTTTTTCTATCAGGAGCTTTGCCCCCCAATCCCCTCAGAGCCCCCTGCACCCCCTGAACAATAGGATTCCAATTCCGAGTCAGAGTTGATTTGGGAAGGGGGTGCAGGACTGGGAGACAGAGTGCTGGTGCCTCAGGCAGACCATTACAGTGAACTGTTGATGTTATCAGTGTGTTTGCTGTAATGGTGTCACCCTAAGGTCAGCATACCAGGAAATTTTGCAAGGAAAACTAGATAAGGAATCTTGAAGCATACACTTCTCAGCTGTACACTGATTCCACGCACAGCTGCCATTGATGACTTTCGTTGAATGACGTCAATGGAAGCTGCTGCAAGATGGGACCTGACAAAAAAAAAAAGAGTGGCTCTTCACTTCAGCCTCATAAAGTAAACAAGATACTGTATAGACTGTCATCATGAAAATAAAAATGATAAGACACAAAGCACATGAGTTTTAAATGCTTTTTAAATACATCATGCCAAAACAAAGCTGTAAGATGAATCTAAAAAAACACAACATTGCCACTGATCTTTAAAACAATCATAAACCTGAAATAACAGTGGTATGTTGGGGCATTGGAAATCCGATTATCTTCCTGTTTTTCATTATTTTCCCTATATTTCTGTAAGCCCCCCCCCTTGTCGGAGGGGCTTATGCTCCCATTAGGAACCCCTTACCCCCTCCTACCTCCCCAGAGCTAGGGAATTTATTAGTGCTCTGGGGGGTTAATCCCTGCTGGATGCCTCAAGGTGGCAGCAGAGGGCAGGTTAGGGAATGTATATAAGATTGGATACAGGAAGTCCTGTGCCTTTTCCAGCCCAGGCATTAGGCTTGGGGCTGGAGTGGGTAGCTGGAGGAGCAGAGGAGGCAGGAAAGGAGGAAGCTTGATGGTCCAGGTTGGGCCTGTGAGGGGACCCCCTCCCAAAGTGTGGCAGACAGGAATGGCCTCTGCAGCGACATGGCATTGAGGAGCTGGGAAGGAAGGATGGCTAGCCAGGTACCTGCATCATTGGGAAAAGGGAGATCTAGGTGGTAGGAGAATGTCAGGATAGGCAGGAACCCATGTAATCCCATGAAAGAGTGGCTCGGGCTGCCAGGGCTGTGGAGACAGTGGCAGGGTTCCTACAGGGGAGAGGCCAGTGGCAGTGGTTTTCTCCTATACCCGTGGTGGTACGGTGGCCTGAGCTTAGAGGGAGCCAGGGAGGCCCTTCACCCATTTCAGAGGGACCTGCAGGGAGGGGCAGGTCCTGGGGTGCTGGCATCTAAGGGGTGGGCAGGTTGCAGGTCTTAGGATAGGCCTTGGGGGGGTGTCCCCTGGTTGGAGTTTGTCTCAAGTCCAGGATATGTTAGCAGGGGTGTGGTTCAGAGGCTGAGACAATTCTTAAATGGTCATCTGGGAACTCATTGAAGAGAAAGAGCACCATTTGGGGAGGAGAGGGCTGCTCAGATGGCCTGAGTGGTGGCAGTGCTCAGGACTCTCTAGTGGCATGGCAGAGCAGCCCAGGAGAGGTAGCTCAGGCACTGGAGCAGGGCTGGGTTTGAGGGCTGCTGCACCAGAGGAGAGAAAGAGAATATACTTGGCTGTGGGGACCGAGACGATAAGGCTGGGTGCACCAGCAGGTTCAGGTTCCATGTGGGAGGACTGTGTATGGGTTACAGGGCCTGGGTCAGAGAGAAAAAATCCTGGTACCTCTCGAGATTTGGGCCAAGGTCCAGGGGTCAGGTGAGAGAAGCAGCATGCTTCTCCACACCAGAGATAGGGCAACCGACCAGTGCCAGACCAGATAGAGATGAAGAAAATGGTAACCCAGAACAGGAAAAGAGAGAGATTTGGCTTACCAAATGAATTTTATGTTGGATATTATGTGTATTTTTTGTAAAGGCGCCCTGAGCCTTGGAAGGGTGCCTAATATAAATAACGTTTTGCTCACTTGCTTGCTTACCAGTGCCAGTGAGCCAGGAGCCTGTAGATTCTTTAAGGGAGGTGTTTACTTGGGTAAAGCATCCAAAAATCAGAGTTAAAGAGAACCTGCTTGTACTGCCTGTATAACAGTTATGCTGCTCGACAGGTGCAACAGTGGGTGAACTGTAAAACATTTATTTATTTATTAATGGTATTGGAATTACAAACCTCTGAGTCAGAAACTCATTTACAAAGGCTCCACATCAGAGTAAATAACAAGTGACGACATACAGCTGAGAAGTTAAGTTCCTATACATGGGAGTACTAAGGATTTGTAGGAACTAGGAGGCCTAGATGCCCATGATTGCTCCTTGTGTTTAATAATAATTAATATTAGCACCCAAGAATATCAATTCATCTAATCTGTTCTAAAATGCTAATTTTGATTTACTTGCAATTACTTCAACAAGGAGTTCATTCCAAGGATTAACAGTTCTTAGGGTATAAAAATATTTTGGTGCCATCAATTTTTTTTTTGAAATTCCAACACTTTATTGATTTTAAAAAAAGGAAAAGCACCAACATACATATTCAGTTTTGTCATAACAGGGATAAACAACCAGCCACTCTAGCATCATATAAATTATCCGTAGTATACAAAATAGGAGAAAAGAAAAGAAAGAAAAAAAAAAACACCCCCTTTCGAAAACAATCTTCAAGTCCCCCCCCCCACCATTAACCCTCCCCCAGAGTGTGCCATCCTGCCCGATATTACAAGAACATAGTAGAAGACCGTGAACAAATTGATTACAGTGTATCAATCAAATACAAAGGTACATATAGAGACATACCTAAAAAGGTTATTTATGCAAATATAAAGCATATAGTTTACCCCATTTTTATTAAAGGAATCCATACCATTGCAAGCACTTGCAACCAGTCTTTCAGTGTTGAAATAGACTGATAAATCTCTTAACCATTCAGCATATGTTATGGTCAACTGATCCATCCAATGCTTAAGTACCAGTTTCTTGACCACCATTGAAATTAATGCCATGTGAAATTTACGCTCCTGAACTTCAATACTGGAATACATACCTAAGATACATATCTCTATAGTGAACAACTCATCCAAACCTAGTAATGGATCTAGTTTGGATTGAATTGCATGCCACAGAGGGTCTACCTTCTCACAATACCAGAAGATATGTAACAGGTTTCCTTCAGATTGACCACATCTAGTACAATTAGAGACAGGAAGCTTGTCCAATTTAGCCAGTTTAACCGGTGTATAGTACATGTTATTTAAGATATGATATTGAGTGAGCCTAAGCCTATCCTGGGTGTGGTATCTGTGTAGATCTTTCCAAATTCGGGACCAGTTAAGGGTAGTGTTCGGCAGAAGAGAGATCCAGACTATGGAACCCGAAAGGGTATCAGGGAATTTAAGGCCTAATAGGTAGGAATAGATCCTAGAGATCCCATGGGGTCTGTTTGCATGTTCCTGTATTTGAAGTAGAAAAGGCCTAACCTGAGACTCCCTGAAGTCGCTGCCAAAACTACTGTTTACAAGATGCCTCAGCTGGAAGACTTTAAACATATTCTTCTGAGGTACCTTAAATCTTGTCATAATTTCGGGAGAGGAAAGAAGAGAGTCATGAGAGTAAAGACTTTCTATCAGGGCTCCTTGTATCTGAGGAAGCCATTCTGATGAGATAGGTGATCCACCTATTCTAATGTTGGGATTTAGCACAAGGGGTTGCGCCATATCTCTCTTGGAGGAGATTCTGAAAAAATGCCAGCATTGGGTGAGAACTTTAAGTGAAATACCAATGACCGAATCTTGTATTGAAGTTGGTAGTGCCGAATTAGACAGGAAGAAGATAGTAGGTGAATTGAGGTTATTCGATTCTAATATCTTTCTTTTGAGTTGAAGCCAAATAGGAAGAAGGTCACAGTACCTAACCGACAACCATCTCCCCAACTTCGACAGATGACTAGCCCAGTAATACAAAACAAAACTGGGAAGACGGAGTCCTCCCATATCTTTGGGAAGACTAAGCTTAAGGAAGGAGTGTCTGGGAAGCTTACCCTGCCAGATAAATTTAGAGAGGGTGGAGTGAAAGTGCTGTAAATAAGATGGGGGAGCCAAAGATTTAGAAAATTTAAAGGATAAAAAAGGTGAGACAGAACATTCATCTTAATAATGCTAATTCGACCCCATAAGGAGAGAGGAAGTTTAGCCCGTCTTTGGAGGTCTTGTTGAATATTTATCATTATATCATCCAGATTAAGTTTCCTGAGCAACACAGGATCCTTAATGAGGTGTATTCCTAGATATTTAATTGAATGTGGAGACCATTTCATCCCGAACTGGGTGAAATTGGCTTTGTAGGTGAAGGCATTTAAGGGAAGTATTTCTGATTTTGCTTGATTTAACTTGTAATTGGATAACAGACCGTACTGTGTAATAATTTGTAAGGCGTGAGCTAAAGATATATCAGGATATGCCAAATGAAGCAGGATATCATCGGCATATACTGAGAGAGTCAATGACTGCTGAAACACTGGACAGCCCTGAACGTGCAGAGACTGTTTAATGCTGAGAAGAAGAGGTTCCAGATATAAATTAAATAGGAAGGGAGATAAGGGGCATCCTTATCTGGTACCAGTGAACAGAGAAAACCGAGAAGAGAAGACCCCCTTTGCAATAATTTTTTGCAGAAGGGGACTTGTATACCATCTGGATCCATCTAATGAAAGTGGCGGGAAAGCCCATTTTCTTAAGTGTAGCCCAGAGAAAGTCCCAATTGACTATGTCGTCGGCCTTTTTAGCATCTAACGAAATTAGAGCCATGGGAATCTGAGAGGTTTGGGCCATGTGGAAGATACATGAAAGAGTTCTAAGATGGTCAGCCGAAGAACGGCCTTGCACAAAACCGACTTGCTCAGGGCTCAGCAAATGGGTCCAGATCTTCTTAATGCTATTGGCCAGTATTTTTGTTAGTATTTTAATATCGCAGTTTAAAAGGGAGATTGGACGATAACTGGCAGGGTCCTTTGTTGGTTTGTCTGGTTTAAGAAGTAATACTATCGTGGCTTCTAATAATGTGGGGTCCAGAGTGTCTGATGTGAACATGTATTCATATAGGTTAAGAAGAAGAGGGGCTAATTCTTTATAGAAAGTTTTTTAGAAATTGGAGGGGAAGCCATCAGGCCCAGGTAACTTGTCAGATGCTAATCCCGTAATTGCCTCTTCCAATTCTGATATAGAAATGGGAGAAGACAGAGCCGACCTGTGGTAGGCTTGTAAACAGGGAAGGTTCAGGCCCTCCAAATAGCTTTCGATACTCGATAAAGGTGCCA
Organism: Neoceratodus forsteri; assembly: GCA_016271365.2. Taxonomy (NCBI): domain Eukaryota; kingdom Metazoa; phylum Chordata; order Ceratodontiformes; family Ceratodontidae; genus Neoceratodus; species Neoceratodus forsteri. The sequence goes on from JADMNL010000022.1 coordinate 321,007,257, forward strand.
GAGAGGAACACTTACTGTAAAGTGTGCCATAGAAAGCTTCAAAAACCTCGGTAATATCCCTTGGTGAGGTTTTAATAGTACCGTCTGACACTTGAAGTGCGGGGATTAGCCTCGAACTTTCCATTTTTCATAATCGAAGGGCCAGCATTCTACCAGCTTTCTCCCCTTGATCAATGTATCTAGCTTGGGTTTTTAAAATAGCATACTCTGCTTTTTCCTTTAATAAATCTGCATATTCATTCCTTAATGTTAGCAGGGTTTCCAAAGAATTTGGGGACAAGGTAGAAGATAGAGAACTTTCTGCCTCTTTGATTCAAGTTAGCAGTGAGATTGCTCTTGCTTCTCTCAGCTTTTTCCTCCTGGATGCTAGTTTAATTAATTCCCCTTGAAGATAACACTTAAGGGACCACCATATTAAATACTCCCTTGGTGTAGAGCCTTTATTAATCTCTATAAAAGTAGAGATTGAAGTTTTAATATTGGAAACTGTTTGCTCCTCTTTCAGAAGTTGTGTGTTTAGTCTCCAAGCCGTATCTCTTTGGAGATTAAGGTCCAGAGAGATCTTCAGCCATGCGACCGAGTGGTCTGATAGGACAATTGGTTCAATATCTGTCTGACAGAGGCCAGATAGGAGAGAGAGAGATGCTAATTAGAATATAATCTATTCTAGACCAGGATCGGTGAACATGAAAATAAAATGAGAACATCCAGCACGAAGGATTGAGAAGACGCCAGGGATCACACAATCACAAAATTTCCATAAAATCTGCTAGGGCCTTTTGAGCTGGGGATAAAGGTTTTAATGGTAGATACGTTCTATCTAAGTCCTGGGTTGGTGGGATATTCCAGTCACTGCCCAGAATTAGTTAGCTGGCAGTATACCACCTATCTTATCAGCTAGGCCCATAAGGAATTCGGCGTCGCCTCTTACTGGTCCGTAGATGGAGCCCAACACAACTAAATTGTTGCTAAGAGAACCCTTAACTAATATAAACCTGCCCTCTGGGTCTGCTAGATTCTCTTCTGCCAAGAACGCTACATGTTTCTTTATTAAAATAGCAACTCCTCTGCTTGATGCCAACCCACTCTCAGCAAAGACTTGGGAGAAACCTTGTCTGTGTAGCCAGCTTGTTTCTGTGTTTAATAAATGGGTTTCTTGAAGCAAGAGGATATCTACATTTAGTAGATCACAATTTTTAAAGACCTGATATCTCTTTGTCATGTCTCTGAGACCTCTTATATTCCACATGGAAATTTTAAGTGGTGCAGCAAACATCATGAACAATTAAATGGAAAACACAGTCATAATTAGTTGACCAAAGTAACCATTCTGAGGGGCACACTCCAAACCCACCCCCCTCCCATCCCCATCCCTGAAAAATATTCCAATAATATCCCACCCAATAAACTGTACCAAACTGTTCCCCACTACCATATACTGTATCCAAAGAATTTGTCTCCATTTCATAATCCCCCCTCCCTCCTCTCCCCCCAAAAAACTAACACAACTATTTACATGGTGACCCAGAGTATATCCTAACAGTAACCCGAAAAGCCATGCGCGAGTACTTGGAGCCCAAGCCCTCGTGGCGATATCTCGATCATACCCTAACCAAAAATATCCTATCATAACATGCGAGAGGAATCTGATTTGTAGTCTGAGAGGGTGCTTAACCAAGCACCAATTGTGCCCTCGCAGTACTAGGTTCCTCCGAGACTCGCCATACCCCCCATTTATCAACCTCTGATGCAGTTTTCCCAGAGCGTACCTTGATCCCGAGCTTCCCCCCCGACCATCCACAGCCACCAATCCGATCATCCTTCGCAGAAATATTTGCATTAAGAATGTCTCCCAACTATATATACCCAGGGAAGATGAGTCTTACTTATCCCTGGATACTAGCTTGTCATAACAGTATTCTGTCCAGAGTTGCTCCTCACATAGGCACAAACGCTTTGCTGTAAATATCTAGCCTTGGTGAAATGCAGCCAACTTACCATACTGAAGCTTATAATCTTAGTGCTTAGGGCAGTGTTCCCCACAAAACTGGCCAAGGGTAAACAAATAGAAAGAAAGGGGCTTCACCCCCTCTCTCAGGGATACCGCGTTGCACACCAGATAATGCCGGCCAGGCAGTGGGTCTGGATCTCCAGAGTGGCACGGATCTGATAAGGGGACCAAAGTAGAAGCGGGACCGAAACTGGTCCACCCCATAAGCTGCTGTCCATAAACACTTGCCAGCCCTAAAGTTCCCAGTCCTCCCCAGCCTGAAGACAAGTGCATGACCCCACGAAGGGAAAGATGGGCTCATCACCTGCCAGTGAGGCCTACCCCTCCCCATCCTCCCATCAACAGGAAACACAGCAGGTAATCAACCACAATTATGGTGACAAACATAAACATTTAAGAACAGAGTACATAAATGACCTCCCATTAGTCTCTGTATGCTCAGCCTGTTTTGAAGAGATTAGGGAGTCGGGAAGTAAGGTCCTTTGTAGCTTGCTCCGGAGAATCATAGGAGTGCCAAGTGCTATCAATTACCATTTGTAATATAGTTGGATATAACATCTTGAACTGAACGCTAGCGGCAATTAACTTGCTGACAACTTGGTGAAAAACTGTCTGCCTTTGTCTGGTTTCACGGGGTAGATCTTGCGTAATTCTAATTTTGGAGGACCCCCAGGTTACTGACTGCAGATCTTTAGCTTTGGCAATGACATGCTGCTTCTCCACGAAGCTGAGGAATCTTATGATGATAGGTCGAAGAGGAGATCCCACTGGAGGTATCGGTCTGAGGGAGCGATGAGCTCTTTCTGTATGGTATTGGAGGTTCAAGGGAGAGGGCCCACGACCTTGTGTAGAAATTTCTGCATAAAAGCGATAGTGTCGGCGCCCTCTTCTGCTTCGGGCAGCCCAATAATCAGGAGGTTATTTCTCCTGCTTCTCCCCTACAAATCTTCAGTTTTAAGCTGGAGTTTGTGAACTTGTCTGAGCAGAACGATCTTGGGGTCAATTCTTTCCCTCCATTTCTCCTGAGACGAAACTCTGGCTTCCGAATTGGCCATTCTTGTCTTAAGGCTGGCGAGATTGCCTTTAATTGACTTTAGCTCTGTAGCAATATCCACCAGGGATTCACGAAATGGTAGCAGCTCCTGAGAGGAATCTCTCCTCGGACAGAGGAGTTACTGGAGGGTTAGGGATGCTTGTTTTACTCGAACTTCCCGTTCCTTGACTTCTTGACTTTTTGGAAGTCTTTTCTGGAGTAGTCGGCGGAGTATGCCTAATCGCGGCCTGCTTCATCTCGGACTCCATCGCCGTTAAAAGGCTTTGTGATGAAACACTTTAACTGGCCCACAGCGGTAGGTAGGGAAGCAATAACTTTAAAAGCCACTAGCAATCCGCTTTGAGACTTACAAAATTCAATTTAGGAGGTTTGCAGAGGACGGTAGGTCGGAGCTCGAGACAAGTGCTGCTACAGGGTAGACTGCATCACGTGACCTCCCCAGTGCCATCAACTTAAACTTTTTGCCATATAATTGTAGAGGATGCCCACGAGTACCATATTTGTTTTATTAAATTCAAATCCAAGTTCGGCAGGTTGAAATGGGTCCTGCATAACGTCATACATTAAGAGGAAATCCTCTCTAATACGTGTAGTAGACAGTGACATGAGATTTAATGATTGATTTAATTCTGGATTCATATGAGACATCTTGAAGACCCCATATTAATTTGGTGACTTTCCTTTGTACCCTTTCAACTTTGTGGATGTCAGATTTTTTGAAAAAGGGCATCATAGCTGTGAAGCATAATCTAGATGAGGATGGACGTATGCTCTGTACAATGGCATCAACACTTTACGATCTCTGGATTTAATGTTTCCTTTAACTGACCAGATTACTCTATTTGAATTTTAGGATGACCCCATAAATTTGAGAAATGGAGAAAATCATGCGAAATGTTAACCCCAAGTTCTTTTTCAATAGAAGTTCTACTTAATACTTTCCCGTCTAATTTATATAAAAAACCTGGGTTATTTGACCACAATCACACGGGTTCCTGCCTATCCTGGCATTCTCCTACCACCTAGATCTCCCTTTTCCCGATGATGCAAAACTGACCCGCTCAGCTTTTTCGAACTGTCAACAGACTGTGCAACCCAGCCTGTCTACAGGCTCGGAAAGCCTTTTCACAAGTGGAGTGTGATGAGCTTGCTCTCTTCTTTGCGGCTAAGGTGTCCAACATCAGGGCAGTACTCCAGTCTGCTTCCTCTATGGGAGAAGCTGAAGATCGGCATTTGGCCGCAGCCTCTAGTCTCTTCTGGAATTCCTTTGACCGGCCTGAGCTCATTGATGTCATGAGGATTGTCCAGAGTATGCACTCTACATGCTGTGGTTTGGATCCGGGACCGACTTTCCTGGTAAAGGGTTGTCATGATATTATTGGCCCAGTCCTAGCACTGATAGTCTGGTCCTCCCTGGATATGGGTGAGTTTCCTAGCTCCCTGAAAGAGGCAGTGATGATGCCCCCCCCAAGTAGAAAGCTTCCTTGGATCCTGACTGCCATGCTAACTTTCAACCGACAGTTCTCCGACCTGACTGTCCTGATCTCTCAACCCTCTGCTCCTCAATCCAACCCCCCCTGCCTCCACGGCCACTAGCTCCTCCCCAGCCATCCTCCCTTCTACCTAAAAGCAGTTACTGTCCAGGAGACTCAGAGGCTCCTCGCGGGTCTCTCTCCTCACGTGGGTGCTGGGCACAACGGTATTGAGCCCAAACTGCTCTGATTGGGGGCTTCCCTCCTCGCCTGGCCTATGTCCCACATCTTCAATGCCTCCCTAATCTCTGACTCCATCCCTGATGTTTGGACGGTGGCCAAGGTCATCCCAGTCCTCAAGCAGGGGGGCCAGAAAAATCTTAACAATTATCCTCCCATTGAGGTCCTGTCTACTATCAGCAAGGTACTAGAGAAGTTGGTAGCCTCCCAGCTCACCCACTACCTCCAGAGCTACGAGCTCCTCTCTCCAGCCTAACATGGGTTCAGGAAAGGGCACAGCACTTCCACTGCCCTTGCGGTGGTTACCTCTACTATCTGGCTTGCCACTGACCAAGGCAAACTTACTGTAACTGTCTTTGTAGACCTTTCCAAAGCCTTTGACCGAGTTGACCATTCACTCCTGTGATCCACCCTTGGGACCTTGGGCTTCTCCCCCTCTGCCCTCGCCTGGTTCACAAACTACCTTTCAGGTTGGCAGCAGTATACAAACTTTAACAAGGCCCTCTTGGACCCCGCTCCAGTGACTTGTGGTGTCCCCCAGGGCTCTGTCCTTGGGTCCATCTTGTTTTCCCTCTTTATAAATGAGTTACCCTCGGTCTCTGCCCATGGGATCTCCGCCCTGTACGTGGACGACCTTGTCATCCTGGCAAGCTCTCGGGACCAAAAGACCATAAATACCTGGTTAACCTCTGACATTAAATGGGTCCAGCTCTGGCTCAAGGACCACAAGCTGTCCATTAACCTCAAGAAGACCCAGGTCATGCTATTTGGCACCTCTGCCAAGTTAAAAACCTGCCCTGCCACTCCAACAATCCTAGGAGCCAATGGATCCTCACTGCTTGTTGCTGATGTGGCTAAATACCTGGGGGTTACCCTTGACCCTCAGCTGGATCTCACCCTGCACATCCATAATACCTGCAAAACTACAAATTGCAAGCTGGGCCTGGCCTACAGAGCAAAATCCTGCCTTACCCAAGTGGCTCGACTGGCCCTAGCCAGGGGGGTCCTCCTACCCACTCTCTGCTATGGTCTTGTATCCTTTGCACAAGTCCCTAAATCCGGTCTCTCAAAATGGGACACAGCATATAACAATATATACCACTTTGCTCTCGCTGCTCCTCGCCTCACTCATCAATTTGATCTTTACTCCCGGCTGAAGTGGCTCCCACCAGAGTCCCACCGCTCCTTCACCCTTGGCAACTTCTTAGACAACATCATCTGTACTGCCACCCCTTCTGCACTTGCACTGTCCCTCACTCCCGCCGCCCCCCCACCACCTAAGATCCAGTGACTCTCAGGTCCTCCTGGTTCCAAAAATCCGCACTCGTATGGGTGACCAGGCCTTCCCTGCCTTTGCACCGAAGCTGTGGAACTCCCTGCCAGCCTGCATTTGCACCTCTCCATCGCATTCCCACTTCAGAACCTCCTTATGGGGCTTCCTGAAATCAGCCGCCAAGTGTCTCTGTGCCTAAATTTGCTTCTCCTGGTACCTACCTTCCGGGTGGCCTGTCTGTGGCAAAAACCAGCACTTTGCCCCGCTGGACTTGGGTGCTCTATTACTCTGTAGTGACTGGTCCTGGATGGTAATTTGCCTGATGCTCCTCTTACCCCCTGTTTCTGACTTGTCCTGCTGCTGTGTACCTTGGTATTCTTCAAGATCGTTGGGAGTCCACTGTCGCCTATTTTTTTCCTGGACTCAGCTGATGCCAATTCACGTAGTTATCCATGCTATCCCACAGCTCATTTCCACTCATTGTGCTCGGTCAAATGTGATCTCTGTACCTCAACCATTGTACCTTAATCGAATGTCTCTAAAGTGCTTTAATCTATGTACCCTAGTCATATGATTTATCATGTTGCCTGAACCCAATGTATGTTAACCTTGTTTATACCTGTATGCCTGATGTTCATGTATTGTTCCTTTGTAACCCTCCCGGGTCGCGTCTGAAAATAGGCACTTGGTTGTCTAGTGCACTTATCCGGTAAACAAAAGCAAATAAATAAAATAAATAACTACAGACTGATCTCTAACCTTCCCTTTGTTGGGAAGTTTATTGAGAAAGTAGTGACCGTACAGTTGGAGAACCATTTAACCATCCATGACATCTATGAACCACTCCAGTCTGGGTTTTGAAAGAGGCATAGTACCAAGACAGCACTGGTTCAGGTGCTCAATTATCTCCTGATGGCTAGAGATCAGAAGAGCTACTCCATCTTGGTTCTTCTCAATCTCTCTTCAGCCTTTGACACTGTGGACCATGGGGTACTTCTCAAGTGCCTGGAGTTCATCTGTGGCCTGTCAGGTACAGTCCTCAGTTAGTTTAGATCTTTCCTCACAGACAGAACTCAGAGGGTGGTGACAGGGATTAATTCTTGCCACCCAGTCTCTCTGTCATGTGGGGTTCCCCGGGGCTCGGTGTTGTCCCCCATGTTGTTCGTGGTGTATATGCTACCCCTTGGAGACATTTTAAGAAGGTATGGGCTGAGGTTTCATTGCTATACAGATGATACACAGCTCTACCTATCTTTTGCACTGACCAGGATAGAGCTTCCTCAGTATTTAATAGCTGCCTCACTGAAATCCAGCACTGGATGAATTCAACCTGGCTGAAGTTAAACTCAGAGAAGACTGAGGTAATGGTTGTGGATCTGGGTAACAGGGTAGAGGGGACAGGAGCTGGCTTACCCTCAGGTTTATTTCTGAGGGGTGTCCAGCTCCCTACCTCTGAACAGGTGCAGAACCTGGGGGTGATTTTTGGCAAACTGACACTGCATTTGCAGGTGTTGGCAGTTGTCAAATTATCCTTTTATCATCTTAGGAACATCGCCAGGATTAAGCACCTTATTCCACCCGGTGATCTGCCTACATTGATCTACGCTTTTGTGACCTCACATCTTGATTTTTGCAACTCCCTTTATCTAGGGCTTCCTGGGGTTGATATACACCACTTGCAGCTGGTGCAGAATGCTGTGGTCCGGTAATTTACGGGTACATCTCGTACCTGTCATATTTCTCCAGTCCTGCGCGATCTGCACTGGCTGCCAATACAGTGGTGGATCACCTTTAAAGTTGGTATTTTGACTTACAAAGCCCTACACGGACATGGCCCAAACTATTTGAGAGAGCTTCTGGTCCCCTACTGCACTAAGCGATCTCTCTGCTCAGCGGACGAGGGGTTGCTAGAGATTCCGAGGGTTTTTTTTAAATCTTCAGGAGCTCATGCTTTTATGTATACTGCCCCTACCCTCTGGAATTCTCTACCCTGTCCACTTCGTCAGTGTGCATCCGTGGAGGAATTTAAAAAGGCCTTAAAGACCTATTTATAGTGCAAAATCTATCCTGACTGATTATTGGGATATTATGAGCTTAGAATGATGCTTTACTTGTTTTATCTGTAATTATTGTAAGGAGCCTTGAGTTTGAGAAAGGCGCGATATAAATAAAGTTTTATTATTTATTATATTATTATTATTTGGACCCAGGTGCACCACTTTACACTTATCAGAGTTTAATTTCATCTCCCACTTGGATACCCACTGTGTGATAGAATCTAGATCATTCTGTATGGAGATTAATTGCTCCAGATCTGAACAAGGCTCTCTGATTTTAACATCATCAGCGTATTTGATAGTGGTGGAAAAACACTTATTTGTAAGGTCAGCTATAAAGGTTTGAAACAGACTGGGGCCTAACACAGAGCCTTGTGGGTCCCCACTAGTAACATTGCTTATGTTGGACAGTTGTCCAGAGATAATGACCCTTTGTGTCCTATCTGAAAACCAGTTAGAAATCCAGTTAACAATATTCCAATTAATATTCATACTACTTAATTTTTACACTTGGGCCCAGTGGGACAGTGAGTCAAATTCTTCACTAAAATAAATAAAAGTCACATTGTAGGGTATTTTATTATGGAGCCGACAGCTAACCCCTTCATAGAAACATAGTAAGTTTGTTAAACAGCTACGGCCTTTTTTAAACCCATGTTGTGCACTATCCAATATATTCAGAGTTGGGGAAATTAAGTCCTTTAATATGCTTTCTAAAACTTTGCGTAATGGTAACATTAGACTTATAGGTCTGTAGTTTATCCAGTTATTCCTTAATCCCTTTTTATGTTTCCTTGTGCATATGCAAGAAACATTATGTGACGGCTTAGGAGAGAAGGGTCCTACAAGAGCTTGCTAAGCTCAGGGTGGATAAGGCAATGGGACCTGATGGCATACATCCCAGGGTACTTAAGGAGCTAAAGGAGGAACTAGCAGAGCCATTAGCAGAATTGTTTAGTGAGTCTCTGAGCACAGGAGAGGTCCCAGAAGACTGGAGAAGGGCTCATGTGATCCCGCTCCACAAAAGTGGTAGCAGGAGGAGGCGGGAACTACAGACCGTCAGTCTTACTCAGTACTGGGCAAGATTATGGAGGCACTTAAGGAAAGGATAGTGCAACACCTGGAATCCATAGGGCACAGGATCCAAGACAGCATGGGTTTACAAAAGAAGGTCCTGTCAAACTAATCTCATAGATTTCTTTGACTGGGTAACCAGAGTGGTGGACCAAGGGGGAGCAGTTGATGTCGCCTACCTTGACTTCAGCAAAGCTTTTGACACTGTTCCACATAGAAGATTGATAAATAAGCTGGGTAGGCTCGGGGTGGGTCAGAAGTTGGTCAACTGGGTGGCAAACTGGTTGGCGGGCAGAAAACAGAGAGTGGTGGTAAATGGTATACAGTCAGAAGAGATGCAAGTCACAAGTGGGGTACCTCAGGGATCAGTCCTGGGGCCAGTCCTCTTCAACATCTTCATTAGTGACCTTGCAGATGGACTAGGAGGGTAAGGCTGTCTATTTGCAGATGACACCAAGATCTGCAAAAGTAGATGATCCAGATGGGGTGGGCAGAATGAGAAGAGATCTGGATAAACTAGCAGAATGGTCAGAAGAGTGGCAACTGGGATTTAATGCAAAGAAGTGCAAAATCATGCACATAGAAGAGAAACCTGAAGCCACCTATAGGCTGGGAGGGAGTTGCTAGCAGTCACAAAGGAAGAAAGAGACTTGGGCATCATCATCACTGATGACCTAAAATCATCAAGCAGACCTCTAAAGCAGTAGGTAAGGCTAGGGGGTGTTAGGGTGTATTAGTAGGGGTATCACAAGTCGTAAGAGGGGTAATAATCCCTCTGTACAAGACACTGGTTAGGCCCCATCTGGAGTACTACGTGCAGTATTGGAGAGCCACACCTTAACAAGGACATTAACCAAATTGAGGCAGTCCAGGAAGGGCAGCAAAATGGTGCAGGGACTGCATCAGAAGACATATGAGGACAGATTAGCGGAGCTCAATATGTATACCCTTGAGCAAAGGAGGGAGAGAGGTGATATGATCGAGGCATTCAAACACCTTAAGGGCATAAACAAGGTGAAAGAGTCTAACATGTTTAAATAGAAGAAAAATAGCAGGACAAGAGGACACAGCATGAGATTAGAGGAGGATTAAGGGGAATGTGAGGAAATTCTTTTTCACAGAAAGGTGGTGGATGCATGGAATGGCTTACCACAAGAAGTGGTGGCTATGAATACAGTGCAGGGCTTCAAACAGGCATGGGATAGGCATAAGGGAGCAATACAAATGACTATGAATAGATAGGCCACTGACAGAGCAAAGGCCGATGGCACATTTATAAGGTAGAAAAAGAAATGGGCAGACTGTATGGGCCTTGCGGTGCTTATCTGCCGTCAACTTCTATGTTTCTATGTTTCTATGAAGCGGGTTAGGGAAGTGCGACAGTGTAGCAGCCAAGGGAGGCACAGCATTTTGGGGCTTGACCATGGCGCACCAATGGAGGCACAGTGTGCTGATGACACTGGCTTCCAGAAGGTGAACCAAGTTGAAACATTTTCACTGCAGCAGTCATCGGCCACCTAGTCATTGCAGCATTAGCCATTTGCTGCAATAAGGGAGCTACCCGTCACTGCTGGGCGGAACGTTGCTGCTGTAATGTTGTTTGTGAACATGGCGGTGAGTTGCCACCCTGTTTCCTGAACAATATTACTAGCCCCAGTGCCAAGTGGTTACCCAGTCCCCCTCGGCAGCATGTACCCCCACAAACGGTCTGTGTCTGCTGATGGGGGAGCCCACCTATCGGCATGCTTAACCCCTTTGTTGTCTGCTGGCAGGGAGCCCACTCGCTGTCAGCATGATGTCCCCCATTTCGTGTGCCGGCAGGGGATGTACATGACCGCACAGATTGGGGGGGGGGCGGAGGGGGCAGCAGTTGGAAATAGTCTATACAACAGTGGAATTTCTGACTAGGGTCCTGCTTTAAATTACACCTATAACAATTTGCAAAGCAGCAGCATTTTGCAATCTTGTTTCTGAGCTGACTGTCCTGGAGGAAATTGTTGACTTATTTTGTGGCTGTTTAAGGTACATATCCACAAGCTTAATTTTATTGTATGTCTAATGCTGAAGGTGGATCATAATTCACAGCTATTCTCCCAGAGTTAGTGTCTTCACTACATACTACAATACATTATCTGAACACCTTTGCTCACCAAATGAGTTTCCGTGGACATTGGACTGTAGAAGGATTTCTTGAGTCCTCGGTTAAGTATCCGTCATTATCCTTACAAAGAAACGTTAACCACCCTGAAGTTAAATATTTCTGAGAAAGATCATTTTAATTTGCAATCCATTAATAATCAATATTTATGTTCATTCATTAGACATGTAAATAAGCTATTACGATTATTTCAACCCCCTTCAACCATATGATACTGAACAGCATAACGCACACTGCTAATCTCTCATTTCGGCTATATTTAGCTCAGTAACCTGTAAACCAGCTCCATCATCCAAGCTGCTGCTAAACTTGTACATTGCAGGCTGGCTCTCTCCTGTCCTGATAAATATAGTACACAACTGATAAACCTTATTAAAACTATTGCATTTTAAGTTGCCAGTTCTCTATCGATTATGTGATTTTTCTTTGTATTTCCAAGTACAGAAGTTGTTGATCCACGTCTATAAGCCATTGTCAGACAAATGAGGGATGAAGCTGAAATAAAACAACAAATAATAACCAAAATATTGCAGAACACATGCTGGACCACAAACATAGCAGCAGTAACTGGCGACACAGTGAAGGGATTGGGACTGCAGTATTTTCGAGCTTGTGAGAGTACCAGTTTTATTTCATGGTGGATGGGTGTGTGCATCCAGCTATGGCACAAGAAGTGGAAGAAGACTGGGCAGTTTGAAAGCAAAATCTGTGATGATGCCCCCATTTAGAGTAATTATCATGCCGGATTAAAAAGTAAAACTCCCAAGAGACAGCAAATGCCTTCTATCCCAAAATTTACTTTCCTTCTGCAGTCTGTTTCTTTGCAAGGCAAAGTTCATAGGATGATCTGCCCCCAGCTGTCTCAGACACTTGGAGCAACTTGCAAAGTAAAAGACTTTGACTGGAATTCAGTTTCCCTAAAAATAGCAACAGTGTGCAGACCCTGTGATCCAGTCGTTCTCCCTTCACTTTGGACCTGAGCGACTGTGGCATTCAGAAGATGGTTCCCCCAACCGATCCTTCCCGTCGGATCGCAAACCCTAACTGTCAATCAAGACATCGGCATCTTTTGGGGGGTTCAGTCCACTAACATAACAAGGGATACTTATTGATCAGTGGAGGCAAAGTCAGCCAGGGAAGGTCTCATAAAATCACAAGGATTCTGCCCGAATATTTATTAAAGAATTGGATGTTTTACTTTATCTGCTTCAGTCTGTACTAAAGGGAGGTAAGTAGCATTACTACTCCAAAATCATTCCAGACAAGGAATGCTGTATTGGATTCTCCTGTACGTCTCTGGGATGACATTTGGGAGAATGATCCAAACAAGTATTTAACGATGCTGCATTTTAACAGAATCTTCTGCTTTCCTTCACTGTGGCATTTTGAAATACCTTATCTTTGAACTTTGAAATATAACATTGGGACCTGCTGTATGGTCTCACTGTCTGTTCCATTCTTTACAGAACCGTTTGGATTAAAAGTTTTATTAAAACAGAATGTTTCTATACTATGTTCTGTACCACTTAACTATGAGTACTGACCATTTAAGTATTGAAAGAAAACATAATGACTGCTCAGTTAAGGTCTAGAGAGTTCCATCCACCCCCCTTTCATTTTCTTGTTCTTGTGTGGGACAAACATCCTGTTCCCCTTTTCTTCTCCCCATCACCTATCTTGATCATTGAGGATGCCATGTCTGCACCTTATTCTCCAGCCTGTAGCAAGCAACTACATTTGCTACTGAATTAGTGCAGCTTAATCACCTGGCAGAAGGTATGTGCAAAGGCCTGCTGATCTCTGCACTCTTTCCACAGAAGTTGAGCATCTCTTCTCCAAAACATGTCCGGCCCCATGCTGGACTGAGGCAGGAAACTAAAGCCCACTTCCAAATATATGTTTCCCAAGTCCCAAGTCACTACATGGAGATCAGCCATCATGCCACTGAGCAGGTATGTCAGTTTCAGGTTGATGCTAATCAAATAGAATATATCATACAGAATCGTGGAAATGTATTGCAGTGAAATTGTTCTTCATTTTCCTCAAATGCACTGTTACAATTAATTAAGGAGAAAGCAGACTGAATGTAGTATAAGTCAATGAAGTCAATGGCTTCAGTCAACACCATTTTACTCTCAATTCAGAGCAGTGGCCTGATTTTCAAAGGTGTCTTTTTGCCGCACGTCTTGGGCACATCAAAGATTTGGTGCACCATGGTTGTGGCAACAAACTGGGATTTTCTACCCTGTCCATCAATTAGATGCCCACTAGACCACATTTTTGTGGTCTACCATGCATCTATTCCAAGGCCAAGGTCCAACTGGTGCAACTGAGTCCAAGATTAGAAACTCAGGTGCAGCTATGGCCTTTAGATTTGGCACTGCTGTGGCAAAACACAGGACTAATGTAAGGATTTACACAGGCATTGCAACATCCTTTGGAAATTTAGCCCCAGATCCCTTTGAAAGTACCCATACTCCTCAGTTTAGTAGGGTATGGCAGTACAAGCTCGTATACCCTTTTACTTTTATGTTCTGATTCTTTTTCAGGTATACATGTCTGGGGATACTGAAGCAAAGATTTAGAATTAGATCACTTTTGAAACACATTTTCATAACAAAAATCATACAATTAGTATTTGTCTTGCCTCTATATAAACCAAACATACATAATATGATGAAGCATTTAATTTTTTTTCCCTAAAGTCTTTACATTGAATTATTTCCAGTATTATTTCCACATTGAAAGTGTATTGACAGGAGGGGTGTGGCTTGACCACTGGCAAGATGGCTGCCTGATCTAACACCTCTAAAACTCCTAAACACTACTGATAGTTCAGCGATTTACAAGGTTCCAAACATTCACAACCAATAAATTTGCAGATCTGGGCCTACATAGTTATAATATCCCCGATCAAAAATTCATCCTCAGCTGTTGCAGCACGCTGCTCATAGTGGGAAAGAATGGTGGCATTACATTCGCCACCAGCAGACAATAGAAATCTGACATGATGGAGGTAAAAACTATGTTCGAACAACTGCTCAGACAGAAAGTTGAAATGGCCTTGCAGAGAACTAATACTGACATGTTGCCTATGTCACAATAAGTTAATGACACTGAACAGTGAGTTACAGATACAGAGGACTCCACAGATAGGCTGGCAGCCTACATCAGACACCTGGACAGAACAATTAGGCTGCTATGAACCCAATTTAAGGACCATGAAAATTGGAACAACCTTCCCTTTGTGGCAGTCCTGAAGGCCGTGAGAGTCACAATACTAAAAACTTTCTTTAATCGGACCTCACAGAAAAGCTCAGACACATCAGGCCCTCACCAGTGGAAATTGATTGATCCAATAGATCCCTCGCAGACACACCCAAGCCAAGAAAATGGGCGCAATCCTTGTTGACAAGATTCCCATTCTTTATAAGAAAGAGGAGATGATTGGTGTGCTAGCTAGAAGGGTTTTCTGCTATGGAATGGACACTCAATAAAGATTTTCCCTGACTGTTGGAAAGGCACTGGGCCTCCACATCAGCACAAAAAGCTCTAATGAACTTAGATGTTCCCTGCAATCTGTGGCACCCATCCATTCTAAATTGTCAAAAATGGTATCTAACAGCTTTGCCTCACCAGAAGCAGCTGAATGTTTTATCAAAAAAATCTTGGCCTAAGGTACAGTGGTCAAGGTACAGGCCACAGCCCACCAAAGATGGCACCCATTCCTATCTGTAATTCACAGTTATGACTCTAGCTCCTGGCTACACCAGCACCATTCTAGATTAGGGGAATTCTGGTCCTGTACTGCCATCACTGCCAAAACACAAGGACCCACAGCTCTTGCCCCCAAAACAGAAATACAGAGATAAGAAAAAGAAAAACAGAAAAGGGCCCTGATAGGACACATGCTCAAGGCAATATGCAAGAAGCTGGTACCACAGCATTAGCCCTGACTGTCAGGCCTCATCAGAAAACATCTTACCTCTGGGTTGCAACAACCACTTCACTCTTTTGTTACAGGCCCAGAAAGAGGACCAGAATGATACTGAGCCAAAAACAGTTGATTCCAGCTTGAGTGGGTCTCCGGTCCTGAAACCAAAGTCATGGGTGACAGTGGCAGCAGCCAACATGAAACTCCCTTTGAGCAGCTCCTCCAGCACCAAAGACTCACAGTCATGGCAGACATCCATAGATGTAGAAACAGTGGCTTCTCTACCTCCATGACATTGACAGGCTCCACGTGTTGCAGACTAGGAACATGGGGTAAACTTTTTATACCCCAGGGGGCCTCTTTTTGCCTGTGGAACTGACTCAGACCAGCCAGGTTGATGCAGCAATTTAGCCAAAGACCGTCTTAAAGGGCCCTCCCACCCATATCATTTTCTGCTTGTGAACTGATAAAATGTTATATTATTAGCCTTTTATTTATGTCTGCTTGCACGCATGTGCAAAAAACATGTTGTGACATCTTGCTGGAGTAGCAGGCTGTGGAAGTGCGGTTGTGTTGTGGCCAGTGCCCCACTGCTGTTTGGGGCTTGTCTCTGTGGCACTAATGAATGAGCATGCTGTCTATGACAGCAGCTCAGAAGCGTGCCACCAACTTGAAATGATTTCACCACTGCAATGAGGGGGCACCCCCTCATTGCAGGGCATCCCTTGCCTGGTGTATCATTTCAATAAACATGGTGGCGGCTGTTGCTGTCCACCTCTCACAGTCTCCAACAAGCTGACTTTGGGGGCACCCAATCCCCCTGTTGGCATGCCTCCTCACCAGTTTGTTTGCTGACAGAGGAACCCAATCCTTGTTGGCATATGTGCCCCTTCGCTGTTTTTCTCTGCCTAAGGGGGTACCCAATCACCCTCAGCATCATCCCCCCCAAACACAAACATGCTTGCCGACAGGGAGCCCAATTCCCATCAGTTTCATTGCCCTGTCCCCAATCTGCCAAAGGGGTGTCCAATCCCCCTTGGCATCAGCCCATAGACACGCTTGCCGATGGGGTGACCAATCCAACTGTCAGCATGTTTAACCTCCCCATCACATCGACATTTCCCTGCCCCCACCCCACCCCATAGTGTGCCACACTGGGAGCCCACCCCAGTGTGGATAGCATGACCCTCCAAATCATGGGACACACTGGGAGCCCACCCCAGTGTGCCCAACATCGTCCCTACTCCTGTAAAAAAAGAAAATGGTGTGCAGTGTTTTTTCTGTTTTTTTTTTATAACCTGAAACAAAGAAAATGGTCCTCGCTGTTGGGTCCCCCCCCAACCTGCACCCACCCCTCTCACCCCATACTTCCCTCCGAAGCCTGGCACAATGACCTTCGGTGGAGCGGGAACACATCTGGACTCTTCAAAGCTGACCGCGAACTGAAGAAATGCTGGTAAGCTGTATAATGGCATAAATGGGGGGTTTTCAACTTAGGTGGATATCTTGGCCATTTGTTTTGACTTTTGGCCCCAAATTCTCAACATGGGGTTCTTGGGACACCACCTCATGAATTCAGTCACTGTCATGTCGTTATTCAGTCCTGAAAGGTGATTTTTACGGTCACTGTGTGGTATCACATTCTGGGACCGATTAATGAAATGAGAGCATCTCTGTTCATGAGGTGGGCTCCCAAAAAGCCTATATCACAAATTTAGTGAACAAATTCCAAAAAATGACTGTGTTATGAGCGTGCATTGCACATTTCCCATGCATACTCCTAATTTTGAGAATTTTTAATATTTTCATTCCAGATTTTCAACATTGCCATTTTTCCACACCTCCTTATGAACAATACAGTTGTCATTTTTCGCATCCTGCCTAAAATGTGTTTTTGCACATCTGGCGCACAATGGCGTGGTCACTGTGCGAAATCAATATTCAGGAAAGATTAAGAAAATCACAATGACAGTGTTCATAAGGAGAGGTCTCAAAAACACATGTTGCAAGTCTGGTGAACAAATTCCAAAAAATAACTTTGTTACCAGCATGCGTTGCACAATTTCTACCAACGCTCGTAACTTCGCAAATTTTTTATATTTTTACTCCAGATTTTCAACATTGTCATTTTTGAACACTGCCTTATGAACAGTACAGCTGTAATTTTTCACATCCTGCCCAAACATGTTTTCACACCTGTGGCACACAGTGCTCACGGTCGCTGTATGAAATCAACATTCGGGACAGATTGAGAAAATCACAGTGCCACTGTTCATGAGTAGAGGTCCCAAAATGCCTATGTTGAAAATCTGGTGTAAAAAGTTCCCAAAATAATTGCATTACGGGTGTGCATTGCACAGTTTCTATGCACACTGGTGACTTCACCAATTTTTTACATTTTTACTGCAGATTTTCAGCATTATCGTTTTTTTTATACCTCCTCATGAACGGTACAGATGTCATTTTTCACATCCTGCCTGAAATTTGTTTTCACACCTGTGGCACTACATGGTGCAGTCGCTGTGCAAAATCACCTTTTGGCTAATGAACTGATAGTGTCACTGTTCATGCTGTGGGGTCACAAAAAGCCCATGTTGAAAACCAGGAGTGAAAATACCAAGAAACACACAGGGCACTAGGGTTTACGACCATAATGCCTTACCCTGCAGGGAATGACAGGCATCGGGGTGTGACTTGGGACTGTTGACAGTAATGCTCATGCCATTCCACCGCACCCCCACCCTGCAGCCAGTGACAGGCTTAGAGGTGTACATTGGACTCTTTGGCCCCAATTTTCACCCCCTTCTCCTATACTGCACCCATTTTAGCATATTTCCTTATGGAGTAGGGTGAATGTAAAGCCTGAACACTCCAAGGCACACCTCAACACTTGTCGGTGTCTGCAGGGTAGGGTGAGGTGAAATGGCATGAGTGTTATGGGCAACAACCCAAAGGTACATCCCAATGTCTGTTCATCTCTGCAGGGTGGAGGTGGAGCTGCCGTCAGTTCAATACTTCACTGCCATTCCTATTCTGCATCTGTCTAACTCCTGCACTTCCAATGCTAATGCCAGCAAGCAAACATTCAGCATTGACAAATGCTTGTTATGTATTGGGATCACATAAGTTGTTTTCCATAAATTGGGGATAACATTTGTATTAACACATATTTCAAAAAATATCCTAAGGGGATGTACCAGACTATCAGTAAGTAAATATAATAGATGGCCAGATATTCCATCTGGTGAGATACTAGTCTTACCCTCAAGAGAGGATAATTTTTTGTGAATACACTCTTCAGATATTTTGATGGTCTTCCCACTAAAGTCTATGGGCTGGATTCACAAAGCTTTCTGAAGGTGCAAAACCTTCCCTAAGTCCCCAAAACTGCCATAGCTATGGAAACAAAGGGGAATTTGCACTGGGTGCTATTCACAAAACCCTCCACAGCTGTGGAAAACAACACTAAGGACTATGGAAAAAAGTGCAGCTGAGGAAGTCCCTGAGGGAAAAAAGGTGTGAGATAAGTAAGGCACAGCCCCTGAAAGGCTATTCACAACCATTTTTTTTCAGCAGCTGAGGAAAAAATGTTACACACAGTGGAATGAGCTGTAATTCTCCCTCAGCAAACTGCAGTAGTGCCCCAGCAATTGGAATCAATTAAAGTGGAGGTGAGGCACAGGTAATAGCATCCCAGATAGTATAACAGTGGCTGCTGTAACAGCAACAAAAGCACACATTGCCATGTTATGGCAACAGGCAACAACCACTAGACACAGTACAGCCCTTGACAGATCTCCACAGGCAGTAGAGTCTGGCCAGCCTGCAGTGAGTGCTACCCCTGCAGGCAGCAGGAACATGTCAGGGAGGGAGGACCAGCAGTGACAGTTGGCCACTGTGGTACCATGGTATTGCTGGTACCTGTGGTGCTGTAGTGGTCCCAGTTGAGGGACTGGTTGCTGGTTTCTTTGTGGGTGCATTCAGCTTCATTCTATGGCAGCCCTGTTAAAGTCTGCTGTTCCAGCTAATTAAGTTCACTGTTGCTGTGCCTCCTAAGCTATTTCTGCAGCTGCGGATCCGCAGTTGTGGATTTTCAGCACGTGCGCAATTTCCACAGCTGCTGAATTTCCACAGCTGCGGGGATTTTGTGAAATTCTGCACCTGCTCAAAATTTCTTTATGAATATCACACAACTGCGTTTCTGCAGTGCTGCAGGCCTTTTTCCTGCAGCTGTGGGATTTTTGGCTTTCTTTGTGAATCCTGCCCTATGGGTATAACTGTATTTTGTGAGGGCTGAAATATGTAACAGAATTTTGTATTAAACAAGCTGGACATATCATGCAAATCATAAATTGTATTATTAATCAACAAAGGGCCAACCTGACAAGTGGATTTTTTAAGTGACTTGATATAAACAAAAAATGATTTACTATTATTCTTATTTGCTTCAGATGCTATTTTATGCTCCCATTAAATTGTAGTCCTACGAATGCTGTTTTTACACTTTTTTTGACTACAGTACGTAAATAAGAAGTCCAATTAGATTATGTTTTAGTTTTGAGATATATAGCATGTTTATTATTTTTTTGTTTTATAAGTTTCCTTATAGACTTGTTCATCCACTTAGGAGAAAGTTTATTATTTATATTTTTTGATTTGAGGGGAATATGCTTATCTCTGAGGGCACAAAGGGTACTATGAAATTTGTCCCAACTGTTGTTAATAGGTAAGACTGAAAATATTTGATCCCAATCAATGTTATTTATTTTCAATATGATAGTAAGGATATCTGCCTTCTCATACATGCAGTATATGTTTTTGTTGTACTTTGACTAAGTGTTAAGGTGCTAACTAAAATGAAGGAGATGGTGAAATGATCACTATTACCAACTGGTGAGTTAATCAGGATATTTATTATCTCCATATTTTTATTGTGAATTATGAGGTCAAGAATATTATCCCCTTTTGTTGGTTGATTAATTCGTTGAGTGAGGTTACATTGCTGACATGTGTTAATTAATTTTTTACCTGAACCTGATAAAGATGTCTGGTCCTTCCAGAAAATATCCCCAAGATTAAAATCACCCATAAGTAAGATGTCCCCTAATGCACATGCTGTTTCAATTTCCAGACTTATTGCATCTAGAGTCTCAAATGTAGTATTGGGTGGTCAGTAACAAAGTCCCAAAATAACATATTTTATTTTATTTAGAACTAATTTGATCCAGATGGTCTCTGTATGGCTGTTAGGAATTTTAATTTTTTCTGATATATTTTTGTGTCTGCATGGTATCTTTCATAAAGATTGCCATGTCCACACTTCTTCTTTCTTTTCAATTTTTTTTATCAAGTATGCTTTATTTGAGAATAAACAACAACAGTTTAGAGACAACTTGGTAGTGATGACACAGCAGTTCACCAGAACAATGTGAGTAAATGAAAGTACAGCAATTAAGGGTATTGAAAGAGGCAGTTTTAAGAAGTACTGTATGTATAGTAACATTGTCTGTACTCTCCCCCCCAATCCACTTCTCCCATGTCCACCCTACTGTCACTGGAATATGAAATTAGGCTGGTTGGAAAACTCAACCTCAAGGTTTACCATGACTGGGAACTAAGAGAAGGGAAAAGTTACTTCAGGGGGTTAATTTATACTATTAGAGTTAGAGTGAATCAATAGAAGGTTAAAGAGTGGGTCCCAAACTTGACTGTATTTATTCAGCCTATTGGTTATACCATCAATGATGCGCTCGGCTAGTATAGCAAACATAATCTCTTTATACCATTCAACATGACTGGGGGTGATCAAATCCAGCCAGTGTCTGAGTATAACTTTCTTAGCACAAGATGAGATTAAGGCCATATGAGCTCTTTGATTGCACCCCATCAAGTTTGTATAGTCACCCAAGATACAAGTCTCGGGCCTAAATGTATCAGACAAAGCTAGTAATGGATCCAGGTGTGCCTGGATAAGTTGCCAGAAGAGGGAGACTTTTCACAGGACCATAACAGGTGAAATAAATCTCCAGTAGCCTTTGGGCATTTTGGGCGTTGACTAGTGGACCGGGATCTCATTTGGTGAAGCTTAACTGGAGTGTAGTACAGATTGTGAATAATCTGGAATTGCATGTACCTATATCTATTTCACCTAATATATCTATATAGGTGTTTCCAGATTCTTGACCAATGCCTGTGGGAGGTAGCTGTTGGTAGCACCTAATCCCATCAATAAAATCTCTGACCTTCTAACCCGTAAATTGTAGTTAGTAAAATTTATATGCATATCAATCAATCAAATCAATCAAAATCTTTATTTATTCAGGCGAACATCATTGAGCATAGCTCATTTACAAGATGGACCTGAGTGGTCATAACAAAAAAGGTTACAGAGTGTATACAAAAAACATGATATTGAAATAGCACAAATACAAACATTTATGAGTGAGATAGATATACAATTATTTACATATATACAAGGCAAAGGACAGTAAACCAAAAACCTATTAAAGGTGAGAAACAAACAGTCTGGTGGGGATAAGGCTTGGATAATGGTACATGGGTGGGCAAATATGTTTGTGGTTTGATGTGGAAAGGACCAGAGCAACGATAGAAGAATAGGGATGAGATTTAGAAGGGGGGGTGGGGGAGAGAGAGGGTGTGGGGTGTGGGGTGTGGGAGGACTAGGCCTTGTGGAAGCAATTGCATGAATCTGGGATTAGGCTGGTGTACAGCTTTTTGAAGGATGTAAGGGGGATCAGTGTTTCCATTTTCAATGTCTTTTGGATAGAATTCCAGATAAGTGCCAGGGAATAACTGAATGCAGCTCTTCCATACCGGGTGCAGGTGATAGGAATCTTCAGTAGGATCAGTTTGTTGATCCTCAAGGTGTAGGGCCTGGATGTGATCTGGTTGAAGCAATCTGAGATGTAGGAAGGGAGTTTGTTTGTCAGAGCTTTGTAGATCCAGATAGCAGCATTTTTTCTTCTTCTATGTTGCAGGGATGTCCAGCTGACTGCATTGTGGAGAAGCAATGATGGGTGCTAGAGGAAGGTCAGTAATGAATCTAATAGCTCTATGATACAGGGTGTCTAGTTTGTTTAGATGGGAGAGGAGCAATGACCGTAGAGGAAGTCAGCATAATCAATGAGGACATGAATGATGCAAGGATTAATCTTTGTTTGGAATCTTTGGTCAGGTAGTGTTTGATTCTATAGAATAGACCAAGTCTTTGTCTTAGCTTTTCAGGAGCTCTTCAATGTGGGTAGTATAGTCTAGTTTATTGTCTATCCATACTCCTAAGTATTTAGTTTGTCAACATATTCAGATTTTCACCAAGGATGGTAGAGAGTTGTGGGAGGGTGAATGATGGGATAGTGGAAGAACAGTTCTTGTGGGCAAAGAACATAGCTTTGGTTTTCTTAGCATTTAGTAATAATTTCTTTTTAATAGGTTATGCTGGAGGAGGGAGAATTGAGACTGTAGGAGCTCACAGGCTTTTGATGGTGAGGGAGCTCACATAAAGTACAGTGTCATCTGCAAAAGGTGGATATTAGAAAGAGAGATTGGAGTCAATATTGTTGATGTAAATGGCAAAAGGATGGGACCAGGATGGAGCCTTCCGGTACACCTCTTAGAGTGGCTTAGGGGTAGATAGATCACCATCATTCTTTACCAGTTGTAGCCTTCAGAGAGATAGCATCTGAACCATTTAATAGAGAGTGAGTCAAGGCCTATGGGGTTTAGTGAGGTGATTAGAAGATCATGATCCACAGTGTCAAAGGCTTTGCTTAGATCCAGAAACACAGCACAGGTATTATTCTTTTATCTAGGGCAGTCTGCCAGTCATTTGTGACTTTTGCTAGAGCAGAGATGGTGCTATGCATTGATCTAAACCCAGATTGAGCTGGATTTAGGAGATTGTTGGTATCAAGGTAGGCAGTTAACTGAGAGTTTACCAGCTTCTTCAAGCATCTTGGATAGTATTGGTAAGATTGAGATGGGCCTATAATTATTGAGGTCCATGGGATCACCTGCCTTAAGTAGTGGAAACACTTGAGCTGTTTTCCATATTGAGGGGATAGTACCAGTGACAAGTGATAGATTGAAGAGATGGGTGAGGGGGGCGTTAAGGCATACAGTGCTACTTTTAGAAAGTAGGGATCCAGGGAGTCTGCACCTGTACTTTTGGTGGTATCTAGTTGGAGTAGGAGGTCTTCTACATCTTTAAACAATATTGGTTTGAATGAGAATGTGGAAGCAACCTTTGATTCTCAGTAGATTGTAGGTTTAGAGATGATCTTAATAGGTTTGCAGGAGAGGTGAAAGCCAGGCCAGCTGTGAGTGAAATGGTCATTGAAGGCATTCAAGATATTTTGCTTGTCGGTGATTTCAATATTATTTAATTTAATTTTGGATGGTAAGACAGGGTAGAGGTTTGACCTAGGATGCCCTTTATGGTACCCCAGAACCTGGAAGGGTTGTTATAGGAGGCATCTAGTTCAGCTGTGTAGAAGGTTGCCTTGGCTTTTCTTACTTGTTTTGTGCAGGAGTTTCTGGCTTTTCTGAATTGGAGCCAGTCATTTGGGTCCTTTGTCTTTCTTGCCCTTTTCCAGAGTTTGTCTCTGGCAAGCAGTGCGGATTTAAGGTCGGCAGATGATATCAAGTGGGATGTTGGGGCAGAACTGACATATGGGGAGAGAGTAGATGTGAGTGACTTAGACCACAACCCATTGCCACAATGTTTTAATAACGTGAGATTTGTAAATATTTAAAGACATGAGTGGAGGACCACTTGAAAAGAACATGAGGTTCTTGAAATGGCAGCAGTTTGTGATTATTAACTAGGTCTTCCACTCTCTCAACACCCATGTTAGGCCAGAAAAGTGTGGATTTGAGAATCTTACCCGAGATTAGAAGGTTAGAATTGCAGAAAAGTGGTTGCGCTGTCTCCCTGTAACCATCCGCCTTGAGAAAGGTGTTTAGTTGGTGATGAGTTAGAAGTGCTGAGCCCAACAGTGATTCTTCCAATTTTTTGGGAAGGTTCTTTTTGATAATAAAGGGGAGCGCTTTAGGGTCCACATCATGTGAGGTGCATAAGACTTGTTCAATTTTCAGCCATGGGGGCAATAAGGAGACTCGGAAGCATAACTTGTGGAAAGCAGCCAGAATCTGAATCTGGTTAGATGAATGGCTAGGTGGTATAAGTAGAAATTATGTGCCTGAAGGCCACAGTCTACCTTTTGGCAAGTGATTTTTATGTAGCTTTGTCTGTTTTTTCCCCCCAAGCCATAAAAAGGAGCTAATGATTCTGTGTAGTTGAGAGAACCATGATAATAGTAGAGCCCAATTAAACATTTGTAGAGGATATAAAATGCGGGGTAGTACATTCATCTTTATAATACTCATACGGCCCCACAGGGATAAGGGTAAATGAGACCAGCACCTAAAGTCTTCTTTTATTGTCCTTATGATGGTGTCAAGATTGAGTTTTTTCATAATCTTGGGAGAAGGGTGAAGGTTAATGCCTAGGTATTTTAATTTTTCATTACGCCACTGCAGGCCCATATGTTCAGCATCAGCTCTCAAGGTATATTTGTTGAGGGGAAAAATGTCTGTTTTATCTAAATTTAGTTTATAGTTTGAGATGGCTCCGAACTGGGAGATTATTTGAAATGCTGCGGGAAGAGACTGGGTGGGGGAAGAAATATGTAATAATATATCATCCGCATAAGCAAAGACTTTATAGTCTGTTCCACCTATTGAAATGCCACTAATAAATGGAGAATTTTTAAGTTTTCTAACAAGGGGTTCTAGGAAGAGGTTGAAGAGATAGGGTAAGAGGGAACAGCCTTGTCAAGTTCCCTGATGTAGGGCGAAAGGTGTAGATAGAACACCATTACACTGGATTCATGCAGAGGGAGGTGAATAAAGGATTTTGACCCATTGTGCCAATTCTTGTGGAATACGGTATTTGGGAAGTAACAAGAAAAGATAGTCCCAGGATACCCTGTCGAAAGACTTTTCTGCATCTAAGGAGACCAGAGCTGCAGTTGTAGGGGAATCCTTAGACACAGAAAAAAGATAGCAAGTTTCTGAAGGTGATTAGATGAAAGTCAGCCTTTGACAAACCCAACTTGTTCTTCACTAATCAATAGGTTCCAGACACGACTTAGTCTGGAAGACAGTATTTTGGCTAGGATTTTTAGATCTACATTAATTAGGGAGATGAGTCTGTAATTGGGAATAAATAAAGGGTCTTTGCCAGGTTTGGGAAGCACTACTGTGGTGACCAATGTTAGAGAAGTATCTGAAATACTGTTTTGAAAAAGGTAATGGAAAGTATTCAGAAGAATAGGAGCTATTGTATCTTTAAAGATTTTGTAAAAATTAGTAGAAAAACCATCGGGACCAGGTGACTTGTCAGAATGGAATAAGTCGATTGCATCAAGGACCTCTGCTAAGACAATAGGAGCTTTTAAGCTGGCTATTTGGGAATCAGATAGCACTGGGAGATTAATATCCTGAAGAAAGGCATCTAGCTGCTGTAGTGAATGAGAAGATGTAGATGGTGTATAGAAATGGCTATAGTATTCTTTGAAAGCTTCAACAATATCAATGGGGGAGGTGAGGCGGTTTCTGGAGGTCGAGTGGATAGATGTAACAATTCTATCAGTAATCTGAGTGCATAGGCGAAGAGCCAAGAGCCTCCCTGCTCTTTCACCTTGCTCAAAATAAGATACTTTGGAGCAAAGTATAAGGAACTCCGCCTTTTCAGCTTGTAATTGGTTATATTGAGCATGGAGAGATTCAACCCTTTCCCAATCCTCTATGGGGGAGGATGGAGAAAGACAGGTCTTAGCCTCTGTGATTTGATCAAAGATAGATGGGAGAGCAGCAGCTCTTTGTTTTTTTCGTTTAGTCACCAGGTGAATTAATTCGCCTCACAGTGCACATTTCAATGAACCCCATAGTACGTCGATTTTGTGCATAGATGGTGCATTATATCCCATAAAGTTTCTGATAAAAGTTTGGAGGTGTTGTACGTGGTCTTATGATTTCAAAAGTTGGTTGTTGAGTTTCCAGATTCCATCTTTCTGAATTTTGGGAGAACGATCCAAATTTAGATGAGTGATATGAAGGTCTGAGAAGACTTTAGAAGAGTAAAAGGCAAGGGTGACTCCTGGGAGGTGGCCTACACTCATAAGAAAGTAATCTATGTGGGAAAAGGAGTGATAAGGGAGGGAATGGAATGAATATTCTGTTCTATCTGGATACAGAAGTCTCCAGGGGTCTGCGAGACCCAGAGAGTGCATTAAGTCATGTATAGCTTTTTGTCCTGTCAATAAGGATTGCCTAACCTGGCCCGATCTGTCTAGGTGGTTGGATAATACTTGATTCCAATCACCTCCTAGGATTATTGGGACCGTGGTCCAGGTGGCTAATATAGCCATAAGGTTTGTGAAGAATTCTGGATCCTCTATGTTGGGAACATAGATGGAGCCTAGAATTACCTCTGAATGGCCTAAAAGGGCTCTCAGAATTACAAAACGACCCCCTGGGTCAGAGATTTCTTGAATGAGGTGAAAAGGTATTCTATGGGCAATAATGATGGCAATGCTGCTTTTAGGAGAGTCAAGGCCTGAACCAAACATTTGACCCACCCAATTTCTACGTAGATAGTGGGTTTGACTAGGTAGAAGATGCGTCTCTTGTAGGAAGACTATATCTGTTTGTAGGCTGCATAGATGAAGTAAAACCTTAGTTAGCTTAGCTGGGGTTTGGGCCCCCTTAATATTCCAAGAACAGAATTTAAACCCCGTCATGGTGGATTAGGGAATGGAAGTGCATGGCCGTTGATATAATAAGATTCAACCGGACCAAAAAATATGAGATTGCTGTTATATCCCCTAATCCTAATGGCAGTCCGCCCCCTAGCTAACCCTAGTGAACTCAACCCCACTTCACCCTGAAACCCCTACCCCAAAAGAAAAACCCATATACAACCCCACCCTGAACCCCCAATATAAGACTGATACATATATCAAAGTAATTCCCGTCATGGAATAGTAGTGATGGAGGTTCAAGTCCCAATAACAAAGTCATGACTGTTTCCCCAACAGTTGCACAGCCTCGACTCCCCCTCCCACCCCAGATTAGTATGCAAACCATAACCCATGTAATAAATTATTGAAAGAATAGATTAACCCCAGAACTATAAGTCCACCTTTCAAAATGACAAGAGAAAAAAGCTGTAAACTTTCTCATAAACCTGTAACACTGGTAATAAATACAACAGCATATAACTATTAATTATGGATGTTGAACAAAATATCCACATGCTGAATATAACTATTTATAAATTTGAGGCGACTGATCAGCACTCACCCCAGGGACAAGGTGATTCTGAGTGTACATAATTTGCTCTTACCCCTGCCTGAGAGAAAAAAAAAGGGGGGGGCACAGTGACTCATCTGAGCTATAAGTCCAGAGCCATAAGATTATAGGGCACTCTTGGAAAAAGGTGTATAAAATTAAAGTTAAAGCTTTTAAACTTTTTGGCACGATCCAATTAATGACATAAGTCAGGCCATTGCATGCCCGATTTATACCATAATGAAAAAATACAAAAAAGTAAGAATATATAAAGGAGATGAATATAAGTGAATTTCTATTAATTGTGATCCTTGAGCTTTAGATAGTAGACCTTTGTTCACTTAACGAGTCCTAATATGTACTGCAATCTGAGTGTGTACTCACATTGAAACATGCGCTAAGGTAAAGCGGGGAGATTCGCATGTTCGTGATGTAAACTCTGCAAACGTGCGTAAGATCGGGCAGGGCCAAAAGCTTGCATGTTCGAGGAGGATGCTGATCATGCAGTCCTGACAGGCCATTCAGGATGTCCGCGATCTCCCCACTCCAGTCAACCACAAAGGGAAATCCATACGATAATCGAAGGCCAGGGGAAACAGAAAATCAAATTGCCGACACGAGCAGTGCGAACCGGAGTAACAGGACAGCATCTGACTTGAGCTGATCACAGGCTGGGATGTAATCTCCGGGGTCTACTGCTGGGAAGGCATCCTTGCGATGAAAAAGAAAATCCAGGTGGTGAGCCGATTCCTCAATAGGCCGCCAGTCTGTACAATCTGCTCTCAGGTTAGTGGAAACATCAGTAAACTCAGTAAATGACACAATTTTGATTTAATCCAAGTAAGTCAGGAGCCACTCTTTCAGCGTTGGTTAAATAGATCAGGGAACATGGTGGGCAGGTCACTTGCAGCTTGTTCGGCATTGTCAAAATGTTTCCAGCTTCCCTGGTATTGCACTGAGAACTTAGTTGGGTAGAGCATTCGGAATTTTATTCCAGCTGCAATCAACTTGGTTACGGATGGATGGTATTCGGCCCTTTTCTGGCGAGTGGTAACAGGAAGGTCTTGTGCTATTCTTAGATTTGAGTCTTCCCACTTGATTTCATGCAGCTCGTTGGTCTAGCTCAGGATATGTTGCCGGTCAATGTAACTCAGAAGGGGCAGGATAAAAGGCCTGGGCTTGGCTCCGGAAGGTGACCTAGGCCTCAAGGATCTGTGGGCCCTTTCATCTATGTATGTTGTGGTATGCGGAGGAGGGCCTGCTATTTTGCTGAGCAGTTTCTGAGTGAACAGCACCAGACAGGATCCTTCAGCCTCTTCAGGAAGACCGAAAATGACCAGGTTGTTACGCCTGTTTTGGCCTTCCAAGTCTTCCATTTTGAGCTCCATCTGAGTAAGTTTCTGTCAAAGATGATTTTGGGTTCAACTCTTGTTTGCCAGCTTTCTAAAGAGGTCGTGCAGGCTGAAACATCTGGCATTTTTTATTGGTTTCTTTTAGGTCTGCTTGGATGTTTTTTAGGTCAGAGGCAAAATCTAGGAAGGCAGCTTTTAGCGGTGCAATTTCAGCTGGGAACCTATCTTCCGATAATGGTGCTGCTGTGGTAGAAGGCTGTAAGCTTTTGCTGGCTGAGGCCGATTGGGTTTTGGGCCTCTTAGACTGTTTGTTCAGTGTCTGAGGCGGCGTGTGAGACAGGAAGGCCTGTCACATTTCAGCCTCCATTCCTTTGTTAAATCTTTTGCTTTTTCCCGACAGATGAGCATCGGTGTAACAAGGGATAAAGAAGGTTGTCTCCATATTGCAGCCTAAACCTCATTTTGGTCTAAAATATCATGTGTCTGTGTAACAAATGTTGGCCTATATAATTGGATCATATAAAGCTTGAGAAGCCACAAGACAAACTAAGCCACAAGTTGCAATATTAAAGTGCCTTTTGACATTTGTGCTGACCATGTAAGTAATAGCAAACATTTGGCCTATGTGATTGCAAGACAGGAACACAGGATAGTGTCCAAATTACCCTTTTGACTATCTCTAGTGTTTGTCCTTATCAGGACAGGCCAAAATGCTTGTATGCACATTCCTAAGTCCAAACCTATTTCTTCCTCCTGGACTTTGGTAACTGGTAGTAACAGCTGTTGCTAGCCATATATAATAATAGAATGCACACCATCTATACTTGTGCTGACCAAGGATGAGCTCATACATATACCAAAGAAAGAGTATTACCTTATAAGTTGATGTTTGTGCTTGTTTTAAACCAATCATAGAAAACCATAGGAAATGATGATGCTGTCTTCCACTATATAAGCAAGCCAGCACACACTGTTATTTTGAAGAATGTACCACTTGTAATCTCTCACTGTGATTATTGTTATAATCATTAAATTCTTCCGCCATCAGTCTCGTCTCCGTTCGTCTCCTTTCTAAGTATCTGTAATTGATAATTTACTAACTGTAATTTTTTCACAACGCTACAATGAGGACTCAGAAATCTTCAGGCAGACTAAAGGTTGTTTTGTATGTTGTTATGTAATGCCAGATCAGAAGTTTTAAATCATTATTTGAGAGCTGAGGCGGGAGCAAGAGTGCTATGCATCTGATCAGTAAGAAGACATCACATGATCTCCATTTCTGTTTTATTTACAAGATGGGGTGTATATCCCGGTAGGGAATTGTTCCAGTTAGCTTTATCATCTCCCCATGTTTCTGTTACTGCAACTATGTCGATGTTGCCCATGACTAATCTTGATATAAGTTCAGCCATTTTATTAGGAAGACTCCTGGCATTAAATTATAGAACATTCAGATTATTCCCATTGCATTTCTTGCTCCTTGAATGACCACTACATGGAGGGGGTGAAGTATCCTGCCTCTCCCCCAGATCTATCAGTTTAAATATTTTTTTATATGGTTTAAGATTTGTTTGCCTAACAAGGTGCAGCCCTGGTGATTTAAGTGGAGTCCATCGCGACAGGAGACCTCAGGCCGGTGTGAGAACTCTTCTCAGTGAGTGATACATGCTTGTTTTAGTCTTAGGCACCACTTATGAAGCCACTCATTAAAATGTTTGATTTTTAGATTTGTCTCATAAGATGCAAGTGGAACCGGCAAGATCTCTGAAAAGCCAATCTCACACCCACGTTCAATCAGTCTATTAGATAGCGCTACTAGGTCATTTTTGATTTCAGGTAGATCGTCAAGCGGGATGTTATTTGTACCTGCATGAATTACCACAAGGGGATGTGGGCCACAATTATTTAAGATATTATTCACCATTAAGGTGATATCAGCTATTTTAGCTCCCCGAAAACTTTAACATGTTCGATTTGTTTTGTCATGGTTACAAATATCCCTATCCAGATGTTTAATAATCGAATCCATCAGCACATACACCTGTCTTTGATCTACCACCTGTGCTAAAGGACATAAGGTACTGTCTATAGGTAAAAGGGGGGTGTTGGCCAATGAAGAGGGGCATGTAATTATTGGAGAGTAACTAAGTAGCTAAGGTAATTGTGACAGTTTACAGCACTTGATAAATAGCACAATAGAACAGAACAATCAAACTCAACAGGTAAAGCTCGGTTAAATGCAGACCTTGGTAGGGAGGAGAACCATACGGGGCTCAGAGAGCAGAGCAGGATAGGAGTCCCTTGTCGGGGGGGGGGACAGCAGACATGTTGGCAAGGAGATGATACAAGAGATGAGATGGGAGGGCAGCTGCTATGGGCAGGTACAGATACGGGAGGAGAAGAGGTGGTGGCGGAGGGCTGTTTTAAATGGCTCAAATCTACTTTCAGTGGTGATGGCAGCAGGAAGGGAGTTAAACCAGGATAGGACTATGTAGAAGAAGGACCTTTGGGCCAGAGAGGTCCTGTCTCTGGGTACATGGAGAGAGGGTTTGGAGGAGTTGTGGGTGGAGAGAGTCAGGGGAGTGGGGCAGATAAGTGTGGACAAGCCCGGGGGGGGGGGCAAGATCAGCTACAATTTTCCTGGTGAAGAGGCAGGTCTCATACAGTAGCCTTTTTTTAAAAGTGAGCATATTTGCCAAAGAACTGAGTGAGCAGGTGTGGGTGAGCCTGTTGGCACCTGTGAGCAGACGGCATGCTTTGTTAATGAATATTTTGACTCGATTGAGAGCAGTGTTGTCCACGGCCCGATAGATTAAGAGCCCATAGCCGACGAGGGATAGGACTGAGAATGCAATGGCCAGTTTCAGGGATTTGGGAGGGGCAGTTCCTGTGTCGGTAGAGTAGACTGATTTGAGAGTTAACAGCCAAGCAGAGGGTATGGATATGGCTGTGGAAGGAGAGAGAGGTGAGTAAAAAGTTAGGCCAAGGTACTTGAATGAATTAACTTGTTCGAGGGGGAGGAAACTATTGGACAGAACCAGTAGGGGAGAGTCTTTGTATCTGCTTTGGCAGTGGGAGAAGAGCATGACCTTCATCTTCTTGTGGTTTAATACTAGCCTATGATCGATGAACCAGGTTTCAGCCTGGCTGAAAGAGTTCTGGAGGGCATTTTGGAGGGAGATAGGGTCAGTGTGGGTGGAGAAAAGGACTGCATTGTCGGCATAAAGAAGTACTCTTTCAGTACAGTAGGATGGGAGAGCATTAAGATATAGGCTAAAAAGTAATGGCCCCAGAATAGAGCCCTGGGGAACCCCCGAGCGGACCGGGCAGCATCCAGAGATGGTGCTGTTTATTTTAATGCACTGAGAGCGGGATGACAGATAGCTGGCAAACCAGCCATGAACACTCTGGGAGAGACCTAGTTGTGCGAGGGTGATTTGCAGAAGGGGATGGCTGATGGTGTTGAAAGCTTCTGACAGGTCCAGGAAAACTGCACCGGCTAGGTACCCCTTGGCAAGCGCAGAGTGTAAGAAGCTGGAGAATTTAATTAGGGCAATCATGGTGCTATGGCCTTGGCGGAACCAATGCTGCTCCTTGCAGAGGAGGTTGTGAGTAGTGAGATAGTCGGTGAGATGGTCAGAGACAATTTTCTCTAAGGCTTTTGGGAGGCAGGTTGGATATTGGCCTATAGTTCCCAGGGGAGGTGCAGTCACCACTTTTGTGAATGGGGGTAATGACCATAGTTTTCCAGACAGAGGGGAACTGGCCAAGGCAGAGGGAACGGTTACAGAGGTTGGTAAGGTGGGAGAGTACAACGTCCAGGACAAGGTGGAGCAATTTGAGATCCAATGAGTCATTACTGTGACTGGCACCATTTAGGGCACTGAGTAGATAGGACTTGGCTTCTTGCAGGAGAGGGCATGGAAGTAGAAAGGGGGGGGGGTGGAGGGATAGGGACAGGGTCAAAAAGTTAGGGGAAGTACTCGAGCTGAGGTCTGAAAAGGTGGAGTTGAGGGTGTCAGCTATGCATTGCGGGTCAGTGGAAATAGAGACATTGATGTTGAGCTGGGATTGGGGGGGGGGTATGGGCTTTCCGTTAAGTTCCTTGATGTTGTCCCAGAATTTTCGGGCCGAGTCCCAGGAGGAGGCAATGGAGGACCAGTAGTAGTCTGCTTTTGCTTTATGGATGGGCCAGGTGCAGATGTTTCGAGCAGCCTGGTAGGCTTGCCTATCAGAGGGCTTGCTCGAGTCAAGGGCTGTATGCCAGAGGTTGTCCCTGTGGCATATTTGAGTGACTAGAGATTGGGTGATCCAAGGGGTGTCTGGATTTTTGATAACAACTTTGAAAAGGGGAGCAAAGATATCACAGGCCGAATTAAAAGAGCGGATGAAATAACTGAGGGCAGTGTCGATGTCAGTAGCAAGGTTCATTGGTGCCCAATTCCAGCTATCAAGGTGGTCTTTTAGCAGACCTAGCTTGCTGGGTCTGAGGCAGCATCAAAGGACAGTTCTGGGGGGCAGTTTCTGCACCTTGCAGGACCATGAGAAGATTATTGGGGAGTGGTTGCTTAGTGCATTGGCTAGCACAGTGGTGTCAGAGATTTTGTGGGGTATGTTGGTTAGTACAATATCCAACAGGGTGGTAGATCCATTGGTCGGGTTGGTCTGGGTGGGGTGGGTGACCAGTTGGGTGAGATCAAGGGCAGTGATTGCGGCTTTGGCCTGGGCAGCTGAGCTGGAGAGCCAGTTGATGTTAAAGTCACCCATCGTTATTAGCTCAACTTTGGGTGTGAGCTGGGAGAGGTGATCTAGTAAGGACTGGAGGGCAGGAGTCTGATGACATGGTAGAATATAGGTGGCGGTGATAATCAATGGGGCCCGGGAGGTGTCAGGGGCGATTTTGAGAGAGAGGGCTTGTGCACTGTACTCCAACTGGGGGGGAGGGTGTGTCCTTGAAGTGAATCACGGAGGTGAATAGCGTAACCACCCCATGCTTCCCGACTCTATCTTCCTTGAAAAGTGTGCAACCAGGTAGAGCAATGAAGGAGTCTGGGGTGGACTTAGATAGCCACGTTTCAGTGAGCGCCAGGACATCCGGTTGATGCTGGGCAATCCAGCCTTGGAGTCCGTCAAATTTCTTTAGTAGCTGCAAATGTTCATGGTGGCAATATAGAGCCCAGCCACCAGTGGAGAGTGGTGGGGTTTAGCAAAGGGGTGTCCTGGGTTGAAGTAGATGTTCCCAGAGACCAGGAGGAGAAGGGATATTAGTCTGAGGAGTGCCAGGTGTTGCCTACGACGGGAGGGAACAGAGGTATACTCACGCGTTTGCTCAGGGAGGGAGACCAGGATGGGATGGGAATGGAGGATGGGAATGGCCAGGAAGGGAGGGAGCATGGAGAGTCTGGAAAAGGAGCAGACAAGGTTTGGGAGTGCACCGGTGCAGGGTGCAATGGGGGGAGTGGCATCAGTGGGGGTGCCATGCAGGTACAGACAAGGGCGAGAGAGGGGGATGGTGACTGGGATGAGGCACCAACAGGGGTGGGTGGTCATGAAGGATCAGGAGAAGAAGGGCAAAAGGGTAGCCCCATGGAGCTGCTTTATTTATTTGGTGAAGGAGGGGAACCTTGTACTCCTGAAATCATTTGGGGCGCTGGTGTTAAAATAAAGAAGTGGTTTGGGAAGAAACTTGGTAGTGATTTCTCCTTTATTTAAGTTGGAAGGGGGAGAATGAAATGAAAACACCCATGTGTTTAATTTGTGTCATAAGTTGACATTCAAGAAGATGTCCATCATGCTACACCAGGATCGAGGGGCTCAGGAGCTCAGAGTAGACAGGAGGCTGCATGTTGGATGTCCTGCATCTGGCGACCAGAGGTTTGGGGTGAATCCAGGTTGGAGGTAGAGATCAAGAGTGCACAGTGTGAAGAAGCCATTGAGAGGTAGGATAGCTGTTTTTCCTATCTTTATTTTGAGTGCACTAGCTCAGAGTGTTACGCAATGTGGTAATCCTTCTCATGCCCCCTGGACCATCTGTGATGATAGAACTTATGCCCCTAGACAGAGGGGCAGAAGGGGGTTACATGTGGGGAGGCTCGCTCAGGATGTTCCCTGTACTGTAAAACCCTGCCAGACCCCGAGTCCTTGGATCTGAAGTGTTGGCAGGCTTCCAGGCCTAGTTAGGTCCTGTTGCGCAGTTGAAAATGAGTTGTGGGGCAGGCCTGAAGCAAAAGAAGGCCCCGACATGCCTGGTGTGGTGTGCGCATGTGACCAGCTGATCATGTGATCCTTAGGTGGACTGCAGTTGATGGATGGTGGCAGAGACGCTAAAGCAGCTGCAGAATGAGTGACATCTTTGGGAAGGTAGTCAGAGGGGACAGAGCCAAGAGGGAAAGAGAGAGCAAGTGAACAAATTATTGCACACCCACACTGGAGCAGGAAAAATGGACAGTGCCACCAAAAATGAGTGGGATCTTTATTGTGAGCACTGGAAGGCACAGCAGAGAGACTTGAGCAGGCAGCCCCATGGATTGGCGTTGGATAGTGTCTGGCAAGGATGAAGGTAGAGCAGAAGCGACCCCCCAGGAGGAACCACCTGCCACAGTTCCTGCCTCACTGCTGTCCTGGATTTGGAAAGCTGGGGTAAAAGGACAAGTTACTGATCGATGTGTGAGGTGTGGATATTGGGGGGGAGGTGTTGTCAGGTTGCCTGTGTGTAGGTCTTGCACAGGTATGTCATCTGTTCCAAACTTGGCCCCCCTCAGTACCACAGAGAGCTCCTATGTACTGTGGTCACTGGCTAGAGGGGATTCAGGAACATTTGATATACTCTCCCTGGGAGAAAGTGCTTGTGCCCATGTGGCTAAGGCCAGGAGCGTTTCCCCGATGTTATAGTGGAAGGTGTAGAAGAATAGGGTGCAGAAGGAAAATCAAGGCAAGGAGGTGATGAGGAGCACAGCCATCTACCCAGCTCCCCGCCACTGGCTACCAGCTATCCCGGTTGCAGTGGGAGGGGCAGGGGTCTCAGAAAACTGGCAGGAAATCCCCCAGGGCCTGGGGGGGTCCCAGCCTTGGCTCTTGTCCAGTGGTATCCCACTGGCTCTGTCTGCTAAGGCAGAGCCTGCAACTGGAGCTGGGTTAAGAATAAAGCCCAGACGATTTGGCTCCAGATTCTGTTGCTGCATCAACAGCACCCAGGGAGAGTGCTGGTGACCAAAGAGAGCTGGAGGAGCTGGATGAAGAGAAGTTCATCAGTAAAAATTTCCAGTTTCAGGATTACTAAGTGAGCAGGGCAATCCCCAGGCCTTACCATCATCTGGTGATCACCTCGGTGGACTGTACCCCAAAGGTTCCGTTCCGGGCCAAGACCCTCCAGACCCGTATGGATGGGTTAAATCCCAGTGACCCGTTGAACATCAAATACCAAAGGGGGATATAGTTACAAGCTGGGCAAGCCAGGAGGACCAGTGTATGAGACCTGCCAGAATGGAGCCAGGCAGAGAAGGAGGTCTGAAGGATGCTGCATGTGGAGTATCCCCATGTGTCTATCCATATGTGCCTGAGAGGATATGGGACATTATCAAGGAGATGAGGAAGAAGTGGATCTTCAAAGAACAAATGGAATGTTTGAACCCCATGGGAGGAGGTGCCCCATCTCAACAATTGATCCAGCAGGCTAGATCAATGTGCCATGCAGGGCTTGATCTGGTCTGAACCTATTTAAACATTTTGCTTTGGTCCAGGACTTGGCTGGGACATGGATCAAGTATTACATTCTGGACCAAGACTCTTTTGGAGATGTAACCACCAAGCCAGACCCGTGGTATTATTTCCCTCCAGGAGGGGGGCCTGCAACTTTGGCCTCCTGGAAAACAAACTTATAAGCTGCACCAGGACAGTTGTTCTACAGAGCAGGACATGGTGACTGTATATAGTTTTCCTTCTAAGAAAGAAAAAATGGGACTTAAAATTATGTTTATTATTGGAAAAAAAAGTAAAGATCACAGACAATTACTGGTGTGGAAGCTGTTGGAGAATGGTGTGAGAATGGAAAAGTGAGTGAGTGAGTGATTTGGGGAATTGGAAACAGAGTAACCTGTTCCTATTTGGTGGGAGGTATATCGGGGTTTCGTTAAAATTTTCAGAAAGCTACCTCGTTACTGTTTGAAATGTTTAATGGTAAAGTTTAATCATTATGACTATTGATAAAGAAATAATGTAGGTTCTTCTAAAATTTTAGGATTATCTCCTGGCGCAGGTAGGTTTTAGTTAGCAGTGTGTGCTTGGGTTTAGAGAGGCAGGTTGGGTGTGCCTGTGGCCAGATATGGTGCATTTACTCTCGGAGGGCTGGGGAGTTCGCATACCCAGTCTGATGGGAGGAGACCATCACTGGACACTTGCCATCATTCCCAGGAGGGAATGATTTTCTGGGTGGGGAAGAGTGTAAGCCCCCCCCCTTGTCAGAGGGGCTTATGCTCCCATTAGGAACCCCTTTCCCCCTCCTACCCCCCCACCCCAGAGCTAGGGAATTTATTAGTGCTCTGGGGGGGTTAATCCCAGCTGGACGCCTCAAGGTGGCAGCAGAGGGCAGGTTAGGGAAAGTACATAAGCTTGAAGACAGGAAGTCCGGGGCCTTTTCCAGTCCAGGCACTAGGCCTGGGGCTGGGGCAAGGAGGGAGCTTGACAGTTCAGGTTGTGCCTGTGGGGAGACCCCCTAAAGTGTGGCTGACAGGAATGGCCTCTGCAGCAACATGGCATCGAGGAACCTAGAAGGGAGCTCTGAAAGGAGGATGGCCAGCCAGGTACCTGCACCATTGGGAATAGGGAGATCTAGGTGATAGGAGAATGCCAGGATAGGCAGGAGCCCATGTGATACCATGAAAGAGTGGCTTGGGCTGCCAGGGCTGTGGGGACAGTGGTAGGGTTCCCACAGGGGAGAGGCCAGAGGCAGTGGTTCTCTCCCATACCTGAGATGGCAGGGTGGCCTGAGCATAGAGGGAGCCAGGAAGGCCCTTCACCCATTTCAGAGGGACCTACATGGAGGGGCAGATCTGGAGTGCTGGCATCTAGGGGCCAGGTGGGTCACAGGGCTTAGGACAGGCCTTGTGGGTGTCCCCTGGCTGGAGCTTTTCTTAAGCTCAGGATGTGTTAGCAGGGATGTGGTTTGGAGGCTAGGACAATACTTAAATGGTCATCTAGGAGCTCATTGAAGAGAAAGGGTGACATTTGGGGAGGAGAGGGCTGCTCAGAGGACCTCAGTGGTGGCAGTGCTCAGGACTCTCTAGTGGCAGGGCAGCCTGGGAGAGATAGCTCAGCCACTGGAGCAGGGCTGGGTTTGAGGGCTGCTGCAGCAGAGGAGAGAAAGAGAACATATATGGCTGTGGGGACTGGTGCAGTAGGGCTGGGTGCACCAGCAGGTTCAGGTTCCACGTGGGAGGAGAGTGTATGGGTTACAGGGCATGGGTCAGAGAGAAAAAAATCCTGGTTCCCTCGAGATTTGGGCCAAGGTCCAGGGCCAGGTGGGGGAAGCAGCACACTTCTCCGTGCTGGAGATAGGGCAGCTGACCAGTGCCAGATCAGACAGAGATGAAGAAAAGGGTAACCCAGAACAGGAAAAGAGAGAGATTTAGCATACCAGAGGCAGTGAGCCAGGAGCCTATAGATTCTTCATGGGAGGAGTTTGCTTGGGTAAACCATTCAAGAAGCAGAGTTAAAGATAACCTGCTTGTGCTGCTTATATAGCAGTTATGCTGCTCGATAGGTCTAGCCATGGGTGAACTGTAAAATGTTTAGATAGCCCCGTGGAGCTGCTTTATTTATTTGGTGAAGGCTGGGACCCCTGTACTCCTGAAATCATTTGGGGTGCAGGCGATAAAATAAAGAAGCTGTTTGGGAAGAAACTTGGTAGTGATTTCTCCTTTAAGTTGGAAGGGGGAGAATGAAATGAAACCCCCCGTGTGTTTAATTTGTGTCATAAGTTGTAATTCCAGGAGATGTCCATCACGCTGCATCGGGATTGAGGGGCTCGGGAGTTCAGAGGAGACAGAAGGCTGCAGGTTGGAGGTCCTGCATCTGGTGGCCAGAGGTTTGGGGTGAATCCAGGTTGGAGGTAGAGATTGAGAGTGCATGGTGTGATGAAGCCATCAAGAGGTAGGATAGCTGTTTTTCCTATCTTTATTTTGGGTGCACTAGCTCAGAGTGTTACACATTGTGGTAATCCTTCTCATGCCCCCTGCAACATCTGCAATGAAAAAATGTATGCCCCTAGACAGAGGGGGAGCGGGGGCTACATTTCTTAATGTTTCATGACACCACATGTAGCGAAATACTTACATACACATTACATGGTGTCTTATTCAAGGGCATATTTTGCCTGCTGTTTTTGTGCTTTTGCATCTCTGTTGTTTTAAAAGCCCTGTTTTTATTAATTTTTTTTTATTAGTCCCCTTCAATCTGCCACTTGGCAAAAGTTGTTACTGCATTCCTGTTAGGATACATTAGCCTTTATGTTTTGGCTGTCTCCAAGCCATCCAGCTGTTTCCCACCGGAAGGTAGTGCCAGTCTCGGCCCTCTGAACAGTGACCTAGAAGTGACAGCCCTCATTCATGTCCATGTCTCTGGTGGACTATAAAGCTGCTTTCTTCCCATGTTTTGACTTTTTTACAGAGTGGGAGAAATAGCGGCAAGGAGTGTTGCCAGTTTGGAGCCTCATCATGTGCATGGTATACTATTACTGTCAGAGTCTGATGGCTGTGAGAGACCACGATCGTGATTACCATTCCTCAGTGGTTAGACTGGAAATGTTTAGGAGGAGGAAATGTAATTTCTAAATTTGTAGGAGGTGGAATTCTCCATATTATTCAATGGAGAAAGGTGTCGAGGAGGTACAACTAAGTTCCTGTGAGTTCCTTCCTGTTCAGTTTAACCTCTGGAATTCCTACACAGCTTCAGAAGTGAGTTCAGTTTCAAAAAGAAACTACTATGTCTGTATATGACTGCCTGAAGACTGTAGTGTGGTGTGTGAGAGGGTGGGGGGTAGTTGAAGTTAATATGAAGGCCCTAATGTCTTGCATGGTAGCATAATTCAAAATGCAATTTATTTTATGTGTAAGGGTACCTAAGGGTAATTTTTCTAAATCTGGCATATTTGCCACAGTGAATGAAGATTTAGTAAGAAGATTAATGTTTGCCTAATTGTCGGAACAGTTTGGTGAGTTTATCATTTTACTATGTATATGTTTTTACTATGCAGAATATTTTTAAATATCAATTGGTGTGCATGGTTGTTACCCCATAATTGCGATGTCTTGGTCTGGCAGGTTACTTTGTTTGGTGTGTGAATTTTTTTGTTTTGTTAGCAACACAAGTATAGTGTGATCGAATTAGTGCCATAATGAAAGTATGTATTGTAGTGCCCCAGGGAGATTGGGGCACCACAGAAAATAGTGGAATTGGGAGCATCACAGAAAATAGGGGATCCTCAGAGATATGAGGGGGTCAGACAGTTATGGGGACCCTGGCAGCTTAATAGGAAACCCTTGAAAAGCTTTGGTGACCCTCTGAAACACAGAACAGGCCCCACTCCAGCAGACAGTCCTAGCAGTCTAAATTCAGGATTTTAAAAGAAAACCACTTTTTTTTCCTTCCTTGGTTCTCCCTTCCCCCAGCTCAAGACCAACACCTAGTCAGCCAAAGCCAAACCAGTTTGGCCACATTCCTGTCCCACAGTGGAGAAGGAAGCCAGGCTGAGCCCTCTCAGCCAATCCCTTTGGCCAGAGTAGATTCAAATTTGGAGACTTTTTTTTTTAAGCCACTGACCCAACCTCAGGAAGCTGACCTCTGGATGAAGGAGCCAATCCCCTGGCAGGTAGCCAGGACTTCCCCAGCCTAGAGGAGGCTCTGCACAGGTTGGAGAGAGGAGAAAGAGTTTGACCAGGGAGGGTGAAGGACAGTAAGGCAATGGATGTCGGCTTCCCTGTTAGGAGGTTGAAGTGAATCCCCTGGGTCCCTTTGGTGTAACTCCCTCCAGAAGATCCCCAACAGCAACCTCGGTCGGTTTTTGCAGAACTCTGCCATCTAGTTGGGTCCCCCAGTGCGTTGAGTCAGTTCATTTGGCAGGGAAACAGACCTAGTGGACCTTTCACGCAGCAGACTCCAGGAGAAGAGGCCTTATCACTCCTTTGTGGTTGTGCATTCCCCAGAATACAGAAATCCTTGTTGAACTCCAGGGGTGAGTAGGCTTGTTGGCCAGCATTTCCTTTAATAATTAGTCCTAGCTAGACCTGCTCCAGCCAGAGGAAGGATTGTTTGTTTTGCAATTGTATTGTTGCACTGTGTAATTATTGTTTAGAATTGTTAAATTGCTTCCATTGTACCCCCCCCCAGAGTGGAGGAAAGCTGCTACCTTTTATTTATTTATTTAGCTTTTGTTGACCAGGTAAGTACGCTAGCCAAGACAATTGCCTATTTTCAGGTACGACTCGGGAGAGTACAGAAATTACAGATTTAAGTACATAGGACAACATGCTACAGATTAAAACAGATTACAGGTCAGGTAAGGCATATCCTGTACAGTATATACACAACAGAATAACACATGTAGAAACTAAGAGCAGTGCAATAGGTACAAGTTGAGATGCAGCAGATACAACACTATATACAACTTAAAGGCCCCAGGAAGTGGAGCCTCAGTTAGAGCAACACACCTTTATGGTATATTATATACCCAACAAACAACCCATACTTGTCCAGAACACAACCAAGAGAAAGGAGTGCTGTGAAGGATCAGGATAGATCACAGGGGTTTGGGACAACCACAGGCCGAAGAGAGTTTGAGATGGTTCCATAGGGAGGATCGAAGGCACACATGTGAGTGGGAGGAGCGAACCTGGGTGGGGAATGAGTTCCACAGTCTGGGAGCACATGCAGCAAAATCTCTATCCCCCATTAGAGTCCGGGTAGCAGGGATCTTAAGGATGGCAGGACCCAGAGACCTGAGGGAATAGGATAAGGAGGCTGCCGAGACAAGGAATTTTGTCAGCCCCGGAGGGTTGCCAGTGCAACGGACCTTGCCTGTGAAACACCCCAGGACAAAATCTATGTGATTTGAGGGGGAGAGCCATTTCAGCTAGCGATAAAGGTCAAAGTGATGGGTGAGACGAGGGGCAGCCAGAGCAAAGTTGCAGACATTATTGTAGGCAGTAGACCACTTAGAAAGGTGAGCTTTGGAGGAGCGGGCAAACAAAAGGAGCCTGTAGCAAAGTGAAGGGAGGAACACACCTCTGGCAAGAGCAAGACAGGCAGCAGGAGTAAGGTTGCTCTTAGCTCTGTAGGCCAGACCCAGTTTGCAATTGACAGTCTTACATACATTCTGAATATGGCGGCCAAGGTCAAGCTGCAGGTCAAGTGGGGAAGGGGGAAGGGTTATGTCTCTTTGATACTTTGGCTGGGGAATTTATTCTTCATGCTTGTTTTTTTCTCGCCTTCAAGGTCCCCTGATATCCTATACATTTTGTTTATGGGGGGGGGGCTTGGGGTGGTTATGGCTTACTGGTTTATATCTTATCTGCTTTGCTTTGATTGTATTGTTTTTGAAACCAATAAACTTAAATTTCAAAAAAAAAAAAAAAAAGCTGCAGGTCAAGTGTCACCCCAAGGTATTTAAAGTTGTCAGTAACAGGGATTGGAACACCATCGGTACCAATAACGCATAATGGAGCAGGAGAGGCCTTAATCTTGGCCTGGGACCCAAACAGCATGGCCTGTTTTTTTTTTAAGATTAAGAACCAACTTATGGGATGAGATCCAGTACTAAATGTTCCCAAAGTCCTCACTCAGGTGGCGATTAATGACCCCTATGTCTGGAGAATGAGTGAGGATGACCAGGTCATCCGCATAGAGGATTGGCTTAAAGTGGACAGAGGCGGCCGGGAGATTGTTCACAAAAATGGAGAAGAGCAGGGGCCCCAGGACAGAGCCTTGGGGGACACTCATGGTTACAGAAGTAGAGCCCGAGAGCTCCTTGTCATATTTGACAAGCTGCTTTCTGCCATGTAGATAGTTGGAGAACCAACGGAGCACACCAGGTGATAGACCATAGGACCTAAGCTGGGTGTAGAGCACGGCATGATCAATAAGATCAAAGGCCTTGGAGAGATCTATAAAGATAGCCCCAGAGAGTTTGCCCT
The DNA here is from genome assembly GCA_016271365.2 of Neoceratodus forsteri. Taxonomy (NCBI): domain Eukaryota; kingdom Metazoa; phylum Chordata; order Ceratodontiformes; family Ceratodontidae; genus Neoceratodus; species Neoceratodus forsteri. The sequence continues at coordinate 321,050,437 of JADMNL010000022.1, forward strand.
GGTCCACAGCCTCCCAGATCCAGGATGAGACTGTGACAAGGGCAGAGGATGTGCTGTGCCCTTGTCCAATTGTATAGAGACAGAGAGAGAGAGAGAGAGGGAGAGAAAAAGAGAGAGAGAGAGAGAAATGAGAACCAAGAAGGCAGAAGCTAGAAGGGTTCAAACCAAATAATTGTTGGACCGAGATTAAAGGTGCTTGTGAACTCCACTCTTGAAGGAATCTCTGCTAGTTTAATTTATTTCTAGGAAGTCTGTGCTCCAAATAGAGAGACTGGGGCACTCCCTCTCAGCCAAGATACCAAAGAAATGCTAGGTAAAGCCAGTTCAAAGTATTACTGGTAAAAAGGGAAATGTTCAGGCTAAATTTCCAATTGTTTAGCTGTAAAAAGCTAATTACTAAAGGCCTGGCAGGGCCTTAGTGCATTCTTCTCTCAGAGTTCTAGGGTAATTAAGCCCTAGTAATGGGAAAAACTTAGTCCTTTGTCCATGTAGTAGAAGGCGGGGCAGCCCATAGCTGGGACAAAGAGAGTAGGTACCCTGGCCTCCATATTCAGAAGGCACTCAGAGCTGATCCATATTAACAAAGGGGTGGGTCATCAAACTGTTTCAATGCCCATGAAGCAAACTGTATTTTCTTTATCTGCCTGCAGTCTCCTGTTGCTTGACTACCTCTCAGCTGTTCCTGATTTTGCCTCAGAAGTTTCTTCTGTCCCTCCTAAGTCTGACATTTCTGGACTTGAATAACCTGGACTTTTGTAGGACATTAGTGGGGCCAGGTTATCTTATTCACTCTCTCTCTCTCTCTCTCTCTCTCTCATGTGTGATAGTGTTAGTGAATGCTAAGTCTTTTCTGTGTGCTCCAACTGTTACTAATAAACCTTGCATCTTGGCTCTAGAGTATGCCTCCAGCCTCTCCTTCCAGATTTATCTGGCATCACCCTAAACTATAGGGGTACAAACCACAACAGCTCGTCCACCGCAAAAACTTGGCGTAGTCGTCAGGATCAGAGTCAACAAGGAGCCCAAAGCCGGGGCAACTCCAACCCAAGATGCCTTCAGATACTGAAGGAGCCACAGCATCATCCTCACCTTCAGTTCAACCACCCCCAATAATGATGCCTTATTACTTTGGGGCACCATAGCTACCAAAGTACACGGGGGACCGAAGCTCAGACACCTGTAGCCTCACCGACTCCGCATGGTTGCAGGCTATGTTCCATCTCTACCAAGTGCCAGAGCAACAGAGAGTGGAAATCCTGATTGGGCAGCTGGGAGGAGCTGCCAAGCAGGGAAGTTGAAGCTGGTCAGATGGACAAGGACACTGCTGAATGGATTCTGACCAGCTAAGCTACATCTTCGACAAGAGAAGTGTCTCAGACCTCAAAATTAAATTCTTCTCTCGCACACAGGGCCCCCGGAAGACACTGTGGGACTTTGCCTTGAGACTGCAAGAGGCACACCGGGCCCTGCAAAAATGAGACCTGAGTGAGGACCATGACCCAGACCAAGTACTGGAACTGGGAACTGGAGATCACCTGCCCGAGGTCACCACAGCCGACAACCCCAGATAAGGGTTCTCTTCCCCTACAACCCAGTGTCAACACCCATCCTTGACCAGACGCTTCCTTTTTGACATTGCCTCGGTGACACTAGGAGTCACCTTCTTCCCAGGTCCAGGAGGCCTACAGTGTTTTACTTGGTTTCTGGTTCACTGGGGGATGCCCCATGTTATGGCCTGTATAAGAAGCGCTTCCTTAGGTTCATCCTCAGCAGTCGGCTGACCAAAGTACTAGTAACCCAAGCTTGGTGCATTGGATTGCTACATCCTTAGGACTTGAATAACCTGAACTTTTGTAGGACATTAGTGGGGCTAGGTTGTGGTCCTGGTAATCTTATTCACTCTCTCTCTCTCTCCAGTGGCGGCTCTACACCAGGGCCCGCCTGGGCAAGTGCCCCGGTAAAAAAATACTGTGCCCCAGTTGGTGCCCCATATGATGCAGAGCTTCCCCCATAGTAACAATATATCAGTGCCCTGGCTGCAATCTGTTGTGCCCCAGCTGTGCCCTGGTAACCATTTGTGGCTAGAGCTGCTAGTGTCTCTCTCTCTCTTGTGTGATAGTGTTAGTGAATGCTAAGTCTTTTCTGTGTGCTCCAACCATTGCTAATAAACCTTGCATCTTGGCTGTAGAGTATGCCTCCAGCCTCTCCTTCCAGATTTATCTGGCATCACCCTAAACTATAGGGGTACAAACCACCACAGCTCATCCACCACAGTATTTTTTAATAACTTGTTTAAATGTCTGTTTGATTTTTTTAGTCCCACTGAACTTCAGATTTTTCTGTGTGCTCTATAGTGTGCATGTTGGTCCTGCTGCACTGACTTGCTGGCGAAAACCAAATTAAAAAAAAGGAAAATATTTTGATTGGCAGGTTTGACAATGTCACACTCCTTGTCCTTTAGCTTGTGTAGTTCTTAATACAATTTTGATTCATTTTGTTTTATTCTTATACCAGTTTTAGTGTTCTATTTCATGTGTATTACAAGGACTCTGCAGCAGATGTGCCCCTGTAATGCACATGCCAGTGTGACCTGAGAAGCCCCTTTTCATATTTTGGCATAATTTTTACTCCAGAAGCCAGCATGGGATTGCAAAGAGGCTTTACATGGTAATTGTGTGTGATTTTGTAGCTTTTAACAATGAGTTTCTGCAGTTTTGTGGTGATAAATATGGTTCTTCTTGGTGTCTGTATGGCTCAGCGGAGTAAAAATGGTCCCAAAATAACAAAAGATGTGGCTTGGGATGGTAGCGTAATGTCAAGCAGTCTCTGTCCTTGCTTTTCAGTGTTTGTTTATTATCTGCATACCTGTTTTAATATGCTATTCCATGTGCATTACAAGGACTCTGCAGCAGAGGTGTCCTTGTAATGCACATGACTATGTGCTAAAGAGGCCCCTTTTCACATTTTGGCAACATTTTTTGTCCAAAAGCCAGCACAGTGTTGCAAAGAGGCTTTACACGGTAATTGTGCGTGCAATTTGCAGCTTTTAATAGCGAGCCTTTATTATTTTTGAGGTGTTAAATATGGTTCGTCCTGGTCTCTGTATGGCTCAGTGGAGTACAGATGGTGCCAAAATAACAAAAAGATAAGGTTCAGGACAGTAGTGTAACATCAAGCAGTCTCTCACCTTGCTTTTATTTTTGTGGGGCAGTTTGTGGTATTTTTTTTACTCATATAACTGTTTTAATGTGCTTTTCCATGTGCATTACAAGGACTCTGCAGCAGATGTGTCCTTATAATGCACATGGCAATGTGCCCAGAGAGCCCCCTTTTGATAGTTTGCCATCATTTTTTCTCCCAAAGTTGTCACAGTATTGCAAAGAGACTTCGCCCTGTAATTGTGTGTGCATGACACAGCTTTCCTTTGCAAGTCTTTGTTATTTTAGGGTGTTAAATATGGTTCTGTCTGCTCTTTAGGCTCAGCGGGTTAAAAATGGTGCCAAAATGAAAAAAGATATGGCTCGGGACTGTAGTGTAATGTCAAACAATCTCTCGCCTTGCTTTTTTCTGTTCGTGGGCAGTATGTGGTATTTTTTTTTATTTGTATAACTGTTTTAATGTGCTTTTTCATGTACAGCCAGATCATCTGGACATTCATGTCAGGATTTTACTGTTTGGATTATGTTCTGGTAATATGGATTTCACAAGGTTCCCTTAATGATTTAGACAAGTTATGTAAATCATTATTTTGTATCTTTGACAAAAAAAGTTAACAGTTCATTATTTCAGCCTTTTGCTGTCCATGTTTGGATATTTCCGTAAAAAGCATCTCTGATTAACATAATTTCTTCTGTGCATAAAAGATGTAGAATATGTTACTGTGTTTGTTTGTTTGGTTGTTCATAAGCCATTGATGTAATCTATATCATAAGTTGAAAATGTCACATTGCCTTGTGGTGTCCCGGTTACCCACAGTAGGAGTATAAGACACGACTGATAAATTAATAAATCTAGTACAACCAGATGATTTGTTGATGTTTATTTGTCTGCTTATAGGCCTATTTAGCTGTGAAATACAGGTAGTCTGGGAAAAACAATATCTACCAGATATAGCTAAACTGTGACAACCTCTAGTTTGTTTTATTTTATTTTATTCTTTTGGTAATCAGGTAAGGCTCACTAGGCACAACTGTCTGTTTTCAGGGGTGGCCTGGGATCACTGAGGTGGTTAAGTGACTTGCTCAGAGTCACACAGTATGCAAATGAAGGTTGTGGGAATCAAACCCAGGTCTGCTGAATGTACCAAGCTCATTAACAGCTCATTACTCTAACCTCTAGGCTATACTGCCAGCCCAAATAATGCCCTAGATAGGAGGATGAATAGTGATGTATAGGTATGGAAGAACAAATGATTAAATGTTTTAAACTAATACACCTAACTTAAAGAAAGAGACATTTAATTTGAAAATTTACTTTAATATTAAAAATGGCAAATATTACATAATGGACACCATGTTACCTACGCAACAGTTTCCATATCATAACTTACAGTGCCATTTTTCAAAACTTAGAAATGAAGAACTATCTTTATATTTTGTATTACACAGCTACCACATGTAGTCATTTAAATTAAGGTAGAGTAATGAAAAATTTGTAAACTTTTTTTTTGAGGACATGAATGTCACACTTGGTCTCTTGAGTACCGTCCACAATACAGTTGCAGCCAAAGACATGGTCAGATATTTCCAGAAATTTCTGTGATGAACTTCTGGATCCAGTTGAGAGGGAGATGCCACACTAATTTTGAGGTTCCGGACCCAGACCCCTGAATATAGCTCTAAAAACCACAACAGCATTAATACAACATATATAAAGCCTTACCAGAAGAGCTGCAATATTTCTGATGGGCAGGAGAAGAAAATGGGAAGCCATTTTAGTGGACTCGGGGGACAAAGAACAAATTTGTAATGTGTGCCAGCTTCGTCCAGTACTCCAGAGGTGGCATCCACCATGCAGCAGGCTGCGCAACAGCCCACCAACGCTGCGATCCTGGTGGAGCTGAAGGATTTCTGATCAGAGGCCAGGAACATCAAAGCAGACTTACAAGTTTACATTGCCAAAATAGAGACAAAACCCAGGACTTAGAAATTCAAGTCAGTGCTACTAATACCCATACGGACCGACTTGAATGGGTGGTTCTTCACGCTTTGCAGGAATGCCAAGCCTTCCAGGAGAAATGTGATGACCTTGAAAATAGATTGAGATGAACCAGCCTCTGAATCCATGGTCTACCTGAAGATGTGGAAGGCAGGGACATGGCAGCATTTGTGGAAGGCTTTCTGAGGGACACCTTATAACCTGGACCAGAGTACCCACTGGACATTGAAAGAGCACACCATACCCTCACGGTGAAACACCAGAGAGCGGAAGATAGACTGCGATCAATTGTGATAAAAATTCCTCGGTTGTGCTACAAAACAAGAAATCTTATTAAAAGCATGGAGGATGGGACAGGTTAAATATCAAAATGCCAGGCTCTTTTTGACAGCGCCTACTTGACTATTATTGCTGCTAAACAAAGAGTCTATGCCTCTATACTCAGAGTGCTAAAAACCTGGCAGTTAAAGTTCCAAACCCCTTACCCAGCCTGCCTTGTTGTGATGTTTCCAGAGGGGCCCAAAGGGTATGCCACACCTGAGTAAGCGGTTGAAGATCTATGGGTAAAGGGCATAGACGTTTCCCTCGTCCAGTGATGAACAGACCTCCAGGACACCTCCTCTCTTCTGGGAGCCACATGGTCAAAAGCAGCATCTGGATCGGACAAAACATGGCATGGCTTGTCAACTCTGGCAGAGGTGCGATAGCTCCTACAGTCATTTCAAAGGCCAGAATGCCCCTGAGGAACAAAATGGGCTGAAAAGTAAAGAACCGGACTCTCAATCGCTGGTCTCAGATATGTCCCTCTCAGTAAGAGTACCTAAACCCTGATGACTCTGCTTTCCAGGTACTGTTGATGAATGTATAAATCTGGGCTATGCTATAACTGCGAATGGGGAATGATCTGCAGGGGACAGCACTGTGCGTGTGGAGAGGGAAGGGGGAAATAAAACGGTAAACTAAAAAGTTAAAAGATATCTGAGTGGCAGAATAACATCACCAATTTTCAGATATATCCTTGGCAAGGACTGGGATCCAAGGGGGAGAATTCATAAAAGCTGGCTTCAGTATTTGTGGAGAAAATGTGTCTTTGACAGCTGGATGTGGACATTTGGTCAGTTTCAATCCGTTTAGAGCAACCGCATGGCTGAATATTCCATTGATGCCATTTTGTAAATTTCAATCAGCCAGCAAAGATTACACTGATGAGTAGGAGGACATTGACTGACAGCTTGCAGCAGTCTTGCGGTGCTTCATTAATTCAGCTACAGGTCATGCTGGCAGGCCGATGAGTAATACCAGTGTCTAAACTTAGATTGGTATTGGGGGTTTTCACTGTTGGAGGACCCTTTCCGAGCATCACGGAATTTGGCAAATTAAAAGGAAAGCTGGGTGAATGGACAGTTGGTCCATAAGAGGTGGTAAGCTCCTCAACGCAGACATGAACAGAGGGCCCCCTAACTCACTGTTGTGTCATCTCTGGTAATGTTAAAACAATGAAGACACCACCAGGCTGAACACTTGGAACACTTACAATTCACAGTAATACTAATATCACATGGCAAGGCAAATGTTGGGTATGTGTGTAGCTTTTCCTAGGAAGGGAGAAAAAAGGAAGCAGCTGAAGGGGAAAACGCTGTCTGTAATGTATATGTTGGATGCAGTGTGTGTGGGGGTGTGTGTTGCCACCGGGGACTAATAGGCTGCAAGTGCTAAGATCTAATGGCGTTGCAATGTAGGGGTTCACGGGGCAGCTTGCTAAATCCTGAGTGGCACACTTGAGGTCATGTACTGAAAGTTAGAGGGCTGTGTAAGCTAAACTTAGTAGGATTTATAACTTTCCGATGCAACACTGATTAAGAATAAGGGAATATTTGACATTGCATAATCCCTACTATGACAAGAAAGAAACAGAGTAGATGATACAGAACTGTGCCCAGCTGGTGTTTCATTCTGAATGTCTTGGGTATAGACAACTGACAGTGAAGTGTTTAACAAGGCTACCTCAGATGTGTTTACGGAAGAAACCACTAGCTCACAAGCACCCCAAGGTCTCTCTGCTATATTTCTAAGCTGATACTCAACAGCCTGACTGGATATAGGACAGTCTTACTTGCAACTGAAGATCTGACTGCAAAACAGTTTGTGACCTGAGGCAGAGAAAGACACAACAGTGATATTAGATTCCATCATGAGTGGAAAGTTAGTCCTCGTGGGATTCATATGGAACACCAAGAGGGCAATTACTTTTTATACAGCATACTTTACCATAAAATGTAACAAATGAGGCAGCCTTTAGCTGCACATTACAACATTTTCTGTCAGTAATCCAGAGGCTGTGAATAGCTAAGTATACTGATTGTTACGCAGTTACTGCCCCCTGGGGACCAGTTCTATAACTGTCAACAGAGGCTGGCCTGTTCACAGAGCCTCCCATCTCTACATGTCCACAGATTAGACCTCAGCTGTTTCTAAGCGAGTGGGCAGGATCAGCCCCCATAATTTCCAAGGGCATACAGAGAGCACACAGGGCTGACTTACAGGAATTTCTCCCTCCTCCCCTCCCTTCCTTGGTATGCCCCTGGGGAAGTGTGGCAGGCCCTGGATGCACTAGGGGGACCAGTGCATTAATCTTGATGGCTATGCTCTCCTCTAACATATACCACACAGAGAATATGAAGGGGGGAGGGGGAGGTAGGAGGGGAAAAAGCAAAAAAACCCACCCCTCTACAATTGATAGAGACCCATGCCACTCCACATACCTCCAACCCTATGCAGCATTCCCCACTGGACTAAAAATACATGCCTGCCCAGATTATCAACCTAGCCTGGTAAGCGATCAAGGGTTTGGGTCTGGGGAGCAACACTCTCTATACTTGTCCACACTGCGACCGACAACTTTATATATGAGAAAAAAGGAGGTTGGATTTTTCCAACCTCTCCTCCTATAACATAGCAATTATTGCTACAGGGGCCCACAGTGGATGCTGTGATGTTCCCCTTAGGGATATTCCACTTATCCCTACACAGGAGACAATAGTAGCTCCCTACCTTGGAAGCAACTGTTCTAGATTACCCCACATTTAGGTGGTGGTAGTGTGAGTTAACAGGTTAATAACTGTTACACATGTTATTACAAACTGTCAAGTTGGCATCTGTTAAAAGTTTCATGTTACAATTGTCACTGAGAATGAATGTTTTAACTTATGTTTTTTCTCTCTCTGGATGCAGTATCCAATACTTAGTATGTTCTTTCCCGGGTTCTATCCATTTGTCTCTGTCTCTTGACTTTCAGTATTCCTGCTCTTCCTTGTACTTTCCTTGGAGAAAGAGTGAACCCCCTGACACATCCCGCATATCTATGAATATATTAAAATGAATAACTACTCCCGAGTCATATCTTGGAATGTTAACAGCATTCATAGCCCAATCAAAAGAACTAGTCTACTGCAACAACTAAAATGGGATAAGCCAGATGTGGTATTCCTTTAGGAGACACACCTGCAGCAACCCAAGCACGATAAATTCCAATACAGGGAGTGCCCAGTTGTAGTGGCAGCCTCTCATAGATGTGAGCGGAGAAGGTGGGTAGTCCTTTTAGTCCCACACAATACTCCCTTAAATATGTAAGAGCAATACTCAGATCCAGAGAAGTGTTTTGCAATAGGAGTTGGACAGCTACATACAACTAATGTCACCTTGGCGAATGTATACTTTCCCCTGGGATCTGACAAAGTAGTTGCCCAGTGCTTTTTTAACAAATTACTGCCCATGTTTAAGGGTCAATTAATTGTGGGAGGAGATCTTAACACCACCCTTACACCTGCATTAGACACATCTGGTTCACCACTCCATAGAATGACACAAAGGAAAAAAGTACTTATGGGCCACTCTGGCACACCTAGGATTTATTGACGTGTGGCGTTGCTTCTTCCCTTTGACACCTGCCTTTACATGTACCTCTGCCAGGTCGGGATTATCAGCCAGACCATACTATCTGATTACAACAGCCGAACACCATATAGGATACTGACCATGGCCTGATACTAAAATCGGATCATGCTCCGGTAAAAGTGAAAATAAACCTGTAACATAGAAACATAGAATGTGATTGCAGATAAGGACCGCAAGGCCCACCCAGTGTGCCCAGTTCCCTACCTATTTTATAAACTCCAGATCATATTTGAGCTGCAGTTTACTTTCTTCTCCCTACCACTAGGGTTGCCTTCTGTCTGTTCCATGCATTCTTGAATTCACCTGTCATTTTTACCTCTATGACCTCCTCAGGGAGGCTGTTCTATGCATTCACTACCCTTTCTGTGAAAAAATGCTTCCTCACTTTGCCTGAGAGTCTTCCCTCCTCTAGCTTCATATTGTGACCCCTTGTTCTTGCACATCTCTTTTTTTGAAAGATGTTGCCCTCCTGAACTTTGTTAATCCCCTTGAGGTACTTAAAGGTCTCTGTCATGTCCCTCTTTTCCCTCCTTTCCTCCAGGGTATACATATTAAGTTCCCTCAGTCTCTCCTCGTATGGTTTCTGTTGCCCACTTCCAGGGCCCCTGGCAACTTAATCTAGCACTGCTAAAAGACTCTGAATTTATACAACTAACCCAAGAAAAAATACCACTGATACTAAATGAAAATTCAGACCCCTCTATGATGCCTTCTGTACTGTGGGATATTGTCAAGACAGGGTTATGGGGGGAGCTTATAGCTTATTCCTCACAAAAGATGTGGGAAAGAGAGGAAAAACTTAGGAAGTTGCAGTCGCATCTTGCCACCCTGCAGGTGTTCTTCATGTAGGGATACAAATCCATCGCATTACAAATAAATCAAGTCATGCATGGGGTGCAGAAAATACAAGACTCAAAAGTGGAATAATCCCTCTTCTTTCTCAAATATCATTACATGAGGGAGGGGCTAGGGGGGCACGTAACTTAGTAAAGGCACTTTATGTGCAAAAGGCCTGCACATATGTGTCACAAATGTTTGACACAAATACAGGAAAACTTGCATCACACCTATCGGTCATCCGAGCAATATAAGCAAGCTACTACCAAAAGCTGTACACCGTGGACTCAGTAGCATCCCCACAAGATATCCAAGACTATTTGAAATCCCTTACTATTCCTAAATTAGATGACATAGCAGCAGAAAGGCTGGAGGCACCTATCATGCTTGCAGAAGTACAGAAGATAATCAGGAACTCGAAGGTTAGGAAATCCTCAGGACTAGATGGCTACCCAGTGGAATTTTTTTTTTTAATTTAGTCCATTGCTGTCCCCGATCCTCATCCCAGTATTTCATGCCATCCAAATTGGAGATCCTCCCCACCCACCTAGCATCATTCGGTGATCTCTGCACTACCCAAACCAAACAAGGACCCAAGGTACACTCCTTCCTACAGACCTATTTCTCTACTGAACTATGATTACAAAATATACATGACCATCCAGGCCCACAGGCTTGAAACTATACTGCCCACACTGATTGGTCAAGACCAACTAGGTTTTGTCTGAAAACGTCAAGCACAAGACAGTGTGAGATGGACTTTCCTATTCTTAGAACATGGCGCAACCCATGCAATCCCATGAGCCCTACTCAGTTTTAATGCTGAAAAGGCATTCGACAGAGTGTCTTGGCCATTCCTGTGGAATACTCTATTGATTTTTGGGTTCCCAGACAAATTCATCTGTACCTTGCAAAATATATATGCAGCATCACAAGCATATGTTAAAGATCTAGTGTGCTGCCTGGAAACTGCCTGCAATTAATTGTAACTTTCAGGTGTAGTCAGTTACCACTTCTTATATCTCAAGTATTTTTTCTTTTCTGTTTTCTAATTAGAAGATTTTCCACCTAGCAGTATTGAGGCGATGTGTGGAGCAGCACTCTGTCAGGACGGAAAAAAAAAAGTTAAGTTCTGTTCCTCCCACTACATCAACAGAGACTACACTGACTATGATATCATTGGTAACCAATGAGAACCATTTCTCACTGCCAGGTTTCATTTTCACATGACACAGCAGGGACTGGCTCTCCCTGGTTACTAGTGATGTCACAATTTCCTGCATTTTGATTGGTAGCATGTGAAAGTCACTGCTCAGGCTGCAAGGATTGTGGTACATCAAGGTATTTTGCCTCATTTCTGATGATGTAGTGGGAGGAACAGAACTTTTTTTTCCTCCAGCGTGCTGCTCCACACATCACCCCAGTACTGCCAGGTGGAAAATGATTTAATCAGCAAACAAAAAATAAAAAAAATCCTTCAGATATCAGAAGTGATAGCTGGCTGCATCTGAAAATTACTATTAATTCCAAGCATACACTAGCTCTTTAAGTTAAATGGCTCATTACTGGATCCATTCCCTCTACAACAAGATACCAGGCAACGCTGCCCTCTATCACCCCTCCTGTGTGCACTTTATAAAGAACACTTAGCCATTTAAATTCGGCGAACACATCAGATCTCAGGGATCCCATTTGGGGGAAGGGACCACAAACTCATTATTTGCAGATGATCTGCTACTTACAGTTACCTTCCCAGAGGAATCGATCCCAGCACTGTGGCAGTTACTTAATGCTTTCGGAAAGTTGGCTGGTTACAAACTGAACACCTCTGAAACAGAGTTTCTTCTATACAATTACATCCATCCACACAATTAAAAAACAGTTCCCATTTTGGTGGAACAAATCCTCTTTTAGATTCTTGGGGGTCAAAGTCACAAACAATCTAGAACACCTCAAGCTTCTGAATTTTGAACCCCTAACCATGCAAGTCACAGAGGACCTATCCAAATGGTCACATCTCACCTTAGACTTCCTCCAGCATATCGAAACTACAGTATACGCCAAAACATACTGCCTTTCATTCTATATTACTTGCAAACTCTACCAATAATACCAGGCTAATCCTACTTCAGGGCCTGGGACAAACTGATATCTCACTTCATCTGGAATGGGAGGCCTCCTCACATCGGGTTTTTAACCTTACAACTTCCCAGGCATAGAGGAGGCCTTTAGCTGCCAAACCTCTCAAAATTCACCTTGGGAAAACACCTGCACACTATTTGCGCATGAGTTGCCCCTTCACAGCACCCCTACTGGAAGCAAATTGAATTTACCCTGAATGACCTACATAACTATGACCCACATCTATTCGGTAACCCCCAGACTGTGTTCCACTAACCAAATTCAATAAGTATACAGCGATTGGGCTGAACCAGTGGCTGCACATGGTGAAATTATGTCTTGCTCCTACACACCAATTCTACCTCACAGCCCTACCCTATGATACAGAAAACCTCCCAAGCCGCCTAGATGGGGCCCTGTGGACATGGTCTAAGCTGAGCCTTCGCTTCTTTTTCCAAATGATGGATTCACATGGAACACTCCCATTTGCTACCATACAAACAACATTCCATATTTGGAATACAGATCCTTTCAGATATCTCCAGGTGAGATCGTATATAGGAGACCGACAAACTGAATCCCACACACTGCTGGCCAGTCTTCCCTTTCTCCCTCAGCTTATGGTTTCCTGTTTGCAGGGACACATGCTAGACCACATAATAGGGCATGCATACAAGACCATCCAAGAGGTTGCAGAGGACACTGCAAAGTCCATCTTGCAATGGTGGAACATAGAACTGCAAACCACTGTGACCTTGTGGCATTGAGGGTTGAGGTGCTCTATGCCTTATCTCATGCTATGCTGGCGATCCTGGTTCGGGAACTACCTTGGGTCATCGTGGTGCCGGCGTTGGGGGGGTGGAGGGAGGAGCAGGATTGAGTGGAGCCAGTAGGCTGGTCTCCTCTCCTGAGGATGGTGGGGTGGGTATTCACCCTCCCTTAGTTCTGCTTCCACCAGGTGGAGGTCCGGTGGGAAGCATAGGTGGAGGGGGCGCTGCAAGGATGGGCGGGTGGAAGGGGCTGAGCTGGTGCCATGATGTGCATGCTGGGGCCTTGGGCAGGCGGGGTAAAACTGACAAAAAAAACACCAAAAATATAATGAATAAGTTCTTCAAGGCACCAAACATAGTTGCTAAGTACGCAAGCAAAAACAGGGAATTTGCTTGAGGAGATGTGGACAAACATCAGCAGACACAACACATATTTTTTGGGCTTGCCCCAAAATTCAGCAGTTCTGGCAGACTGTCATTCTGGAACTTGAGGCTATGTTTGATTGCAAGGGTGTAGTTACCCCTTCCCTCATCCTATTGTCCATCCCCCCCAGAGGGAGCTGGACTAGTTTGGGCCACCTTCTGTTTAATACTTATCTCAGTCATAGCAGCAAATAAAGCTATTACATGGCTGTGGCACACTCCAAAAATACTATCTGGGGAGACCTGGAGATCCATAATGGTAGATATCTACAATATGAAGTGCTTGACATACAGTAGGTTTACATGGATGAACTCCCACGCTTTGAGATATGTTGGAGGAAGTGGGTAGCACACCAATTAGATAACTATCCAGATTTTGTGCCATAGGTGGGATACCTTCCACCCGCACTAACTGGGAAATATCTATCTCCCTCTCTGCACCTTACTTACTGATCCTATTGCTTTTACTCTTCCTTTCCTTACTTGTATCTTATCATTAACTCTCTATAGTATACTTTAAATCAAGGTTATGTGGCAGTCCTAATAGTGAAAGGAAATCAGAAAGGCAAACTGCCTCAATGATAGGGCTACCCATGGCCTTAATGTAGCATTGGGACATAAATGGTGAGCTCACCCCAACAAGGGTAACAGCAACTGTGTAAGCACGTGCTATATGTTGTATTATACAATGGCAAGAAAATTTCCTTTGCTCTGATTGGCTACCACCAGCCAGAGACAGTGACGATATTGAGCAATAACATCACTGTATCTAGGTCTAGCATGCTGATGACCTCATCACCTCTGACACTAAACATGTAGATCACTGACCACACCACTTACCAAGCCACCACAGATTAGCACGGCTCAACCCCCCTCCACATCCACATACAAACCCACGTTCCCTGACTGTCTCACTCCTTGAGCCACTTAATAAAAATCATAACAGAAAAAGAAAGACGGCAGCTGTCCTGCTTTTACTTGACGGAACTGTCTCAGTCTGTGACCCCCCATGCGCTCAGCCGTTTCAATAAAATCCAAATGGACACTCGTCAGCTTCTCAGCAAGCCCACAAACTTTGAGTCTTCCTAAATAGCAGTTCACCAAAATAAAAAGAAAAAAAGACCTGTAACTTACAGGTTCCATCTGATATCCGGAGTGGGTGGGAAACGGAGTTACTGCTCAGCTCAGCTGTTTTTTTTTTACGATCCCTGCCTTTCTCAGGCGGCTAAGAAAATGAAACAAAAAAAAAAAACATTGTCAAATGCTCCCAAGGCAAGAAGTGGGAGCACAGTCGTGAAATGCTATACTTCAGCAAACGTTACATTGGAGGGGGGGCATACACAAAAAAAGGCATTGTATTAGCAGCAGCACCACCTGCTGGACTACTTTTTCTCTCATTTCTGAAATATGCCTGTCATACAAAAAAACAATACAAATACTACAATAAAATGTTTTTCTTTTTAACTTTTAATGTTATTTTAAAAGCGAGCCATTGTATAATAGCAATAGGCACTCAGGGAGTGTGTTATTGTGTAATCACTCCTCCTGGGGTGGTGGAAGCACTCGGCTTTGCCTCGTGCTTCGACCCACCCCAGGAGTGACGTTATTATACAATAACACACACCCCCTGTCATGCCTTATTGCTTAAATACAGTATGTGCTAAAATCAAAAAGCATACCTCAAGGTTAAATTTGTGAACCAGGGACTATCCAATGTATAGTAACAGTAATGAGTTTACTATGTGTTGTACGTCTTGTTTCTTTATGAAAAATAAAAACAAAGTTTAAAAAAAAAAAAAGATAATATATTTCTGTGTTATCTCTAGAGGAATTCCCTACCTGCCTGCAATATCCATGGGGGCCACCAGAGAGAATCTCTTTAGATATATTGCAAAATATCTGGAAATGTTTGAAAATATCTATGGCTACAAAAATATATATATATCTATATATCTATATATCTATATATATATATATATATATATATATATATACTGTATATATATATGATGGATAAAGGTGGTACACAAGGATGCATACCCATTGAGGGGGCTAATTAGGGTTATAAGGCCACGAGCCCAAAGGGTGAGTGGCTTTATTGTGCTAATTAGCCCCTGAGATGGGTATACTTCTGAGTGTTCTATCCCTACCCATTGTTCATTGAATATAATACATAAGAAAGTTATTGTTGTGGATATTCCATTTTTGATCACATTATGGCACCTGAAGGTCTGTTGCAGCAAGAAAGGAGTGGTGAGTAATGAGTGCAGGTAGAAGTTTGAGGGATTCTGGGTTTGGGAGAGTTTTGTGTGACTTTTGTGCCGGTTCTTTTGCAGTTTCTTATTTGGTTTGGCTCGCTTCTTAATGATGTGTTATTAGTGTTGTCCCACAGCAGTTAATGTAGTGTAGGTATATACTTTTTATTAGTGTAGGTATATAGCTTTAATTAGTATAGGCATATAGCTTTAATTTTTTAATTAGTGCAGGTTTATATTTTTAATTGATAGATTAGTCACAAGTATTTAATGAAATAAATGATGGCCTTTTCTGTGGGAAAAGTTCCCATCCATGTATTTTATATAAAAAACTTCATTAATGCACTAGTTAGGGTTAAAGCAACAAAAATAAGGAAATGTGGCATTAGAGTTTCCAACCCTAACGCCCCACCCTTCAGGCAGCAACAGGTGTGGGGTGTACCTTGGGGTTGTCATCCCTAACGCTCACCCCATTCCATGAGTAAATAAACTGAGATGGGTACAGTATATGAGAATGGGGTGAGCGTTAGTGTTGACATCCCCAAGGCACATCCCATGTCAGTTGCTGCCTGCAGCGTGGTAGTGGGGTGTTAGGGTTGGAAACCCTAATGCCACATTTCCTTACTTTTGCCACTTTAACCCTAACTAGTGAATTAATAATGTTTTTTGCAATTAATTTCCTTACTTTTTGAGATAGTGTAATCGTATCCTTATTTCCCTCTGGGCCCTGTGCTCCCATCACTCCGTGAGCGAATCCTTATTTGCCTGTTAAACAGATTATTGTATATGGGGCATTTAATAGCAGACATGCTGCTCACAACGGGAGAAGGGTGAAGGGGACTGAAATACTAATCTGCTTTAAAACAGTATCTTAATGGAGCACCTTATCGTTAGAAGCTTCCCCAATGATTCAGGACAGCTTTGCCATACCTTATAATACTACAGGAACCAATCCAGGCACTCATCTAGCAAAGCGTTCTAATTGATCTCTAGAATATGCCTTCAGAGGGAATGGTCTTTGCAATATGATCCATAGGAAGGGTAGCTTCACTCTTTTTTTTTTTCACACCTAAATAATGAAAACCAGTGGCTATAAGCATGAACATACAGTAACATTACCACACAACCAAGCAAAAAGGATTAAGTCACCACTGTTGCTAACAGGTCTGATGTAATTTAATCTGTGATATTTGGTATTTGAAGGAGCAGCCTGCATTTCAACAACCAACACCACTTTAGAATGGGGGGGAGGGGTTATTGGAATTAATATTAGAATTAATAAATGAAAATCATCTGGAGGGAAGAAGTAATTCATTAAATATATGGAGGTTTAACCAACCCCGGTTTCACCTTCACACAGACTGGAGTTGATCCTTAATATTTTCAAGTGACAAGGATTATATATCTGTCATCGAGGCACAGATCAGGAAGCATAGGAAAATCAAGAGCAGTTGTAAAATTCTCAACAAGTGATTTATTATTAAAAATAAAATAATAAAAAAAAAATGTTCAGTGTAACTAGTTACAAAGGCAGTATAAACAGAAAAAGTCCATCTGGGTTTCTTTTCAATTTCCAATCTCAGTCCCTGTGTTTCTCTCTGTCAAGAAATTGCAGCTCTGTTTTTATAAGTCTTTGCAACCCCCACTCGTTAAGAAAACAACATGCTTCTCACACAGTGTTCTTGTAAGTTTCAACAAGTGCAGCAAAAAGAACATTGTGACCCAGAGCTGACCTCTTGTTACAGCTTCTCAGAGAGTTTGCAAACAGGTTAACCCCTTGAGTTCCAAACAGCTTTTTGCAATCATTTCAACAGTATAATTATATAACAGTAAAACTGTATACATTTCTAAATAAAGAGATCCCAGTATCAGTTACATTTCCACATAATGATTCACATATATTTTTATACCAGCAGATTTGTAAGGAGGGAGAAAAGACAGAACAGCAAGAGAAGGTAGAGAGAGGCAGAGAATTTTAAGACCATTGGGGTGATCAAGTCCTAGGTCTCACGAGACAATTTGGTTGCGCAACCAGACAGAGATGAGTCAGAAAAGGAGAGAATAGAACAGATCCTTGCATTTAAACTCTTTCTCCAGAACAACTGGGACAGTGCCCTATTCAACCCTGTCACAGTATCCCACCAAATTAAATGGAGCAAACCATGGCTGCAGCACACCCTCACCCCACCACAAGTATCAGCTGGTTTCATTGTAGAGCAATGTACACATTCCTAGGTGTAATATTTGCATGACATTTGTGAATTAAAAAAAAATCTCCACTGACCCAGTTTAAGCCACCTTGCACTGTTGCTGTGTGTGTGTGTGTGTGTGTGTGTGTGTGTGTGTGTGTGCATTTGTTTGTTTGTGAAACTGTGTACCTAACTATGTGCATCCTGTAAAACTCAAGATACAATGGCCAGCAGGGCAACAGCAACTGATGCATTGAGACTCCTTCGTGCAATACTATACGGAACACTTGGGCACTGCAGGAACAAAAGGAGCACAATAAATGCCAACTACTTATGAAAATGACACTTCCATCAAGTAGTATAGCACTGCAAAACCCACTGCTGCCCTACTTTGTGAAAATAATTTTATTCAGGTCTGGTCTTAACTTTTGACCATGTTGACTCAACTGGACTACAGTACATTAAGGGTGCAATGTGGGGAAGAAAAAAGGCAAACTGAGGGTGAAAGCTGTCATTTTCATACTTCAAGACAATATAGCAATACAAAGTATGGGGCCGATGGAGGCACCTCAGTTTTATGCACCAACAGCACCTCGCAATATCTGGGCCATTATTGCATCTGAGTAGAATCTCAAACTAATTAAGATTTGAGAAATGCACATTCAGTGACTGCTACTGCTCTACTTATTGGTAATGTAATCACACATAGTATTTGACGAGATATTATGGGTGGGCTTTATGTTTACCTAGACTACACTGATGCAGCCAGGGTCACACAGTGCCCACTGGAGTCTACACAGTTAGGCAATTAATGCGTTCCATTCATTCATTCTCCTTCAACCTCTGGCATACTGAGGCATCTCTGAGATCAGCTGCCTTAGGTTTCAGTTGTGTTTTGGTTTTTTTCTCAAAAAAAAGAGAGAGATAGTTAGAGAAATATTGGTTTCTTCCATCCACAGGGCTACAATTATTTGCTCACTTTTTTTAGCTGGCTTTAAGAAAATACTGTTGCTGAGAGCTAGAAAGCCCACCACTGCAATGTACAAGCTTAAAATGCTGCTAATGCTCTAGTGCACAAAACATACTCTAATCATCTTTATTTACAATACGGAGAGCAATTTCCTACTTTTTACTGCAGGAGATGTGGTGCTATGCTATGCTACCTATCACTGGCCATGCCACCTGAAGCTCATTCTTGAAACTTGAGGAGTGTGAACCTGTCTGTTATCTGGAGTCCTTTACTAGATGACCAACAGTGGCCCACCACATGCACACACCCTAGTTTATAACAAACAAAACAAAATTCACACTAAAGAGAAACCCCAACAATGCAACAAATACACAACGGCTATAGTAATGCATTGCATGCATAACATGGGGTGTACTGGGGGCATGAGGTCGTGGGTGCTGAGTGGGAAGTGGGAGTGGGGGAGTCAGATCAGCAAGGGACCATTTTCTTTTCTGCAGGTTTAAAAAAATATTGAGGGATGGGCTTCTTTATTTTAGACTGGGACAGTGATCAGAGGGTGTAGGGTGCCATTAGAAACCAGGGAAAGACAAAAACAATTTGGGGATGGTGATCAGAGGGTAGGGGGTGCCATTAGATACCAGGGAAACACATTACATAAATAAAGGGATGGCAATGGGGGGCACCACTAGACAATAGGGAAATGATAACTCTGTGCTCACCCTGCAACCCACAGCATGAGTTCCAGCTGCAGCTGTAGAAGTCAAGAACATCCCGCTGTGTTTTTTTTTTTTACCACTCCATATCTTAGAAATCATACAAGATACCATCATGAAATGTTTCACATTTTGAGACTCTGGCAGCCTGACCGCACATGCCAAATATTGGACTATTTCATCAGAGTACACTAAAGTTATTAAGGTGCAAAAATTGGGGTTTAACATAGAAGTGTTAATCCAACCCTAACTATAGGGGTGCAACCGCACTGCTATAATATATACAAATTGCATTAATGCTCTAGTTAGGGATAAAGCCATAAAAGTAGGGAAATGTGGCATTAGGGTTTTCAAAGCTAACACCCCGCACCCATCAACAGATGTCTGGGGTGTGTCTTGGGGTCGTTGGCCCTAATGTTCACCCCATTCCATAAGTAAAAAAGCTGAGGTGCATACAGTATAGGAGAATGGGGTGAGCGTTAGGGCCAATGACCCCAAGGCACACCCCTGACACCTGTTGGTGTGTGCAGGGTGGGTGTGGGGGGTTTGCTTTGAAAACCCTAATGCCACATTTCCCTACTTTTGTGGCTTTATCCCTAACTAGCTCATTAACACAGTTTTTTGCAATTTATTTCCTTACTTTTTGAGATAATATAATTGTATCCTTATTTGCCTGTGGGAGCACAGGACCCTCTTGGCCCTGCACTCCCATCCCTCCATAGATGCATATATGTATGTAGCTATGGAAGGGCAGGGCCTCCAGGCCCTGTGCTTCCATTTATAAGACAACAGTGACCAAATTACCATCATAGCCATCTTATTACCCTGCCTCATGTACCCAATACAGAAAATGTTCAAATCCCCACCAAAATGTAATTCTGCTCAACTGCAATGTCATTCCATGCCACAGGTACAAAAACATATTTTGGGCAGGATTTGAAAAATGACAGCTGTGAGATACATGAGGTGGGGGTAATAAGAAGGCTATGCTGAAAATCTGGGGTTGAAAATTTAAAAATGTCCAAAGATACAGTACAAGCAAGCGTAGTGAAACTACAATGAATAGTCAAAACTTTGGCATTTTTTCATATTTTGACCCCAGATTTTCAACATAGTCTTCCTATGACCTCGCCTCATAAATCCCATAGCTGAAAATGTTAAAATCCATGCCAAAACACTATTCCATGCCACAGGTGCGAAAACAAGTTTCGGACAGGATGTGAAAAATGACAGCTGTACTGTTCATGAGGTGATGTGAAAAACTGGCTATGTTTAAAATTTGGAGTCAAAATATTAAAAATTACCAAAGTATGTGTGGCATAGAAAAATGTCAACAAGCACCATCCTCAAGTTATTGTTAGGACTTCACCACCTTAACATGGTTTTTGAGAACCCAACCACATGAACACTGATGGTGAAATTTGGTTTTTCCGTCCTGAAAGGTGACTTTGTGCAGTGAATGTGAAATCACCTTCCGGGCCTAATTAACAAAATGACAGTTGCAGTGTTCATGAGGTGGGGTCCCAAAAAGGCCAGGCTGAAAATTTGGAGAAAAAATTCCTAACAATGGCACTTACCTTGATTCCTCAGTTCACTTTTCGGCTTTGAAAAGTGCAGACATGTCTCGGTCCACAGAAGATGGCAGCCTATGACCTCCGGTAGTAAGTATAGGGTAAGGTGTGTGTGTATGTGTGTGGAGTGGTGAGTGCTCAGTGGGAGGGGGATGGCGGGAACAACTAGGGATCATTTTCTTTTTTCACCACCCTCCACAGACCAACAGGCATCGGGGTGTGTCTTGGAGTTGTCGGGTCCAACTCTCACCCCATTCTCCTATGATGTTCCATTTCAGCTTCCGTACACATGTAATGGGGCGAGAGTTAGGGCCGACAACTCAAAGGTGCACCCCCGAAGATTGTTGGTCTGTGGAGAGTAGTGGTGGGGTGGTAGGGTTGGGTGTGGGGAGGTATTAGGGTCTCAACCCTAATGCCTCATTTCCCTACTTTTGTTGCTTCAACCCTAACTGATTCATTAATGAAGTTTTTGTTGCAATATATATATATATATATATATATACGATACAGGGCATGTGGTTGTGCTCTGATATATACTTGCCTTGGTGTGTGTTGTGACACCACCCAAGATGTGCGTATATCAGAGCAATACTGAACGCCCTGTAGTGGATTATCTATCTTTTAAAATGGCCACAAATACTAAAGTACTTCCTGTCTGGCACTGGCACAAATTATAGTGTTTTTGTTTTACAGTGGGTGATCTGGTTGTTCCTGGGATGTTCCTAATAGATTTAACTGATAGCTGATTGTTATCTGCTTGATTTTGCCATGATTTTATGGTTGTAAAGAAGAAATGATTAAATATGAATTTACCTGGTTGATCCTGCTGTTTTTCAGACTATGTTCCATTAAATTACTGTCACTTTGATGTACTAATGTAGCGTGACCGAGCTGTGTTCACCGTAGTAAAGGATATGGTGGCAAACCTTTTAAATAAGGCTGGTTTTGCTGAAAAGGTATGTAAATTCTGTTTTTTATTTTAAAATAAGTGAGGATTTTTTTTTGTGAAAGAAGACCTCGGTTGATTAAATCACTTTCACTTTCATAGGAATGCAGCATGACCGAACAGGTTCATTGCAGTAAAGGGCATGCTGGCAAGCCTTTTAAATGAGGGCCATTTTGCTGAAAACTTATGCAAAGTCCGCTTTTTATGTTAAAGTAAGTGAAGTTAGTATTTAAGAAGCTGCTGACTGTAGAATTAGGACGGCGAGCGAGTTCGTGGCTTCAGAAGAGCAGATGCAAGCTGGAGTGAGCATTGTTATAGCAACAGTCCCTCATGCTTGTGTCTACTGTTCTGAAGCCACTGACTTGCTTGTTCTCCTCGCTCTACAGTCAGCGACCTCTTAGGAACTAACTTCACTTACTTTAACAGGTAAATATATATCGCTAATGGTCACTGGATCCGATCAGCGCAGTCATGGTAAAACATTTCCTGACTGCAGGCCTCTGAAAAAAACTTGCCAAATGATATAAAACCATGGATTTTAAGGTAAAATATTATATTATTCAAAGGGACTCCCTTTGGGTTACACTTGCATGGGAGGGGTTTTGGAAAAGGTGCAAGCCAGAAAACACCGTTTAGGTATCCTTTAACATTTGAGTGGTCACAATAATCAGTGCCAAGTAAGTGCTCAGAAAAGCTGCCATAAGCTATGAATTACCGTCTGTTTGGAATAATCTCCAAAACACCCTTAGGCTCTCCAATTACGTATCTCTGAATATCGCCAAATCCCTAATAAGCAAGAAAGGGGGAGTAGAGGTACAGTGGGAGAGCCTCAAGAGAGCCATAACGGAGGCAATAAACCTTTGTGTGAAGCCAGTGAACAAAGCCAGAAGAAAAAGAAAAACCATTATGGTTTTCAAAAGAAGTGGCAGGGAAGGTTAGAGAGAAAAAACTGACATTCAGGAAATACAAGGAAATGCAAGGGAAGGAACACAAGGAACTGTATCAGGCAAAGCAGAGGGAGGCGGGTAAAGCAGTCAGAAGTGCAAAGGCAAAAACAGAGGAAAGGATAGCCTAGACAGTGAAGGAGGGGGACGAAACCTTCTTCAAGTACATAAGGAAAGAAGAAAGGCCAAGGGAGGGATAGTGAGGCTTAATAAAGGGGGGGGGGGGAGTTGGGGAATGGGGACCTGGAGAAGACTGAGATACTGAACGAATACTTTTGCTCAGTATTCACAAAAGAAGGGGAGGAGGATGGACTGATATTAGTAAGTAGACACACATAGGAAAGAGGGGTGGACACCAGTCCATTCACAGAGGAGAGAGTCTTAAAGGAACTCTTGAAACTGAAGGTGGATAAGGCAATGGGGCCAGACAGGACACATCCCAGAATACTAAAAGACTCAGAGAGGTGATACTGTCACCACTGACAGCCCTATTCAACAAATTATTGGAGGAGGGAGTAGTACCGGAGGACTGGAGGAGGGTGAACGTGATACCCCATCACAAGAGTGGGAGCAAGGTAGAAGCAGGTAACTATTGACCAGTCAGTTTGACCTCAGTGGTGGGAAATCACTGTTAAAGAAAAGGACTGCAGAATATCTAGAAGCCAGTGAGGCACAGGATCCAAGGCAACATGGATTCAGAACAGGAAGGTTGTGTCAAACGAATCTGATAGATTTCTTTGACTGGGTGACAAGTGTAGTAGATCATGGAGGGGTGGTGGACATGACCTATCTAGATTTTAGCAAGGCATTTGACACAGTCCTGCACAATTCAATTCAATTTGGCTTTATTTATAAAAAGTGCTATTCACACTGATCATAGCGCTTGTACAATAAACACACAATAAATATTTTACTTAAAAACATAAAAACTACTCAAACGGTACTGCAGCAAAAATCAGTAATCTAGAAAGGCAAGGTCAAACAGGTGCATTTTTAGAGTGGTCTTAAAGCTCTCCACCATCAGGCACTCTCATATCCGACAAGGTAGAGAGTTCCACAGGGTGGGGACCGCAAATGCAAAAGCCTGGGCCCCAGATGTCTTCAACTGAACCTTGGGACCCTCTGGCAATGCTTTGTCGGCGGAGCAGAGTGGTCAGATGGGGCAGTAGGGATGCAAGAGCTCTTGCAGGTAACTCAGACCCTGTCCATGTAGAGCTTTAAAGGTCAGCAAACCGACCTTAAAGGTGATTTGCCACTGAACTGGCAGCCAGTGCAGTCTGCACAGAACAGGCGTGACATGACTAGATTGAGACAGCTCGGTCAACAGCCTGGCTGCCACATTTTGCACCAGCTGCAGGTGGCAGATATCAATCCCAGGTAGCCTAGGTACAGGGAGTTACAGTAGTCAAGGTGGGAGGTCACAAAGGCGTGGACCAAAGTAGGTAGGTTGCCAGGTGGAACAAGAAGGTGCTTAATCTGGGTGATATTCCTCAGGTGTTAAAAAGAGGACTTGATGACAGCTGACACCTGAGAGAGCAGCATCAGCCCATCATCAAGGATAATGCCCAGATTCTGCACCCATTCAGAGGTCAGCATCCTGCTACTACCAAGCCAAAGCCCAGAGGCAGAACCAGCCACCAATCCCTCTACCCGATGGCCTGGATCCACCACCAGAACCTCGGTCTTATCTGGATTCAACCTCAACCAGTTGGCATTCATCCAGTCTTGAATCTCGGTGAGGCAGATGTTAAACACTAAGATCGCACTATCCTGCTCAGGCACAAAGGACAGGTAAAGTTGAGTATCATCTGCACAGCAGTGAAAATCCAACCAATACCACCTTTAAATGTCTCCCAATGGCAGCATGTACGCAGCAAACAACATGGGTGACAGCACAGAGCCCTGTGGTACCCCACACAGCAGAGAGAATGAGTCAGAGGAATAAATCCCCGACACCACCCTCTGAGATCTGCCAGTGAGGAAAGAACGGAACCATCTGAAGACTGTACCCAACATGCCACAGATCAACCGCAGACACTCTAGCAACACCACATGGTCCACGGTGTCAAATGCTGCAGAGAGATCAAGAAGAACCAAGATGGAACAGCTCTTCCATTCCCTCGCTATCAGGAGATCATTGAACTCCTGAACAAGGGTAGTCTCCGTGCTATGCCTCTTCTGAAATCCCGACTGGAGAAGACATAGATATCATGGATGGTAAGATGATTCTCCCGCTGCAGCATGACCACCTTCTCAATAACCTTCCCCACAAAGGGGAGGTTAGAGACTGGACTGTAGTTGGCAGGACAGTCTGGGTCGAGAGAAAGTTTCTTAAGGAGGGGCATCACCATTGCCTTCTTCAGAGAGTCTGGAAATTCACCTGTCTCTAATGAACACCGGAAGATCTCCGTTAGGACTGGGCTGATGATTTCAACACACACCACAAGGAGGTGGGTTGGGCCTGGGTCCAAACTGCAGCAGGTTGGCCACATACTCTGGACAATCTGCATGACATTTACAATCTCCAACCGGTCAATGTCAGACCAGTCAAACCGAGGAACTGTAACCTCCCACTAACCACCGCCACCCCCATTGGAACTAGCCAGTTGGATCTCAGACCTGATGTTGGCCACCTTATCAGCAAAGAATCGAGCAAACTCATCACACTTTTCCTGTGAAAATGCTCTCAGAATCTGCAGACAGGTTGGATTGCACAGTCTGTCCACAGTTCAAATGAGCTGAGCTGGTCGATTCTGTACTGCGGCTATCTCCCTGGACAGGAACTCTGCCTTCTTATGAGAGATGGCCGATTGATGTTCCCTATAATGGTCCACCAATCTAAGTTTGTCAGCATCAAGGCCCAATTTCTGCCAGCGATGCTCCAACCATTGTCCCACTCGCAGCAACTCCCTCAAAGTCCCATCAAACCAAGTAGACTGAGGGCAAAGGGTGAGGGGACAAACGTGGACAGGAGTGATGGAATCCAGTCACAGCCCTATTATAGGCTAGCAACAGATTGTCTGGACCCATGCTTGCATTGGTAATACCGATACTCCAGCACCACCATCAGACCATCAGGGGTCAAACCCCTTGAAGGCGGTACCGGACCATCTCCACAGGGGCAGGTCTATTGGGGGGAGCTCGGAAATTGAATCTTATAGGGTGATGGTCAGACCACCTGACTGGCTCCACCACCATATTGAAGGTCTTCATACCCAATAGAAAGACCAGGTCCAATGAGTAACCACAATTATGTGTCACAGAGGCAAGCACCTGTGTGAGGCCCGAGTTCATAAGTCGGAGGAAGTCCTGACCAAACTGCGAGAGTTCATTGTTGACCCAGGCATTGAAATCACCCAGAATGATCAATCTGTGGGATTCTAGTACCATGTCGGCAACGAAGTCCGATACTTCCTTCAGAAATTGCTTCTTGCCCCTGGGTGAACGGTAGACGAGAAGAATCCTGCACCCCACACCTGTGACAAGAGTACACTCAAACAATTGGGTCTCCCCAACTGGCACAGCTACAAGAGGTTAGTAAACAAGTTGGGAAATCTGGGAGTAGGTCCCACGGTGGTAAACTGGGTCAGAAATTGGCTTAGCAACAGGACTCAGAGGGTAGTGGTAAACGTAGTTCAATCTGAAGAAAGGTAGGTAACCTGCAGTGTGCCACAGGGTTCAGTGCTGGGGCTGGTCCTCTTTAATGTCTTTATAAGTGTGGCTCTTTGCAGATGAAACCAAGATCTGCAACAGGATTGACACTCCGTGGGGAGGGAGTGGAGTAAATGAGAGACTTAGGCAAGTTGAAGGTGTGGACAAGAGTGTGGCAGCTCGGATTCAATGGCAAGAAGTGCAAAATCATGCACTTGGGGAACAAAAATCCAGGGGAGGAATATACAGTGTGGGAGGGGGGTACCAACTGTGACACTTGGACAGCTGGTTCTGATTGTTCTATGATTTTGTAATATAAAAAATGTGTTATTGAGTGTCTCTCATGAGACATCCTGTGCTCCTGGGATAACCCCTCCCAGGTTTCAGTTCAAAGGAGAATGTGTTAAACAGAAGATCTCTGTGATGTGATTAACTTCCAAGAACTCACATTGTATAGCCTTGTTTAGGATATATGTTAACCTGAAAGCCAGGAGATAATTAAAGACTAGAGAGACATAATTAAGGGTCTCCTGTTTATCTGACTTAATTGTAGCTGACCAGCTGCAAGGAGGGATAGTAAACTTTTATGACGTTTCAGAGGAGTTGCAATTTATGACCTTCTGCCTTTGAAGTGTGGAACTAGGAACTGCTCAAAGATCAAGGAGGAGCAGGAAACCGCTCAAGATCAAAGAAGTCATTTGGGGAATGAGTTTTTGCTGATATCACCTTATTTAATATACCTCCTGAGTGATGGGACATTCTGTGTGTATTCATTTTTATATTTTACAGGGAGGAACTAGGTGACATCATGGAAGGGGCAGGTTTAGAGACCGTTTAACTGTATTCTGTATTTCCACTTAGAACCCATTCCTGTTTGAACTCTCTTGAAACAACAGCTACCTAAAGCACTGTAAGAAGGTATACATTAGATAGAAAAGTCTAACTGTATGTTGGTAGGAAATTGCACTTTAAACCTTGTTCTTTTAAGTGATTGTATGCTTTGTGATACTGTATATTGTTCTGTATTTATATTTTACATATTTTTATTCATTTTAAGTAAAACCTCTTATTTTAAAGAGACTGACACTATCTTCGAAATTCTTTTGCCTGTGAGGTACCGATGGTTAAAGTTGACACTGTTCATAAGCTTAATGGTATACCAAACTGGGAAAAGGTAAAAATGTATCTAAGGTCTTTCATAGAGTTTTTAAGGGTTCATTTTGTATACCTGGTTAGGTGCCCATAGGCAAAAGATATTTGGCATTCCCTGAAGAGCAGAATTATCTGAGCCTGTATATTTGGGTACAATAGCAAGAGGTTCACAGTTTGAATCCCTTCAGAACTTGAGACCAAAGGTGATTCAGACCCACAAAACAGACAAGAGGATTACCCTGTTCTGTTACCCTGTTCACAATACTGCGCTCGGAGGTTGGCACTGTGGGAGAGAGGGCCTGACCTGCTGAGTGGGGTTGTGACAGATTGCTTGGCAGCGGTGTGCATAATTTTGGTAATACAAGCTTTTATTGTTCAGTGTGTCAGCTTAATACTGTCAGCTCACTTGCAAAACAAGGCAGTGATTTTTTTTTAAAAGGACACAGAACTATATCATTTGACTTACAGTCAAGTTCCTACCTGTTTTATTTTTTTTTAAAGTGCAAGTTAGAGTAGCCGTAGTTAGGGAAGAAGATGGCTTCCAGCTACAATGGGCACACTGTAGACTACTTAAAGCAGTTGTGCAGGGACAGAGGAGTCCTGTATGAGGTGAAAGCCACCAAGCAGAACCTCATGGATGCCCTGATGATAGCAGATGCACAGAGCATCGAGTCACAGACAGTAACTGTAAGGGACTGAACCTAGGAGCCAGTGCAGTGTCCATATCCGATGAGGAGGGCAACAGGGCCAGTGCCAGTGAAGGGCCACAGCAGCAGGGGAAGGTCACCAGTATTCTGGAGTCAGAAGTACTCAGGCTGCAGATTGAGTTGTGCAGAATGGAGCTGGGGTTCCAGGAGAAGAGGGGACGAGAAAGTCAAGAGGCAGAGTGGGAACAGCGGGAGGCTGAGCATGAGGAACATGAGCTCCAGCGAGCTGCAGAGGACACGAGGGAGCAAGAACGGCAAGAGATGGACTGTGAACAGCAAGAGGCGGACTGTGAGGAGCATGAGCGCCAGAGGAGACATAAACTGGAGATGCTACGACTCCAAACACCAGCACCAGAGCAGGTAAGTGGCTTGAGTTTAACTGGGACTACAGGACTGGGTTACAAATTGAATTCCAAATTGATAGCCGAATTTAAAGAGGGGGAGGATATGGATGCCTTTTTAAATTCCTTTGAAAAAGTTTGTATTCAGGCTAAAATTCCTAGGGAGTCCTGGAGCTTCCAGCTATCCCCGCTACTTACTGGGAAAGCTTGGGATGCATTGGGTCAAATGGACAATGAGGACAGTAATGATTACAGCAAACTTAAAGCTGCACTGTTAACATTTGTTTAATTAACTGCTGAATCATACAGAGCTAAATTCTGTAAGCTCAGGAGATGCCCTGACATGAGCTATGAGGAGTTAGCCACAAAACAACGTCAGTTTTTTAAATGTTGGTGGGAAGGAACTGAAGCAAACTCTGTAGATAAAATTGAAAATGTGATTCTGTTAGAACAGTTTTTCAGGGTGTGCCCAGCAGAGCTGAAAACCTGGCTGCAGGACCGTGTAAAAGGCTGTTGGATAACAGATGGACACATACACTGATTTTCCAGTTGCAAAAGATCAAATGTTATTTATTAAATATTTACCGAACAAAATAATAGCGGACTGTTTCATCAAATAAATAAAACATAACCAAAAATCAGCTTTGATTCAGCAAAATTCAAAAGAAGGTTAAGAATACAGCAGATCTAGCAGTAACTAGCCTGTACAGGTGTTTCCCTTACAACACCCTACTTGAATCTGAAGAATACCTTTACCTGAACTGAATATAAAGAGGGCAGGGCCTCTGATAGGTCTACCTTCTCTGTCAATCAATTCAGGAATATAACTTTTTATTATAGATTGCCTTAATACTAACATACTAATTGCCAGCAGATTGGGCCTTACAGCCTATCGAGTCTGCTCGAACCTCAGATCCCTAGTTGAGTGCCGAGGCCCTCCCCCCCTTGTGTTCCAGAAACCCCTATCATCCATCCCCACCCCCTGGGCCAGGCCATCATCTGATACATCTGCTTTCTGTGTCTGTCCCACCCTCTCTTGAAGCCCTCCACTGTGGATCTCTGAACCAGCTCCCCAGGCAACGCATTCCAAGGGTCCACCACCCTCTCAGTGAAAAACCTCCTCCTCTTTTCCCCCCTCACCCTTCCACCTTCCAACTTCAAACCATGCTCTCTGGTGATACCTCCCCACTTTAGTCTAAAGATCCCCTCCATGTTTACCCTATTTATTCCCTTGAGGTACTTGAAGACCATGTCCCCCCTGTCTCTCCTCTCCTCCAATGAAAACAGGCAGAGCTCCTCATGTCTGTCCTCATACGTCAAATCCCCATGTCCTCATATCATCTTAGTTGCCCTCCTCTATACCATCTCCAGGAGCTGTATGTCCATCTTCAAGTGTGGTCCCTAGTACAGTACACAGTACTCAAGGTGCGGTCTAACCAGTCCATTGTACAGCGGCAGAATCACTTCCCCGCTCCTAGAGGTGATCCCCTTACGATGCATCCCATTATCCTGTTTGCCTTGCTAGCTGCTCTCCTGCACTGCTCAGAGTTATTCATACATGCATCCACCATGACCCCTAGGTCTTTTTCCCCTGTTGAGGCCTCCAGTGCCTCCCCTCCCAGGGTGTACCTGTGTTTAGGGTTTCCCCACCCAAGATGTAACACCTTGCACTTGGTGATATTGAAATTTAATTTCCATGTGTGAGCCCAGCTTTCCAGGTTGTCCAGGTCCCCTTGCAGGGCCAACCTCCCCTCTTCCCCCTCAACTACTGCTTCCATCTTGGAGTCATCAGCGAAGAGACTCATTTCACACCCTATACCCTCCCTGATGTCCAATACGTATGCATCAAACAGGATCGGATCCAGGATGAGGCCTGTGGTATCCCACTACCGACCTCTCTAGGGTTCGAGAGCTCCCCACTGACCACTACTCTCTGGATGCGACCAGCTTGCCAGTTTTCAATTCATCTGACCATCAAAGGGCCTACTCCCAACCCTGTGAGTTTCTCCACCAGACCATTCCGGGGGACAGAGTCAAATGCCTTGCTGAAGTCCAAGAATAATACATCCACAGGCTTTCCCCTGTCCAGTTCTGATGTTACCCATTCATAGAACTCCACAAGATCAGTTTGACATGATCTACCTGGCACAAACCCATGTTGCCGACTATCCAGACCTCCTACCTCCTCCAAGTACACCCCCAATCGTTCCTTTAGTATACTCTCCATTAATTTTCCCACCACCGAGGTCAAACTGATGGGTCTATAGTTACCTGGTACTTCCCTTGACCCCTCTTTATGGATTGGCACCACATGTGCCTCTTGCCAATCTCTAGTTACCCTCCCTGTTTCAAGTGACCTGTTGAAGAGCTCTGCCAGGGGTGCAGCCAGTATGTCCTCCAATTCCCATAGTACTCTCGGATGAATGCCATCCGGCCCAGGAGATTTATCTTTCTTCAGGGCCTTGAGGGCTAACCACACCCTTTCAGTGGAGATAGCATCATCCATCCCCTCCACCTTACTGGTCTTTTTATCCTTATCCTGATGTGACACCCTTGGGGTACCTGTCCCTCCCTCTTGCTCCATTTCTGTTGCTCCCCTGATCCCACTCACTACTGCTTCTATATCCCCATCATGCCTTGCTTTGTAGATATCCCATCCCCCTCCCTAGTGAACACAGAGGCGAAGTACTTATTTAATACCTCTGCCTGATCCCTCGCCTCTTCCACCCACCCTCCTTCTGATCTCAATCTGCTGAGATGGCCCTTAGTTTTTCTCTGCTCCCCAATGTACTGGAAGAACCCCTTTTCCCCTCCATGTATCCCCTGTGCCAGCCATTGCTCTTTACTGGACTTTGCCCCCCTCACCATCCGGGTGACTTTTCTAGATGCAAGATGGTACATTTCCTTTTCCCTATCCCCTCTTGTTGTTTTATATTTTTTGTAGGCCACCTTCTTTTCTCTGACCACTACCCGAACCTCACTGGACCACCAGCATGGTTTATGTGACCTTGCTCTCTTACGTTTCACCTTAGCGCAGGTCCTGACTGCCTCATGAAGTCCCTGTTTTATGACCTCCCATCTCTTTTCCACATTTGTCATTGATGTAATCCCCTTCAAGTGATCCTTGAGAATATTTCCCATGCCCACAAAGTCTGCCCCCCTGAAGTCCACTGCCAGTGTCCTAGATCTCTCCCCCCTACCCCCATGCTTATTTGACACCAGACAGTATTGTGGTCACTCCCAGTCATCTGCTGTGGGGATCTGGAAGTAATAAGAGACTTACAAATGAATTCAGTCTCCCCCACAACTATTGGTTTAAATGGGTATGAATAAAGGAACAAATTTTACTTCCCAGTAATGTTTCCTCTTCTGCTGAGATGTAAGCCATCCCAGCAAAAGAGGGATGGATAATCATTGAATTCTTCCCAATGTGTTAGACACAGGATATCCTGTCTAAGGCAGAATTTATGGAGCCATTCATTTATGGCTTTTATTTTTTTGGACATGAAATGAGTGGCTCTTGGGACAGGAAGAATCTCCGAGAAACAGATACTGCAACCTCTGTCCTCTAGTATGTTGTAAAGTGTCACATAATCCTGCTTCAACTGATCAATAGGTGTTCTGTTAATGTCGTTGGTCCCACAATGAATAACCACAAGGGGGTTAATCCCTCCCTGAGATAAGATAGTCTTAGCCATTAATGTTAGGTCAGAAACCTTTGCCCCCCGATAACTGGACCAAGTTCTGTTAGTTTTATCGGGGTTACATATAATACGATCAGTAAATTTAATTAGAGAATCGCCCAGAACAAATATCTGTCTGTTCTGTGGTACAAGTATAGACTGACTGTCATGCTGAACAATAGGGGTAGGAACATGTTTTGATTGTAAAGGTTCATTAAAAGGTTCAGTGGGCACAGAAATAGGGGAAAATTTGTTGTCTTTTTCCGGTAGTTTAATTCTTAATTTGGGAACATGTGAGACAGGAATGTCAGGTGAACAAGGTTCATCATTATTTAAGTAAGTTAGGGGGTGATAAGAATTGTGCAGGGGTAATGTAGGGATATTGATGGTAGTACACCCATCTGTCCCCGAGGGTAATGTAGAATTGTTGGTAGTGGTACACCCATCAATCCCTGAAATTAGTGTCCCTTCCTCACAGATGGAAAATATTTTATCCTGAATAGTGGGTTCAGATCTAATGATAGCAGGAGTAGAACTAATAAGAGTGTCCCTACTGGGAGAAACACAGCAGGTTGGGGGAACTAAATCGTGTCCCCCAGCTGGTTTCTCAGATGAAACAACTGATGCATCAATGTCTAATAAAATGGACATTTGATCAATGTAGTCCTCCAGTGCTTCTGTTTCAGTATTATTAGTTCTGATAGTAAGACGTTTTATGTCTTCCTGCAATGTTGTAACAAGCTGGCATTTTGAACATATGAAATTGGGTGCTTGTTTCCCAATGGCATACATTTCACAGGAAGTACAACAATTCTTGGCCTGTTTCATTTCTGAATTTAAAAGGTGGTCCTTACTGTTTATTCAATTAGGGACCCAGTAGCAAAGTTCTTGTTTGTTCGTTAACCTCTGATGTCCCGGTCCTGGTACCTCCGTGACACGGAGACATGGGCTGGGACGCTACGTTCTACGCGCTGCTCATTGCCATAGTGCCAGTGTATATGTAGTAGGATAACCAGAAGTGAAGGTTAGGTCAGTGCCTTGGGGAGATCAACAATAGGATGACCTCCAATTGTTTGTGTCTCAACCCAGGAATGATAGAGGTTATGACTGTCAAACCAGGTCAGCATGGGTCAGTGATGGTGGGTGGTTTGATGACACTTCCTTTGTTGGGCAGCCAATCACCCAGAGCTGTGGATGCAGTAAAGAATTTGGGTGTTGTTTTGTACTGTAAGCTGACACTAGAACAGCAGGTGTCAGTGGTAGCCTGAACTGGCTTTTACCATCTGCATAACATCACCTGAATCAAACCACATTTGGCATCAGCTGATCTGGTGATGATAATCCACGCCTCTGTCACCTCTAGTGTAGACTACTGCAACACTCTATATTCAGGGTTATATGGAGGTTTGATGCAATGCCTGCAGCTGATCCAGAATGCTGCAACCTGGGTGATTACTGGAACGTCTCGGAGTGACCACATTACGTCGGTCCTATGTGTTCTGCACTGACTGCATGTGCAGTGGTGTATCATCTTTAAGCTATGCTTGATGACTTTTAAGGCCCTACAGGGTACGGTTCAGGTCCTGACTACCCAGAAGATCTCCTGGTTGTTTACCACCCAAATCTCCCCCTCCTCTGCTCTGATGTGGGCTTACTTGTTGTCCCCAACTCCTTTTTGAAATAGTCTGAGGACAATGCATTTGGCATGACAGCTCAATTGCTGTAGAACATGTTACCTGGTACTGTTCACTCAGCCCACACAGTGTAGGCCTTAAAGCCACTTTAAAAATGTGTCTGCTCTCTTTAGCATTCCCAGATAACTTTTTTGTGGTTAATTGTTTTTATTAAAATTTTAAAAATGCTCAGTATGCTTAAGAATGCAAATATATCCCAACAATTCATTGTCACTAACATAAAACACTGGTCTAGATATTTCAGAAATGAATTGTGTATGCATCATTACATTAATACGGTATTCAATGCATGTTTGTATAGACTGGTGTAAAATAGGCATTGAGCTAACCTAGTTCTAGGCTTGACACAGGGTTTCCTGTGTAGAGGGGATCTCTTACAGCCTTCATTCTCTAAGGCTTGGTTATGGCTCAAGACACTGTACAAGTAATATAAAATAAAATAAGATCATACTGTCACAATCGTACTCCGCACGACAGGGAAGGCAAGGACGCCACTCAGGGAACTCCCATAGTAGATTATGTCCTTAGGTTTAGGGAATGGCTGAAGAAGCTTATGGGGACAGCCCAGAGCAACCTGGCAGCTGCCCAATGAAAACAAAAGGTGTAGTATGACCACCGAGCCAGAACTCGTTCGTACACTGCGGGTGAGGAAGTCATGGTCCTAATCCCAGTCTGGAAAGACAAGCTGCAGGCCAAGTGGGCAGGACTGTACAAAGTAGTCAGATGGGTAAATGACATAAACTATATTATAGAGTTACCTGACAGGAGACATACACAAAGAATGTACCATGTCACATGATGAAGCCATATGTTAATAGGGCTGACATGGTGTTTGCAGTGTGTAGTCCTAGGGAGGGGGACAGACGATGGAGATCCCCTTCTGGACTTGCTGGAAGAAAGCAAGTGGGAGTCCTCTGTGGAGGCAATTAAAATGTCACCCCAGTGACCCTGGACCAGATCCAGGAAGTAAGGGAGGTTTTAGCAGATTTTGCCCCACTGTTTAGCGTCAAGCCTGGACTAACCCCCTTAGCGACGCACAATGTGGAGACAGGGACGCAGGTGCCCATAAGGTGGACAGAATATCGGGTGTCAGAGGCTGTCCAAAAGGACATTAGGAGGGAGGTGGAGGAAATGCTGGATTTATGGGTAATGCAGAAATTCCACAGCCTCTGGGTCTCACCCGTAGTCCTTGTTCCCAAGCCAGATGGCTCTGCTCATTTTTTGTGTGGACTATCATGGACTCAATGCAGTGACGAAGTCAGATGTCCACCCAATGCCATGGATGGATGAACTCCTAGACAGGTTGGGAGGGGTGACATACCTTACAACTATTGACCTGACAAAGGGGTATTGGCAGGTACAGTTAACTGTCAGAGCTAGGGAGAGGTCAGCCTTCATCACTCTGATAGTGATGCCTTTCGGAATGAAGAATGCCCTGGCCACTTTCCAAAGGTTGGTGAACCAGGTGTTAAATGGTGCTGAGGAGTACACCGTGGCATTACTGGATGACATTGCCATCTTTAGTGCTGACTGGGAGGAACACCAACCCCACCTTAGGGAAGTGCTGGGCAGGATACAGAGGGCCAGACTCACTGTAAAAGCTGAGAAGTGCCAGGTGGCCATGGCTGAGGTGGCATACCTTGGGTACATTGTAGGCCGGGGACAGCTCTGTCCTAACCAAGTGAAAATAGAGGTAATCAAGGCATGGCCCAGACCAGAAATGCAGAAGCAGGTCAGGAGTTTTCTAAGGACAGCAGGGTACTATAGGAAATTTGTAGCAAATGACAGTGCCCTGGCCACTCCCCTATCTGGCCTGTTAAAGAAAAGGATGCCTCAGAAAATTACTTGGGAACCAGCCTGTGAACAAGCCTTAACCAGACTGAAGGAAGCACTGTGCAGTGCTCCTGTATTGACAAGTCCAGACTATAGCAGACCATTTGTAGTCCAGACTGATGCCTCAGATGTGGGCATTGGGGCAATGCTGAGTCAGAAGTTCAACCAAGGGAAAGATCACCCCATAGTGTACCTCAGTAAAAAGTTACTTCCCAGGGAGGAGGCTTACTCTACTGTGGAAAAAGAGTGTCTTGCCATGGTGTGGGCCCTAAAGAAGTTAGAGCCATACCTATACGAGCAGCATTTTGAGGTACAAACGGACCACAACCCCCTGGTTTGGCTGGCAGAAATGGGTAAAACAAATGGTAGATTTCTGAGATGGAGCCTTGCCTTGCAAGGGTATGACATGACTGTCTCACACAGGGCTGGGGCAGCCAATGAAAATGCAGATGGATTGTTGCATCAGTTTGAGCAATGAACTGACTTGGGGAGCTCATCTCATGCAGGGAATAGAGCCCCCAAATTCAGTCTAGGTGGGGAGGACTGTGGCACTCTGCCATCTGCTTATGGATATATGTATGATATTTGTAACATAAATAAATGGCCTGTGATTGTCTCACGTAAGTCAGCAGTCCTCTCGGATCAAGTCTAGGGGCCCATGTACCCTACGTCTATATAACAGCTCGAAGGTGAAAACCCTGTCAACTCTTGGGGCACCTCTCTGTATGCAAACAACAGGTGGAGAAGGTATTTCTCCTAGTCCCTCCCATGCTGTTCAGCAAATGCTTGGAGCATTGACTTAAGGGTACCATTAAATCTTCCCATAAGCCCATTGGCTTGTGGGTGATAAGGTGTTGTGCATCTCTGCACCACCCCACACTTCTACCACAAACATTTCATCAGGTCTGACATGAAGGAACCCCCTTGATTGGTGATAACCTCCTGTGGAAACCCAACATGGGAGAAAATCCCTAGTAAGGCATTTGCCACTTTGTCTGTCCTCAGGGAGGATAGGACGACTGCCTCTGGGTACTGGGTAGCATAATCCACCACAGTCAGGATGAACCTCTTCCTGGAGGAGCTGGGGGTATTTAAAGGCCCCACAATATCCATTCTCACCCTCTGGAATGGGCCAAATGTTGCATCGTGTGTGTGATTCCCAGATGATCAAACATGGGAATATCATGTGCAATCTTGAGCAACTGCTCACGGTACCCCTGGGGAACGACAAGCTGCCTGCCTCTCACCCCTCCCTCTGTCATAGCATCCTGCATATACATCAGTCCACTGTCCCAATAAACCTTATGTTTCCCGTCACCTCCCTGTGCTCCATCAGAGTCTGCCCAAGCCCTCAGCTTCTCTAGACTGGGGTCACTTTTCTGAGCAGCTGCAAACTCCTCACACATTCCCAAAGCATGGGACAGGTCCCCTTCAGTGTCTAAACTAGAGTCCCTAGCTCTAGCATCTGGGCATTCAGGATCACTGCCATCCCTAACCCTCTGACAATGGGTCACCCCACCTTCCTCGGAGTAACCCTCCATAGCTGTTTGGTTAACTGCTACCTGGGGAATTTCTACCCCCCTTTCATTATTCTCCAAATCAGGAGACACAGGCTAGGGAACCAGCCTCCCAGTGGTTTCCACAGAGGCTTCTATAGGGTTCAGGGAACTACAATTTTCCTTTGCCGTTTGGCTGTGGGTAACTGCACACACCATCTCCTGTTGGAGATTGTTACCAATAATTACATTGACAGCCAAAGTCTCCACTATGGCAACCTTTTGCACATTCCCCTCTGTCTCACCCCAGTCTAGGAGGACACTAGCAAGTGGCAATGTTTTCTCCTCACCAGTAAATCCCCGTACAGTCACAAATTGATTGGGTTTAAGCTGACTAGGCTCTACCAAATCCCCTTTTTCTAAAGTCAGGGACACCCCCCGTGTCCCTCAATCCATGTGTCTGTACACCATTCACAGTGACTGGGTGTATGTGTTCCCTCATGTGTACTGGCATGCTTTCTGGGACACACAAACAACCCACTTCTTTTCTAGCACCACTTTGTGCACTGTTTATCCTTTTGGGACACTGTCTGGCCAGATGACCAGGTTCTTTGCAAACCCAACATTCATTTCTTTTCTCAGGTAAATTTTTTCTTTGTAACCTGGGGCTACCTTGTTTTGGTGGAGGCAGGGAGGGTTTTAGCTGCCCTGAAGGCACACGTTTCCCTCTCTGTGCTGCCATGCCCCCCATTCACTCTCAGAGCAGGTCTGCTCCTGGCATAGCGGTCTGAGAGTTCAGCAGCCTCTTGTACTGTTTTTGGATCTCGGTTCTCCAGCCAGGTTTTCAGCTCTACTGGGCATGCCCAAAAAATCTGCTCTAACAGTACAGCATTTTCAATTTTCTCTACAGAGTCTGTGTAAATTTCTTCCCAACAACGTTTTAAAAACTGACGTTGTTTAGTGGCTAGCTCCTTGTAGCTCATGTCAGGGCTTCTCCTGAGCTTACACAATTTAACTCTGTATGCCTCTGCTGTTAGCTCATATTTTTTTAAAAGTGCAGCTTTAAGTTTACTGTAATCATTACTGTACTCATTGTCCATTTGACCGAATGCATCCCAAGTTTTTCTGGTAAGTAGCGGGGATAGCTGGAAGCTCCAGGACTCTCTAGGAATATTTGCCTGAATGCATACTTTTTCAAAGGAATTTAAGAAGGCATCCATATCTCCCCCCCCCTTTAAATTCAGCTATCAATTTGGAATTTAATTTGTAACCCAGTCCTGGAGTCCCAGTTAACCCCAGGCCACTTACCTGCTCTGGTGCTGGTGTTTGGAGTCATAGCTTTTCCAGTTCATGTTGCCTCTGGCACTCTTGCTCTTCTCGCCCTGCCTCTCGCTGAAGCTGCTTCCACTTCTCCTCTCTTTCCATCTGCAGTTGGAGCTTCTTCTGCTCAAATTCCAGCTCCATTCTCCGCAACTCCATCTTCAGCCTGATCTCTTCTGGCTCCAGAATGCTGGTGACCTTCCCCTGCTGCTGTGGCCCTTGACTTGCACTGGCCCTGCTGTCCTCCTCACTGGATCTGGACACTGCACTGGACACTGGCCCCTCCATGCCCAAGGTTTGGTCCTTTTCAGTCACAGACTGTGACTCAAGGCTCTGGGCATCGGCTGCCACCAGAGCCTCCACAAGATTCTGCTTGTTGGCTCTCCCCTCGTGCCGGACTTCTCTCTCCTGACACAACTGCCTCAGGTAGTCTGCAGTGTGCCTGCTGTAGCTGGAAGCCATCTTCTTCCTTAACTACTGCTATAGTAAGTTGCACTCGAAAAAAAATAAAACAGGTAGGGAACTTAGACTGTAAACACAATGATATAGTTCTGTTTACTTTTTAAAAATAAATCACTGCCTTATTTTGCATGTGAGCTGTACAGTATTAATCTGACACACTGAACTGTTAATGCTCGTGTTACAAACTACTTTTAAATTGCACCGCTGCCAAGCAAATCTGTCACAAATGCGCTCCGCAGGTCAGGCTCTTGGCTGCCACAGTGCCAACCTCAAAGTGCAATAGTGTGAACAGGGGACAGACAGGGTAACCCTCCTGTCTGTTTTGGGTCCGAATCATTTACTAGCCTCAAGTTCTGGGGGTCAGTTGTGAAACTTTTGCTAGCATATCCAGTTAACAGGCTCAAATATGTACCCTCTTCGGGGGCTGCAGTACAATCCTTCATCCAGGAGCACCCAGCCAGGTTTCCAAAATGTACCCTTATGACTCAATATGAGACCTAGGTATATTCTTACCTTTTTGTAAGATTAGTAATACATTCAAGCCCTTAACAGCTGTCAGACTTAAACACAGTTTCAGCATTCACATGTAAATGAACTGAGAAAAAGCATAGGCAGTGTTTTAAAGAAAATATTGTTTACTAAAAATTGTAAAACAGGTAAAATCAAACACAGAACAATTATATCAATAACTTACAGTCACATAAAAAAATGGGAAGTTACAGAACACAAAGACGGCTATCACAAATACTTAAAAGTTCCAGCTAAATTATCTTTCTAAAGTGCCTAGTTACCAGTCCACAAGCGAAGTGTGTCTTTGATTTTCAGGGAGTCCTGCTGCACAAACTTGTCAGAGTGCAGCCCAATTCAAAAGTCAGCAAAGGTATAATGTATGCAATGTGCAAAGAGAGGGGGCGTGTACATGAATACAGGCGCTATGCTATATTCAGTGCATTAGAGATGCGCAAAGTGTGTTTGCATGACTTTGTGCGACACTTTGAGCGGAGCAAATGACCACCCACGAAAAGATAGTCTTAGCTCTGGGCAAACCAAGGATGGGGGGTGTGGACACAGCAGCAACAGGGAACAAGGCTGTATATAGCCAATGAGGAGGCAGTGTGGGCGATCGCCATCCTGGGCCACTCCATATGCACAGGCAGCCAAACTGTGGAATACAATGCAGTAATATTGTTTAGAATCCAACCATCCTGTCATTGATAGAACTGAGATGAAACAACACCTGCAGCAGAAATGGTTTGCAACGTGACACTATGCTGCACATTGTGAATTGTGTATTGTTGTTAATGGTATGTATTTAGTGTACTCTGTATCATCTCAGTCGCACACGTAGTGGCTCTGGGTGGTTACTGACAATGTACCTTGGCCCAGTGAGCTTACCCCGGACAACAAGGTGATAAATATAGAATAATGCATGGAAGTGGGTTAACAGTTTTATGCACACCCGAGGTGTGTGACGCCCCAAAACCCTGAGGGCAAAGCCAGAGAGTTGAATCTCTGAGCATCACACACTGAGGGTGTGCATAAACTCCAAGTTCCCAGACTTCCCCATGTTTTATTTTTTATATTTACTGGTGGTTAGCACTGCACAAAAGTGAGTTTGCGTGACTTTGCACAGCTTTGCATGATTTTGCGCAGCTTTGCATGACTTTGCACGACATAGAATTGTGGTTTATGAAACGCCATAATTCACAAGTGTGAATTATGGAGTTTGCAAGGGTCTGCCAGTGGTGGTTTATTGACCCTAACCAGTAAATATTAAACATAGAAAGAAACCAGACATGGAAGAAACATGCTGCACACGGACGGCACCTCCTATGTTGCCATCATCTAGCACCAGTCCCAACAATGCCAAGCATTATTGGGTGCCCCAGCAACCAGTGGACACCATGGTGGTGTGTTCATACAGCACACACCTCCAGTCTCCCCATTGGGGTACACCAACACAATTCAGCACACACATGCAGCACTGGGGGCATGGAGGGTGTTGAGGGGAGGGTGTACAGGTGGCCAGGCTGCACCACATACTGGGTGCTACCACATGGCTGGGACCATCCACGCAGTGCAAATGGTTCAGTGTAGGGAATATCCTGACACCAGTATGCCTGTCTGATGGTATGTGCCCCCCCTGGGCCACATACCGCACATCTGTACAGACACCACAGCACATGCAGCCAGCCATGTGTATGTCACTGTGAGTATCCCATGCCAGTGGTGCAGCATCTGTGGGTCACATGTCATAATTATTAAATAGGCGTACCTTGGTAATATCATCTGGAGTAGTCCGAGGTTCAATCTGAGGCCCACATTTGTTTTTCCACTTTATTAATGACCTGTCTAATTTGAAATTACATCTGCATCTGAACTTGTATGCAGATTCTATGATGCTATATAATGCTGCTCTTTCTGCCACTGAGATTAATATTGCATTACTATAGAGAGAGTGACTTCAATATTTATTCAGAACTGGCTTGTGGCAAAGCAATTAGCCCTGAAAAGTGATAAAAGTGTAACAATTTTAGTTGGTTAAGAGATATCTAGATCAAACTGACAATAATTTAAGTACAGTATTAGAAATACTTCAGGCTTTGCCTTGGAAAATGTATCCAAATTGAAATATCTACAGTATCTGTTATTCTAGATAAAACCTCCACTTCGAACAAGTTACATATATTATGAAAGGACTGTTCTACATTGCCGTTAGAAGAAAATTGGTCAACCAACTTCTTTTATTCTAGCTTGATTATAGAGACTGAGGCCCAGATATTCAAACTGCACCAGGCTGTGGCGCAAGCCCAGGCGCAGCTCAATTTGGCTGCGCAGGGGCGTGGACTGGGCGATATTTAACGGAGCTGCACCACGGCTCAGCAGCATTGAATATCGCACCCTGGCCACCTGCAGTGCGCATGGCTCAGTAGCACTGCGCCAGCACCAGTGGCCAGGGTGGAGCATGGGGATGCACTAGCGCAAGTTCCACTGCACAAGGCGCAGCAACCGCGATATTCAAAAGTAATGTCCACTGTCACAACACACCTGCCAGATGGGCCTGTCACTGTGTGGAGTGCAGCAGTCATTGATGCCCTACATGCCATAGGCATTGCTGTGTCTCTCACACTACCGGCCACCTTGTTACTGTAGCGTCTGCTATGCACTGTAGCAGGAACTACAGTTTGACTATTGCATGCAGCACCACCACCTGTGCCTGTGCTGTGCAGTCTCCTGGGGCACAATAGTCTAAGCAGTCGTGTTCAAAGGTAGCCTGCAGCTACCACCATGCTCTTCCAGACTGACCTACATGTGGATCTCTGAGCAGACCCAGCCTGCCCCTGTACTTCCAGACTGACCTACATGTGGAGCTGTGAGCAGACCCAGCCTGCCCCTATACTTTCAGACTGACCTCAAGTG
The DNA here is from genome assembly GCA_016271365.2 of Neoceratodus forsteri. Taxonomy (NCBI): domain Eukaryota; kingdom Metazoa; phylum Chordata; order Ceratodontiformes; family Ceratodontidae; genus Neoceratodus; species Neoceratodus forsteri. The sequence goes on from JADMNL010000022.1 coordinate 321,093,046, forward strand.
GAGCTGTGGGACCCTGCAGTAGTGCTAGGCAATCTACATGCAAATCAGGCCATAATGAGATGCTAATATGGATGTTTGCCCATGGACTGCCTAAGTAGGATAATTTGATTGTCACTTTTAAATATAGCAAATTTTTGCCCTGGGCAAATGTCCTAGTGCCGGACAAATGTGTTAGTCCTGTGCAAATGCTGTGCAAAGGTATTTGCGCCGTGCAAACCTGTCTGAACCATAACACAGTTCTGCAGTATTTGGCCTGCACTGTTGTTTGCAGCTTTAGTGCATCCACTTCATTACTAGCACACATATTGGCCACATAGTTCACCTTTACCTTCCTCCATGTCTGTGTGCACTGGGCTGCTGTTGTGGTTTGCACTTCCCGGATGCTATATCCAGAGCTGTCTTATTTTCTGGGCTATTATTGCACTGCACTCCCAGCCCTGTTTGGATGGCTTCATTTACACGCTATATTCAGCTGCTTTAGCCCCAGAGCTATTCCTTTTAAATAAAGCATGCAAATGGTTCTGGGCTAATTTAGCACACCGTGCAGTGCTAATTTTGCCACAGGGCTAAGTTTTTAATATCTGGCCCCAGGTTTACAGTCAACGACAGTTGCATATTTCTTTCACTAATGTTAAGGTTAAGGTTTTAAAGGCGTTAACAGATATGAGGCTGGTAAGCTTAAGAATAGACTGTTGGTTGTTCCAATCAGTTGGTAGGGTATAGGGGATTACATTTTTGCCAAAGGAAGTATGAGTCCTGGGGACATCTAGATTCATGAAGTTAGACTTCCTGAGGGAGTAATACTCTGAGAGATGTGAACAAGGGACAATAGGTAGCCCAGGAGCTTTCTTAAGAGAATTTTTAGTGTCCAGATGACCGAGTGTAACAAGCGCCTGGTAGAGAGGGAGGTCCAGCCAACAGAAGCATATAGGTCACAATGGTGAGTTCTATATGGGGAGTTAGTGAGGAAACGTAAGGCTGTGTGATAGAGGATGTCCAGTTTGTGTAGACTGGTAACCATACCGTATTTGTAAATTAGATCACCATAATTGAGAAGGGGTAAGAAGGTGTCCTGGATGAGCCTGACTCTAGTGTCCTGTGAAAGAGTGATCTATTTCTATAGATGAAACCTGATCTAGATTTTAGACTGCTGGTGACAGTGTCAATATGGGTGCTAAAGGAAATCTTGTAATCAAGCCATATGCCTAGATATTTGAACTTGGACACTGCCTCGAGGGGTTCCTCAAGTGAGGGTGATAATAGGGGCGTTTGTCTGGGCTGGCAGGAAGGGGAAGTTACTGGGGGTAAGGAACACGGCCTTGGTGTTTTTTTGAATTGAGGAGCAGCTTCTGATCAATGAGGTTCTGCTCGCAGTGTGAAAAGGCTGCCTGCAGCTCTTCCCTAACTTCAGACATGGTTGGTTTTGATGAATATAGAGCTGTGTTATCTGCAAAAAAGTGTAGCTTGGAGTCACTGATGTTAGAGTCAAGGTTGTTGATATAGATGGAAAAAAGAATCGGGCCTAAAATGGAGCTTGGGGGACACATCTGGCTATGGAAAGGGGGGTCTGAGAAGACACCGTCCGCTTTAATTTTCTGAATTCTACCTGACAGGTAGCTGCTAAACCACACTGCAGTAGAGGAATTGGCACATATGTTGCAGAGGCTTTGAATGACAAGGTTGTGATCAACAGTGTTGAACGCCTTGCTGAGGTTGAGGAAGATGGTGCCTGTAAATGTTTTTGCATTATGGGCCATAATCCAGTCACTGGTAACTTTTGCAATCGCAGAGATGGTGCTATGATTTGCCCTGAACCCTGACTGCGTGGGGTTGAGGAGGGAGTAACTTTTAATGTGGTGCTTAAGCTGGTTGTAGACTAATTTCTTGAAGATTTTGGAGAGCGTAGACAAGATAGAGATTGGCTTCTAGTTATTTAGGTCACACGGGTCACCTGATTTGAAAAGAGGGATTATGTGTGTGGCTTTCCAGCAGGTGGGTATTGATGCGGTATCTATGGAAAGGTTAAATAAGTGTAGTATGGGGGCTGTAAGGTAGTAGTAACCTAGTTTGAGAAGTGAGGGATCATGCCCGTCCTCACCGCCAACCTTCCTTGTGTCTAGCTTAAGGAGGAGATCCTCAGCTTCTTTGAAGGAAACATGCTGAAGCTAGAAATAATGGAGTGATGTGGAGACTGGCAGGGGTTACTAACTTGGGCAGTACTGACAAAACTGGCATATGGGGAGGAGTCAAAAGCCAACCCGGCAGTAGCAAAGTGCATGTAACACCTGGGCAGCTCCACCCCCCAGTGTCACACCCCTGCCTACTACCCTGGACATAGGCTAAGGGGTTTGGGTTCGCTAACTCATAAAATATTTTAAAACCTTTGCGCAGTGCCTCCACTCAGGGTGCTTTACGTGGGTGAGATGGTACTGGGTGTTGTCCCCTGAGCTGCTACACCACCCATGGTGACCAGTTACTATCCCCAGACATACCCCAAGATACAGCTCCCCACATTTCAACATTTTGAATTAAAGGCTCTCTCTAATAATATGCTCATACAGGATTTCAAACAACAAAAACAACATATTTATTTCGGGGGGAAATAAAGGAGCTAGGAAAGGGAAACAGGAGGAGTAGAGGTTATCTTACCGTATTTACACATGTACAGAGATCATTTTGGATTTTGCTGGTGAACCCTCCATCTGGGTGGCTATATATTAACAGGCAGACATAAGTCACATATTACCATTCGACTTAAGATATCCAGACCCCTGACTATCTAGCTGCTGATAAATCAGATGTTAAACATAATTATTAATATTACCCACACTGGTACCAGTCCCACATACAGCAGAAACCTCGCAATCTCATACCATACTGGTTAAACAGATACCACAGTCCAAGATGTTGCAGGCCTGATGGAGTTGCAGCTGGTTGAGGTTGCCGGCTATTAATTTGAGGGTGGGGTCAACTTGGAAACAGATTTTTGTAAAGCAGCAGATTACTATTTACAACCACAGCAGGGATTGCCCTGCACTTTAGCTGACAAAGCAGGGATTGCCCTGCACTTGCAGACAAATCAGGGATTGCCCTGCACTCGCAGACTTCTGAACATTCCAGAACAAACTATGTGGATCTTACATCCAGAACATTCAGCACAATATTTGAAAGTCCCATCCAATGCACTGAGAGTGATGCTTCTGTGAAGCATCCTAAACGCAGTTAAAACACGGTCACATCCAGTACTTTATATACCAAAAGACATCCATCCAGAGTAAGTTGGCAATGACACTTTTGTCAAGCATCCCATACTTTAGGCACAGGCAGTCACATCCAGTACATTCTATATACCAAGAACATTATCCACAAGTGGAGTCCTATCCAGCACGTCTAGCCATTTAACACTTACATCAAGTGCTCTTAGACGAAATTCTGTGCAGACACAGGTAGATTCTCTTTGAGGTATCTTAGACATTAACATGCTTTAGGGCCTCCTGTCTCATGAAGTGGCAAGTGCGTCTTGGCAGACAGCTCCACGATGGCAGGACTCTAACCCATAGCTACACATTTATATGATTCACTAAGCCCAGCATCTTGCTGCACCTACAACTTAGCCATTTGGGCCACAGACAAGATGAATCCATTACTTGAACTAGGCAGTCTCTTATGGGGTTAGTAGCCCAGACTGATGACTTCAATACTTCACACTTAACAGCACATATTTCTTAATGGGGCATGAATCCCCCAAGATTACTTGCTTAGCTTCTCCCTCACACCGGGGGGGGTACAAGGGTACTCACTCAGGTCCTCCATGGGTCTCATCCACAATCGAAGGCATCCTGAAGACTTCTTCAGCTCTCTCACCACTGCATGATGTCATCTGGTCTGGTCAGCGCTCTCACTGCTGCTGGACATCTGATTCTTCGATCCACATCTTTCCCCAATGTGGGAGGGAAGGCTAGCCTCTGGAGGACGGTACTGGCAACCTCCAGACTAGCTGTTGCAGAAAGCCAATTATTGTAACTAGTTAACTGTTAACTGAAGAAAATAACAAATGCCCCCTGAAGACTGAAAGGGCTTGAATTAAGTGGCCCAGGCCTGATGGCATGGCTGGAGCCTGAGCCCCTCCCCCATGGGGGGCTCCCAGCAGGCTGGAGCCTGCTCTGCTGCTCTCTCTCCAAATCTCTCTCTCTGAATCTCCAGACAAACTGGCAACATTGTCTCTTTACAGAGCTCCTAGCTTGACTCCTGATTGGTAGCAGGGATGGGGTGACATGTCTCCAAGTTGCTGAAGGACCTGTCAATCAGAACACTCGAGGCACAATTGTTTGTGGAATTTGCACCTAAAATAATGTCCCTGTAAGCCCCCATATGCACTTGGGTGCTTACCCATGAGATGCAGTGAATGTCCCACAAGTCCTGGCTATCTATTGCTGCAATTCCAATTGGCTGTACTGCTGGCAATGGCTGCTTAACCCATTGTCCCTTATAGCAGATTAGATACAGTCCTGAATAATGTCTTGGTGCAGCCAGAAAGAAGTAATTATTTGCCTCACATGCCCCACAGTTCTATAGCTTAAAGGCTGTACTTGCAGTCACTGCACAGATGAAAAACATGGCTCTTTTACTTATCCTGTTGCTACTGCACTTATGCAAGCTCCCCTTGTAGCAGCTGACAGGCTGACACACAGAGTCCCAGATACTGGAATTGCCAGGGAAACAGTACTCATTTTAACTTTAAACACTTTTCCCCACACACACAGTATATTCCCAACAAGCAGCAACAGTTCCATTATGTAAAACATTTTAATACTTTACTTTTCGTCTGGAGCTAAATGGAAATAACTATCCTGGCGGCAGCCAGATACACTGTTATGCATTATTCAGATGACTGGGGCCCTGCACAGGCATACTCAAATGAGCCCCGGTCAGAACTCCTTTAATTTCCATCTGAGCGGTCCCGAAGCAGGCTGTCCATGGTCACCAGGTCCCAAATAGGTGGAAGGGATCCTGGGACCCACGGCACAGTCCCCGAGTTGACCACAAAACAAGTGGCTCCATATCAATGGCACTTTGCATGCCAACGTGACTCCCTCTGCCCTGGAGGCAGCGCTTTTGCAGCGGGAGCCCGCGGTCAGCAGTTTAAGCCCTGAGGGGCTGGATTTTTATTTGACTGCAAGCTGGGGCAAACAGGACCTGGGAAGCCAGAAAAAATTAGAGGCCAAGTCAGGAGAAGCCCGAGAGACAGCAGGAGAAGGACAGAACAAACCGGGCTAAGGTAAACCCAGACTGGCATTTGTAGGAACCCCCATTTAAAAGGGGGTTACATGCGTATTAAGTTCTTGAAGGATCTGATTACGATCCTCAACAACCATACCTTTATTAAGAATTCTGGTGGGAATGGAGGGGCAGATTTGCAGCCTTCTACTGAGTTTAAGGTTTTCCAGATTTTGGCTGAATTTCCATTTGCCTGCTCAAGGGTAGCGATGTAGACGTTTGATTTTGCAGTTTGTACGAGTTTGACGCAGGCATTCCTGGCAGCTCTGAAGATCTGCCAGTCATGCAGGGATTTAGTGTGTCTGGCACGAACTCAAGGTACAGTGCCCTGAACCACAGGGACAGGGGGCTTTTGAAAAAAACTTTGCCTTGCATTACTAAGATGTATAATCAAAAAGCAACCTAAACAGAAAAGATTTGTATAAATCACTTGTGGTGGCCTTTTTTGTGAAGTCGAGTCATTAACTATACAATAAGTAATAAAAGCTATTTAAAAATATTTGAGTGCCTTAAACTACACTGATAAATCTAAGAATGTCAGAATGAAATTATTGCTATAAAAAGGTTAAATGATTAAATGTTTTCTAACATTAACACTGCTGCTTTAAGGCCTTTACATTCCCCCAGCACTCTAGTAATCAAGCCTAGTGTTGTCTTCTACTTTATATCAATAAAGCTGAGTTTAAAAAAAAATAAAGTGCTGAAATATATGCAGATGGCTTGGATACTGGCCTTTTGGTAGGACAAGTACTCATTGATCTCACCAAAGAATTTTGTTTTCCAGTGAAGCTTTTCTCATTCCTTGTCTCACCTGACTGAATCCCTAGCCCCATCACTGACCTCCTCATGTACTTACTGGTTATCCACTGCTAGCCCAGGACCACAATAGCAGTGGATAGCCAGCCATGTTGGCCATGAATGTGCCTGCAGGGGGTGCCAGCTCAATGGCTGACCAGGGCTTTCTCCTGTCAGCTCCCATTTTGTTTTCCCCTGGGATGCTAGCATGCAGTGCCCTGCATGCATGCATGTGTGCAGAGGAATGCATGTGCACCTGGTGGCTGCCCCTCCTCCTTTCTGTATACTCACACTACACTGCCACCTGGCCTCCACTAGCTGGCAGTCATGTAGGGAGGAGCAGTGTCTCCCTTCCCCGAGGGTGGAAAGCTGACTTTGGAATACACAATCCTCCCTCCTCCTCCAGCCAGTCCACGAACGATGCAAGTCTGATCCCAAACCTGTGTCACAGGCATAGCGAGCAATAATGCCACTGTACCTCTACAATTCTGAGCCAGCCCAAATCATTTGTTTTTAATCTTTAAAATTATACTTACTGCTATTTTTAGACCATAGTTGTTGTATATTTAGTATAATGTTGACGATTAAAATACCCACAAAATTCATAAAAATTATAGTGTTATACCCATGCACGGCTGTCTCAGTTGCAACAGTGGTGGCATCCATGTCATTATTTTTGTCTGGTTTATTCTCAGTTCCTTGCTGCTGCTCGATCCGACTTTAAGGGGATGGGGAGGATGTCTTCACTTCTGTGTTTGCTGAAACTGCAGAAATAATTTACAATAAGACATTACCATTTAAAATTAAACTACTGCAATATATGGAGATCTGGCCAGTCAGGGAAAGTGATGTTAGAAGGTCAGCCTGCACTCATTTAATTTTAAGGGTCATCTTTAAGCAGGGAAAAATCTCCATTGGTCACCAAATGATAGTCAGCCCCTCTGCGCCAAAGTTGCTGGTCTGAAATCTGCTTCCTACCTTCAATCCCAGGCTACTGGATCTAGCTTCTGGGTTGACCAGCCCCATTAAGCTCGGACCTTTTTTTTTTTTGGGGGTTCTTCTAAGGTTCAAGGTCTGCTAGGCTGGATGGATACTGGACCAGTGCCCTGGCAGGCAGAAACTGGGGGGGGGGGGGTGTGTGTGCAAGATCAGCCTGGTAGGAGACAGACAGGTGCCATTTGGATGACATAAGAAATCATGAATATAAAAAATGAAAAGGCCATTAAATGGATGAGGTCATAGTTATTAAAGAGGCGTACCTTGGTAATATCATCTGGAGTAGTGCAAGGTTCAATCTGAGGCCCACATTTGTTTTTCCACTTTATTAATGACCTGTCTAATTTGAAATTACATCTGCATCTGAACTTGTATGCAGATGCTTTGATGCAATATAATGCTGCTCTGTCTGCCACTGAGATTAATATTGCATTACTACAGAGAGAGTGACTTCAATATTTATTCAGAACTGGCTTGTGGCAAAGCAATTAGCCCTGAAAAGCGATAAAAGTATAACAATTTGAGTTGGTTAAGAGATATCTAGATCAAACTGACAATAATTTTTAAGTACAGTATTAAAAATGCTTCAGGCTTTGCCTTGGAAAATGTATCCAAATTGAAATATCTACAGTATCTGTTATTCTAGATAAAACCTCCACTTTGAGTAAGTTACATATATTACGAAAGGACTGTTCTACATTGCCATTAGAAGGAAATTGGTCAACCAACTTCTTTTATTCTTGCTTGATTATAGAGACTGAGTTTATAAAAATATCAGTAATTCACATCTCCTATTACCAATAGTATATTTTATAAAAAGACAGGTTTGTTCTTTCTTGCCCAGTGAACACTCATCATTGTGTAATGTATAAAGTAGCTTGGATTTCTAAACCTTGGTAGAAGAGAACAGAATCATTGGGTTTGCTTTTTACTTAAGTAGTACCATAGGGATGTCCGCAGTTCTAGTGTATATGCTCTGTTACTAATACTTGCTCAGCTGTTTCAACGTTCAAATCGAGGTGGATAAGAGACCATTTTCTTGCATTCTGATTTGAACTTTTGGTGATTTTAATTGCTTAATAGCTACTGCTTTTAACTTAGTGCAATTTTTGCATATGCATGTGTTTTTGAAACCTTTTTTCGTAATTTATTTACCTTTTTACTTTTTTTGCTGATTGTAGGGATGCTGTATGTATGAATGCATAACTGACTAGTTGCTACCTCCCTGGAGCCCCCTCATAAACAAGATATTCAATCTCAAGTGGTTTATGCCATTGGGCAAATTAAATAAACAAATAACATTAATGGTGTAACTATTTCTGTGTATATGGTCACTATCTGGAGTGGACTTTATGCTAAAAAAAACTCTTGCGGCTGAAGAGGCCACTCAATGAAAAGAACAGTTATGTACGTACTGTAACAGTAGATCTTTGAGACAATCTCTTCCACTAGGCCACACTTTTGGAACTATACCCGGGCCAGTGCTAGGGCCACATGGAAACTTATGCTTGCTAAATGTGGGCAGCTCCATCTCTCCTGAGTTTCCTACCAGAGATTAGACTCGGAGGATCTCCACCCATGGGGAACCAGGAGATAAGACCAGCTCAAGCATATAAGGGGAGGCACAGGGCTGGATATATGATGGATAGATAAGGATCAGGCACAATATCTGATGTAACCCTCACTGAATCAGATAGGAGACGGAGTGAGGCTTGGCATGTCATTGGGCAATTTAAATAAACAACTTTAATGGTGAAGCTATGTCTGTGTATATGGTCACTGTCTGGAGTGTTATATGATGCATGGATTAGGATCAGGCACAATATCTGATGTAACCCTCACCGACTCAGGAGGTGGATGGGGGGGATGGGATGGCTTAATGGAAGAGATTCTCTCAAAGATCTACTGTTATGGTACATAAGTAACTGTTCTGCCTTCTTCGTGGATATCGTTTCCATTAGGTCACACCTTTGGAATGATTCCCAGGCAGTCCCACAACAATAGAAGGAGGCTAGTACAGTCTGGTATATTCAAGACAGCAGGCCTTGTAGCATAGCAAGCCCGAATCTAGCACATCTATGGGAGGCTATGTGCAGACTGTAAAGTTTAGTGAAGGTGTGGGCAGTGTTCCATGGTGCAGCAGGACAAATGTCAGCAGCTGAAACATTTCTGAAACAAGCAACAGAATGGGCCATTCCCCTTGTGGAGTGACCAGGCACTGCATCAGGAAGTTGCCTACCGTACTTCCTATAACAGAAGGTAATACAACGTGCCAGCCATTTGAACAGGCACTGTTTAGAGACAGGTGCATCCTCTTTCTCAGGGCAAATGAAACAGAAAGCTGAGAGAAGTTTCTGCAGTCCTTGGTGTGATTCACATCGTATCTCAGTATCCTAAGTACATCCAAAGTATGGAGCAATGCCTCTCCCTGATTGTCGTGCTCAGGGTAATAGACAGGAAGGTGTATCGTTTCATTCAGTGTAAACTCAGATATCACTTTTGGTAAAAACTCAAGATTTGGGTGCAAAGAAACTCTGTCTTTGTGAAACATCAAGTACTGAGGCTCACACATTAGAACCTGCATCTCTGAAATCCTTCAAGCAGAAGTGATTTGCAACAAAAAATAATGTTTTCCTTGACGGAAAACAAGCCAGAACTCGAGGCCAGCTCAAAGACCGGTAACGTCAGCTTCGAAAGGACATAATTCAAGTCCCAAGGTGGGACTGATTGCAAATAAGAAGCTTTGTATGAAGAATTCCTCTTAAAAAAGTATGGGACACCTCCAGTTGTGCAACTATATGGCCACCAATAGGGGCATGGAAAACTGACCTACTGGCCAAATGCACTTTTAGTGAAGAATAATGTAGACCAGAGTCTGACAGGGACAGCAGGTATTCCAGCACACATTTACAAGGCATGTAAATGGGTCTATGTTCTTGAAAGCAGTCCACAAAGATAACTGCTTCCACTTCAGGGAATAAGTGTGTCTGGTAGAAGGTTTTGTAGCTGCAATCAGAACATCAGCAACCTTTGGGGTTATCCCAAAATGTGCTATGACTGTGTTCTCAGGAGCTATGCATGCAGATGAAGGGACTTCATGTCTGGATGCACCAGGGATCCCTTGTCCTTATCTGTCTGTCTGTCTGTCGCTATCTATCTACCCATCTATCTAGCTATCTCAAAAGTTTCACCAGGAAAGCCATACTGAGTTGGTAACAGCTCATTTCCAGATGTTTTCTAGGGGAGGGGGAAGAGAGAAGAAGAGAACATATGCAAGTACAATGCATTAAATAGTGCAATAAAACTTGGAAATAATAAATCAAGTACAAAATCTAAGAACACTTAAGAGTAAGTTGTCAAGCAGTAAACTTGTCCTGTGACAACAGACCCCAACACAGAGGTAATGGTACTGCAGGTTCCACTGTCATTTGTTGTAAAAGTGGAAACCATATCTGGAGAGGCCAAAATGGAGCAATGAGGATGAGAGTGGCACTCTCCATCTGCAGTTTGATTAGCTTCCTCTGTATTAGCAGAACTGGAGGAAATACATATAGGAATTTCCTTTCCAAAAGAGGGACAAAGCATCTTGCCAGAGAACTCCAGGTTCTGGGTCAAGCAAGAAAAAATGCAGCAATTTTGTGTTGTGTGAGGATGAAAAAAAGGCCCAACTTTGGATGACCCCATCTTGCGAAGTTGTCATCAACCACTGAGGTCAGTAGTCCCCACTTGTGCGTGTTGGACTGTTATCTGCTTAGGCTGTCTGGCAAGACATTTTTGGAGCCCTGCAAGATGCATGGCTGACAGCTGAAGGCTGAGAGACAGAGCCCAATATCATACTCTTGTTGTGTCTCTGCATAGTGGGTAAGAATAAACTCACCCTTTTTTGTTGATGTGATGCGTAACACTGGCATTGTCTATCTGCATTAAAAGAGGACTGAGGCACAGATGCTCCTGAAAGGCCTGGAGACTGTACTGCACAGCTCTCATCTCCAGGACATTTATGAGTAAGTTGACCTCTGCCTTGGTCCATAAGCCCTGAGTCTGGTAAGGGCCAAGATGAGTTCCCCAGTCAAAGGCTCAGGTATCCATGGTAAGGATCTGTACAGGAGCTGGTACAAGGAATGGAATGCCCTTTAACAGATTTTTGTGATCCACCTACCACATAGTACTCTGTGAAGTGGGGACATGAAGAGAACTATTGGCCCAGGTCATCTGTCAGCTGATCCCAGTGGACCCTGGGTGCCCACTGGGGAATTCTTATATGTAAGCAGGCCAGTGGCATGATCACAATGGCCACAACCATAAGCCCCAGCAGATGTAACTGTAACCCCTTTGTTACCCGGGGTTACTAGAATCCCAGTAAGACCTAGTGGTAGGCAGGGAAGGCAGCTTGTGAAACTCCAGTTAAATGGGTTTCACACTGTCTCACTCTGTCCTCAGTCACAGCTGAGACTAGAGGGATGACATCATAATAGAATTGTCACAGCTGCATGAGCCACATTTGGAATCTTCAGCTCAGAGTAAGTTTAGAATCTTGGGAATTCAAAGTCAGTCTTCAGTTTGTCCTTAAGAAACAAGAAGGACAGAATGAAGTTGTCTGTTTACCCCTCCCTCGGGGGTGAGGAAAAGTTCTTTGTGGGTTCCAGGGCAATCCCCTTCTCCACCTTGGGAAGAAAGCTGCCTGTTTTAAGTTCAGTCTGTTCATGTATAACAGCAAAGGTTACAGTTTTTTACCACCTGTAGGGCACCTGCAACAAGATAGTTGAGTGTTTGGCCCCATTGGAAGGGGCAAACAACTTCTTTTCTTCAGTTGGATTTCATATTGAGGACTGCTATTTGGGAGGACTATGTCAACTAGAACAAACAAATAGAGCAGTCATCTGTTTAAAGTGTTAAAGTTCATTGTAGAGGGTGCTTCAGGTCATCCACCGTCAATCTACAGTTTAAAGTCTAAAGTTCTGTGTGTCCAGAGAAATGGCCGGGTATGGGCTGTGGGAGCTGGAGGTGGGAAAACCCCCCATCTTTAGTTACCAGGTCCACCTCTACGGATTTCTTCTGTGTTTTTGCTACTTGCCTCATGCGCTTGGCCAGTGATGGGGTGGGTACCCAGACGTGGGTCGCAACTTGAAAATCTCTCTAGGAATCGCAGACTCTAAGTGGTGTGGGGAGCCACAGGATGGGACCATTACTCTTTGTTGGATGGGAGTCTCCCTGTTGGATGGGAGTTTCGAATTGGAAGTATGAAAACAAAATCTCTCTAGGAGTCGCAGACTTCAAGTGGTGTGGAGAGCCACAGTTTGGGAGTCTCCTTGTTTGATGGGATGTCTTTCCAAGTAGAGTTTGGGTTCATTCTTCAAGTGGACCATCAGTCGAGTGGCCGGCAGGGGAGCCGGGCCAGTTGGGCTGTGTATCCAATGCGCATGCAAAGTCCAGGCTGAGTGCCTGGTGGGTCCAAAGCCAGACAACTGTTGTATCATGTTCATTCCTCAAATGGACCGCTGTGTTTAACCTCTAATCTGCATTACAGTTACGTGAGTCTCTTTGGGGACCATACAGAGCTTTGTTTATGTTCAGTGAGTTAATAAATAAAGCCACACTGAAAAATCCCAATTCTGGTTCTGGACATTACAGTTATTGCTTCCTGTAGTTGGATTTACTTGGGTGCCCCTGTGCAGAGTAGTCAAACCTAGGTCTCTTGTGCCAGGTAACCTCATCCTTCCCTGAACCCGTAGAGACATATGTATATCCATGTTACAAAAATGGGCATATGCCTTACATAACACTGTTCTTGCAGAGACATAGCAGCTCCTGTATATCAGCTGTGCTTCAGCAATCAGGTTTTCTGCTCTGTCTTGAGGCAGGTAAGTTCATCCGTTGTCTGTGTCCAAGACTGCTCCTATGTATCACAGTCTCTGGCAAGGATTCAACACCAGCTTTGGCACATTCACTGTGATCCACAAGTTGTCAAACAACTGAAATATCTGAGACAGGGCATATTTTAAGACATGATTGGAGCTGGCTTTCAGCAGCCAGTTTTTCCAGACAGGGGTACACATACAGCTTGCCCTGCAAAGGACTGCTGCAACTACTGCCAAGCATTTTGTAAAGACCCATGACACAGAGGTCAAGCCAAAGGGCAATATTCTAAACTAGTAATATTCCCACCTCCAGCACCAAGTGAAGATATTTCCTGATCTTTATATGAAAGTAAGCATCCTTCATATCCATAGAACAAAGCCAGTCCCCATGTTGCAAAAGGGTAATGAGAACTTGCATACCTTTCAAGGGATACCATTCAAAACTTTTTTATTTTATGTAGAAGTTATGAGGTATTTGAGATCCAGCACAGGACGTAGATCCCTTGTCCACTTAGGGACTAGGAAGTATCTGGAATAGAACCTTTGTTCCTCTGCCATGGAGGAACTAGTTCTGTAGCACGTTTTTGGAGTAATGACTGCACTTCTTCCTTCAGAAGGGACAGATGTCCCTCAGGATAATAGGAAGGAGGCAGAGGATGATCTGGAGTGGTATCTGTTAGCTCAAATCCTGCCCCTTGCAATTATCTCCAGGACTCACTTGTTTGTTAAAATCTCTCTCCGTTGTTCCAAATGCAGGGAGAGTTCTCCCCCACAGCCACCCCTGGAGGCATTCGTAGAAGTGGGGTTGGGTCCAGGTATGAGTCTGGTGGAGCCGGTGGGGGCATTACCACCAGTACCTGCTCTGTGTGCTTTTGTGTGGACACCTAGGAAGAGGAGATCCCGCATGGAACCAGCTCCCATACCTTGGCCTTGTGGGCAGAAACCACAGACACGTCTGGCAACAGGCTGATGAAAGGATCCCCTCCCATGCCCTCTAGCAGGAGTGGGATACAGAGATTTTACAGAGTCATCTTGGGTGTCTGAAGGCCTCTAAGGATGTCTTAAACATCATATCCAAAAAATGTATCTCTAAAATGGGCATACAAAATGGCCTGCTGCACATCCATAGCAAATCCTGCTACTCTGATCCAAGAATATCTTCTCATACAAATCCCAGAGGTTGTAGCCCTGGCAGAGGCATCTGAGACATTATAACATAGGTATCATAGGTAGGAATCAAGCTTGCAGACTGTTGTCCTTTAAAGCTTGCATAATCCAAGTTAGAATTGATTTGTCTTCTCCATATAGTATCTATCCAAACTATTCTTGAAGCTATTAATACTTAGACTATTTACAACTTTTATTGGAAGTTCATTCCATGGAACCATGACCCTTTGGCTGAACCAACACTTATGTTGGTTACGTTTCCAATTAGAGTGAAATAGCTGTCTATGCTGAGTCGAGCAAATGTTTGCTGACTTCAGCACCTGAAGGTAAAGTTTTAATTAACTAATTCTAGGCGGAGCCTTCAGACAAAGCCTGAGATGCCATCGTGGCAGCTTTCCACATCCTATTCTGATATTTAATCATATGGGTCTGATAATTTACAGCCCTAAGGCCCACTGAGGCAGAGGCATAAGTATGCTTGCGCATCACGTCCAGCCACCTAGATTCTTTATCTGGAGGCAGGGTACTCATATGCCTAGGTGCCCTAGATCTAACATGAGCAGTCATGATGACTCCAGAGTCAGTTTCTGTCTGGTTAGCATAATAAGGCTTAGCAGATGGAGCAGGACATTGCTTATCAGCCTTTCTAGGCACTGCAGGCAGTGAGGTTTGTACCACGCAGTAAAATGTAGCATCCTCTAATGCAAGATACATAGGTGGAATGATTATGGAGGATGAGATTTAGAGCTCCAGGTATTCCATCAGGTTCTTCTTTGTGGAATCCTCTTCTTCCTCAGCAAAGCCCATGGCAACTTGCATTTGCTGCATCATGACTTGAAAAGTGGGATCCTCAGGAGGAGATCTCAGGGTACACACCACCAAGTCCTCATTGCAGGATGAGAAGGTAGAACTAGGATGGGGCACCACATATTGTTCTCCCTCATATTCCTCCTCTGAATCCTCCTTCAAAATCATGAGATCGGGATTGTATTCTGTCTCATCATCGATGTCTCTGTTGACGGCGGAGGCCCCAGATTGCACAGGCGACACTGGTGGAGGCTGAGAGGCAGGAATCTGTGATGTGCTAGTGGCTAGCATTGATGAGGATTGAGTGCCCACAGACCACATCAATGGTACAGCCTGTATAGATAATCCAAGCAGCATGCATCATATAATTTCTGAAAACTATGCCAGCACAGCTTCAGAGCTGGCAATTCCCTGGACAGGGACATGATTACTTGTGTCAATGACAGGTCTTGGCCCAATGACCATGCCATTGTACTGTCCATAGTAGGTGCAGCAGCACTTAAGCCAGGCCCCAACCTTTGTGCCTTATTTACAGTCGGGGGGGGGGGGCTGTCATCAACACTGCCAGAGCTGGTGATGACATGACTGATTTACCTTGTCTTACCAGTGACTGGGACCTTGCTGGTGAAGAAGTCCTTTCTTTATCCCTGTGCTTGTGCTTGTGTCCTGATGATGAGGATGGCTTCGACGTTGCTCTTTCTTTGTCCCGGTCCTTCGATTTTGACAGCCATTTCTCGCCAATGTGAAGGGAAGCACTGATACTGGCCTCGAGCCTTCTCCATGGCAGTTAATGCTTTAAGGAGAAGGAATTTTCTACAGCTTTCTCACACTGTAGCCTGATTGAAACTCTGGCAAATTTCACAAATTCTTAGATTGTGAGACAGGCCCAAACAACACACACGAACTTTGTGGGCATCTTCCCTGTAGCTTTTATCTTTGCACTTACACTACCAAAATAAATCTTTTGGTGGCATGCAAGATGACAAAACTCACTTAAATATAAAGTAAATGATAAATGGCAATGGCTAGTTGATGATGATTCCTTCATTAGGTCTGACAAGGATGATCAGTGGGAAAAGAACTGAGGAGAGATGGGGCCCCCACATTTATATAGATGCTGGCGCATGATGTCGTCGTATACAGATGCTAATGCATGATGTCATCATGGGTGGCCCCAGCAAGCAAAAGTTTCTGTGTGGTCCTAGCACTGACACAGGTATAATTCTAAAGTTGTGACCTAATGGAAGAGATATCCTCAAAGAAGATACATATTTTCATATAAACAAACAATAAGTACAGGAATAAAAACATTAAATAATCTCTTTACAGGAGCCTTGCTAAGCAGCACTCTGTTTCAGATTATTTCCCATCTTTTATTATTTATTTTAAAAGTTTATTTTACAGCCAGCTTGATGGTACAGCAGTAGAATTACCGCTCACGACACTGGTAACTTGGGTTTGAGAACAAGCCTGAGTTGCTGGTGTCCAGCTGAGGAAGGGGGAGGAGGATTGAGCATCCTAGAGAATGCTCTCCTCCTCCAGGGGGAATACCGTTCGCATTGCAGTGCTGCTGCCAGGGTCACCACCATAGGTGGCAGTGCAGCAAAGGTGCTGAGTGGGAGGGGAAAAACCTTAACCAGGGACCCATGCTGTGCATGCATTGCGAGCGCATGCTCATTGGTTCCCTTCACATGCTGGCATCTTCCATGGGGGACCAGGGGAGAAAATGTCAAGGGGTACTAGTACATCCAGGCTGGCCCCTGCCTCCTTGAGAGCCTCCTGATATTATACGCATTCGGGGGTGTATGCCTTCCACTGCATACCCTGCCCAGGTGTAAGCTGCCACTCCCTGGAGGATGGCAAGTGCAGGTAGGTGGAGGACTGGGGGGAGGTGCCAGAGGGTTCCAAGGGGAGACAGAGGGGGCATCAACCGTAAATTAAAAGAAAATTAAAAATGTTTTTCCTAGTGTGACCCACAGCACAACATTTCCGTTTTACTGGATCATAATCATACAGGAAGACTGAAGCATGAAATGGACATGTTACTATCTCAGGGTCAAACAGTGATCCAGTGACTGTGGTTGAATTACATGTTACAATACACTGCAACATAGTAATTGAAGATCAGAAGGGACTGCAGGTCCATAATTGTCCCCCACTCCATAAGCATTAATGAAAAAGTATGACATTTAAACATGTACTAGCTGACAAGGCTTACCCACCCTCTCTACTACCCAGGGTACCTGGTGATTCCTGGGTAAGCAGAAATTCATCCAGGATAGCCTTAAAGGCTAGTACTGTCTTTCTGTTCACTGTCTTTGCTGGTAGAAAGTTCTATCAGTTCTCCACCCTCTGGTAGAAAACAGGCCTGTCAATGATACCCCTAAATTTGTCCTCGTGTCCAGATGCAGGAGATCAGATCAAGCATTTCTGACTGATCTTGTCACGTCCTCTGAGTAGGCAAAAGACTGAAATAGTGTCCCCTCTCAGCCTCTGATTCTCCAGGGTGAACATGTTGAGGTCCTCTGGCCTTTCCTCATAACATTCTCCCCCATACCACTGATTAGTTTGACAGCCTTGCATTGCACCCTCTTGACTGCCTACAATGTTTTTTTGTATTGAGTAAACCAGAACGGCACATAGTACTCTAGGTAGAGCCTGACCAGGGCCTTTATAAAGGCTATCCCCTTTTGCTGCACCTCAGCATTTTGTTGGCTGTATTGACAGCAGCTGCATACTGCTTGTCCTTCATCAATCCCTTGTTTATTTTGACCCCCAGGTCCTTTTATACCTTGATTGCAGCAAGATGAGCCCCATACAGTGTGTAGGCTTACCACTGTTCTTCCCTCCCCAGTGTAGCATCTTGCATTTGGTTACATGGAATCTGAGGCTTCAAGAGTCAGACCAGTTGCCCAGCTTGTTCAGGTCCTCCTAGAGTTTGTCTGCAAGGGACTCAACCAACCCTGGCTTTCTTACTGTCATCAGTGAACCAAAACAACTTACTGGTGATCACAATTTCAGGATCACGGACTAAGATGTTGAAAGACAGTTGCCCCAGCACTGATCCCTTAGGTCTTCCTGAAGTTTGTCCATCAGAGTTAACCACCCTGACCAGCCAGCTTAATGTCATCTTTGAACTGAAGCAACCTGCTAAAGACCCCAGCTTCAAATCAATGACGATGTTGAAAAGCAGGGGCTCCAGCCCCGATCTCTGAGGGACACTGCTGAGTACTCCACTCCATAAGTAGTGCCCACCAACTGCAACCTTCGGCTTCATGCCCTCAAACTAATTAGCAATTCACCTCGTCTATGTCTCATGTATACCACACTGGTTTACTTGCCCAGAAGCTTGTCAGGTACCCAGTAGCAAAGGCCTTCCAACCTGGATCTACTGTTTCCCAGTTTTGTGATCTAACCACAAGGTCTCATGCCTTCTCTTAGTTGTACAGTCTTTGGTGACAGACTGAGAATCTGTCTGTACAGCTCTTATAATATCCTTATTTGCTTCTTAGCATCTGTTGCTACTCTTAGCTAACAACTGCAACATTTGTTTTACATTTTAATAAATGTTTGCTTTTTGTGAGAACTTATTGGTGCTGTTTTCTCAAGGTCAGACTGTGGTCAAGGAAGCTTCCTGAAAAGCTTAAACTAGTGACCTACCTTGAAAATGGATAGAGCGGGAGCCCAGGGTTGAAACACTCATGTCAGCATTCAACTCAAATTCTGAACAGCGGTTCTGTATTTACTTGCATTTGCTACTGACTTGCAATGATCAGAAACCCCCATGTAATTAGAAATGAGATGATATATGCAAGGATTTTAAGAGTTAGAAAGGTGGAGGCAAGCTCACTTTGGTGGGGATGAGGGGTGGGAGGCTCCTGGAAATTTCCAGGTAGCTAGGTGGGCCAGTGAGACCCTATGTTTCCTTCATTTAATGACTTTTACCTCACCAGTGCTAGTCTTTTTTGTGTGTGTGTGTTCCAGCAGTATACCATGTATGAACATTCAACTACTGAAAAAAGGCCACTAAGAGGTGCTAGAGATTTACTGTTGAACTGCCCAAAGAATGTAGTTTCTGTGATAGACTTACACAGTAAAATCATGTTCTCCTTTTTAATGTATTTGAAAAGAGCAAAAAACCCTTTTTGAAACTGATTCATGCCAATATACATCTAAAACCTTTCAAAGCAATTGCTGGGGACAAAGTCTCTGCCTTAGCATTAATGTATGATAGTGGCAGAGAACCAGAATGGTATCACACGGCTATTCCTTGTCCACCATTCAGCAGTAATTGTACCAAATGTTAGCATTTTGCTGTAATTAAAGCACATCAGCAGTACAACTTTCTCTTTTTCTTTGTTGCCCAGTATGTTTATTATGACTCTTTTTGCCATGAAAAGCCTTATGGCGATATGTTGACTTTGAGTTTGGTGCACATACCCCAAATCAAGCATCTGTTTGCCCTAGCACAACCAAGGTATGTAAAAAAAAAACAGTATAGTAACTTCTTTCCCTCCACATTTAAATTTAGACACTAGTAACCTGCTTAATGACGGTATGTCTGTACAAACTCAACTACGGTGTTGTTAGAGGTGTCTTTGTCTGTATAAAGATTTCAAAGCTGGAATAATATATTGTAAACTCATATCTCAGGGATGACTGTACTTACTAAGTGGTCATAACATGTCTTCTCTTTTAATGCATAATGTCTCAGAGGACAACTTTGACAAATAGGGATCTTCAAGTCCAAAAATTATCTCCTGTTTAAAAATCAATCTGTATCATCTATCTGTCTGTCTGTCTATCTATCTCTATGTCTGTCTATCTATATATCCATCTGTCTGTCTGATATCTAAGTGTCTGTCTGTCTATCTATCTAATCTTTGTCTGTCTGTCTATCTATCTTTTTAATCTGTATTCATTTATACCAGTGCTTATGTATTTTATGCTTATGGCTGTGTTTATATTTTTGTATTCATCACCTTCTGCACCCTCCCCCAGTTTGCCCCTGAAAAAGGGACTGCATGGTCTCACTGGGCTTACCCGGTTACCAAAATTCAAATAAATAAAAATCTAACTCTATCTGATGTAGGCAAACAATATGGTAACTTTATTCTGACTTTTTCAATGGTTGTTTGGGGTGTAACATGGACAGCAGCAGTCTCATGTATTACAGTTTACAGTGGATTAAATACTGTATCTAACGAGTTCAGCATTCCTAAGTAGTGGAGATTTAAGACAGATCCATGGTAAAGCAGCCTGACTGCCTGGCAGGAGAAATCCAGTGGCTGCTTGGTTAAAAATCCTAAAGGAAAAAAAAAGCAGAAAATACCCAAGCAATACATGTTTAAAATATGTAAGCAGAATTTAATAGATCAGAAATATACTTTTGAAATATGATAAAGTTTATTTTCATTTATTTATTTAGTTTTTAAAATTTCAGAATTACAAATCTTTGAGTCAGAGACTCATTTACAAAAGCTCCATGTCAGAGAAGGTGCAAACAATAAAGTGAAAATACAGAGAAAAAAAAAACGTGTAGAAAACATTGAGTAACAATAGCAAGTTATCAAGTACAAACCTAAACAGTAATATGGCAAAATAAATAAATAAAAACCTAGAGATAGGTGTTTTGATAGAACTGTCTCTTTGACTTTGTGCTACTTTCCTTATGATTAGAACTTTAACCAGTATGCCGATCTTGATATGTGTTCTTTTGGATTTTTTTCCTTATTGTTTTTACCTCCTTCCCAGAGCTGGCAGGCAGGATCAGGCCCCCTCTCAGAGGGCTCAGTTCTCTCCATGGCCAGCTGCCCAATCCGACTCCTCCCCAGGTGATTTCCCCATGGATTCCCACCCACCCCCATCGGGGGGTTGGAGGAGGAGGAGGACCGGCTCCACCATTCAAAGCACAATCCAGAAGCCCAGGGGTCGCTGGAATAGGGACTGCAGTTGAGGCAACCATGCAGCCTGCCAGCTCTATTTTCCATTTTCTCCCATCCCCTGTTGCTGACATGCATGTGCGTGCATGGATTCATGTGCATGCTGCAGTCTGTAACACTCTCCCTTCATGTCACCCACAGTCCTTCACTACCCCCAGGCCTCCACCTGGTGGCAGTCGTTTGGTGGGAGCGACAACCAACCCACCCTGAGGGTGGAGAGCAGTCCTCTGAATGCTTGATCCTGCTCCCTCCCTGGCCATCCCCTGGCAATCCATGCTGGTTCCCGAACACGGGTCCCCGGTGTGGTGTGAGGTGTAACATCTAGTGCCTCAACCCTCAGCGCCACTGGGCCGGCCTGTTCTTTTGGATTTTTGAGATTCTTTTAGAAGCTTTGGATGTGGTAGTAGTAACAGAGTTTATTTAGTATGGTGCCCTTCCCCTGAGGTTCAGGCTACCTCACAAAACATACAGCCTAAAATACATAGCAATAAATGCAAGGTAAACCATAGTAAAATAAATAACTATACAATAAAATACATCTCAAGTAAGAATAACAAGCAGCAGCAAGTACATAAATGAATTTCAGGTGTTTCTGAATGCCTCCTTAAAAAAGTTAAATTTCAGGGCCCCCTTAAAGGCTTCCACCAATGAGACCTCTCTCAGGGCTCTTGGGAGTATGTTCCATATCACTGTGACAGCTACCTAAAAAGCCCAGTCCCCTGAGGACTTCAGCCTAGCCCTGGAGATCTCTAAGAGGCCAACATCAGTGGAGCAGAAGAGAGGGCGGCAGGACAAGTGGAGAGACAGGAGTTCTGGGAGATAGCCTTGGCCTGACCCATGCAGGGCTTTGCAGGTTAGTAACCCCACTTGAATATAACAAGTGTTTGTGCTACGTTTATGCTACCTAGGAACTCTTTTCCCATTTTGTATTTAAGAAAAGGCATAACAAAGTGTGAGTTCTTGTAGGATTGCCTTTGGTGGTGTGGTGTGGTGTGGTGTGGTGTGGTGTGTGGGAAGGAACTACCCAAGAAGTGACCCACAACATGGAGCGCCTTATTGAAATTATAAAATAAATCTTAGCATTAACAAGTTTAAAAGAAGGATTGCACTTTATGTTAAGTGTCACTTAACTACACTGTAGTTATAATGTAATTACACTGTAACTGCAATATAGGTGCATGCAACAAACATGTAACTACAGTGTAATTACCCCTGTTGCATGCAAGTAATGATTAATTACAGCAGAAAAATATCCCTGCTGAATAGAATGCAGAAACAATGCAAGATTCCAGATTGTGGGTCACTGTATGATTTAGCATGGTCTTGTGATCAGATTCCTCCAATCACAGTACAGGATTTATGCAACCCATTTTATAATTAACAGTATCTTTATTCCACTTCTGCCTTTTTTCAAGAAACTGTGATGACTGGTACTGTGTGACAACACAAACAAGTCAAGATACCAAATTCCATGGAACAGCACAGATGGTGTATACCCCTACGTTTCTCTAGGCAAGAGGAAATCCCTGCTTATACTTTAGTGATGTGGGTAGTTAAAGCAGCAGTATTTGTTAGTCACCATGTAGTTTTTATTAGTAAAAATATTTTTTGGCAACAGCAATATATCTATTTTTCTTTTAATTTCCTTTCACTCCTGATCTGAGGGCGGGATTACAATTTTTTTGTGAAGTTTGTACTACCTTTCCATACCCACAGTGAAATCAATAAATATCTTGGTATGGTGTTGTTTACCATCAGAAACATGAGATAGCATCATCAAAATACATCCACATTATTACTCTAATATGTACAGTCTAAAGGTAACCTCAACAGAAAATAGTTTTTAAAATTTTGTGTGGCAGTCATCTTTAATGACTTAAGTCATTAAACACAAAAGCAGTGATAACTACTGTTTTTTTTTTAATAACTGAGGAAAAAAAACAGAGGATGAATCTAATGAAGATCCAAGTACATTTGTGCTAAAAAAACAACTGTAAGCTGGAGTTCTGAATAGGTACGCCCCTAAGTTTCAGAATCTTTTAATCTGGTGCTGGTATGCAGATGCTCAAAGTGAACCACAAAAAAGTCCTGTATGGACACACCAGCCACGTAAAAGTCTCTTCCCAAACAACTTATTGTGTTCTCAGCATATAGTGCATGGACCTTTGGTCCTAGTCAAACGTTTCATCTCACTGGTTAATTCAGAGAAATGTGCCTATGCAACATTAATACAAGATGAATTATTTATTATTTTTTTCTGTAAACTCTGTTTCTTACTGGATCCCCGAGGAACTCTGTCCAGCGACCTCTCAGCCTAGGCTCTACCTCCCTGTCTGAAGCTCACTGATCCAGGCCGACCCAGCCTGGCGGATCCCCTGGCTCTGAGCTTCCTGAGGTGGGACCGCCTTATGCCCTTGCACGCTATCTATAATCCAGTGCGCCAGGCTGGAGTCGGGAGGTGCACCTGGAGAGCAAGCCCGATGGCGGGAGTGTGGCCGGAACTGGAGGCACCTTTGCCTATCCCCGGGGCCATGGATTTCTCTTAGGTTGCCACCTAGGAGTGCGGGCATGCAATGACACCTGTATGGAGGATCCATGGACGTCTGCCACTCTCCTCCCCTTACATATACCAGGCACAGATAGTACCACCGGTCTCCACCAGGGGTCTCTAATGTACTAGGCAGCCCCTAGACCCCACCCCAGGAGAGGAGAACTGTCCATCAGATGCTCAATCCTCTCCTCCTGCTGACCCCGATGACCTGGGCTTGTTCCTCAATCTGTCACTGGGCGCAGTAAGTGTTGTGTCCCGCGCCTCAACCCTCAGCACCACTGGGCCGACTTACAAGATGAATTATTAACCATTACATTAAACATATCTTCAAACCATATATCACATTATTTTTTGTCCTTGCCTTAAAAACATATATTGTGTGCACAAGCTACTAAAAAGTTCTCTATGATACTATGGTTTCTTTTTCTATAGTGATGGTGTATCAACCCATAGTTTATTATTTTCTGCTAAAAAATAAAGTACAAGGAAAGTTTTTGCCAACTAACAAATATTGCTGCTTCAATATATAACTGTCTTCTCTTGGACATTATTGTTACTAAATGATGGCTGCTGTTGTTAGAGGGCCCTATGCATTATGTGTTTTCTGGCTCTGTGTGCCTTTTACGTGATGCATAGGACCAGGATACATTATGTGTGTTCAACAGTCACCAGCAGATGCACTACAGACACACACCCTCCCAGCACCTCTGTCCAGAACCACGGTGGTGAATCCCACACAACTACGAGAGCCAGTCTGTGCTGGGGGCAAGGAGTGGTGATGTTCGCCGAAGATCAATGGAATGCGTAATACATGATGCAGTTTGTGCTCTGCTGGGTTGGTATTGGGAGCTAACCATTATGCCAGCCAGAGGCCTGCCATAATGGCTGTGCAATCCCCAACCTGCAGACACAGAGCACAGATGTGCCCTTGCCACTGTCAAAGCCACAGAGGGCTAGAGGGTGGCAGCAGACTGTGGGGCACCAGCTTTACAAATGGTTACTTATTTTTTTACAGGCTGTTGGAGACATGGAATCCTGTATGTGGGCCACCATGTCCCATGATTCCCTGCTCCCATGGAGCAGCAGATTCACTGACTGGAAGCCCCCAGTCTGACTCACATCCTGCCCCAGGCCCGTCCCTTCCCTTGTGCTGAGCTACACAGCCATGCTCTGGTAGCCCAGGTCCCACTCAGAGGGATGTGCATGCCAACCAAGTGCATCCTTTGGGGTCTGACTATGCGACACATAATTGTGCGACCTGTTATGTGCTCCTACCAGTGCATACTGGCCATATCTGTGAACAGGACCTAGAACTTGTAGTAAAGATACAAATTATTCAGGCACTTCAAAACAAGGTTTGGATCAAATAGAATGACCAAGAATGAATGAGTTAACATGATTAAGATCTGCTGTCAGTGAGAAGTTGCTGCAGAACAAATCATTATCTCTTCACTGCATGTATGCATGTGTGTGTGTGTGTGCTAGGCGGAGGTTAAAGGATAAATGTCAGCACTTGCTTTTAGTGCAGGAAGGTCCAGCAGGGGTGCTGGCCCCAGTCATGTCAGTGAATGGAGGATTTTGTTAGAAGGGCTTGTAAAGCAGATTGCTGTGGAAAGATTCATCCCATGCATCAACCCAGTGACTGAAAACATGAATGCTCTCAGTGTTCCATCATCTGCTTATTATTCGGCTGTCTTGCTACTATACAGAGCCAGTCCACACAGACTGGTGGATAAAGGCTTCAGGACTGGGAAACGTGCTTATGCTACACAAAGACTGCAAGCCACCGGCCTTGCTACAGAATGGACCTAGGCTGGTTCACTGCCAGCCAGTGCATATCTTATTCTCTATCAGTAAAGGGCTGATTGTTTTTCATACAAGCCAGATCTACATTGGCGCCCTGTCTGCCGTATAGACCATGCGGTACACTTGTATTTTATGACGCTTTGTAGACATCATCATTTTTTACTCATCATTGAACAGTACAGATGATTGTTGAGTATTTGTGGGTTACAGTGACTTTAGTTAAATTAAAGCAATCTAAGGCAAGCTATTATGCTTTAGGCCTACTTCACTGAAGTACCAGTCCATTTGAAATAGGCTCATAACTGACACATATTTTAATACTACCTCATCTTATTCCCAGTGCAGTTGTCCATGTCTCTCTAGATTTTAGATCTCAGATGAGTTATGTCTCAAAAATATTTTTATGCACCTCAGTCGATATATGACCATTTTATCCTTTTTGCAACTAGTTTACTCTTGAAAACAAGATGACTCACATTCATCTCAAAAGGTTTCACCTGGTAACACAAGAAATCAATGCACAGTTCTCATGGAACAGGCAGTAGTGTCTGCAAACCACTCTCACTTCCCTTTTGTGGGTACTCTTTTACTCACCCCCGATTATCTATTTCTCATTTACTTATAAAATTACTATCCAGGAAAGCAATGTGGGATGTAGAAGTGTTTGTTTGCACTAGCGATCTGGGCGGGGCAACATTCAGAGGCCCCTGGAGGGCCTTTCAAACCCCATGATGCCAAGGCACTAAATACACTGCTGCTGCTATGCAAATGAGTGGGTCCCCTCATGCATACTGGTGCAGCGACATATTCAAAGGTTTGTGGCAATGGTAAATAGTCCCCCAAGTGGTACTGTTCAGTGCCAATGAAAATCATGTCTTCATCGGGTGCTAAGCCTGTGATCCCACCCCCTAAAAGCAGGGTGGTGGTACTAAAGCTGCACTCCTCTGCCAAGCTGCCCCCCACCCTCTCTCCAATTGCCCGTTTGCCATATGTTCAGTTTCTCCTTGTGGCATAGTGGTTCCCCCAACCCCTGGATCACTTGTTTTCAATTCCCTGCTGGCGTTGTGGTCCCCCATCTGCCTGGCTGCCCATTTTCAATTCCTTCGTGGGCCAGTGTTTCCCCTCACCCCCCCATCACACGTTTAGATGTATGTCAATATTCCATGGTGATCCAGTGGTTCTCCCCCCAATCATCTATTTAATTGTGTTTCAATATTCCATGCTGGTCCAGTGGTTCCATACACCCCCCATCACCTGTGTGGATGTATGTTAATATTCTCTGGTGGTTCAGTGGTCCCCCCAACCACCCATTTAGATGTACTGTATGTTAATATTCCCTGATTGGCCTGTGGTTCTCCCCAAAGCTGATTACATATTTAGATGTCTTTCAATAGTCCCTTGTGGTCCAGTGATTCCCCCACACCCAATTGCCCATTTACATATACTGTATGTTAATATTCCCTGGAGCCATAGTGGTACCCCCAACCCCCAATCATCCATTTATATGGATGTTAATATTCTTCAGTTGCATAATGATTCCTCTTATCCCTTGATCACCTGTTTAGATTATTTCAATATTCCCTGGTGGTCCAGTGGTTCCCCCAACCCCCAATCGCCTATTTAGATATATGTTAATATTCCCTGGTGGTCCAGTGGTTCCCCCATACTCCCTAATTGCCTGTTTAAATGTATTTTAATATTTTGTGGTGTCCAGTGGTTCCAGCCCCCACTCATGTGGATGTATGTTAATATTCCTTGGGGGACCCATAGTTCCTCCATGGTCTGCCCCCAATCTTCCAGTTAGATGTATTTTAATATTCCTTGGTGGGCCATTGGCTCCCTTATGCTTGATTACTTGTTTAGATGTATATTTCAATATTCACTTGGGGTCCAGTGGATCCCCCACCCCTGATCGCCCATTTAGGTGGATGTTAACATTTCCTAGTGACATAGTGGTCCCCCCACTCCAATTGCCCATAAGGATTCTGAGTAATCTATGACTTTTTATAATAGGTTCTCATTCACTCTAAGCCCATGCTCACACACGTAGACACACCTAATACATAGGTTCCGCATCCTCTGGATGTAATGGACACTGGATATAATGGACAAAAGTTGTGGGCACAGATGCATCTGTTAGAACAGGCTTACATTGTTTTTCAATATTCCCTTGTAGTCCACTGGATCCCCCACCACCAATCGCCCATTTAGATGGATGTTAACATTTTCTGGTGATATAGTGGCCCCCCCCTCCACCTAATTGCCCATTTAGATGTATGTTAATATTTCTTGGTGGCATGATAGTTCCTCCAGCCACCCCTTCACCCATTTAGATGTATTTCATTATTCCCTGGTGGTCCAGTGGTCCCCAACCCCCTGATTGACCTTCTAGATATATGTGGTGAAACTTTTCAATTTCAATATTTCCTGGTGGTTCAGTGGTTCCCCCACACCAAATGGATCCATGACATGAAGTCGGCAACTTTTGTCCATTGCAACACTATAGCGACGGATTTATGTTGACTGCAAGTTGCAGTTGGCATAAATCCGTCAGGAAACCATCTGTTTTTTTCAGGGGGCTTCACCCCCAGAACCCCCATATGAGACAGGCTCTACTCTATGCACCCCCTCTGTAACTAAAGATTATCAACTCCAAGTCAGAGTTGTTTTGGGGAGGGGGCAAACCCCGGAGAAAGCAGTGCTGGGGTCCTGAGGGTACATTACAGCAGCAACAGCGACTTGCCGCTGTAATGTACTTCATTATAGAAATGTTATTGCGACGTCGGCATAAGATTTAGATGGATGTTAACATTCCCTGATGACATAGTGGTCCCCTCCCAATTGCCCATTTACATGTATGTTAATATTCCCTGATGGTATCATAGTTCCTCCAGCCCCTCCGGATAACCCATTTAGATGTATTTCATTATTCCTTGGTGGTCCAGTGGTTTCCCCACCTCCGATTGACCATCTAGATATATTTCAATATTTCCAGGTGGTCCAGTGGTTCCCCCTGACCATATATGGATGCCCCACCTGTGCATCCACCAAGAACTCATGCCCCATACCCACCCTCACTCCAAGTGCCAATCCTGTGAAATCAGTGACCAGCACATCCCTCTTGTCACCTCCGCAGCTGGCCACTGTCTGACAGTCATGGAGCACAATCACATATGTGATAACACTCTGTGACTGTCAGACAGCAGCCACCCAGGGAGGTGAGAGGAGGGCTGTGCTGGCCACCACTCTGGGACTGGGACTCAGGTTGAGGGAGGGCATGGGGCGGGAGTTCTCAGTAGATGGGGGTCTGTAATGGCTAAGGGTGGAGGAGCCACTGGACCACCAGAGAATATTGAAATACATCTAAATGAGCAATTGGGTGGGTGGGGGGATCACTGGACTATCAGGGAATATTGAAATACATCTAAATGAGCAATTGGGTGGGTGGGGGATCACTGAACTACCAGGGAATAATGAAATACATCTAAATGGGTGATCAGGGTGGGGAGAACCACTTTGCCACCAGGGAATATTAACATACATCTAAACAAGTGATCGGGTGTGGGGGAACCATTGGACCACCAGGGCTTTCTTTTCCTACTGAAAGGGGCACTAAGAGGCTGCTGCACCACATGCAAATGAGCCAGTAATGGACATGCAGGTGGTCTTTTAGCACCTTGCATGCACAGTGGGCTCATTTGAATGCTCAGGCTGAATACAGCCACAGGGGACTTGGCACTATCCTGTTTTGTCAGGGCTATCTCCTGTGGGCCATATGCAGCCCTGGCCCATGTCGACGTAGCACAGATCCACTTAGTGCTGTGCTGACAAACACCAGTATTCAGCTGGATAGCACCGCTCTGTCGTCAAGTGCTGTCTGTCTGACTATCCCACAGAGCTGGGCAAGCATACGTCCAAGTTCAATGCTGGGCTCTGAGTATCAGGGCATGGTGTTTGCAAATTAAACTGTTCTTCAGTGGGAGGAGTAAAAGTGATTGGGGAGGTTGTGACACTCTAAGTTGATGGATAAATCCTAATAGCAGCTGCAACAGTCTGCACAATGGTTTTCAATCACTGATTTAAAGATGTTTAAACTAACTAGGTTTCCTAGTCTAAGGGCACTCTGCAATTTATTCTAGAGTATAGGAGCAAGACAAATGAATGCAACTTTTCCATAAGATGTCTAGCATCTTGGGGTTTCCACACAGATTACAGAGTTACTCCTCAGACCATACGAGCATGTGTTTTTTTCAAATAATTATGTGCTATACAATAGTAAATTATTATTAAATAGAGCTTTGTAGATCCACAGATAGAGATTTTTTTTTAAATCATTGAACTCAAAGAGGACCAGTCTAGGGCAGAATAGAGGGAGCAGTGATGCATTCTAGGAGAAGGTAAGGACACCAGCAGGGTACCTCAGGGCTCAGTACTAGTCCTGGTCCTCTTCAATGTCTTTATTAACAACATTGCGGAAGGGCTAGAAGGGAAAGTATGCTTGTTTGCAGATGACACAAAAAATCTGCAACAGAGTAGACACACTGGGGGGGGGGGTGGAAAAAAATGAGGGATGATTTGAAAAAGTTTGAAAAATGGTCAAGGGTTTGGCAGCTGGGTTTCAATGCAAAAAAGTGCAAAATTATGCACTTGGGGTGCAGAAACCTGGGGGCTACATACCAATTGGGGGGAGAAGTACTGGCAACCACCAAACAGGAAAGGTACCTGGTGGTAATCATTTTTGATGACCTGAAGGTAGCCAAGCAGTGTGATAAGGCAGTGGGGAAGGCTACCAGGATGCTCGGGTGCATAGGGAGGGGTATCACCGGTAGGAAGAAGGAGGTAATAGTACCCCTGTACAGAGCACTGGTAAGACCCCACCTCAAGTACTGTGTCCAGTTCTGGAGGTCCCACTTCCAGAAAGACATTGATAAGGTGGAGGCAGTACAAAAGAGGGCTACCAAAATGGTGTAGGTCCTGCATCAAAAGCCCTACGAGGAGAGACTCAAGGAATGGAATATGTACTCTCTGGAGGGGGGGGGAAGGGGAGGATATAATAGAAACATTCAAATACCTAACAGGTATTGATAAGGTACAGGAAGGTAACATTTTCCATAGAAAAATAAGCTCGAGGACAAGGGATCATGCTATGAAGCTGGGGGGGGTGGCTCAGTGAAAATGTGAGAAAATACTTCTTCACAGAGAGGGGGCTGAACGCCTGTAACAGCCTTCCAGAGGAGATGGTGGGTGCCAAAACAGTGATGAGATTCAAGCCCTTTCTGGCCATCTGTACGCCAGTATGACTGCACCCATCAACAGGGGTGCCAAAATCCACAAATCGCTGCCTCTACCCCGAGGTCCACCCCTCGGAGTCAGAATCCATAGTTAGGGGGGTGTGGGGGGCATAGCCCCCCCCGCATTAAAAGTAGGATTCAAACTTGAATCCCTGGTGCCCTAATGACGGACGCACTTGGATGGGCACCATCCGATGGTGGAACCGATTTAAGCATGCATGGGATAGATGCAAGGGGACCTTGGCAGTAAGGCAAGGGGAGGAGACAGTCGGAGATGGTAGGGTCTGCAGTGGCACAGTAGGCAGGGAAAACTGGTCCGACTAGGTGGGCCAAGAGGTCCTTATCTGCAGACAACTTCTATGTTTCTATGTTAGGGTTCAGACCAGTTAGAAAGTGAAGAGCCCTGTGATATAAAACATGTTTAACTTAGTCAGAGGGGTATCCCCTGAATATTAGCTATCTGTAGTCCATGAGTGGCAAGAATGTTGTTTTTACCAGTCTTTTTCTGGCATGTATTACAAAGCAGCTCTTGTTCCTAAAACAAAAATCTAGGGCTGGATTTTCAAAGGCCAGGGAATGATGTGAGGTGTTTGCATCAAACAGAAATGACGCAAGGGTCACACTGCAGTGAACCTTGCATCAGTCCCGATTTTAATACACTGCTTGCAGCATACTTGGGTCCTCCTGCACCAGGGTGGCTTGCGCTAAGCTTGCGTCACCAACTCATTTGCATAGTGGGGAAAGGGGGTATGCACCATGACCCTGCTACACCATCCCCTTAATAAGGTTTCTGAGGTCTGTGGGACCTGCCTCTGCTCAGACCAGCCAGTGCTGGTCTAACAGAACTTTACACCACCACTGGTGCCCACAGCAGGCTTGTCCAACTGGCCAACATTGCCATACTCATCTCAGGACCTATAGTGTCCCACCTGTTGCAAGCACAGCAATGTAGCTGACTCATTGTCATCTACAGCGCAGGATGGGGCCAGGGGTTCCATCACCCAGGTTAGTGCCCGCAGTCTGGGCACAGCACTGTCTCTGCTTCAATGTCTCATAGTTGATGGTGTCACAACATGGGCATGTGTTGTGGTATTTCACAGGGATGCACCGGGTCCACCATGGTGGCTGGTGCACCACCTCTGTGCCACAAACATCTCTAGTGTCCCTGATGATGCCAGTAAACCTGTAGTGTCCTGGGGTGCCCTGACTACAGCTTCCATCAAACTCATCGCATGCATCAGCTGTTTGATGCAGAGGACAGCTTGTGGCAGCTGTAGGGACTTTGCCTCCCAGAGTGGTTTTGTACCACAATCCACTGCAGGGTCATTGGTACACTGTGCTTTGCTGCAAACTGCCTGTTGGAGGCAGCTTGCATCACTCTAAGGGCCTTCTGAAAATTCAGCCCCTAGTCTCAGTGTAAGTTTTTTGCAGAGGACATCAATGTTTAGTAAAGGACAGCTTGCTGTCAACCCACAGTCCCAAATACTTGTATACAGTGACTAATTCTAGGTTTTTACCCATCATAGTGGAAATAGAGAAATCAGAGAGATCCATAGAATATTTATCTTTCGGTGTGAGAACAGCATAACCTTAGTTTTGATGCATTAAGCAACAGTTTATGTTAGCAATAATACCCATCAGGGTGGGCAGTATAGTGCTATACCGGACTGCCCAGGAGCCTTACAGCCCCTGGAAGGTCTGGTATAGCTCAATACCGCCCACTCTGGAGGGCAATATTGTGCCTAGAAAATGGATTATAGCTAACATTTCTAATAAGATTACAGCAAAGATTAAAAAGAAAACAAATAAATGGTAAACAAAGAGTACAAATGTAGTTTGATGTAAAGTAGTCCCTATGCTGCAGTCACTTTTCTTTTCTTTTCTCCCAACTCTTTTTCCTTGAGCCTGCATCCCCAACCCCCCACCCTCAAATCGGTATTGCTAGGTACTGCTCTTAAAAGTGAGTAGGGAGGTTATTATTTTTTTTTTTTGCACCATTGTCCCAAACCCTACACCAATCAATCAAAGAGAGAGAGAAAAACAGAGCAGAGAGCTGTGAGCTAAAGAGGTGAGAGGTAATGACTGTAGTGTGGGAAAGCTGTGGCACCGCTGAGGAGTGATATGCATGGAGGGTGTGACTGTATTGAACGGGGTTTACTACCACCGTGAATTTAAACCTAAAATGCCATGGGGGCTGTAGAGCCACAGATCTGTGCAGGAAACAGACCACATTGAAGAACGAGAGAAACAGAGTTGAGACTGGCTGCTCCATTAACGTGACAGACCTTTTATAACAGGTAAAACTCTAGATATGACAGTAGGGGAAATACATCTAACAACAGGATGGGAATGTACCAGGAAACAGGACAGGACAGGAAGTGTGGTGAGCGCGATTGGCAGAACGGCTGGCAAAGGAGTTTGCTCACTGTAGTGCATGCAGTCGCAGAAGGCTGGGAGCATGAGACGATGCCGAATAGCACTGTCAGTTTTAAATGAATAAGAGATAGGTGATTTCTGTTTCTTCTACAATATATATTTTTATGTTAGCTTGTATTGCCTTAGTTTTCTGTTGGCCAGCAGCAACAGGGATAGAGAAATGGCAGAATGCCAATGGACCCGAGGGCTCAACCGTGAGAAGAGAGGGTGATAGCACTATTTAGTTTCCTTTTTGACATTCTGACCAATGAGGTGTGGTCAAACTGTACAGACAAGATTCAATTAAAGCAAAAAAAAAAAAAAATTATATAGTTTGTATACACATGCCCAGACGGGGTTGGGGGGGCTATCTCTCATAAACTGAGAGAACAACATGGCCGCAATTTAAATCTGAAAATTCTATTGGCACACAGATCTGGAACATAATCAGGCAGCAGAGATGGGAACTCCTTATTTCCCAGTCTCTGTTGCCTGATACTGGACCGGCTAGTTGGTGACTTTAGCCAATCAGCTTCCAGGATTTTCCAAACACATTTTCTAATTCTAAGTAGACTGCATTGCAGTATGTTAAAAGCAGTCCGGGTCTTAGAATTAACCATATCAATTGAAGGACTAGCCACATATAAGGCAGCATCAGCTGCATAAAAATGTAATGTGGATCCTGCTATGTTTACACCAAGATCCTTAATATATTGCAAATCATGAAGAGTAAGGCCCAAGCACTGACCCTTGAGGTACACCTTTGTACAAAATAGAAGGAGGAGGAGCAGAAGGAGTAGAAAGAGGAGAAGAAGAAGAAGAAGAAGAATCAGGAGAAGGAGGAGGAGGAGAAGAAGAAGGAGAAGAAGGAGAAAAAGAAGGAGGAAAAGGAGAAGAAGAAGAAGAAGAAGAAGAAGAAGAAGAAGAAGAAGAACAGCAACAACAACAACAAACAACAATTTGTAAAACCCTGTAAGATAATCAATGAACCAGGGAAGAGCCTAGGGACTAATGTCTAGCACTGAGAGTTTGGCAAGTAGTAACACATCATGGTCTACTGTATCAAGTACATCACTGGGGTCTATGGAATGGCACCACAAAAGGGCTTCTAATCAAGTGAGGTCAGCCAATCATTAGTGACTTTGACCAGCACTGTGGAAGTACTGTGTTTTGCACTGCAGCCACACTGTAATGGGGGGTGATAATATTGTGTTTAATAAGGTAATCTCGGAGTTGTGCATTGACCAACTTTTCAAGTAGTGTTGTTAATACCAATAAACTAGATACAGGCCTGTAGTGATGTAAGTTGGATTTGTCTGCAGTCTTGAATAATTTTCCACAAAATGGGTATTTCATCAGCAGCCATAAGTTATGGGAGCTGCTAGAATAGGGGTACTTACTTTTTAGTAAATAGCACTCTAGATTATAGGGCAGTGCGCTTTTTTGTAGTGTTAATCTTCCTGAAAGATTTTTTTACCTGCTTGACCATGTTAGTTTTGAAATGGAATGGGATTTTATCTCTCAAATCTGAATCAGGATGGTCAGTATCAGGTGGGTTGATGATGCAGCTGCAGACTTGTGGAAAACTATGCTGACAGTACTTGCAGGATAGCACAGTAGTATAACTACTAAACTGCAGTACCTATTATACACCAAACTGCATGTTTACTGACAAACTATGTATGATATACTACATACTGTCACTGTATTACTTGCAGGTGAGACCCCAGCTGGAGTACCATGTCCAGTTTTGAAGGCCACACCTCAGAAAGTACATATTCATGGTGGAGGCAGTCCAGAGGAGGGCAGCTAAAATGGTGCTGGGGTTGCATGAGAACCTTTACGAGGAGAGACTGAAGGATTTTGACATGAACACCCTTAGTAGAGAGGAGAGTGAGAGGTGACATTATAGAAACCTAGAATTACCTCATCGGGGGTGAACATGGTGCAGGAAGAAAGTCTCTTTCAAATGAGAAGGAGCACAAGGACCAGGTGGCATGCTATGAAGCTGGAGGGTGGGAATTAAGAGAGACATGATGAAATATTTATTCACTTAAAGGGTAGTAGACACCTGGAACAGACTACTAACAGAAGTGATGGAGCCTAAAACAGTGGCTGGCTTCAAGCATGAGTTGGCTAGACATAGTGCTGTACTGGAAAACAGACAGTGTGAGGGTTGCTGGAGACCAGCTAGGGATTGCAGAGACAGATTAGGCAGGGAACATCTGGGCAGACTGGGTGGGCTAAACAGTCCTTTTCCATTGACAAATTCTGCATTACTGTATGGCTATGTTTCTACAAGGGGTTATATAGGCATGGGGATCTAGAGGTTAGGAACCAACCAATCTGGGCTCAGATCCCACCACAATCACCTTCTTACTATGACTTGTGTGAAATTGAGATATTTCGCATGATTCACACATTTTGTGGGGTGAAATGTGAAATTTTGTCCCCGGAGAGAGCAAAATTTCACCGCGAACTGATGAAATTCACTGCTCGCAGGTGAAATTTCACCACCCGCAGGTGAAATTTTAAGTTGCCAAAGTTCTCCCTTGTGTCTAGTGGTCCCCCCACCCCCCGACCGTTCACCAGTCCAAATTATTCCCCAGGTGTTTAGTGGCCCCCGGCCGATTACCAGCTGCAATTGAATAAAGCCCCCCAATAACCCTGTCCCTCATGTCCTTTTAAAAAAAAAAATGAAACCCACACTCCCTGGTAGTCAGTGGTCCCCCCCCGCCGCACCAGCCAATTATTCTCCGGTGTGTAGCTCTGGCGATCACTGGCCGTGATGAATAAATGAGCTTTATTCGATTATGGCTGGTGATCGGCCTGGGGACACCACTGACACCAGGGAGAATAATTTGGGCTGGTGAGCTGGTCGGGGGTACCACTAGACACCAAGGAGTGTGGGTTTTTTTTTTTTTTTAAAAGGACATGAGGGGGCAGGGTAACCGAGGGTGGGCTTTATTCATTATAGCTGGTGATCAGCTGGGGGGCACTAGACACCAGGGAGAATAATTTGGGCCAGTGAGTGGCCGGGTGGGTGGGGGACCACTCAGACATCAGGGAGATTTTACAAGATGATGGGAATGGGATTTGAGGAGTGAACGTGGTGAAATTTTGCCGCATTTCACGAAGAATTTCACACAGCGAAATTCCTGATTTTGCTGCAGTATCACCAGCGAAATTTTAATTCACTGCATCTGTGAGACCCTGAGCAAGTCACTTAACCTGAAATGAAGGAATGGGTCTGGGAGAACTCTTGTATAATTATTTCATCAGTCCTTTCAGGCTGGTATTCACAACTCTGCCATATTAATCAGTGCACCCCAGGCAAATAGCAAATAAAATTCAAATGCTGCAGGGTCTAGTGTGTGACCCCACAGTTATGCACTCAGATACACCAATAAAAGCTTCATTAATACAACTGTGGGTTCAGAGCGCAAGAGTCAGCTTGCCAAAAAAGGCCCATAAAATCATTAGCCGCTCTAGTCTCAAAGTCCTTCTCTTTCTTCTCCATCTTTTTATGGCACAAACATTTTTATCATTGGGCACAGGACTGGGCTGGCCAGCATGACCGTACCTATCAATTACTGAACTGATTACAAGGCTAGGTTTTAAGGTCATGAACTTTCCCAACTATTGTTTGACTTTTCACAGCCATTGTACTTTGCTGTATGGTATGGTGAAGAGCAGCACACTACACTTACGTAAAAAAAAAAAACACTGTACATGAAGGGCACAGTATGGTATGGTATAGTTCACTTGTCCCACCTTTCCCAGCAATGATACCATATGCTGTGGTGCAGTACAGTACAGTACAGTACAGTGTACTCATATCAAAAATAAAAACTCACTTAGTTTGTGAGACGCAGTGCTGTATGGTAAGGTAGGATACAGCACAGCACTTTAAGTACAGACAATTCTTTTTCTGTAGTGCATCTGCTGAAATGGAACTTTAAACTGAAGTATAACCCTTATCTTTTGATTTCATTTTCTTTGAGAGGGGTCATTTTACCCAACCAGCTGATATGTTTCCAACTCACTGCCACCAGACTGGCATCCCATATGGCTTACCCTTCACAGTGGGGCCCTGGCTGGATGGGTCGACCAGAAAACACGGCTCAGAGCCAGGACTGAAGGTCAGATGAATGCTCTGTACTGCCATGCACTGGGGTTCTCAGATTTTACCTGTTTATCAATACCCCCTCCTCTAGTTAAAGATTAGAGGTGGAACTCTCCAATAGTATTCAATCGAGAAAGGTATCAGAGGAGGTGGAACTGAGTTCCTGTGAGTTCCTGCCCAGTTTAACCACCGAGCTCGCGTCACTGCATGTACTGACAAGCAAGAGACAACATGCATTGCTGACATGGTCGTTATGGCCATAAAGATTGCTCAGCGTCAGTTACAGGGAGATGTTCCTTCGATGAGCATCATCTCTTCCTTACCTCTAGAACCCAGGTGTGCTGCCTCTACAAAGCACATGGGGCTTCGTGGCAATGAGCCGGGAGTCAGACCCCACTTGGGTTACCTGACTGGCACCGAAACCTCCTACTTGCTGTGCTACTGGCTAAACCGACAGCCATTTTTATGACAATATCAAAAGCACATATTCTGCATGAAACTCTACAGGGAATGTGTACAATTTCCTAAAAGATTATTTTGAAAGTTACAACAGTAACCTCTGAGTTAAAGTGTTTGATCAGATTCAGCAAATGTCTTCACTAAAATATAGAAATAGTACCTTTTAAGTACTACTACGGAGACATCCATTTTCAGGAATAGTGTTGTGCTGATGTGACAGATTCTCCAGCCCAAAAAGTGTGCAGTGAGGCTTGAGAGAACTTATTCACACTGACCAAGATCCTGCTGAACTGTGAAGAAAGCAATGGATTTTGATTCTGGCAAAACTCCTGAATCCAGTGATTTTCTTCACAATCTGACAGGCTATTCCTCACAACACAAGCAATTTGCTCTGACATGCTTCACTGTGTTGTTAGGGCCGGTGAGACCGTTACACCATCATCAATGAGTCTCTCCTGCCTCCAATTTACTACTTAAAAGCAATTTTCTGTTTTACTGAAGCCAGATGTTAAATCTACAGTAAACTACAGTAACAAACCAGTTTCCTAGGGAATAGCAAACATTCCCATTCCTTCAAAAACATATTCTTTGAAAATGGGTAGTTTGTGCTGTAGCTCATTCTCAATAAGCATGTTTTATTTTTGTGGTAAAATCTGACCTTTTCAAACTAATTTTTGTTACTGTTCAGCTTTTCTGATTTATCAGACTGAACCAAACCGCACTGCAACACATTTTATTGGAACACTCCATTATGGGTGTTTTATTTTAAATTCAGTGTTTATCCTCCTGTACAGCCATAGCCTTCTGTACTCCTACCACCATTCAGATGAACTAGTGTCATATGGCTTCAGCACATCCACCTCTAAACCAGAAGGTCATGGGTTCTAGTCTCACACCAGGCTTGGATTTAATAAATACATTTTTCTAACTTATATCCAGTGTATTGATATAGAGAGTTTGTCACTACTGGATTTTATCAGTGCACATAGGTACACTGTTTCGCTTTCAGGTAGGCGGTGCACCTTCCTTTTTGTGACTACTAGTATTTCATTGTTGGTAGCACCAACGTTCCCATAGTGGTGGAGCAGTTTGCTTTGGTGTGTTCTTGCTTCTTTTGAGTAATGTGCTCACCACAATAGTCATAGACACCAAGACCCGTAGCATAAGCACAGTTTTTTGATGGTCCATGATAAGAGCAGCAGTAATTGGAAGGCTTTAGCCTGTTGTTCAATGGGGGAAATAGCTCCCCCCCCATTCCCTACATAAGCACCAGGCTGCCTTCCACTCTGCTTAGAGCATTTTGGCGGCATGGCTGGCCAGCTGTGGGCTTCCTCACTGCTTCATTTTGCTGTCTTTCTCCTCATCTTTGCTGTTAGTGCTGCATCTCTTCTCCCTTCTGCCTGTTCTGGCTGCCTGTTCCTGTTTGTGCTTTTTCTTTTCCCCTTCTCATTCCTCCGGCCCCCCCCATGTCCCAGACCTTCATTGCGCGTCCCTCTTTCCTCTCCCTCACCTGCTTCCCCACCCTTTCTGTTCTTTTTGGGCCTTTTCTCCCGCTCGGCCACCATGCGGCCTCGCCACAGTTCTCTGCCACTTCCATGCTCGGATTACAGTAGAAGCGCCTGGATTTTGCCTTCCTTCCATCCTAACATCGGAGCTTCCTGGGACACTGCAGTGGCAGTCTTTGCCCCGTGATAGGTCACTTAGTAATGACAATCAGACAATGCCCAGTGCTTCTGTCTTAGGTGTACAGACCCATTGGGTGCAGCGTGTGTGAGTCTTGGACGTTCCCTGTTTTTGTTTGAAGCAGTTCGGGCAGGGGATTTTGATCGCATCTTGCAGGATCTTTTACATTTGGCTAGTGGAGCTCGGACATCAGGCATCCCGTTCAGTGCTTGCGTATGTGCTCCTGCAGCAGTAGATTCAGCAGTGAACTGTGTTTTTTTTTTTTTTAAAGAGAATCTAAAGCAACCCCCACCCCTTGTATTCTTGAGTTTTGCAAGCACCTCCAGAAGAAGCAGACGATTTCCTATTGTACCATTGCCTCCAGACTTAACTTCTACAAAACCATGCTTCAACCTGACAAAAATCACTTCTTCCGGTGATTACTAGGCCTGTTTAGCAGTGATACATGAGATTGCTACTAGTCTCACATTATGCGAGTTTTACAGTCCACACCAAAGTCACCTCAACAATCCAAACAATTAATGGGAATCTTGCAGCTTCAGTATAAAACAGGAAAGAGCTTTGCTTGATAGGAAGATACAATTCTCAGAGGTTAGCCAATATAAAATATACCAGATTTCTGGTACAGGCCATTTAAGTGTAAAGAGCTTCCTTTTGTCTGGAACTGATAAAAAAAATATATATGTAGTCCTTTCGGATATGGGAACACAATAATTTTATAATTTATAAAGCACAAAGTAGTGGCTACCATAATTCCACTTTCTATAAGAAAGACTATACTCATCTAGCGCTATGCATGTCCTCTATGTCTCAAATGCTTATGGAGGTAGGTGAGTGGTCATTAATCCCACCAAATATTGCCAATTACTTCCACATCTGTTACCTACCTCAGTTCTAGCATCTTCACTGAGCCTGCCCAGACCCCCTGTAGTTTCCTCTAAGTACAGAGCTCTGTTGTTGTTTAAATACAGCCATTGCATTCAGGGATTTTCTTGCAGTCCAGCTAGACCTTTCTAGGCTGGTACGGTAGTGAGTAATGTGTTATTCCAGGAATCTGTCTACCACATTTCCAGCTTTAAGAGCTAGTGCTTCTTCAGGATCCTATGACCAGACTGCCGCTATTTATTTCATGTTCCTTACTTTAGCTTTATGTGCACGGATGACTGTGGCCAAACCTGGCTTAGTGTTCCCCTTCCTATAATGCCGAAAGGGGGCCTTCACCTCTGGCAGCTGCTCTACTATCTCACTCAGCCCCTGGAGTTCCCTCTCCTTACCTCTGATAATTTATTATTGGCAATGAAGAAGGCATGTATTTACGACTTGATCTCACTATGCTAATTTCAGATGGTTCCTTGAATCACACCCTTTCATGGTGAAGCCGAACCACGTGGGGTCTCGTCTTCCCAATCTTGTACTTCTCGTGTTATGGCATAGCGGACCATGTGGGGTCCCACCATCTCTACTGCACACTACTCAGTGGAAGAAAATGCAATACTCAGATACAGCGATGGCAGACCACATGGGGTCTCACCATCCCTATCAGGCACTATTGCTTCCGTGGCGAAGGTGAACCACATGGGGTCTCGCCTTCCCATTCATGCTCTCTGAGCAATACGGTGATAGCGGACCATGTGGGGTCCTGCTATCCCTATCCCGCATTACTCCATGGGGAAAAGGGTTTCGCCTGCTACACAATGATAGTCTATAGAGGGTCCTGCCTTCCCACTTCCCATCTACTCCAAAGGAAATTCAGCTCATTGCTTCTTCAAGTTCCCATACTGCAGATTGATTGATGTTGGGTCGTCCTTCCTTGAGAACATGCTTCAGTTCAACAGTCAGTGGAGTCATGCATCTGTTCCTTATTCACCCTGTTTATCATGATGGTGGACCACGTAGGGTCCCACCATCCCATACATCCATGCTTGCAAAATGGCCCTGCCATATCTTAAGTATTCCTATTCACTTCAAAGAGTACATACGTGGGAGTTCCACCTCACTTACCTTGGACTGCAACATGCTCTGGCTCCTGAGGGTATCCTTTGCTTCCTAGGTCATTCCATTGTCTGGCGATGGACCACATGGGGTCTCGCCATCCCTCTTCTACATGTCCCTCGACACCCTTCCCCTTATTCCTCATCTCCCTTCCAACTTCTGTGACCTTTGCTTTCCCTCCAACTTACCAACACGACATTGATGGTCTTCTCTGAACCTGGTTTTCATCGGCGATTCAAGTCATGCAGGTATCTCTGCAAACCCCTTCAGGTCTCATCATCCTTCCAGTGTTTTCCCTCTCAACAGGAGGCTCCTGTACTAAACATGGATTCTTCATGCACTATGGCAGACCCTAGTCGGTGTCTCGCCTCCCAGTATTGTCCACATGAGACTCAGTCACTCATTCATGACATCTTCATTCATCAGGACTCCATGTGAATATCATTCCCTAGCTAGCCTACTATCATCATCTCAGGTTAACACCTAACATCTCCAATGCGATGGTGAACCACGTGGGATTTCGCCATCCCATTTACGCATGCCCTGCAATGGGCCTTATCTGATACTTTCTCATTTCAATCAGCCCCAGCGACTCTTGTCCTCTATGTCCTGCTTCCCGTACTGCTGCGTGGCGGACCACATGGGCTCCTGCCATTCCTACAAAGGCTACCTTCTTCCTATCCTTGGATAAAGCTCATACTACAATGACAGTTGACCTGCTGCAGCTTCCAGCCATCCCAACAACAGTCCCACTATGCAGTTCTATCTAGTATCCAAAGGCCGGGCTATGGATCTACAGCAGTCGTCTATCTCAGACTTGGATTAACCAGTGTTTCAGCATCTGGTCATTATTCCAGTTGGATATTCCATCTGCTTGAACCTTCATCTGCAACATTGACCCCTTGCTCATCTCGACCTTGAACTGGATTCCACCAGCTACACCAGACCATACTCCTGGACATAACTATACCTAAACCTAGTGCATTTAGGATTATTCTCCTCTTAGTATGCCCAGAGAACAGGTAGGTCAGTAGCCATGGGTCCTCAGAGGTTCCCCCCAAGGGGGGTTTTCCTGTCCTGTGTGCTATGGACCACACTCTTCGGAGTTGGAGGAGGTAGTCGATTTCGCTACTACTTTTTTGGCCTTAAGTCTACACCTACTCTCTATTCTACCCAGGGTGGGATGCGTAGAAGCACCAAAGCTTACATTATAAACACCAAGCATACCAGTCAGCTCATAAGTATACACAAGCACTCAGCTATTTGCCACACGTTGAATTGGAAGGCTTTAGCCTATTGTTCAATGGGGGGGAACTAGCTCCTCCCCTATTCCCTACATAAGCATCTGGCCACCTCCTGCTCTGCTTAGAGCGTTTCGGCGGCACCCTCCATCCTCCCCTGCCTCCTTCTACTTCTCTGGCACTCTTGTCTCACCCTCTCCACTGGGCCTTAAGTCTACACCTACTCTCTATTCTACCCAGGGTGGGATGCAGAGAAGCACCAAAGCTGATGTTATAAACACCAAGCATACCAGTCAGCTCATAAGTATACACAAGCACTAAGCTATTTGCCACACACTGAATAATATATTTTCAAATAGTTGTATAATATATTTTTTAAGCCTTTGCCTATATAGTAAATTGAGACTGGAATCATGGCGGCACAAGCCAATAATGATTCAGCACAGCTGGCCATGAACGAGGTGCTATATGCAGTTTAGTTATGCTGATCAAGTTTTTGAGCACAGCTGCTACAGCAACCCATTGCTTAATAATCAAAGTCAGAATACTGAAACGGGACATTAAGATACAA
This sequence comes from Neoceratodus forsteri, assembly GCA_016271365.2. Classification (NCBI taxonomy): domain Eukaryota; kingdom Metazoa; phylum Chordata; order Ceratodontiformes; family Ceratodontidae; genus Neoceratodus; species Neoceratodus forsteri. The sequence continues at coordinate 321,136,023 of JADMNL010000022.1, forward strand.
GAACCATTTGTTGTAAACTAGGAAAAAAAATGTTAAAACAATCATTTGTCAATGCCAAATGTTCATCGCTTGCATTGCTGTTGCACTGGGTCCTGCTTGTATTCATTTTAACTATATATTTACCCAAGATAAACTAGATAAGATGTAATATGTCACTTGCAATAGGTCCTGATTTTACAGAGTTTTACACTGCATTTACCCAGGATAGTAGAAGTGAGATGCAATATCTTGTTTTTAGTGTGACAAGGTGTTAAAAAAAAGTAGGCAGATGTATTGACATTGCACAGCTATTTGCCTCTAAACAAAATACCAAGGAGCTCAGGATCACAAACAATCCAACTTTTGGTATAGACAAACAAACATTTGTAAATAAATGGTGCAAAATAGCACATGAGGCACCTAACAAGTGGATACAACTGATCCTTACTGGTGCAGCACCTTTGAGGGAGGAAATATCTAACTAGATCAAAGATTATGAAACAGAACTGTCAGAAAGAGCAAAAGCAGAACAGCTTCAACAATTCAAGAAAGAATTAGATGAAAAAATAGAGAAATATGATAGCTTGATTAAAACAGCAAAAGAGAAAACTGAAAAGGGATTCAAATGACTATACCAATGATACAGTTTTGACTGGTCAGAAGACACAAATAATTATATGAAGTCAAGGATAGAGCACCACTAAACTATACTACAGGACCTGATACAGATACCTCGAGTAATAATTCCTCTTTTTTAGAAGCCCCCCCCCCCAAACAACAGTCCAAGAGACCTGGAGATGCAGTGAGGGGAAAACCAGATTCCGGTTCCAACAGCGGCAAGGAAGAAAATGCGACAGAGGGGCAAAGTAGGAAAAGGGTGGTACTAAGATAACAATATTTAGAGTGTACAAACAATAGAAGTGACCAGACAACTCTGGTAATTGTTAATTAAGCAATAAGGCATGTAAAGGTGTGTGTTGTAGTGTAATAATGTCACTTCTGGGGTGGGTCGAAGCACGAGGTGAAGCCGAGTGCTTCCACCACCCCAGGAGTGACGTTATTACATGATAACACACACCTTGGAGTGCCTTATTGCAATTATACAATGGCTTGAGGTTATACAAAACAATAAAAATGTTTTTAGTAGATTTTTGGTGAGGCAGTGTATCTATGTTTCTGAAAAAAAATCCATATAATCATCCCAAAAAAATCACAGTGATGTTATTGTGTAATATCATCACTGTCTCAGGCACACACTGACCAATCAGAGTCCAGGAAATTTTCTTGCCATTGTATAATTTAGCAATTAACCATGGCACATGTGAAGATAGATGGATAGATAGATAAAAGGGGCTGTCGTTTATACCTACAGCTTTTTTTAGATACCAGCCAAGCCATGGTCAACTTGAACCACTTTGTCAGAAAACTGACATTAAAAACTAACTTCTATAAAGATATTCCCCCACAGGAAAATGGTAGGCAATGAACTGAAGAACTGGGAAATGTGGAATCACTAAGCCTATGGAAAAAGTTGACCTTTTGTCCACAACAAGGTCCAGTGGTCTACACCTTTCTGAAACTGTGAGAGGGACTGCAGATGGAACAGGACCTGCACCCACAGCGCACCAGGATAGTGTTCTTTAATACTGAAAGAACCGGAATGTCTTATTGTTAAAAAACTTAGCAAAGACCAGTTCATCACAATAAAACTGGCTGACAAAGGTGGTGCAGTAATTGTGATGGATCAGAATAAATACAAAATGAGACAGACAGGCAGCGTGAAGATATTGGTGTTTATGGAAAACTCACAGGTAATCTCACTAAGGTATAGAAAGACAAAATTGATGAATACATGTTGATGGTACAGAATGTGGGATGGATATTGAGGGAAGAGAGGTGTTTTTTTTTTAACTGTGAACGAAACTATTGTTAAGGATTATGGGCAGACTAGAGAAACCAGTGGTCTTTTTCTGCCATAATTGTCTATGTTTTTATTGCACCTATGATATACAAAACTCCTAATCCACACAAAAGTGTGACTGATCCCCCTGGACACCTAATTATAGGTTGGCTAACTGAACTTTTAAATATATTGATTCCTATCTATGTCTGATTGTGCAAAGTGTCCCATCTTATATCTGAGATACATCTGATATACTGTGTATTCTGAATGAAACAGAGATGCAGCTTGACTGGATTTTTGCTACATTAGACACTGAGTCATTATGTGCATTGATCCCACACCAGGATGAGCTGGAGGCTTTGTACTATATTTTGAAACCAATAGATTTGAATGACCCCCCCTTCAGAATGTTTAGCACCCTTTCTGAATTCATTTGAAAATTTAATATGTTTCTTTTTAATGGGTGATACTATTTACAGATAAGGCGTACCACTACAGGTGCCATGTTTGTACCAAACTTCACAAACTTGTACTTGGCAAGATGGGAGAAACTGTGGTGCCACTGCATTGATGATATTATAACAATATGGAAGGGAATTGAACAAGAATTAGGAATGGAGGCTGTGCAGAGGAGGGCAACCAAAATGGCGAGTGGCCTACACAACAAACCATATGGAGACAGGCTGAGGGAGCTAAATATGTATTCAATGGAGGAAAGAGGAGAGAGGGGGAGACATGACTGGAACATATAAAAACCTCTTGGGGAGAAACAGAGTGCAAGTAGATACAATCTTCAAAAGAAAAGAGTACCTTAGGACTAGAGGCCACAACATGAAGCTGGGGTGTGGAGTATTTCAGGGGAACGTGAGGAAATACTTCTTCACAGAGAGGGGGGTGGATAAGTGGAACGTGCTGCCAGCTGAGGTGGTGGGGGTGGAAACGGTTACAGGTTTCAAGAGGGCATTGGACAGACTCATAGGGAGCTTAAGAACCCAATAAAAGAGGACATGTGGCTAATTAGAGATACACTGGTGCACGAAATGCACTAAAATGGGCAGACACGGTGGGCCTCGGTGCCCTTATCTACTGTCAACTTCTATGTTTTTATGAATGTTTGTAAACTGTCTGGAGAAGTCAGGCCCTGCACTGAACTGTAAGCTGACAAATGGAACAAAGTCTAGCTAGAGCCGATAGGGCTGTGAACACTGCCTAGTGACCAAAGTTACACATGTGAGTAGAAATTATTCAACGCCCGGGTGTAACTTGACCATTTTTTGGAGGTGTTGCACCAGATTTTCAACATGCCCTTTTTGGGACTCCTCCTCATGAAGAGTGCCAGTGTCATTTTGTTCACTTGTCCCGAAAGGTGATTTTGCAGAGCGAACATGCTATTTTGTGCCAGAGGTGCGAAAACATGTTTTAGGCAGGATGTGGAAAATGACAGCTGTACTGTTTTGAAGGAGGTGTGCAAAAATGGCAATGTTGAAAATGTGGAGTGAAAATATTAAAAATTGAAGAAGTTAGGAGCATGCATACAAACTGAGCAATGCACGCTCGTAACACAGTCATTTTTTGGAATTTTTCACCAAATTTACAACATGGGCTTTTTGGGACCCCACCTTATGAACAGTGGCACTGTCATTTGTGAATCGGTCTCGAAAGGTGATTCTGTGCAGCGAACGTGAAATCAACTTTTGGGACCGAGAAACAAAATGACAGTGACAGTTTTCACTAGGTGAGGTCCCAAGAACCCCATGTTGAAAATTTGGGGCCAAAATTCCCCAAAATGGCTGATTTATCATCATAAGTCAAAAATCCCATTGAATGCTATTACAGCACGCTTACTTTTAATTCTTCAGCTTGCGGTTCGGCTTTGAAGAGTGCAGATGTGTCTCGATCCAGAGAAGAAGATGGTGCCGACCTCCGGAGGTAAGTATGGTGTAAAGGGGGGTGCGGGGAGGTGGGTGCTCAGTGGTAGGGTGGGGATGGGGGAGGGGGACTGAAACAATGATGGGGAACCATTTTCTTTTTTACAGGTAAAAAAAGAAAGAAGACACATTTGGGCACACTGTAGTGGGCTCCCAGTGTGCCGCATGTGTGGGGGTGGGTGGGTGCATCATGGCGACATGGAGATTGGTCACCCTGATGTCAGGGGGGATAATGATAAATATTTGGGCACACTGGGGTGGGCTCCCTGTGTGCCACATGAGTTGGGCGGGTGCCACATAATGCTAACATGGGGACTGAGGACCTCGATGTCAGGATGGAGGCAAGAACAGAGGGAGCAGGGAGGACTGCAAAAGTGGGAGGTTGCAGGGGTTTTTTTTTTACTTTGTTTTCCAGTGCTGGTGGCAGCGACGCAACTGCGCATGCGCTGCACTCGCATTTTTCCATTCATAACATGGTGGTGGCAGCGGAATTGTGCATGCGTGTGAGTTGCGCATGTGTAGTTCATGCACCAGAATGTGGCAGTAACAGCCAAAATAGTGCAGATGTTATTCCATAGCAGCTGATCGTGATGGAGAGCTTCAAGCTCTGTTGAACAATCGGAAGGATACTTACAAATGTCCAATGGACGGTTCCACGATCGGCCATTTTTAGAGCTACGATTCAATCCCAAAAGGGCTGTAGGCTCCACCCACAGCCCTAAAAACTGAAATAAACTTTATTGATATCCATTTATATAATGGAACTAGCTGTACCATTTTATCAGATCACTATAAAAAAGAAACAGACAAAAATACCCTAGTGTTGTCTAGCAGTTGTCTTCCTAACCATATTATCAGAGCTTGACCAAAAGGGCAACTGCTTAGAATTAAACGTAATTGTATTGGCAGCCATATGTTTCAACAGAGGCAAACTGAGCGAATGTCATGTTTCTTTGAAAGGGGCTATAGCATTGCAAACATTTCCACAGCTGCTGAGGAAGTGAATGCTGTAAGCAGAGATACCTCACTTCACAACTTATATGGTACGGAGAAACAGACTAGGGGTGGGAGTCAAACAAATACACATCAAGGCTCATCACCACTTACACAAGTGATATGTGTAAATTGAAAGATATTGTTACAAGACATTGGGATGTATTGAAAACAGATTTGAGACTGGCAAATGTAATTTCAGATGTTCTGAATATTGCATAACCCTCCTCTGGGGGCTTACCTGTAGTTGCTCCATTTGTCTCCACTTTGCGGGTGCTCCTGAGTTCTCCCCACATTCTTTTCCCCAGCAGCATGTTGTTTTCTGTCTTTCAGGGCATAATTCCTAGGTTGCGAGCTGCCGGCATGCCAAAATCAGCTGGCATTCGCGTAAACGCAAGGTGCATTTTGCGGTCTGCCAACAGGGAGTTCGACTGTGGTCCCGGTGCCCCTCCTATGCTTTTCGGGGACTTGAGACCATAAGGGGATCGGGCATGAGCCCGTAGATGCAACAAAAGGGGAGTTTACACAACGGGGACACTTGGGGCTTGTGAATATTAATGAGTGGCTCTATGAATATTGATGAGTGCTGCCTGCCATCTAGGGGCATGATGTCGTGGTGGCAGTGACGACTAAACTACTGGGAGCACCCAAATGAGAGTGGGTTGATTTAATAGAGGGCAGTTGGGGCTCCAATCCAGTGGGGTGCTTGGTAATTTAAGGGATTGTATTGGGTTGCAGCCGACTTGGAAAGGGGAGAGACTGTATAAAGCTGAATGTACTCCATGAAAACAAATGGGAACTGATGTGTTTGTGGCTTTTAACCCGGTACAGCAGCCAATTAGTGATCTAGGTGCACAGACTGGACTAAAAGGGACTCCTGGGAAAACGAGGGTACTAATTCCTATGCCCCAATAAACAAGCAGGAAATATTAATCACTATGGTTATTGTTTATTGAAAGGCTGCAACAGCCAATCAGAACGCTGGGGTTTTGACTGAAATAGTGCGGACTTTCTGGGATTTCTTCAGTTTGTTGCCAGGCTCTGTATGAGTAAGGACTGTGTTTTGGGAGTTGACCTTGAGATTCAGGGGCTTCCCCAGGCCTTAATCTGAGGATTAAAGTTGCCAGAATTGGATCGCGAGAGGAAAGAGACTGAATTGAGATTCTGATTCCCCAGGTGCATGTGCAGGACTGAATTGAGAAGAGGAAGGAAGGGAGGGAGGGAGGGAGGAAGGAAGAAAGGAAGGAAGGAGAGAGAGACTGAACTGTGATCCTTTTTTCTCCAAGTAATGAGAAGTTGCTTTACTGTTGGTGGGAGAAAACAAGGTGTTGCGGAAACCCTGCACCTGGAAAGCTGGACTAGCTGGGAAGTCTGTGTGGATTACCAGTAGTGCTACAGTTGTTGCTGAGAAGTTGCTTGCTTGTCTGGGACTGTAATATTAATTCTGAGGAGGCAGAGCATCTCTGGTCATCGGGGTGCTAGCTGAAGGCTGTGTGTGTGTCCTGCATGAACTGGTTAAAGTGGTTGAGATCTGACGTCTAGCTGCAGCTGAAGCAAAGGTTGTGGACAGGAGTTAACTGGACAGTGTGAACTGGTTAAAGTGGCTGAGAGCTGAGGTCTAGCTGCAGCTGAAGAAAAGGTTGTGGACACAAGTTCACTGGACAGTGTGGACTAGTGTGCAGAGGGTTATTGTTGCTGAGTTTCCCCCGCTGAATTGCACTTGTCCTTATCGAAATAGAGGCTAGCACCCACTCAGATTGGAACTGGCTTTATTGGAACACCTGCCGGAACACTTTTTCTTGCTGAGAACTCAGTGCTTGGACTGCAGGAGAACACCCACCATTAGGGAGTCCTCACCCAGAGCCAGTGAGGGAACTTGTTAACCTCTTCCAAGTGGGACTCACTGTCTCACAAGGTCACCAGCACTTGCTGGGGTGCTAGGGCACCTGTGACCCATCATGGGAGCAGGGCTGTGGAGCTACTCCCAGGTCTGGGCCTTCTGGGGCTGGTGCTGTCCTGCCACAGTGCTCTGCCATGGGCCAGAAGTGACTGAAGGTGACAAGCAGCCAGAACCACAAGCATGGTGACCAGCTGCAAGATCCTCGAGCAAGTTCCATCCAGATGGAGGGATCCTGGGTGGCCTGTTTCTGCTTTGCTGCATTGAATCAAGGAGCTCCGTTTTCCCCGGTGCTGAGATCGACAAACTGTGAGTACCCAGGACCTGCTTCCTGGGAGGGAAAAGGGGAATTATTCTGTCTTTCATTTCACAGGCTATTAAAACATTTACGGGCCCCAACAGCCAGCCAACTCATGGCACTGATCAGGCCTGCACCTAGTGGATACCCCTAGAGACAATTTGGGGACACTGGTACCAGTGGGGGAGGGCTTGGCCGTCGGACCCATATGTTTGTCATTGTTGCATATTTCACTAACTTTCTTCTTTCTTTTACAGCTCCCCTATGTCCTGGTATCCCTTTCCCTAGTCCTTAGCCCCGGAATAAAGCTGGGAATTTGTTTGTTGAAACTGCTGTGTTGGTGAAATTCATTGCATGCACTTATTACTGAGATATATGGTTTATGGTGGAACAAGGTATTTGGGGACACTAGCTGGGGAGATGTGTAGGTACAGTATCCCAGGGGACTGTACCGAGCAGATACCTGGCCCACTGATACTTTGCTCTGGGTGGAGGCACATGCTTTTATTACTAATTCTGGGAATGAACCCCAATTGCCACCATAGCAGGATCCAGGCCCCTTGCCCTGGTACCAGGGACGGCAGGCCAGGGATGGTAGCCCACTGGCATACAGAGATGGGGCTTCATCTTGGAGGCACTGCTGGGATCTACTGTTCGCCAGCCATATCTGCACTGGAAAATCTGAGTGTTGGGACCCCTGCCGGGTCCCCAGGCTCCAAGCTCTCTCCACCCACTCTAAGTTTAAGTCTACCGAAGAAGATAAGGTGAGCCTGGTGGAATGGAGTGGAGGAATGAAAATGGATCCCCAGAAGTCTTTCCTTTTGTTGAAGGCTGTGTGTTTCCTGTGTGAACTGGTCATAGTGGCTGAGAGCTGAGGTCTAGCTGCAGCCAAAGAAAAGGTTGTGGACATGAACAACTGGACAGTGTGAACTGGTTAAAGTGGCTGAGAGCTGAGGTCTTGCTGCAGCCAAAGAAAAGGTTGTGAACAAGAGTTAACTGGACAGTGTGGACTAGTGTGCAGGGGGTTATTGTTGCTGAGTTTCCCCCTGCTGAATTGCACTTGCCCTTATTGAAATAGAGGCTAGCACCCACTCAGATTGGCACTGGACTTTATTGGAGCACCTGCACTGGAGCACTTTTTTTTGCTGAGAACTCAGTGCTTGGACTGCAGGAGGATCCCCACCATTAGGGAGTCCTCACCCAGAGCCAGGGAAGGAACTTGTTAATCCCTTCCAAGTGGGACTTACTGTCTCAAGAGGTCACCGGTGCTTGCTGGGGTGCTAGGGCACCTGCGACCCATTGTGGGAGCGGGGCTTGGAGCCACTCCCGGGTCACGGCCTTCTGGGGCTTGTGTTGTCCTGCCACAGTGCTCTGCAATGGACCAGAAGCAACCGAAGGTGACAAGCGGCCAGAACCACAATCAAGGTGACCAGCTGCAAGATCCTCGAGCAAGTTCCATCCAGATGGAGGGATCCTGGGTGGCCTGTTTCTGCTTTGCTGCACTAATTCAAGGAGCTCCATTTTCCCCGGTGCTGAGATTGACAAACTGTGAGTACCCAGGACTTGCTTCCTGGGAGGGAAAAGGGGACGTGTTCTGTTTTTCATTTCACAAGTTTCTAAAACATTTCAGGGCCCCAACAGCTGACCAGACCATGGCACTGATCAGGTCTGCACCTAGGGGGTACCCCTAGAGAGAGTTTGGGGACACTGGTACCAGTGGAGGAGGGCTTGACCTATGAGCCCACATGTTTGTTATTGTTGCATATTTCACTAAATTTCTTCTTTCTTTCACAGCTACCCTATGTCCTGGTATCCCCTTTCCTAATCCTTACCCCCTGAATAAAGTTGTGAATTTGTTTGTTGAAACTGCTGTGTTGGTGAAATTCATTGCATGCACTGATTGCTGAGGCAGATGGTTTATGGTGGAACAAGGTATTTGGGGACACAGTGTGCAGAGTGGTTGGCTGGGGAGGTGGGTACGTACAGTATCCGAGGGGACTGTATCAAGAGGATACCTGGCCCACTGATACTTTACGCTGGGTGGAGGCATCATGGTATTATTACTATTTCTGCGAATGAACCTCCAGTTGTCACTGTAGCAGGACCCAGGCCCCTTGCCCAGTGCCAGGGACAGCAGGCAAGGGGGGAGGTAGCCCACTGGCATATAGTGCCGGGGCTACAATTCTATACCGAAAATTTAGATATGTGGGAGGTGTGGTGGTTAACTCTCTTTTTGACCAAGGCAATACATATGTTCTTTCCACTAGTCCTGAAATACAATAAATATTGCAGGATTTGCAGGTATTGTAGCTATAGAGTTTGTGCAATAGTATTCCAAATCCTAGAGGCAAAGGCAGTATTTTCCATAACTGCCTCATTACATGCAACAGCCAGGGTGTAGTTTATAAACTTCTATGCATGTGTGGGGCATTCTGTAAGGGTAGGACTATTCACCACTTCAAAGTCAGAACAGGAGAACATGTATGGGCAAGGAAAGAGAAGAATGCCAAGTATGCACTAGGATATCACGTTTTGGGTAAAGACCTAACACAACATACTACTAAGTTTTCTGATATCTAGAAAGTCCAGAAAGTATCAGAGTTAGTGACTGGGAAAAGGAGGTCCATAAATGTAAAAGTCACTGGATCTTCAAAACATGGGCATGTGCCTCACCAGGACTTAATGATTCAGTAGAGCTAGTATACTTGCTTTAAAAATGCCTCCCTAGTATTTGAGCAACAGAGACGCTGATCTCCAGAGTATGTACATACAACTTCACGTATTTATCTAGTAGGAATGTACCAGTTTTTATTGTAATATCCATTAGTTAATTAAAATATTAGTAGTTAGAAATATATGTCTATATTTTTGTTAAGTAAGGATGTTTTTGGTTAAGATAAAACTGCTGTTATGTTTAATATTGTATTCGTAAAATGTTCTATCATTTCACTGCATTCAGTCATAGTTTTACATGCCAGCTATTTGCCTCAATGATTATACAAGATTGTAATGAGACACCCAAGAAATGAGATTGGCAGAGTTGTCAAAGACTGATCCAGCCCAGTGGCATAGAGGGCTCAGATGCTGATGAGTGCCTTACCTCATGCCACCCCAGAGACCTGAGTTTGGGAATGAGCTCAGGTTTCTGGTGGGTCAGCGGAGGGGGGGGGGGCAGGAGTGAATGATGCAGCCATCAGGTGATGCATCTCTCTCCCAGACTGGGGTGGATTGCCGGCTCAGCTCTTGGCTGCCGCCAGGTGAAGGCCTTGGGAGGGGGGCAGTGCTGATGCCCAAACGGCAGATGAATTTGCCATGGGGTGGGGGGAGAGCTGCAGATTCCAGGGCCATGTGAACCTCCACATGCATGGGCAACTTATGCCACCTTGGCTCACATAGGGAGAAAATAGAAGAAGGGACCTAAGGGTTAGTTGGTGTACTGTGTGCATCTTCAGACCTGTACCACTGTCTGGATTCCTCTGTGCCTTCTGGATATGTGCTCTGAAAGTGGAGGATGGCCCTATCTTCTCCAGCCCCACCACAGGGGGCAATCTGTGGGGGATTTGTGTTGAGATATGTCCGGGGAAAGGTGGCAGCCTGTCTGAAGAAGGTGGGAATGGAGTGAACAGCAACCTAAGGGGTAAAAAGCAATATGGAAAAAAAAGAGCAGTAGACTTTGAGAACAAGCCATACCATCCTGTTATTTTTATGACTATACATATGTAAAATGATGTCTATTTTTAACTGGTGATGGGGACACACTCTCATTTATTAATTTTTTTCTATTATATGTTTATACCTGGGAGCTTGTAGGTCGGCTCTGGCCCTCCCTTGGAGGGCTCACATCCATCCCAATCCATGGCCCCATCACCGGGACCGTGGTCAGAGCTTCATGGAACCCGCCAGCTCCCTTTTTCCAGATTTTCTCCCACCCATGCCACAGCAGCATGCGTGCATGTGGAGGCATGCGCATGCTGCAGTTCCACGGCGCCCTCCCTAGTGTGCTGCCCTCCTGTCTGCACTACTCTCAGGCCTCCACCTGGAGGTAGTGAAACTATGGAGGCAACAAGATCCCTCCCCGGGAGAGGAAAGCTGTCGAGCTGGTGCTCAATCCTGTTCCCTCTCCCTCCTGCCAGCTGACCCCCGATGACCTAGGGTCATTCCCGAACCCACGTCACTGGCATAGCATGAGGTGTAGCATCCAGTGCTTTAACCCTCAGCACCAACGGGCCGGCTGTCGGGACATACATTTTATACTGTATTTGTGTAGTCATGTATATGTCAGGATTGATGCACTTCATATAAAGCAGTTATAATATTTATGTGCATGTGTCTTGCATGGTGGGCTAATTAATTCCCATGGCAATAAATTGATAGAACATAGTATTTAATGACCAGTAATGCCCAATAGCGATAATTCTAAAGAAGCCTTGTGATACTGAGGTGGAACATCATTTCTGGTGCGCTGTTCTCAGCACTGATTCAGTGAGAAGAATTGCATTCAGTAATATCTTGGGAACCTACTGTTCTGTTCCTCTGTCACTGACCCCCTGGTATGTATGTACTGACTGATCATTTTTAAGCATTGGCTTTAATAAATATATTTTTCTAACTTATATCCAATGTTTTGATATGAAGAGTTTGCCAGTACTGGGTTTTATCAGTGCACATAAGTACATGGTGGCACTTTGGGGGAGTGGATGCACCTAACTTTTTGTGATTATTTGTTCATTTATCTGAAATTAGAATGAGAAGACTGAAAAATCACACTGCATACAGGATGTTATGAAAAATCAAGTTTTTATTTCTACAGCATATGTGTGAAAGCAATAACTTTAAAGAAACATCTTAGGGAACAAATTAAATGTTTTCAATAGCTATGTAATTAACAGCTGCACAGATATTTATACAGCTTGCAGGGTTCTGCATCTGTGCTCAGTAGTGGATCTAGGGTGTTTTAAAGGGTGCAGGTGCACCACTCGTTGTAACTTACTTGATTGCTGCTGCTGCATATCACTTGCTGGAGAAGCCTAATATATTGATTGTAAGAAAATCTGCAATCAAAACAATAGATTACATTTATATTTTTAGACAGAAATTTAATGGAAAAGATAATATAAAGGATTAAAAAATGTCAAAAAGTTGCATATCAAGTACACACACCACTACCGCACCCCCATTGTAAAATCCTGTGCTATGGATGGCTTCTCTTCCAGGTTTTGAACCGATCAGTGAACAGATGACTGGAATACAAGGGTGCAAAAATTAAGATTATACTGTAGTTGCATGGTATTATAGTACTATTATACTGTAGATGGGGTTGAGTAGGCAAAACTCCAGTCTTTGATAGCTTACATCTTGGCTGTCTTTTGACGTAGGGGTATAAAAATAATTTAAATTTGGAAGGCACTCATTCTGGGTCAGGAACTCAAGACTTTCCAATTTTTTTGTCATTTGGCTCAGTGGTTTGTGTGCTCTGGAGTGGTAAAAACATTAAAAATATAAAAGAAATGTGTTTTTTTGCTCATCAATTCTAGAAAATGGCTGGGATTTAAAACATGAATTCACAGGTGCGTTAGATTATGTCCCATAGGTGATGCCTTTGGTGTCTGGGAATCAAAATATTTAAAGTTAATAGAAAATACTGGATTTAAAGCTTGCTCTGCTCATTATAATCAGCTATAAGTTAGATAAGGCTATTCAGATGCCACTGAAGAACTCATTTTTGCACCTGTGACACTGTGGAAACCCTGCTTTACACCTGCAAAACTGTGAAACCCCACTTTTACACCTGCAAAACTGTGAAAACCCTGCTTTTGTACTACAGTAGTAAAACTGTGGAAAATCTAACTTAGCAAATACTTAAATGCAGTGTACCTGCAAAGGTATGTGTAGGCAAGCTGCAGGAAATCCTCATTAAAAACCAGGTGATGGAATTCTTGGAAGCAAATACATTGCAGGACAGGAAGCAGCACAGGTTTGTAGCTGGGAGAGCTTGCCAACTTTAAAGAGGGCCTCCGGTACTGAGCCCTGTATCGGCACTTTAAATCAATTGTGCGGTGCAAGAAACAGCAGCAATATCGTTTTTGAGTAGAAAGTATTCAAATGCATTTATTTATTCAGTTTTAGTGGTGCTTACCCGGAAGCTGGTGACAGCGTGCGTCCAGCGCGTCATCTCGATGTGTGATTCTGTGGTGACGTATGCACCTGAGCGACCGTGGGAACTGCAGTGGTTTAAAAATGAGTAGCAGTGGCAGTTCCCAAAGTAGCGCGGATCTTCAGCTCCTTTTCTCCAATGGGGATACGGCCTCAGATGTTGATGGAAGCATTAATGCTGACGACCCCTACTACATGTTTGATCCAGTTTATAGCAGCAATGAATCAATAAGTGTTTCGTCAGCATTATCAGAAAGTGGCAGTCACAGTAGGACTGATAACATTGACTGGTAAGTGTTATGTTGTCCTACTTCCCTAGCAATTGCTGTTTCCTGCCCCCCCAACTTGCCTGTTTTGTACACGCTTGAGGCTAATGACACCTGTGGTATGTGACACACAGTCAGGCATATTCACACCCTTCCCCCCATAGTATGTGACAGATAGCTTCATGCAGGTGTACAGAGTTCATGTGTGTTTTGCATACATTGTCATATCAGTAGAACAATACACAGTGATGCAGTTCTGTATAGGTGGCTGTAATGTATTTGTGAGGATGCCCATGTTCTTACATGTGTTTTGTGGTGCTGCCATGCAGCCTATCAGAAAATGTTTTGTTATGAAACAGCTACTCGGTGAGCCTGTAAGTGATATATCAATAAACAGTGGTTCCATACAAGGTCATGAATTTCCCATGTGTCCTGTCCACTGGTATGTGTTCCTGGCAGCAGTGCATTAACTAACCACCCAACTACCAAATCATGGATTGCATCCTCACCGCTGCAGGAACATCATGAGTGGTGTGTGCACCTCAAGTTTCCACTCTGTAAAGTTCTGTGACAGTATGTGCTGTGTAATTGTAGGCCTACAGTGAAGGGTGGTGGATACGGAGGTACCAAGAAGTCTGTAGAAGGCCATTTCATCTGTCAAGTGTGCTTGTATTTCAGGGTGTGCATCTGCCTGTAATGTGCCTGTCCTCACTCCCCTATTGTACAATAGTGCCTACACATGATCCTTTCCTCCCCCCTGTGAATTTCCCAGCTTCTGTTACCAAAAACCACTGTGTTCATTGACATGACCGCATATTGAAAGTGTCAACCACCATCTCTGTGAAGAAATGCTGGCTGACATTCACCCTAAAAGTCACACCGTGAAGCTTAAGACTATGCATTGTCATGTAATAGTTGCTTCTCACCCTACCAGTTATGTCCCTCTGTAAATCCTGTGTTGCCGTGAGTACATAGTAATATCACTCTGCCTGTACTCATATAACTTTATGTGTTGGCTATCAGTAATTTAGCACTTCCTCGTTCTATCCCTCCTTTTAATTGTCTCCATTGCTGTAAATTCTTTTTTCATGTGTGTGCACCATTACTGAACTACATACTTTACATGTAGCCTTTCCAGTGACTTTTACAGCTGCAGTGTAACCTGCTGTCTCCTAACACTGACCACCCTAGCTATGCATTGCAGCATACTGTTTCATGTTGCTGCTGCTGTCATGCTCTGTGTGCAGTGCCTCAGACCAGCAGTGATCATCACTGCAAGGTGTTTCTCCTCCTCTGTTGCAGTTACTGTAACTCCACCCAGGTACTACTCTGAGCTGTAATTATTGTCTCCTAATTGCATAAGTGTGCATCTCTTGTCATATAGTCAAAGTTGTCAGATCCGGGGACCAGCTCCCCATCTTTTCAACAGCATCCTGTTGCTCCTGTATCACTTCAGCTATGTCCACTGTATCCCACACAGCTTGGCGTCATCTGTCAATAGTGATATTTTACCATTCATGCCACCGCCAAGTTCATTCAACACAGTGAATAACAGTGGCACCAGAACAGAGTCCTGTGATAACCAACTGTTTATCTCTCTGTTACCATGTAACTGTCCAACCCCCACACACAATCTGGATGTGTGGATGGCCAGTACATGTGCTGTTTGCAAGTCGTGTGTTGTTGTCACGTCTCACTATAGTGAAAGATTACATTGGTGTGCAATTGTCCATGCCACCTCCTCAGGTAGCCAGTTATTTTATTACTTGATTTCTCAACTTTCAATGGAAGCAGACTATCCATCACTGTATACTGCTCAATCAATACATTGCTGTTCCCCTTCCCCCAGCTCCTGTTTTCCATCCAGAAGGCAGTTACCTGTCCTCCCAGGTGATGGCAGAACAGAAGTATTCATGCGATGTCTGTGCCTTTCCACCATTATCTGTCACTCAGTCCGCCCCATTGGTAACCCAAAGAATCCCTTCCTTCATGTCCCTTTGCTCAGACATATACTGAAAGATTGCCTTCTCCCCCTTTGTCATCTCCTTCTGAGCCTCTGCTTTGTTGCTCATCCACTATTTTCAATTACTGACTTTGCAACCCTTGAACTGAACCAGCTGTGCACATTTGGTCATTGCGTTATCTCCCCTTAGCCTAGCACCCTCATGTGTGGCAACCACTATTCATTACTTCATGATTCCCTTTGTTGCAACACCATATGGTTGTGTGATGACCGCCAAATGAGTACTTAGCACATCACGCATTTTCATACAGCACTGAATGCTGACCTGCTTTAGGAGAAAGATGGTGGCAGCATGCCATTATGTAAGAGGTGACTTGCAATCAAGTATTTCAGTACATCGATACATTATTTTCATGAATTCCTGGTTGTCACGCCACACTATGCCCTTGGCCTCCTTTCATGACACATTGCCCTGACCACGTTTGTTGCTGCAGGTGTCGGTGTGGTAATTTGTGTGCCCATGCCCACTGAAACAGAATGCAGATGCTGTCAAGAGGTGGCCAGAGTTGTGGACAAGCTAAATGAGACACCAGAACTGCTGCCAGACTCCGATGTGCCACCCTGCATAACTCAACATCCTGGATTTGAACCTGTGTGTCTCAGTATTTGGGTGTTGCAGACTGTGGAGGCTGCATACCGGCAATATCATGCCAATGAGCAGGTACCACAACATGAGTAAGTAGCAACACATTTCTGAATATGGAAACAATCAACCACAAAATGTATGTTCACGTTTATTGAATTTCATCAATATATGGAGAATGTGTGTAATGTGCTTCGTTCGAAATGGCAATCGGCAATAAACAAAATTAAATATTGCTCTTTAGCACTGCTCAATGTTAGCAACTGCTGAGAGTGACGATATTTCAGTTGTATATATTACAGTAATATTAGTTCTCTGAAATTATCATGTTCTGTGAAGGAACTGTAAGTGAACTTACTAATGTCAACCATGGTAACACAGTGCTGACAGTCACTTCATAATGGTACACTGGCTTTGTCTCGGGGACATGTCTGACCACTGTTGTTTTTTTTTTTTTTATTTATTGACAAGCTTCACACACAGGTCATGATGAGCATGAACTTGCTCATGTTACGGTCACAGCCTTGTGTTCAGTGAACATGACCATAATATACAGATATTTCGCACACAATATAGATATAGAATTTCATTACAGGCAATACGGTTGTCACAGTCTGCAGAATTAATGACAATGCGGAAAATTAAGTGGTATGAGCTAGATGGATACAATCATAACATTCTTTAACCTCACTGATACGCTAGCAGACACGTTTTTGAAACAGTAGTGAGATATCTTTGTAGTTGTGATCTTGATAGAAAAAAGTAGCTTGAACTTGTTCAAGATACTGATGAAATACTCAGAGAGAATACAATGTAGAAGGTGTAACAAGTGTGCAATGTTAGTTATAACAGCATTACAGAGTGAGGGTTACCCAATAACCACTGCAATCAAGTAAGGTGCTGTGAGGTGGGTGACTGGGTTGGGGGCATATAGGCATTGCGCTTGGGGTGGGGGACCTGTGATTTGTAGGAGGTGACGGCAAGGTTTGGAGTACAAACTTCTTCCACTGCATGATCACTCCATAATGCTGTTTATAGTGTCGGACCATGTCAGAGGTACAGCATGACAGGAGGGAACAGTGTTGTATGCAGCAGACTTACAGCACCACAGCAGGGAATTATGCAGTGATAGCCAGCAGTCATCACAAGAAACAAGACAGAGGGAGGTGACAGACAACAGGGTCCCAGACAGAGCCCTTTCATGATAGAATGTGGTGGGAGTATGCATCGAGGAACTGGTTAGCCTACATTATGGACAAGTCCATGATGTACAGAACAATGCCATGGGAAACGTCTAAGCAATAGCAACTCAATAGTGAGAGTACACTGTTGCACAGAGGATGGAATGGGGGTTGGTGGTAGTAAGTTGCAAAGGAAGTGAGTGCCAGTTGCAGACTATAGGCAGAAAGTTTTGCATGCCACAGGTTGATGCGAAGCACAAGATGGCTCACACTGCAACAAGTAATGGATGATTGTAGCAGGACCACCTAGCACACAGAAAGTAATGTGAGGCACACAACAGTGAGTTGTAGGAGGAAGAATGTTGCTTTGTAAGTCAGGTTGAATGGTGGCTGCTACATCACTGTTGGTTTTGCCACAGGTGAACAGGAGGGTGGCACACTGAGGGAAGGTCATGTATGAAGATGGCGAGAAAAGATTGGGCACAGCACAGAGCACTGTGGGAAGCATTTGGAGATTGTGAGGGGGTGGTGAGATCGCATTCTGAATGCTGAACAATTGTGTTGTGACTGTCACATAATCTGTAAGCCAGGTAATTGCAGCAGCAGACAAACAAGCATATGTGCGGTGGTAGAAAAGGAGGGAATCAGAGACTGTCTTGGAAAGCTTGGAGAGCTGGCAAAACATGGCGCAGATGCTGAGGCCGTTGTCCTGGACGGTAATGATGGACTCAGTGAGTCTAAGTAGTTCTGTCACACTGCAGTACTTGTTTTGAAAGTAAGTTTTTAAAGGGCATCGAAGGAAGACTCAGCAAGAAAAGAGGTCATCTGAGAAGACCAGGTGTTCTCTGACCTTAGCAACAGTGGTGAGGATATACAGTATGAGACAATTAGCAGGTGAGGAATTATCTTCAGCCTTGGGGAGAGGGAAGACCAATGTATGTTATAATACCATATGGATGGAGGATGACATAAAATACTGATTTCTAGTTAGAGTGAGATAGTGCACAAAGACATGGCACAGAGAAACAGAACTGTGGGTCCAACTTCATCCAGACATGACTATCCATAGCGACTGAGACAGAGGATGGATGTTAATGTTTCCTCAGGGGAGATAGGAGACAATAACAAAGGCCTTTCAGTATAGTGTGGAAGTCTGTGGCCTCAGTGGGATAAGTAGTGCAGAATTTACTTGGAGGGACTGATTTGACAATGGTTGAGGCAGAGTATGTGTCTCGTCATTGTGCCAGCCAACCATCCACAAGCTGAATGTGGATGAGCAACAGGTACAGTCATCAATAATGACTTATATGTGTCCATGCATGGCTACAAATGTCAAGCAGTGCCCTAAGCCAATATAAGTCATCAGCCACATAACCTTCATGTATTGGTAGTTATACAGCAGTAATCCACTGTGGAGGTAAATAAGGATCAAGGAGACAAGAGGACAAGGGAAGCATCAAGCATCCTGGGGTATGGTAAGGATAGGGACAGTAGTGGAGTCTCAGTGTGGGAGGTCCACATTTCAGGGAACATGGAGGTGAATTACTAGTAGATGAGGTGGTAGCATGGTGGACGGACCAACAAATGACTGCAAAGCGGAGGTTACAGAGAAAGAAAATACTTAAGTGGTGGTGGTCATTACCCTGGTCATATTTGCGAGGGGAGAGGACAGGACAAAGGTCAGAGGAGGCAAACGGGAGGTAGGACACGGTGGATGACATAGCATTGCAGGTTGGAGGGCAGAGGAGTGAAAGGCAAGAAAGGGTGAGCAGGAGAAGCACAACAGAGCCCTAATTATAGGCTGTTTCTATGCTTCAGGGTATATAAGATGGGTGAGAAGGTGTTCCAGAAAAGATACCATCTCAGTACAATGCATGCCAGTCATGACTGCAAGTGGAGTAGTACATGGGATAACACAGATCTTTAGGTAGGGTACCGGTTACACCACAACAAGTCATGGTCACAGGTTTTGTAAACCAAACACGTAGGATTACAGCAATGAGAGGTATATGTTAAAGTAGGTAGAGGAGTAGGCATTGCAGCTGGTAATAGGCAGGACCAGGGGTCCCAGGGACCTCTCCACAGCAGTGGGATGCATACAACCTTAGGTGAAATAGGGGTTCAACTGAATGTTGAAGAAGCAGGAAGACTAGGAGCAGTATGGAGGCCATGATCAGTGGTGAAAATACTTTAAGTAAAAAATGGGTCATAACTGAAAACAGTCCCTGTGATCACTGCATGTACCGGGTTACCAAAGTGATAAATTAAAAAAGAAAAGAAACGGAACTAGGCTGGGGAGTAAGGTCGCAGAATTGCACTCATTGATGGTGGAGATGGACATGACTGCCATTCCAGAGATGTATGCAACCAGGCCCCATGCGTGGGACATAACAATCACATGGTACAAAGTATTCCAGAGGGTTACACATGAAGGGTAAGGCTGGAGGGGTGGCCATGTACGTAAGGGGAAGGATCACATGTAATAGGGAGTCAGTTGTGGACGGCAGATTTGAAGTCATCTGGGTCCAGCTACACCGCCAGAAAGGTACCAAGATCTGTCTGTGTTTGTTTATAGACCCCATACACAGAAAGAGGCTAGTCACAGGAAATTGGTGGAGCACATAAGGATGAATAGTGGCAAATGGAGCACAGTGATACCATGACATAGCAATCTGTGTGTGTGGGGGAGGGCATCATTCCAGTAACCACTTACACCATGGTGCACATCTGCCTTGAAGAGTTCCACCAAGCTGCTGGTGGCTTAAGCAATGCACCTAACAACAGTTATTGAAACTATTGCAAGGTGTTGTTAACAGTACTGTGGCATGCATAACAATTACATGGTAACAGTAGCTACAAAGTCAGTTTGATTTACTGATGTAATGTGGCACAACACGTCACTCAGGTGATGCAATGATTGCTTGTGCTCAACATATGTCAACATCTTAAGTAACAAACTCTTTCAATGTTTTCCAATAGCAGACACAGATTTTTGGCCTACCGCAGCTTTGTGCGATGGTGCTGGGGATGGCTTGGCCGAAGAGTTCGTGTTGTGATTCCAGCATGTGCGGTTCATGCAATTCGGCAGAGGTGGCCTTCAGACCAGTATGTTGGATTCCTTCCAGCACCATAGATCAACCGGTTAACAATTAAATCTCCTGTTTTTCAACCATATTTCGATGGCTGCTGTTTTTTTCACTACAGGTAACCGTGATGTTAGTGGTGGCGGGACTTCTCGGTTGATCCACTCCATCTGTTGTTTTCCCTTTTGGACATTCATCACCAGTTGTTCTAGAAGGTTATCCACAAAAGCTGCATAATAAACAAATTTTAATGCGTTACTTTTTATGTTGTTATGAAGTTATCAGTACTTCAACTTTTTGATGTCACTGTGATCAAAACTACACTTTGTATCCTATTGTTATAAGTGTTGCAAAAATGTTCATGAACATCGTGATGTGCTTTCTCTGCACGTAACAAAAATAAATATATGTCAATTACCATATGATGTTGGTGTCTTTGTCAGTCTCACGACCCCTTGACCACCCTTGTACTTGGGAATATCAATGGTAAATTTCCTCTGACCATCTGCTGTCACAGCCTGCTCTCTGTCTGAGTTGATATTGTGCAATGCAGCCAGAATTATCCTGTTTTACAGAACAAACAGCAGTGGATGACACAGTTTACAATGAAGCTTTCATTTCAGTAGGTTAAGAATCTTGTTCTTATCTGTTTCTTCTTTTTTCCATTGTGAATCGTGACATACAGCTACATGTAATGTTGCATGTCAACACATGCAGATGAAGAATACTGTCCTGATCGGGTACTCAGTTGACCAGTGATTGAACATAGGTGGAAACCAGCATGAAGGTCAGTGAACTCACCTTTATGTTAGCAAGTACATTGCGAGGCAACATGTGACTGATGGTGTGACCAGTTGCACAGCACAGTTTCAGAGTGCTTAGGAGTCTGGTGGCGCCATTCAGTCATGCACATGCTCCACAATGGACATTAAACTGTGAATAAGATAGTCACAGAGCACTACTACTCACACTGGAGCAGCAAGGGGTGGCGACCACCACCCTAGCCGACCCTGTAGCACTTCACTGAGTGGAACTTGTTCTCATCTACCTCCTGTTTACACATGTGAATGCAGTATGGGTGGGCATGGCACCACGGACAGATGGTATCCACAATAGGGTGGTAAGGTACATTCCATTGGTGTATGCGTGGCCACACCATGGTCCATACTGCACCTCACTGGACTATGGATGTGTGACATAGGGTGGTGATTGCATGGCAGCTGTCAAGTACAAGGCCAGTGATGACTGAGGTACCACAGGGGTCTGTGCCGGGGACACTATTATTCAGTGGCTTACTGTCCAACATTGTGCATGTTGCGGCGAGTAAGTCTGTATTCGCAGATGAAACCAAAATGGTGTAAGTTGTGGCTGGAGGTGATGGATGCAAGGTACTGCAGGGTGACCTAAGCAATCTTGAGTGCTGACCCCTGAGGTGTGAGCTGTGGTTCATTGCAAAGAACATTACAGTTGTGCACGTGGGTTGAAACAAACAAAGGTGGGAATACAGCTAAGATGGTCGCTTTTACGGTGTGGATCACTGACGATGACAAAGACCTATGGGTCACAGTAACAATGAACATGAACAACAATGTCCATGGTAGGAGACGGTGGTAAAGCAAATAAACCAATGCGCTGAATGTCAATGTGTGTGTTTTGTGAAGGCGAACACAGGTGATCTTGCCCATGTTTATGTCAATAGTACTCATGCATCTGCAGCATTGTGTGCAGCTCTGTAGGCCATACCTTAAGCGTGCTGTCACCCGAATGGATGGGTTGAAGAGGAGATAAACAAAGGTTGCACGCTATACCACTTTACATGAGTAATAATGATCTTAACCCTTATTCATAACAGGATCATGCTGATGTACATGCAGATAAAGCAGACCACCATGGCATGAACAGACAGAAAACATGCACGTGTTCATGGTACAAAGGAATGAAAGACACAGTGATGTTATATGTTTATCACCTGGTTAGTATGCCTTTGTAAGTGAAGGCGCGACTTTTTGGAGCATACTGTATCACTAGGGCATGAAAGCTTTCTAAGGATGATGGTGCATGGATTGCATCACAAGTCCTATGAGGACAGGTTGAAGGAACTGAACATGTACTCCCTGGAGGAGAGAAGGGAGAGAGGGGATATGATAGAGACATATAAGTATCTTACAGGGAGGAACAGGGTGCAGGAAAACACTATTTTTAAGCGAAAAAGATGTTCCAGGACAAGAGGGCATGGGATGAAGTTGGAGGAGGACGATTCAGAGGAAACATGAGAAAGAATTTCTTCACAGAACGGGTGGTGGACAAGTGGAACACCCTGCCAGAGGAAGTGGTGAGGCTGAAACAATCACGGGATTTAAGAATGCATGGGATAGACATAAAGGAATTCTGGAGGTCAGGGGTAAGGGGCAACAGACTTCTAGGAAAACATAAACTGAACTTACAAGCTCAAATGGGCAGACTGGGTGGGCCATAGGCCCTTATCTGCCGACACTGTCTATGTATCTATGTATCTATGATGATGTTTGGTGGTACGGTGACAGTTTCTGCACATCTCTACGAACTATGGTAGATGATAATATCATGTCCACATTTTCAAATGCCTTTTCACCTGTGAAAAGGACAATAAAAGCAATGAACAGTAATGCAAGTAGTGACGCACAAACCATACTCTGCTTCTCTGTCTGCGGGCATCCAGTAAGACATTATTCTGTATAGTGGAATGCTGTTATGCATGTAATTCCATGTGTTGAATATGCTTCACCTGTTGCACGACTGACATCAGTATGTTGTTCTGTTGCAGAACAGATGTCAGTGCTGTAGCTGAACCTCTTGGAATGCTGGCACATTGTTTCTTTCCTCTGATCAATTCTGTGGTGAGACAGTAGTCTATAATCTGTAGACACTTGACAAGTCACTTTTATCATAAAAAAGAGAATAAAAAACCAAAATGCACACATTTCAGATAATAGTACTGTACAGTATGCCAAGAGAAATGGAAGAGAAACTTTATGCACAACCTCTGTGGTCTGTGACCTCTGACTTCTGAATGCCATGGGCATCTCCATCTTTGCTGTCATGGTGACATGGAATGAAGACCCGTGTGGCAGAACACATAGTGGTTGTGCATAGTTGGCCATGCAGTCTTCTGTATGTGTTGCCGTAACGGCGTAACCGTGTGGAAGGCTTAGCAGCTGTTGGTCCAACGTAATAAATTACAATGATGGCGGTGGCGCAGTGTGCTGAGGCAGTGAACCACGCAACTAGCACCACGCAGACAGCAATGGGTCACGGACACTTTCAGGTTGCTGGGTGCCGTCCTGGGGTGAAGTCATTGACCATGCAACACCATTTCTCCTCTCCTTTGGGGCTGGGTGGGTACTGACACACTTCGGTTAGCCTGTGTGCACTTCTGACTCGGAGAAATAACTGGTGGTGCGATGTGATTGCTCAGAGCACTGCTGAGGAGACTCTGAAATTGTGGCGCGTCAAGGGCTGGAAAATCAATGGATGCTTGACGGAATGTCGTAGCAGTGACATGAGTATGAAATAGTTGCAGAGAAAAAAATACTAAATAGCCAGTTCATAGTGCAGAAAGAGACAGCATTAGCAGTTTACCAAACAATTATGCTTGTGATATGTACAATATACTGCCAGTGATGTTATGTATCCTGGTGGTCCTGTCAGTACCATCCATGCCAAAGCACAGAACAAGTATTGCATAAAACGTTAGCATACAAACTGTTACCATAGTACTTACTGGGTTTCATCCACTTGCGCTTCCTTGTGGACTCATCTAGCAGACCACGAGCACATGATGGGAACAGTACGTTTTCATGTTCATGTATATTTTGTACACGATTGATAATGGACTGCAACTTTGCAAGCATGACCGCCCCGTTACCATCCGGTGTTGAACGTGGTATCCAGTACAGCATATTTTTAATGCTCTTCAACCACTTGCATACCACCTCACAACCTTTACGTGATGATAGTGACTCCAGCTTCTTCATTATACCTATTATGGCCAGAGAACAGTTGTCAAACAGAGTGTGTTGTTCGTGTACGTGTTCAAAACTCAGCATTTATGTTCCGCTGTGTTGCAGTGCTGTGACACCATATATTGCCATGCAGTACCCTGATATGAAGAAACTAGATATCACTGCAATGCTGGCACTTAATGAATAATACAGCGTATAATGCCATCCCATGAAACAGTAAAATGTACTCACATGTATGTTGCGTCAACATACCTTTTTTAATACATTGTTTTACTGCCTGTTGCGTTGTTTGTGCCATACTGATGGCATCCCCATAGCCTCCACCTCCTACTAAGCCTTCATGCTCCCGCTTCCTGGAAGTGTTGAGAACTGATAGTGGCCTGAGGGAGTCTGAATCTGAGATACTTTCTGTGTGACTCCCTTATGGGAATGTGGAAATATGCGTCCTTTAAATTCAAAGAGGCTAGCCAGTCCCCTTTTTGCACAGTTGGCAAAATCATGGCCATTGTGACCATCTTGAACCTGGGTTGTAACAGGTACTTGTTTAGCAGTCTGAGGTCTAGTATAGGCTGCCACTCTTCATTCTTTTTTGTTGTTAGGAAATATCTTGAATAAAACCCTTGCTCTCTTTGGTTGTGAGGAACAGGCTCCACTGCTTTTGCCAGCAGTAAGGCCTGCACCTCCTGCTCCAGTAGTTTTCTTTCTGAGAAAGGAGCTGGTATAAAATGCTTTAACCTTGGAGGAAGAAGGGACCTGAAACAAAGGGAGAGACCCTGACTCACTATTTCCAGCACCCATTTGCCTGTGATTATTTTTAACCACTCCTGGAAATAGTGGGTGAGTCTGCCCCTACAGGATGTGGAGATTCAGCCTGAAGGGAAAAGTCAGGGGTTCTGTTTTGCTTGCTGCTGAGGCTAAGCAGATTGGGATCCTCTCCGAGAACCCCTTCTACCTCTAGCTCTGTAAAAATGAGTCTGCTGTGGTTGGTACTGCTGCTGGGAAACAGCCTGTATCTGTAAGAAAGGCCTCCTAAAAGAGGACCTACTCCTGCCTCCCCTAGAATAAGATGAAGTGGAAGGAGAGGCTCTCTCTCTGGTAGAATTGCTCATAAAAGTAGCTTTGTATTCATCTACTTTTTTTATATATGCCTCAGTCTGGGCACCAAAAAGAGAGTGACCTTCGACTGGGAAATTCATTGCCTTACTTTGGGTGTCTTGGGTGAGATTAATCACTCTCAGCCAGGCAAATCTCTTTAGAGCTATGGTACCAGCCATCCATCTTGCAGCTGTATCATTCATGTCAGCTGCCATTTGAAATTTATTTATTTTTTATTTTATTTATGTAAGTCTCGGATTACAATTAACTTTGAGCCAAGGCTCTTTTACAAAGGTTACACATCAGTTACAGTACAATACAGTTAATAAAAACAATATAAGAACAGTGTCAATTAACAAGAGCAACAATCAGATAATTGAAATTGATTCACACGTGATTTTGGAAAACAAAAGACAGAGGCATTAATGAAGAAGGTGGGGTAAGAGGACTGGGTGGGACAAAGGAGAGATTGGAGCAGCTAGGCATTGTCTACACTCAAAACAGAGAGAAGTGTTGGTGTAATGGGGTGAAGGGAGGCAAGAGAGGGGAGGGGGAGGTGGGGGGACGGGAAAGATAGAGAAATATAAGTGCTAGGGAAGAGGAGCAGATGTAAGACTAGGGTGGAGGTTCATTGGGCTAATTAACTGAGGCAATCATAGGAACTAGAGGCAGTGAGGAGAAGGCGAAGCCTGGATTTAAACATGCTCAGTGTGGGAATAGAGGAGATGTCACTGCTGAGACCATTTATCTAGCTGGGGGCCCTATGAGCAAAAGATCATTGACCCTGTGTGGTATGACAGCGGGGGACCTGCAGGAGCTGGGTTACGGATTCCCTGGTGTGGTGAGGATTATTGCTTGGGTGAGTAGAGACTGACTCCAGGGTGGCTAGACACATGATTTTCTTTCGCCATGATGCAGGTTGGATACTTTATGTGGTTTGACAGTTGAAGCCATCCAGTTTGATACAAGATCACTCGTATGTGTAAGAGTGGTGTGAACCAGTGAGGAGCCGACAGGCTTTGCTGAGGCATGTAGATATGCGTTTGAGAGCAGTAGCTGAGGCAGAGCCGTAAATTATCAGTCCAAAGTCAATGATAGAGACAACAGAGCTCTGGACAGTGACTGTCAAGGCTTCAGGGGAGAGATGTTGCCTGTGCCTGAAAAGTAGGCCGAGACATGTATTTGCTGTTTTGGCAACAGTATCAATGTGAGTGCCGTGTGATAGATTGGGGTCAAGTGTTATCCCATGGTATTTAAAGGATTGCACTTCTGTTCATGGGTAGCTCCAGACAGTTTGTGAGGATAGTGATAGTGGATGGAGCCTGTGCCTATTTTGGGAGCTACTGAAAAGCACTGACTTTGTTTTTTTGTAGTTAAGGACCAACTTGTGCTTACTAAACCAGTTTTCAATGGAAACAAAACCAATCGGTAGTTTGTTTTGTAGGGGTATGGGGTCCTTATGCGAAATGAGAATTACGGCATCATCTGCATAGAGAATGATTTGCTTAGAGCAAGATTGCAGGAGAGTGTTCAGGAAAAGGCTGTATAGAAGTGGTCCCAGTATAGATCCCTGCAGGACACCCGAGTGGACAGGTCTTGCATCAGAGAGGACATCAGCAATTTTTACTCTTTGCGACCGATTTTCCAAGTAACTTTGAAACCAGGCTGTGGAATCAGGGGAGAGCCCAGCCTTCAGAAGCTGCTGAAGTAGTTGACCAAGGTGGACGGTATCAAATACCTTTGTTAAATCGATGAAGACGGACCCGGTGAGTTGATCACTGTCCAGATAACTGTGCAAGGCTCTGGTGAATTCTAGGAGGGCAGATGTGGTGCTATGTCCTTTTCTTAAACTGTGTTGTTGTGTGCACAAAATATTGTGTTTGTCCAGGAAGTCAGTGAGTTGACCAGTGACAAGGCGTTCAAGGGCCTTGGAGAGGGGAGGTAATATGGAGATCGGTCTATAGTTCCCATGGAGGGCCCTGTCACCACTTTTATGGACTGGCATAACAGTAGTGGATTTCCATTTGTCAAGGAACTGGTTGAGGCACACAGAGAGGTTGAAGAGCCTTGTCAAGGGCCCTAGCACTTCTTCAAGGGTGAGAGACAGTATTTTGAGGTCACGTGTGTCACCACTATGTCTAGATTTAGAGATTGCTTTGGTAATAGATTTACGAGCCTCATGCATCTTGACTGATCTGAAGTAGAAAGGTGGGTATTTAGATGGAGCAGAAGAGCTTGGGTGGGGAGTAGGGCTGTCATTATCCTGGAAACAATTTGGGTGGAGAACATTGCTGAGGTTAGTAAAAGCAGCATTGAAGGTGTTCATGATGAGCGTTGGGTCAAGTGTAGTGGTCCCATCAACATTTAGCATGGTAGGGGAAGTTTTGTGCTGCTTCCCAGTAACTTCTTTTATATTGTTTCAGAAGGCTCGCCCATTTCCCCAGGTGTTAGTGAGAGCATCCTTGTAGTAGGCGCTTTTCTTTTGTCGTATTGATTTTATGCAGTCACTTCGGGCCCGTTTATAAATCTGTATGTTGGTTTGCACACCGGAGGCTCGTGCCAGCATCCAGAGGTGGTTCCTTGATCTTAGCTGTGTAATGAGCTCAGCACAGAGCCATGGGTTGCAAAGAGTTTTGACTTTGTGCTTCTTGAAGGGGCATATGAATCACAGGCCTCATTGAAAGTATTGATGAAGTAGTCAAGGGCAGAGTTGACATCTGTTGCTTTGTATATGGGAGTCCAGTCATGCTTACTGAGTTGGGATTTAGGGTGAGACAACTGCGCACGAGAACGGACTCTGTTGGTGATGAGTTTTGGGGAGGTTTGCAGAATTTGTTTGACCATACACATGTGACGGGGGAATGATCGCTGAGAGAGTCAGGGAGGATGGAGATGTTGGAGATGCGAGTTGGATGGCTAGCAAGAACCCAGTCCAGGAGTATGTTAGTCCCTGTTTTGTAGTTTGTTCAGGTTGGGAAGTCAACCAGCTGTGTTAGGTTTGCTGAGGAGATGGCATCTTTTAGTCCCCCTGTATCCAGTGCCAGCCAGTTTATGTTGAAATCACCTAGCAGGATAAGTTCTGAGACTGAAGGTTGGGTACTGATGAAATCCAGGACAGCACTGAGACCTTTCCTTTGTTCCTTTGGTGGGATGTACACAGAGACTACTGTAAGGGCTTTGTTATGGGCCCCAAGAAGAATTCTGATGGGAAGGATCTGCATAGCTGAGTCCAGGATGGTGGTGGTAATGGGGTGACCCAAGAGAGTGTCTTTGAGGTAAATAGTACCCCCCACCTCATTTAGACTTCCGGTCCAGCCTGAAAATGTTGTAGCCTGGTAGGGCAATTGCCAGGTCGGGGACTTTGGGTGTTAGCCAGGTTTCGACAACAGCGAGAATGTCAGGTTTGTATTGGGTTGCAAAAACTTGCAGGGCATCAAGCTTAGGGAGTATGCTACAAATGTTTAGAGCAGCAAGGGATAGCGCCCCAAGGGGTTTCGCATGGTTGGTTGAGGAGGGAGTGTATGGGCTGGGGTTAGGGTGGACATTACCTGACAGCAGCAGCAGGAGGAGGAGGAGCAGGAGCTTCAGAGTGCACAGGCGTAGTTCCCTGAGAGTAAGTTTGCGAGCCGTTTCATGCAAGAATGTAAGCAGAGTTGCTGGCACTGGTGCCAGAGTGATGTCGTGAGTGAGAGTAGAGGTAAGTGGGCCCATGGCCCATTCACAGGTGGGCTTGTGAGTGTCCTGCCAATAATAGAGGGGCGCACCTGAGGTGGGCAAGGCTTATAATGGAGGGTGCCTGAGTGGTGGTAGGAAATGTCTATCTGGGTGGTAGGAAGGGGAGGGGGTAGCGGGCTGCAGGGAGGCAGAAAAGGGGAAACAGGGAAGAGAGGAAAAGGAACAGTGGAAGCAAGGTAGAGAGGGTCATAGTAGCTAAGGCAGTAGCAGTGGGTGAGAAAAGGCACTGGAGGAAGGGGTAGACTAGCAGATTGCACAGGAGAGAGACCTGGAGTTATAGTGCTGTTAATAGGGGTGGAAGGAGAGGAAGGGAGAGAGGTCTCCAAGCCCAATTTTGCTGTGTCCAGCAGCTCTGACACTGTTAAAGAGGGATTAGCCTCAGCATTGTCCACCACTGACTGCCAGAGAGTCTTCTGATAGAGGGCTGCATAAGCCTGGTAGCTGGCTTGACGTACTGCCAGAGATGCAGAAAGGTACTCTTTTTTGCCATGCTGTCCACCTTCCTCGAATCTTTCTCGGGGGGGGTCAGAGGATAAGGGAGTTTTAGCCTTTTCACAGGCAGCATGCTGAACAATACCCTGGTGGTCTGGGTGACTGAACAGAAACTCAGCCCCAGACCTTTCAAGCTGATATTTCTTGTCGCACTTTTTGTCAGTGGGTGTAACAGTATTGGGGGACTTGAGGATTTCTAAAACATCCTTTTTAAAGAATTTGTATATAGGCTAGAGGAGCCTTTTTGTGGGTGTCAGCCCCATGAGCTATATGTATTGTGCCTCCTCTGCATCCTGGATCTCTTCAGCTGTTTGCAGATCCAGAGTTTCTACCATTTTTTTGACAAAAGAAAAATGGCAAGAGAAATCCTCTGTGGGTCTGGGAGGAGAACCAAAATCTTGTTCTGGTGAAACCTCAGGTTCAGTACCCTCTTCATCTTGATCATCCTCCTCATATGCCACTGTAGCAGTGGGCAAAAGAGGGCTAACAACACTAGCTTTATCAGCAGTAGTAAGCACAGGCTGCTGAGGGGGTAATAAGCTGTGCAGCACCTGGAGTAAGGCTAAGGCCTGAGAAAAATCAGCAGGACAAGGAGCAGTAATAGGCACCTGAGGGACCCCTTGAGGTGTTTCAGCCAAGGTGTCAGTGTGCTTGGTTTTCTTAAATTTTTTGGCAGGCACTGGGGAGTCAGCCGGTTCATTGCCTCTCTTGCCAGAGCCCTCACCCGTATCAGGGGTGGATTTGGAGGCTCTGGAAGGGACAGCCACAGTCTTAGAGGGGGGTGGACTGGTTAGAGCCCATGGACCCCTCCTCTAGTTTTCTTTTAAGCCTCTCCCTGCATTTTTCCACTGTCTTGTCAGGGAAAGACTTGCAAATCTCACAATTTTCATTGAAGTGCTGTTGCCCAAGGCAGACCAAGCGAAGATCATGCTTATATGCCTTGGCAAACACCTCTGCACACTTCAGGCAATTCTTAAATCCAGGGGGTCCTGTTTTCTTTTTTGGCTTGTCTGACATTATAGAAAACAGGAACCAGGAACCGACAAAAACAACTAAATTTAAATATTTGCAGTTGGTTCCGATAGAACTAGCAATCAGTTCAGGAACCGATAAAGTGAAAAAACTAGCAGTACTGATCTGATCCGGAACCAAGAAACCGCTGAGGGAACCGATAAACCTTGGTTCAAAAGCAGTTAAAATTAAATAAAATTAAAGAATAACTTAACCGGAACCCTATAAAAAGGTTCCGATTAAATACAGAAAAGGATTGGTTGTCCCTCGGTTCAAAGAAACAACGAGGAACTGATAAACAAATTTAAATTTAAAACTATGAGGTACAAAACACTAAAGAAAGATGACACTAGGCAGAAATGAAAAATAAAACAAAAATACTTAAGGTTTTTTGTTCTGTGCACTACAGGAATCTGTCTTGATTGAGAGAGATTTTCAGGGCGTCTGAACTTTGCAGTGGACAGAAGAAATCTGAGGTAGAATGTAGGCAGTTGACACTAGGCAGTTTGAAAATAGATACACGAGCTAAACATTCCATGATTAGCATAACATTCTATTTGGCTCTGGGACAGTGCTGATTTAAAGGAGCACTGCAAGAGTAATAATATTAGTGAATTCCTGGGGTTAGAATAGAAGTTGTGCAGGGCCAGTGAAAATGATGAGAGGGATGAGGAGTGCCTAATATAGGAGGTGGTTGTGAGTTCCAGAGTTTAGGGAAGCGGTAGGAGAAGGCAGCCTGGCCTGTGGGTGTGGATTGGCGAGGAATAGTCAGAGTACAAGAGTCGGTAGATCTAAGAGAGTGTGGGGGGGGGGAGCACTTAGAGAAAAGGAGAGGTAAGAGGCGAGAAGCCCAAGCCAGAATTTTGAGGTGAATTTAGCACAGTGAGAGAGTTGTCGATCTTCCAGGGAGGGGAAGTTTAGAGAGTGGTAGAGGGTGCCATGGTGTGTATGGGAGGGAGAGTCAAGAGCAAAGCGACAGAAGGCATTGAAGAGAGAATCCAACCTGGACAGGGAAGACTTAGGAGCGGCACTGTAGACTATGTCACAATAATCAAGGATAAGGAGAATCATTTTCTGAATGAGGAGAGGTTGAAAGACCTTAACATGTATACAGTGGAAGACAAGAGGAAATGGGAGAGTATGATTGAGACCTACAAGTTCTCGTGAGGAATCAACAAGGGGGATTGCAAAGACTTGTTAATGAAGAACCAGGGCACAGTGATTAGAAAACATGGGTGGAGACTGATGGTGGTGGGGGAGATTTAGGAGGGACATGAGAAAGTTCTTCATGGGGTGGGTGGTGGGCAAATGGAACAGACTGCTAGAGAAGTGGTTGAAGCCTTTGGTGGGACAGATATAAGAGAACAGTGGAACCCACAGGCAGATGAAGGGAAAGGATACCTGCAGAAGGGATGGTGATCAGCCACTAGGGCTATCAGATCACTACATCCAGCCCGGCGTTTGACCAGGCATGGAGCTAGGCAGGGAAATGGGCAGACTAGAGGGTCCTCTGGGTCATTTTCTGCTGACACGTTCAACGTTTCTATATAAAACTGTTGACAAACTGCTTTTGCAAGTACTTGAACATGCCGTGTGCCTGTGAAATTGTGGATGATCTGCTATTGCAAATACTTAAATATAAAGTGTACCTGCCAAAGTGGACTGGGTGCTAGAATCCTAGCCATACAACCGTACTTACCTAGAGAACTAGTGCTGCCTGTCTACTGTCGTATACAGGACTCCATACCCTGACAGAGGCAGGCAGCACTAGCCTGATTCTGTGCCTGACTCTGTATCGGGCAGTTGGTGGGGTCATGAATATTCATGAGCCCGTTTGCTGACTGTGCAAGTCCCTCTTTGATGACCTAGTCCTGTACGGCAGCCAGAGGAGCCGGGGTGGTGGAGGACCGCGTATTGACACCACAGTTTTATTTTTACAAATAGCTCAGTTACTCAGTCTCCAGACACTCGAAGCACATGTTGTGTTGTAGGATAAAACATTATTTTATTCAAGAAATAATAAAAGCAGCAGGTCAGTTACCATGCACACCCTTCTAGTGTGGCCAAATGTTTTCACCCAGCTCTTGGGCTTTTGTCAAAAGCCTGGAGACTGAGTAGCCAAGCTAGCTGTGAAAATTGGACTTTGTTTGCTTGGGGCACCAGTCTGTGCCACCTGTTGGCCACCTTGAAGCCTTTTCTCCTGTTCATTGCCACCGCAATGCAACCACCTTCGGGATCATAGGGACACTCATACTTCTTGTATATATGCAGGCCAGCATTTTGAGCAGATGCTGGCACTGCCCAGGGTCTGCCACATGTGTCTGGAGTTCTACAGGTCTGCACATGTCTACCTGGAGGGTTCAGTCAGAAATTCTTCTTAGCTACCATTTCCCAGGCTGCTGAGCCAGCTGTCTGCATGCTACACTCCTGTGCAGAGCACATACAAAGGAGCTCAGCGGTCTCAGGTGCTGCTCTGTCTGCAATTGCAGCTGACACTACAGTAGCCAGCACATAGCCCAGGAATTATGCCAGGAACCCTTATCCTGCATTGGGTGTGGTTTGGCCAGCAGTTGGAAGACCAGTACTGCTGCGATCACCAGCGGTATTACTGCTGTGATCACCAGTGGTATCCATTCCTGTATATAGTTCTTGCACTTGTGGAATGGCGGATACCTGTTTTTGCAAATACTTAAACATACAGTGAACCTGCAAAATTGTGAAAAACCCACTTTCACTAATTCTTTGTCACAGGCCAACCTGTCAGCACAGCAGTAGTGTTAATGTTTGCAACGTTGGTGACTCAGGTTCTGGAATGTACCTGTGTCACCAGGGGCCAGTGGGGGAAGGGTTGGATTGAGTATTCCAGTGGACACTTTCCTCCTCCTTCTCCTCCTCCTCCAGGGAGTGGATGACTGCGACTGTCATGTGAGCATCACATAGGTGACCACAGGTGGTGTTGCAGGTGGCTTTTCGTGGGGAGGAAGGACATCAGCTTGTGCCAGGCAAGCATTCTTGTATGCATGTACATGTGTATTCTTGGGCACTGAGGGTCTGTGGAAGTGAGACCAGTGTCTGAAAAATGCTAACTGATGTAGGATGAATGGTGACTTCCTACAGGCTCCAAACCATTGACCAGGACCACATTAATGTAGATGGTGTCCATAGTCTGGAAACTCCATGCCCCCCCCCAAAAAAAAAAACATGGCTCAATTCAGGGAATGGCAACATTGCAAACAGTACCATCTTTTTGTTGTTTGAATGACTCTTGAACAAACCACCTTTTTTCACTGCACCACTTTAGCCACAGCTTTTGTTCTTGGAGTGCACTTTTGTATTGCTTATGGATCAAGTTTGTTACTGCAGCTGTTTCTCAGAGGACCAGTGCCACGCATTTTTCTGTGTTACAGGCTTTGGATATTTGACATTTCAGCTGCTAAATCAGATGCCATTACTGTGCTGTCTGCCTACCTGTTAGTTGCCTATCTGGAGAGCAACTGGTCTTCTTTGCACAGAACATAGTTTGGTTTTATTGCTGTGGCGTTTTGGTAGTTTCTTTACTGAACTGCTAATTGGCCAGGGGTCTCTTCGATATTTCACTAATCACTCTCTCTCTCCCTTGGGCGCAGCGGTTGTTTGAAAAGCCATCCATACAATTTGCATATGGACTACTTTATTTCTGCCCTTTTTTTCCGCCCATCAAGTCATGAGCACTGACTCTGACTCACAGCCAGAAACTGTGGATGAAACAACATGATCAAACCCAGAGCACTGCCAGATACTTTGAAAGGATGGTAGCATCTGTTAGATGGAGGGAGGGTGTGGGATTTTCTATGAGGATGTCTAAGTCGGCCTCGCCCTGAGTTACATGAATCGGTGAAAGCTAAACTTCTTCAGACTAAAAAAGCTCAAAATAAATGAAACTAACTTATTACAATTGCGTCTCACACTGAAGGAATACACGGAAAAGCAATGGATTCCCAGTCAGGTCTGTACAATGAAAAAGGACCATTGGGTGGCTTTCACAAGGATAATTGGTACAAAATCGAGGTGGGAAGAGGCACACAAACTTTGTTCATTAGCTGAGCCTGATCTAGGCCATTTACATGAGGAGTTAGTAACTTAGTGGGTCAACTCTTCGAATCCTTTGATATTTTCACTTACCTGAGGAAAAAAAAACAGCACAAAATCAAACCTATTCATTCTGCTCAGTGCTCCCAAAAAGCAGAAACACAGCGGTT
Source organism: Neoceratodus forsteri (assembly GCA_016271365.2). NCBI lineage: Eukaryota > Metazoa > Chordata > Ceratodontiformes > Ceratodontidae > Neoceratodus > Neoceratodus forsteri. The sequence continues at coordinate 321,170,882 of JADMNL010000022.1, forward strand.
GGTCATCGGTGCCAAGAGTTATGTTTCTGAGTCCCAACTGTTTTGATGTGCTGCAGCCCATCCCAACTGAGTCAACATCAAGTCGCCCTCCAAAAGAAAGAAAAGCTGCCTGAAATATGGTGTTCTTATACACCGAGCACATCTGGCCCAGTATTCCCATGGGTGCTCTAAGCAATCTGGTGCCAGTGGGATTTTGAAATACAAATCCGCCACTGATTGGGAAGGTTCAGCACAACTTCAGTGAATGACAGAACAGGACTGAGAGACAGGGATATTTGCTGCAAGGGGACGGAGGACAAGAGGCAACTCACTATAAGCATTTTTTTCAGTGGAGATGGGGAGGAAAAGAAGAGGGTGGAGGGAGGGAGGGGAGCCAAATGATGGCAGGGGGATCACAGTGGAAGTCAGGATAGGCTTTGTGTTTTTTTGCTGGAGGCAGACTCCAACTTATCATGCTAGTTAAACCTGCGCTGCGTGTATGTGTGTGCGTGCGTGTGTGTGTGTGTGTGTGCACTGTGCCGCAAGGTCAGGCTCCCAGCACTCAGTGGACTCAGGCGGTGACAGTAGAGACAATGAACAAGCAGTCAAAAATGTATTTGTAGGTGCCCCTGAACAGCCAGTGCCCCTAGGCTGCAGCCTACTTGGCCTATGCATAAAAACTGCCCTGCCATTGACCTGGCTCCCTCCAATCAATTCAAAGTCTCTGGGACCTTGAGGGCACCCTTACAACCCAACCAGTGAGAGCAACCCCTTAACTTTCCACAGCATGTATGCCTTCCCACCATTTCCCCTGATTCCTGAAGTCCTCAGAAAGGTGTGTTAGATCAGACCAACAGCAATCATGAATAAGACTCTACTGGTCAAGATGCTCCTGGTTTGTCATGATAGTATCAATGGCCCTGGATCAATGGATATTACGATGGGGACATGATCTGCTAAAACAGAGACACCCCAGCCAACAGAAACTCTGATTAATAGTTTGACTTCTGAAAAGCAGAAACTGTTGAGGGCAGGATACCATGCTGCAGTGATTGACACATTGCTGCAATTTGGAAGATCCTCTACAAATGACAAATACAAGAGACATTGAGGGTATTTTCGAGATGGTGCTTAGAACAGGGCTTTACGCCAGATAATGCCATGATTCTGAAAATCCTGCTGTTGCTACAACACAGCCTAGACAAACGCCTGTCCCCAGTCTCACTGCGAGTACAACTGTCAGCTTTTGGAGCCACCGGGCTAATAGGTAATACCCCCAGGCTCACATCCTGGCACTAACAGGTTCCTAATGGCTGCAGCCCTGATCAAGCCTAGAACCAGGCAGATAACAGCACCTTGGGTCCTGAATCTGGTTCTAATCACCCTAACTAAGGTCCCATTTGAACCAATAGACATTGAAGAACTGTGGCAGGTGGCACTCAAGACAGTTTTCTAATGGCCATATGCTCTGCCAGAAGGATAGGGGAACTCAGAACCCTGTCACACAAAGACTTTTTTCTGATATTTTTCCATAAGAGAGCAATTCTCAGAACACTGTCATCCATCACGCCCAATGTCACATCATCTTTCTGCAACAAGCCATTGAGCTCCCTGCCATCGCTTCTGGTTCCCAAGTGTCACAGGACAAATATCTACTCATCCTGGTCATGCTTAGGGTATTTAAAATGTACTTATACAGGACAAAAGACATGTCTCTGATGAACCCGATCTGCCAGACTGACATCCGCAGTCCAGGTCTGAAGCCACCAGCCCCTCACAGAAGCTCAGGTATGGACTTGCCCTCAGGGACTGATTACCTCCAGGAAGGGAGCCCTAGCTGCCTGATTTTCCTTTTTTACATGAGGACAGTTGTCTCTGGGTTTAAATCCAGAGTCTGTTACTGCTGTAACCCACTGGCTGCAGTTAGCCCCAGGAGCACTCCGATTGGCTCCACATAGCTCTGCACTGTTAATGCTTGATTATATATTTTACTGGGTTATGATTTTTGTTAATACTGTCTTGCTACCATTTTAGAGTTCAAGTTCGCTGATTTAATCTAAGTGCCTGTAGAGTGTTCCCTCTTAAGACCCAGTATCAATCTCAGCTTAGGCCTTGAACTACCCCCCCTTCACCTTTTTACTCTGGTATTGTGTTTTAAATAACCCTGTTCTTGCTCTCTCAGACCTTGTGGCACCTTGCCTAACATTTTGGTCTGCAACACCACCCCATTTAAGCCATTTTGCATTTCTTTTTAGCTCCACGAGCAGCCTCACCCCCCTGCGTCTCATTTAATTTCCCTCTGTCCTTCTCTTTTCAGGTAGTCTGAGAGCCACAGCTGTGGTTCTCTGACTAACCTGACCTGCCAGACTACCATCCGCAGTCCAGGTCTGAAGCCACCAGTGCCTCACAGAAGCTCAGGTATGGACTTGCCCTCAGGAACTGATTGCCTCCAGGAAGGGAGCCATAGCAGCCTGATTTTTCACCCCCAGCCCCCCAGTCCTGTTTAAATACACTTAAGCCCGCGCCCCAGCCTTCTGGCTCACTCCTACAGGCTACTGCCAGCCAGCTGCTCAAGCTTTGGTGACAGCATCACTGTCTCTTGCGAAGCACTTTCTCTATCTACGGTAACTCCTCCTTCTAGCTCTCTCTAAAATCACCAAGTACAGTGGTTAACTGGACAGCCTCTCTTTGGCACCAGTGTATCAGGCTTGATGACAGAATCAAGCTGTCATGTCCCCTATCATAGGGTGCTATCTACTTCTGCTCCTTGCTACCTGGCTTGGTACAGCTAGCACCAGATGCCTAGCTGAGCTGCTACCCCCCTCTGAACCACTACTGGGTAGTGCTTGGCTGTCAAATGCACCTTCAGAAACTGTCTTACTTGTCTGTGGGCAGCGACTCACTCGGCTTTACCCTTCAAACATGGGTGGCCATATGCCCTCCCCTCACAGAGGGGTAGTAATGGTTAGCTATACCCTAATAATTAAACCAGTGTCCAACCACTTGAATCATTTGAAGCCTCGGTGGAAGGTACGAGCCAAATTTAGCATTAGCCTGTCTTCCAGAAAGGTCATCTTTATGCTCCTGCTCCTCTCTGGCAACATTCACTCGAACCCAGGCCCACTCACTTCAACGGGCCCTGGTGTTCATAAGGTTAAAGGCCTAAAAATAACCGCACTGAACATCTGCAGTTTAACCGCAAAATTTGACCAACTTCAGGCACGGATGGCCCTCCATACCCCTGACATCCTCTACCTAACGGAGACTTGGTTGACCAGTAGGATTAAAGATGGTGAAGTTGCTCTCAAAGGCTTCCAAGCATACAGGATTGATAGAGTAGGCAAGAGAGGTGGGGGATGCCTCATCTATGCCAGGGACTCTGCAAAGCACCGTCCTCCCTGGAACCAGGGTGGCTGAAGACCATGAGATAATAGTGACAAAGGCACAGGTCGGTCAGAATGGCAAAACTCTCATCCTTGCCACAATCTACCTACCCCCCAAGAAAGCCACAGCAGGCTTTCCCACAATTATGGACGTTATCAGCACCCTTCCAAAGGGGATGGAGCTTGTTATTACTGGGGGACTTTAACATAAACTGGGATGGAAAAGAGGCTGCCCCTTTCAGGGATCTGATAGCCACTTCCAACCTGACACAACTTGTCACCTGCCCCACCAGGCAGAACTATAAGATAGGAAACAGTACCCTCCTTGAATGGATCCTAGCAAGCTCACCATCCCGGATCTCTGAGATCAAGGTTCTCCCAGACACGCTAAGTGACCACTCCCCAATCACCTTCCTGTGGTCTAATAAATTTACCAAAAGCCCACCCATCCTCATTGAAAGCAGGGTCTTGAAGAAGTATAAACTTGGAGCCCTCAAATCAGCCCTTGTCCTGCATGACTGGACTCCTATCGACCTGGCGCTTACCCTTGATCAGGCCCTCAGTTACTTCATTAAGGGCTTTAGCTCCATCTGTGACATCTATGCCCCGCTCACCAAAAGAAAAATTCGGGGGCAGGCAAATGGCTGGATTGATGGGGAGCTCCTCTCCCACCTGAAAGAAAGGGACATTCTCTGGGAGAAGTCCAGAAACACAGGTAGCAAGCATGACTACCAGTGCTACAGAACAGCCAGGCCGCTGCACCAAGCTAACACGGCTCGCGAAAGCCAACTATCATAAGGCCCAGCTTTGCAATTCTTGGGGTGATGGGAAGAGATTCTGGGATAACATCAAAAGCATCCTTGGAAAGGAGGACAAGATGCACCTTCAGCTGCTCAGTATCAGTAACACCCCCACTACAGACCCTCAAGCTATTGCAGAAGCATTCAATAAGGCCTTCACCGATCTTACCCCAGTGCTACCACCTGCCTATTTTCAACCTGATTTGAACCACTCTAACGATGTTCCTACCGAGTGTTCTCACTCAACCTTCTACATTAAAAGGGTGACGGTGAAGGAGGCCATTTATTTATTTTATTTATTTATCAAGTCTAGGATTACAAATATCTTTGAGCCATGGCTCTTTTACAAAGGTTCCACGTCAGAGAAATACAAATTATAGGGGACATCAAGACAGGCACTACAACAATGTGGACATTGCAAACAGAGTACAGAATAATACAGTTCAAGGGTAACATTGTAACAAGGCAGTCAGCGGCATTTGTCAGAGAAAATAGACAACAGATAAGAAGTGCCAGAGTCATAGGGAGAGGGAAGAGGGTGGGGGGGAGAAGGAATGTAGGAAAGGTGGCAAGAGGGTGAAAAGTGCAGCATTGGGTATACCAAGATATGAGGGTAGAATCCAGTGAGATGGGGGGGGGGAACAACTAGAGCAGAAAGGGAAGTGGAGAAACAAGGTTAAGTTGGGCAGTCACAGGAGTTGTTGGTAGTGAGATAGTCCCGGAGCCTAGTTTTAAACATACCAATGGTTGGGGCAGAGGAGATGGTTGGGCTGAGGCCATTGAACCAGAGTGGTGCTCAATAAGCAAAAGAGCATTGTCCCTGTGAAGTGTGACAGTGGGGGGACTTTCAGTAGCTGTAGCGTGGATCTCCTAAGACACCATTTGTTAATTCGGTGTTGTAACAGAGTTGAGACCCCAGAAGGTGCAAGGCCAAGGTAGATTTTTTTTGACCATGGAGCAGGTGAGAAACTTTATGCGGTTTGATAGTTGGAGCCAGCCGGTCTGAGTGTACAGGTCACATGTGTGGGTGAGATGGTGAGCACCAGTGATGAGCCGACATGCTTTATTTAAGGCAGTTGAGAGGCGTCTAAGGGTTGTGGTTGTGGCCGAGCCATAAATGATGAGACCATAGTCTATTACAGAGATCACAGAGCTCAGGACTGCAACCTTCAAAGCTTCTGGCGTGAGGTGTGGTCTGTGTTTGTAGAGGAGACCAAGCCGTGTATTAGCAGCTCTAGCTACATTATCTACATGAAGTCCATAGGAGAGATTAGGGTCAAGCTGAATCCCTAAGCATTTGAAGGACACCACCTGATCTAGAGTGTTGCCCTGGGTGGTGGAGATAGCCAAGTGGTGTAGCTTGTGGGGTTATGAGAGCTGCAGAAGAGCATAAATTTGGTTTTCTTGTCATTGAGGACCAGTTTATGATTAAGAAACCATGTCTCTACAGAACTGAAACCAAGTTGAAGGTTGTGTTGAAGAGTTGCAGGATCTTTGTGAGTGGAGAATACAACAGCATCATCGGCATATAGTATGATCTGCTCAGAGCAGTGGTAAGGGAGGGAGTTTAAGAAAAGGCTAAAAAGGAGGGGTCCCAGTATGGATCCCTGTGGGACACCCGGCGAACAGGCAGGGTGTTAGAAAGAGCGTCTGCAATTTTTACCTCTGTGACCGGTTTTCTAAGTAGCTTTTAAACCAGAGAGAAGAGTCAGGTGATAGCCGCATTCAGTAGTTGGTGTGGGAGGTATTAGTAGTCCATGGTGTACTGTATCGAAGGCCTTGGAGAGGTCGACGAAAACGGCCCCTGTGAGAAGGCCGTTGTCAAGGGATTTGTGCAAAGCTCCAGTGAACTCAAGAAGGGCTGTGGTGATGCTGTGACCTTTCCAGAAGCCGTGTTGTTGTGGACAAGGTATATTGTATTTATCCAAGTGGTCGGTAAGTTGATCAGCCACGATGCGCTCAAGTGCCTTAGAGAGTGGGGGCAGTATGGAGATAGGACGATAATTTGAGTGAATCGTCTTGTCCCCACTTTTATGGATGGGTGTCATGGTGGCTGTTTTCCATAGGTCCAGGAATTTTCCACAGCTGAGAGAGAGGTTTAGGATTTTTGTTAATGGATGAATTACCTCATCGAGGGTGAGCAACAGAAGCTTAAGATCCAGGGTGTCGCTACTACATCTAGATTTAGAGATAGCTGCAGTAATATAGCAGCAAGCTTCATTCAGCCTTACCTTCCTGAAGTAGAAGAGGGGATGGTTAGACTGAGGGGCTGAGGTATTTGGGGAGTAGGCCCTGTTTTCGAAAAGTCATGGGGTAGAACAGCACTAAGGTCTGAAAAACGCGTTAAAGGATGTTTATGATCACCTTGGGGTCAAGGGTTGAGGATCCATCAACCATTAACATGGCTGGAGAGGTTTTGGCTGCTTCCTGTGACATCCTTGATATTGTCCCAGAAAGCCCACCATTTCCCCATGTATTGGTGAGAGCGCCTTTGTAATAGGTGGATTCTATTAGCCGTATGGCTTTTGTGCAGGCATTTCGTGTTTGTTTGTAAATTTTGATGTCCAGTTGTTTGCCAGTGGCTCTGGCAACTGCCAGAGGTGATCCCTTAGTTTCAGCTGTGAGAAGAGCCATGGTGACCCATGGGTTAGAGAGATTTTGTTTTGTGCCTCTTAGCAGGGGCAAAGAGGTCACAGGCTTCAGGAAAATTGAGATGAAGTGATCAAGAGCCAAGTTAACATCTGTTGCTTACAGATGGGCAGCCTGTGAGAAGCAGGTGTTGTTTGAGATGTGGACGCTTCCATGAGGAAGGACTCTGCTAGCGATAATTTTGGGAGGGGCTTAGGAATTTATTAGACCATGCACACATGACTGGGGAGTGGTCACTGAGTGAGTCTGGGAGAATGGTCGACGAGAAATCCTTGTGGGGTGAGTGGTGAGGACCCAATCCAAGAGGTTACTGGTGCCAGTCTTGTTGTTAATCCTAGTAGGGGAGTTTACCATTTGCATGAGGTTAGCAGCTGAGATGGAGTCTTTATAGGCACTGGCACTCGATGCTAACCAGTTTATGTTGAAATCCCCTAGTAGAATAAGTTCAGCTTTGGAAGGATGAGAGTTGATAAAGTTTAGGACGTCATTGAATCCATGTTTAGGGTCCCTGGGCGGGATGTATATGGAGACAATAGTCAGGGCTTTATGGTTGGGACCTAGGACGATTTTTATTGGCGAATCTGGCTGAGGCAGAAAGTGATGGAGTTGCTACAGGGGTGCCAAGACAGGGAGTCTTTGATATAGATTGTAACCACCGCCTTTTTGGATATCCGGGTCCAGCCTGTGGACATTGTAGCCCTGTATTGTTACTGCTGAGTCAGGAACTTTAGTGTCAGCCAAGTTTCCACCACTGCAAGGATGTCAGGGTTGTGTTGGAATATGAAGGCTTGGAGTGCATCCAGCTTTGGTAGTAGGCTGCAGATATTAATAGTTGCAAGGATAAGGGCACCTGGAGTTTGTGTGTGTCCTGAGCTTCTAGGGCCAGGATTGGGATGGATGCTGCCTGAGATGAGAAGGAGGAGGAGTAGGAGTTTTAAGGGCAGAGTCGCAGCTCTTTGAGAGATAGTTTTGATTGTTGTTTCCTGGAGTAGAAGTTTTAGGTTCCAGGCAGTGTCCCATATGGACTGCAAGGTGGTACAGTGTAGAGAGGTGGCCACACTTATTGAGAGTAGTAGTCGGGTTAAGTGACAGGAATATCCAATCAGTCATAAGCACAAGACTCGAGTGGAAGTGGAGAGTTCCTTGAGTAGCAGTGGAAACCAGAGCAGAGGGTGGCAGGGGGGGTGGGGGTGGGGTGGCTAGGACCAGGAAGAGAGAAGAGGGGGGCCAGGGCAAGGAGGAGGAGGAGAGGCGAGAGAAAGGCAGAGAGAGCCCACATGGCTTACGTACTAGATAAAGAGATAGAGATATAGCCCTCTAGTGGTGAGAGGATATAATCTGTAAATGAAAAAGCTCTAGATTCACTTCTAATATCAACTGAGAACTTAAAATGACTGTAAGGATTAAACAAATTATTAAACCCTAGCACATAAATTCAACTAGAGACACAGAGGGAGATACAGTAGTTAGAGGTGTGTTCAGCAGGAGATAGTGGGGCCACTTGGAAATCAGCTTCCACTGGTACCAAATCCAAAAGTCAGGGCTAGTACCTTGCAGTACAGAGGATTTCTGAAAAACTGTTTAGGTTCCAGAAATTGAGGGGTCCGTGGCCTGGTCAAGGCACGCTGGATCCCTTGCAGTACAGAGGATTTCTGAAAAACTGTTTAGGTTCCAGAAACTGAGGGGTCCGTGGCCTGGTCAAGGCACGCTGGATCCCTTGCAGTACAGAGGATTTCTGAAAAACTGTTTAGGTTCCAGAAATTGAGGGGTCCGTGGCCTGGTCAAGGCACGCTGGATCCCTTGCAGTACAGAGGATTTCTGAAAAACTGTTTAGGTTCCAGAAATTGAGGGGTCCGTGGCCTGGTCAAGGCATGCCGGATCCCTGGATTGGGGCATAGTTCTTGACCATTACTATGGTCAAGAAAATCCTAGGTAAGACCAGACTGGGCAGTGATGGGATAGACATGAAACTTCTATCCCTCACCCTGGGCATTCTTCTAGTATTCATTACCATGCTGTACAATAAGTCCCTGGCCCTGGCCAAATTCCCGGCAGTTTGGAAGCAGGCCGTAGTTATGCCAGTGCATAAAAGAGGCAACAAGTCTCTGGTAGCCAACTACAGACCCATCTCGATCCTCTCCCCCCTGTCCAAGGCAATGGAAAAGATTGTGGTGGGTCAACTCATTGACTGCCTCAGTAAGTATAATATACTATGCCCCAACCAGCATGGCTTCAGACAAAATCACAATACCAGCACTGCCCTGCTGGACTACACGAACTATGCACATAAGGCCCTGGTTTAAGGCAAACTGGTGGGGTCTGTCTTTATTGACCTCACCAAAGCCTTTGATACAGTCAACCACCCCTGTTACTGACCCAACTACAAAACATGAGTGTGGCGCCCAATGCCCTTTGCTGGTTCCAAGACTACCTGTTACGGAGAAAACAATGTGTCAAAATTGGGCAAACAGTATCCAGCGCAAGAGAGGTATCATTAGGGGTACCCCAGACATCAATACTGGGGCCCCTACTCTTCAGCCTCTTCTTAAATGACCTTCCCACAGCCTGCGACACCAAACTCATACTATATGCAGATGATGCCGTGCTCCTGAGCAGCAGCACGTCTCAGGCTGCCCTACAATCTGAGCTGCAGAACTCCTTCTCCAAACTCGAGGACTAGTTCTGTAGTCATAAGTTGCTACTAAACTACAAGAAGACCAAGGCAATGCTTATGTCCAGCCCCCACAACAAAAATAAGCACCCCCCTCATCATCTCCAGCTCATGCAGTGAGCCGCTGGAACAAGTTCACTTGTTCAAGTATCTGGGGGTCATAATAGATGATACCCTCACATTTGCGCACCATATTGACTCTTTGGTCAAGACAGTCAGTACCAAGATTGGTGTCCTGTACAGGCATAGGCAACACCTCTCTCTGGGTACCCTCCGCCTCTCAGTCCACAGTTCAATTATATCTACTATTGACTATGGACTAGTGGTCTATGGGGTGGCAATAGATACAGCACTCAAGAGGGTTCAGACTGCGCTCAACAAAGCCTGCAGACTCACCCTGGATGCTGAGCATGGCACTCACACCTGTACTCTGTACAAACATGCAAACTGGCTGTCATTAAGAAACAGGGTCAAATTCCAGACTTGCATCCTAGGGAAGAAGGCTCTGTTGGGTAAAACACCACCTTGTGTAGGCAATTTGATCAAGGTAGCCAACTCCCTGCAGGTCACCAGAGGGAGGACTAGAGGGGTCTTGGCTATCCCTCCATTGCACCTCACTTGGGCAATGTGTATTTGTCTACCGGGCCCCTCTGTGGATGAATGAACTCCCTGGGCACCTCTTGGCCACCAATTGTCTGGCACAATTCAAAACTGACCTCAAACAGTGCCTAATAACACTCTCTAAGTGCACCTGCCCATGACTCCAGCCACATCTGCTCTCTCTACCCCCCAGCAAGTACTAGGCAGGCCTCAGGTACCCCCTACCTCTGTCCCTTCTCATGACTTGCCTCAGCAATCAGTCTGTGAAATGCTCCTTCGGCACCCACCACCCCACCCTTCCCCCTCCCCCAACTCACAGTCCCATGAGTTTCCCAACAGTCACTACTAATGCAGGCTGCCTAACCATGCCCCTTACACCCACTCATTTACTTTAGCATGTCTTCCACTCAACCTCCACTCACCCCACCATTTATCCCTATACCTTATCTCCTTTCTTCCCCCACCCTTCACCTCCACCGCAATGCATAGCTCTCTCTTGTACCTCCTTTCTTCACCCCACTGCCAGCTATCCCTGTCCCTCTGAAATACTGACAAGGCACTCTGTGGCTGCTTATTCCCCCCACCCTCAAAAAGTATTTTTCTTGTTATTTTAAGTTGTACCTGTGTTTTGAGTTATTCTGTAAGTTCAGAATCCAAGCTGCATCATTCATTGTAATGTACCTTTGCTTTCTCCTATTGTTCTTTGTTTTGCAATCTATGATGTGGAACCTTTGTAAAAGAGCTTGCGCTCAAAGGTCTTTTCCGAATCACTAAATAAATAAAAAAAAAAAAACATGAGGAAGACAGCCAAACTCTTCATTACTAAAGGCAACAGGAAGGGATTGCCAGTTCCCAAGTCCACCTTTGCCTCATGGCTGAAAAAGATAACTATGGAGTCTTAGATAGCATCTAACATGACTCCACTTCAAGACTTCAAAGCCCATTCAGCCAGAGTGGTACCCACATTATGGGCTGAAAGAAATCAAGTTTCATTGGAAGTTTTGTTGCAGCTGCCACTTTGTTGACTATTCACACTTTTACCAAACACTGCATACTGGACACTTTCTCTTCACTTAGAGCTGATTTCAGTCAGCCTGTGCTTTTCACAGCTAAACAAGTTGACTCTGCCCATGATTACTCTCCCCCGCCCTAATAATATACTGATTTTTAGTACCATGCTGATTTATGCTGATTTTTAGTAACGTGCTGTAAGGATTTGAGTGTGCCATAGAGATTGTGACCCACCTAGTAAAGGTGATTATGGAAGCATATCTCTATGGCACGCCAGGGTTCATCTTGGTGTGGAGACTGATCATGACTGGAACCTTATTTGCAGTTCATCACACTCTAGCCCTCCGAGCGCTATCTTCTGTAATATAGAATAAAATGGTGAACCTGCAGTTATTTCCACTCAGTGTGGTTTATGAATCACTAGCTGTTTAACAGGTTTTATTCCTCAGGTGATATGTATGGTACAGATTTGGAAGATATATGTAACCCCTAGGCAGCTCTATTCTAAGGGCTACTACCTCTGCCTGTATGGCAATACACAGGTTGGGGGGCCTGAGTTCTGTAATCGGGTGCCTCCACACAGAGGAATAGTATTGGGGTAGCTCAACTGCTCTGGTATGGTCCTCTGGGATGCTATAACCACCCACCAACCCTTCTAGTGGCCTAAATAATGACACAATGGTACATTCACATTCAGTAGATAGCAGTAATAATATGCTCACGTCCTTTTCACTTACCACCAGGGCTAGATCTGCAGCAACTGCCCTGGGGACCCCCTGGAAAATAAGATCAGCAATGCAGCATTACAATCTTACCACTGTAACCCAACTGATAATATGCACACTAGCCAGGTTAAACGTGAAAAAAGACAATCAGATTTATTTAAGGGCAGTGAACAAGGGAGGGGCATGAATCTAGTAGAAAGTTTAGCAATCTGATTTAAATCAGGTTTGTTCAGCATGCACTGTAAGTCCCAATTAGACAGTTCAACAGCCCTGGGTACCTAGTATGTCATACAGGCTAGCTTGAAGCATTGCCCGAGGGTGACCGGCGTTGCAGCTGTTGTTGGGGCCCTTAAGAAAGGAAAACAGTTAAACATGCACACAACCCAATTATTTGTAATACAAGCTAGATGGCTCAGTTCGTTGCAAGAACCCAGTGGAAAAAAACAATTAGATGGTTTCACAATGATTTTGGCATTTGTTGCAGGGAGCTACCCTGATTTGTACTTATGCTACCAGAACCTAGATGTTGGACAGGCGAGATATAGAGCTCATGGTGATGATCTGGGAGGCCAGAGGAAGCAGGGCTGACCTGGCTCACCTTCAGGTGGTCGCTACCTGCTCGATGACATTGAACAGGGGGCTGAATCCCAAGGCTGGTCTTTCACCGAGTGGGTCTCTGGAACATGAATAGTGGGCTAGGCCGAAATGGCAGGGCCCAGGCAGGATGAGCAGTCCTGTAAAAGTTTGTAATCTTCTGCTGGTAAAGCCTCCAGCTGGCGTAATGGATCTGACCGTGGGGAACCAAATTGCGACCACGAAACACATTCAGCACATTTAAAACTCTAACTGCTCTAAATGACAGTTCGGATACAGTCCAGTTGCGAATGACAGCTTCACTGCGCAAACCTTCCAATACAAGCAAAGTTCTCACAAGCTGGGACGATCGCTTCTGGAGCAAGTCTTCAGTCCAAATCACAAGTCGCAATGACTCTTCTCCTTTTCCTCGTCTGCAGTTCCAAAGCTGGAAATCGGAACAGGTCCAACTTCTGCAATAGGCAGTTCACTTACAGGAGAGCGTGGCAGGATGGCCAGCTTAGCCTCTTCCCGCTGATTCCCCTATGCTCCTTTTTGGAGCATCTGCTCAAAAGCTCGAGCTGTTCACTCTTCCACTTCAGACTCCAACTGATCCACTGCTTCAGGCAGTTCTGGGCATTTCCCTGGTAATCCAAAAGATTTGGTTGGCTGAGGGAACTGTCAGTCACAGTAAGGGCTCCCCCATCAGGTCCATTTGGGCGCCAACATTTAAAACTACAAAAACGACAGAATTCCTTCCCACAAGACCCCTGGGGACAAGCTCCATTTTAGGTCCCTCGTGGTTCAATTGGTCCAAATACTGGAAGTCCGGAACATAACATGGTGGCTCCCATCCAAATGCCTGAGCTGCAATAAAAGCAGGTTAGAAAAACTTCTCTATCTTTACTGTAACAGCAAATAAACAGTAAATAATCATAGTTCCTAAGAAAGCTCCCTCTGCGCAAATAGCAACTGAAGAATGGAGCAAAATAACATACTGCCTGGCCAGTTGCAAGCCCTAAATCACTCGGACCCAGCCCAGACTAATTTCTAAACACAGATTAGCTATGCTCACAGGCGTGGCTCTCTAGGCACTCTCACACAGATAACTACTCAAGACAGGACACCAGCCTGGCACTGCGCATTAGGGAGCCCTGGAAGACATTATAGTAAACCCCAATCTGCAGGGAGGTTACACTCTTCCCTGCCTGGAAAAACTTGGTGTCTGCATCAAGTCGACACATACTTTTATCTTCTATAGAAAACACTATACGAAAATACATGCATGTTTCATTTGGTATACCATAAAAGAAAAAAACTGATGCATCAGTAAAATAGCTTGGTCATAATTGGAAGGCTTTGCCTGAAGTTTGATGGGCGGGGGGTATAGCTCCTCCCCATCCTCTTCTTGAACGTCCAGCTTCTGCTCCCTCTGCTTCGAGTGAGTTGGACTCGCTGTCATTCATGTGGTTGGCGGGGCTTTGGCTCTCCCTCTCCCCATGCTTCTGTTCGTTTCTGCCACCCTCTCCCTCCGGCCCATCCCTTCTTTTTTCTTTTCTGGCTGGGTCCTCCCATTCCTCTCCTTTGGCTTGTTTTCCCCCTGCCCTCCTCGTTCCTTCCCTCCATCCCTCAGCTGTCTCCCCCTTTCCCCTGGTGTGCTCTGTACCTCCTTTGTCTTCTCCTGCCATCCTCTCTTCTGTTCTTTGGGGCTTCTCTTGCCAGGCCACTCTGTTCCAGCTTGCTGCATGCCTGTCTGGTTCAGTGCTCTGCCACTGCGGGGCATCTGCGCAAATGTCTTTCCATGAGGCCCATCTCCTGCACTCCTCCTGCTTCCTGGTCCTGCTCGCAGCTTGCTGCCGCTGCTTCTGGATCCGTGTATTGGAGCTCTCCATGCCTCCTTTCGGCAGTACAGTAGCTGCTTGCTGCACCTCTCTGGCTTTCTGTTGCTCTTTGGGCATCATAGCTTTGCACCCTGCTTGTTTTGGCTGTTTTTCAGGAGATGTCACTTCACGATTGCCTTTCCCATTTCTCACTAGGTCGCCATCTTTGCGCTGCAGTATCAGAGGTTTGTGTTGAACCTCCCCCCGACTATTCCACCACCTGACATCTGTGGCTTCCTGGACTGTCCTCATTTGCTTCATGAAGGTTTCATCATCTGCTGGCTATCCATTCCACATGATGACATGGATGTCCAAAAAGGATTTCTACCAGGAAAGTCTAGCCTTCTCCTGCCTTTCTACATTTGCATTTGCATGGACAGCAGCCTTACCATCTGACCAGACTGAACCTTGCTCTGCTGCTCCCTTTTAAGGAAAACATTTTCTGATCCTACCTACGCTTCCCTCCTGAGACAGTATCGGAGGACGTCTGTCTCTATATGGGTCTCCACCACAATGGCCTACTGTTACAATGCAACCTATGGTCTCTTAGTCATCCTGGGAGTTCCTTTTATTGCTTGTGATTTGCACAGATACTTCTTGACTCACCCATGACAGTCCACTCTATATTCCCATCCTGCTTCTGCCTGTACTGCTTACATCTGTGCCCGTTGGTCGTACCTGCACCGTTCAGTTTGCCAATTGTGCATCAGGGCCAGCACCTGCTACCCCTGGCTGCCACTTTCTATTGGGACTCAATGACTTCCTATCCTATGGGCAGCTCTTAATGAATCTACCCACCACGGATCTTTCAATTGGTGTTGCGGAACACAAGGGGTGCCGCCATCCTCTACTCCCATACCCACCTGGGCATAACGGATGCGCACTGGCCCTTTCCTAGGGACAGATCCATGTGGGGATCTGCCTCCATTTTTTGGACCGTTAGTCCTACTGAGATGTGGACCACATGAGGCCCCATCATCCTCTCCTGCTTCGCCCTGCAAGGGGGCCTGGCTGCTTGCTCAAACGCATTCCATCTCACCTCGGCCGTCCCACGTAGGGGTCTTGCCTTCTCTACTGGAACCTAAGCAATGGAGGACCTCGTGGGGTCCTGCCATTGTCTCCTGCTTTGCCCTGCAAAGGGCCTGGCTGCTTGCTCATCCACATTCCACCTCACCTCGGCTGACCCACGTGGGGGCCTTGTCTTCTCTACTGGAATTTATGCAAAGGTGGACCACGTTGGGTCCCGCCATGCCTCCTGCTTTGCCCCACAAGGGGGGCCTGGCTGCTAGAAACATAGAATCTGATTGCAGATAAGGACCGCTTGACCCACCTAGTCTGCCCACTTCCCTACTTGATGGATAAGCTGCAGATTCTAGTTAATCAACAGCTTACTTCCTCCTACCCCCCACTAGAACTGCCTTATGCCTGTCTTATGCATTCTTGAATTCTCCCACTGTTTCTGACTCCACAACCTCCTCACGAATGCTGTTCCATGCATCCACAACCCTCTCTGTGAAAAAATACTTTCTAACATTACCTATAAGCTGTCCCCCCATCTTCAAATTGTGCCCCCTTGTTCTTGCACATCTCTTTTTCTGGAAGATGCTACCCTCTTGGACTTCGTTGATTCCCTTGAGGTATTTGAAAGTTTCTATTATGTCCCCCCTCTCCTTCCTTTCCTCGAGGCTATACATCTTAAGCTCCTTTAGTCTTTCTTCATATGTCTTCTGGTGCAGACCTGCACCATTTTGGTTGCCTTCCTCTGGACAGCCTCCACCCTGTCTATGTTTTTGCGGAGATGGTGTCTCCAGAACTTTACACAGTACTCCAGATGTGGTCTTACCAACTGTCTGTACAGAGGGCCAACAACTTCCTGTTTTCTACTGGCAATGCCTCTCCCTATGCATCCCAGTATCCCCCCTGCCTTCTCACATTGCTGGTCCACCTTTAGGTCATCTGATATGACTATCCCCGGGTCTCTTTCCATTTTTGTTGTTGTCAGTATCTCACCCCCCATTGTTTACTCTTCCCCTGGGTTTTTGTTTCCCAGTGCATTACTTTGCACTTCTTTGCATTGAATCTAAGCTGCCATACATTTGATCATTCCTCCAACCTTGCCAAGTCCTTTTCATCCTTTCCACCCCACCTTGCATATCAACCCTGTTGCAGATCTTTGTGTCATCTGCAAAGAGACATACTTTCCCTTCCAGACCCTCTGCAATGTCACTTATAAAGACATTAAAAAGGACTGGCCCCAGTACTGAACCCTGGGGTACCCCACTAGTAACCCCCCTCTCTTCACTGTGGGCTCCATTTACTATTACCCACTGTGTCCTGTTGTACAGCCAGTGTTTTACTCAGGCTACCACCCTGGGACCCACTCCCAGGCTGGCTAATTTGTTTATTAACCTTTTGTGTGGGACTGTGTCAAATGCCATGCTAACATCTAGGTAGGCCATGTCCCCAACCCCTTCCTGGTCTACTACTTTGGTCACCCAGTCAACCAGTCCTCCAGTAGCTCAACCACATTCCATCTTACCTGGGCCGACCTGCGTGGGGGTCTCGCCCTCTTTACAGGAATCTAGGCAATGGTGGACCACATGGGGTCCTGTCATTATCTCCTGCTTCGCCCCACGTGGGGGCCTGGCTAGTTGCTCAAACGCATTCTGTCATCACCTCAGCCGACCCATGTGGGGGTCTTGCCTTCTCTACTGAAACCTATGCCATGGTGGACCACATGGGGTCTGCCATCCATCCTGACTTGTCCCACTGGGGCCCTCGATTTGCTTTTCCCACCTGGCCTGCACAGCTGTCACAGGGAGTTCTGCTCTGAATACTCTGCTCATTCATTCCTTTGTAGTGCTCTCAAGCCAATATCATCAACTCTCACAGCTATAGATGATCATAGAGCTCCTACAGATGAAGATCCTGTGTGTTTCTAGAACTCCTCATAGCTGGTTGAACTTCCATAATCCAAGATGGCCTACTGAGAGATCAAACTACTGTGGGGTTTTGTCACCCCTCATTACCGTACCCACAATAGGGCATTGCTTATTCTCGTACGTACTCCGTACCGACTGCAGACAGTCTAATGCGGCATTTCCCTTCTTATTTGGATCATACATATTGCAGTGATGCAAATCCATGTGGGGGCCTCACCATCACTAATCTGTCCTGCCCTGCGAAGGGGCAGTTCTTCTAACTCCAACACCATTCCATTGCTAGCTAGACCAACCCAGGTGGGGGTCTCACCTTTTAACTCTGACTGCTGAGAGTCACACTACTGTTCAATCTTCATTCCCTGCATACACTGGACCTACATCAGGATTCCATGCTATAGTTAGCCCATGAATAGGGCGATCCTGTGATTCTGGACTCTTTGGCTTCTTCTACCGACACTTATCTCCCTCCTGGTCCGATTTCTGCTCAGGTTACGACTGACATTATTGTAAGCTCACCTCGATTCCCAGGATGCCTTCGGATAAATTCCTTCTAGTCAAGTTGGGCTACTCTCTCAAACATGTCATCAGCGTCTACATTGTTGGTCCTCCTAGATATGACTCAACAAACAGCCACCAGCTGAGCTGCCTGCATATGTCCATTCCTCGCCTTCTTCTCCTATAAATATTATAGACTTGGATTAACCAATCTCTTATTCCATCATCTCTCCATGTTGTACTCTTCATCTGCCAGTACTTCGTCCTCCAGGATTACTCTGCTCGCCATCAAAATCAAGGATATGCCTCTTTGACCAACAACCTGGATCTAGTACTTAAGAAAATCAAGTCAGTACTTTAGCCTAACCAGGATTACTCTCCTTTTAGTATGCCCAGAGGAGGGGCAGGTCAGCAGCCGTGGGTCCTTGGAGGTTCCCCCAAGGGTGTTTTGCCTCTCTTGCATGCTATTGGCCACACTCTCCAGAGCTGGAGGAGGTAATCACAACAGTAATTAAATTCATTTTGGGCCTTCAATCCTACACTTACCTAGCATCCTGCCAAAGCTGGGATATAGAGAAAGGCCAAAGATCAAGTTTTCTAACATCAACCATATTTCATCCAACTCAAACGTATCTAAGCACCAACCATATCTCATCCAGTTCCTACATACTACAAGCACTGACTTATGTACCAATCCAGCTCTAACATAGCTAAGCACCAACCATATCTCATCTAGTTCCTACATACTACAAGCACTGATTTATGTACCAATCCAGCTCTAACGTAGCTAAGCACCAACCATATCTCATCCAGTTCCTACATACTACAAGCACTGACTTATGTACCAATCCAGCTCTAACGTAGCTAAGCACCAACCATATCTCATCCAGTTCCTACATACTACAAGCACTGACTTATGTACCAATCCAGCTCTAACGTAGCTAAGCACCAACCATATCTCATCTAGCTCTTACTTATCACAAGCACTGAGCTATGTATCACGCATTGAATTGGAAGGCTTTGCCTGAAGTTTGATGGGGGGGGGAATAGCTCCTCCCCATCCTCTTCTTAAACATCCAACTTCTGCTCCCTCTGCTTTGAGTGAGTTGGACTCACCCTCCATCCTCCCCTGCCTCCTCTTCCTTCTCCGGCACTCATATCTCACCTTGCGCTGGGCCTTCAATCCTAAACTTACCTAGCATCCCGCCAAAGGTGGGATATAGAGAAAGGCCAAAGATCAGGTTTTCTAACATCAACCATATCTCATCCAGCTCAAACGTATCACAAGTACTGAGCTACGTACCACACATTGAACAATACAGTATTACTATACTTTTTCATTTGCAATGAACATTTTCACAGTGACACATTTTCATATATTTTTCATAAACATGTTAGCAGATTCAAACAGTTAAAACACATTACTCTCACCAGGGCTGCAATGGGCAAGGGTGCCAGTATACTGATTGGAGGGTTTTACTATTAGCTTAGATGTGGCAGAATAACCCAGTTTTGGAAGAGAGCTTTCAGAAATATACATCCCTTTGTGAACTACAGTACATGTATTGGGAGACCTACAGACCTTCCAGGGGAGTCATAATTGAGGTGTATCACTGGCTTGGTGGCTCTTCCAGACTTTATGGGAGGGGCAGGCACAGGTTTAGTTCTTTCAACATTGCTTGTTGATAAGTCTGCTTCTGAAGAAAGGGGTACCTCTGCACTAGCTGTCTGTTCTGGACTGGAAACACTTTCAGCTTCCTGCTCTGTTAGCTCTGGTTCAACAAGATTGCTTTCATTACTGGTTCTATAATTCCCGGTTCATCATCAAGAGGAAATTTCATGGAATTTAAATCTTGTAACACATTACTGATACTTTCAGAATTATTAACTTCATCAACATTATTTTCCATAAAATTGTCAGATTCATTGTTTGCAAATAGTTCTGTACTTTCTGATATGTCACCAGTGTTGCGTTCTGTTTCTGGCTCTCTTTCTTGGGGCTCAGCTAGTTCTACCAGACACAAAGAGTCAGCTACATCAGAAGTCACACTTTGCACCTCATTTTCTGGGGGCACAGGGGCTGTGGAGAAGGCTGATGGGTTAGACAGTCCCGAGGGTCCAGTTTCATCTCCAAAATTTTACATGGGATTACCCTGAAACAACTGACTCAGTTCTGTTCATAAGATGGGTAATAGGGAGCTTCACAGTCACTGTCATCAGATTCTGATTGGCAGTCTATTTCATTTAGGACATGACTGATGGAAGGCCTTGAATCTTTGACGACTGGAGGGGAGGTTAGCTGTCTCTTTTTTGCTGCAGCTCTGGTTATAGGTCCAGGAGAGGTAGTGTCTTGGGGTGCAGACTCAATGATGATTTGCCCAGTAGGTAACAAATGATTTCTATGCATTGTTTTTACAGCTCATGGGTCATTTTCTGGACGCACTTTATAGACTGGCAGATCCTCCAGTTTGCTGACAACAATGTAGGGAGTGTGATGCCACCTGTCGGCAATCTTGTGTTTTCCATGCAGTCCCAAATTTCGTAACAAAACTCTATCTCCAGGTTGCCATTCTTGGGCCTTGACACATCTGTCATGCCTTTCTTTATTTGCTAAGTTTCTCTTTGCTGCCATGGTGTGAGCTAATTGGTAGACATGGTTTAACTGGGCTTTTAGCTTCTGAACATATTGAAGGAAATTCTCAGCTCTGACTCCATCGGGGGTACACTCCAAAGCAGATGTCTACTGGCAGCCAGGCTTCCCTGCCAAACATTAGGCAGTAAGGAGAGAACCCAGTGGCATCACTTTCGGTGCAGTTATACGCATGGACTAAGGCGCTTATCTGTTGGCTCCATCTGAACTTGTCCTGGGGTGGAGTGTGCCCAGCATGTCTAATAATGTTTGATTAAACCTTTCAGGCTGTGGATTCCCCTAGGGGTGATAGGAGGTGTTTCTGGACTTTTGCACCCCCCAGAGTGAGTGCATTTCCTTGATTAAGCGGCTTTCA
This sequence comes from Neoceratodus forsteri, assembly GCA_016271365.2. NCBI lineage: Eukaryota > Metazoa > Chordata > Ceratodontiformes > Ceratodontidae > Neoceratodus > Neoceratodus forsteri. The sequence goes on from JADMNL010000022.1 coordinate 321,191,595, forward strand.
AAGTGTCTCCCTTGATCGGAGTGAATTCTCTGGGGGGCACCATAATGAACAAAGAACTTTTCAATCAGAACCTTGACTACTGTGGATGCTTTCTGGTCTTTGGTCGGCTATGCCTGGCCATAATGAGTAAAATGATCCATCACCACCAGCACATTACCAATATTCTTTTGATCTGATTCAAGACACAAGAAGTCAATACGCACAAGCACCATGGTTGCACTGGTGGAGATATTGACTAAAGGTGCAGCCCCCTTGGGGCTGGGCTTTCCTCTGTAGACAATGACTGCAAGTTCTAATGTGAGTCTCATTATCAGCTCCCATCTTTGGCCAGTAGAGCGAACATGGGCCAGATCAATAGTTTGGTCACAACCTAAGTGCCAGATCTGGTCATGAAGGGCCCGTAGAACCACACATTTGAAAGCTGTAGGTAACACTAGTTGTTGCTTGGCAATTTGACCATGTCAATTTGTAGTTTCTCTGTAAAGCAGTTGGTTGCACAACTTTAACCTGGGCCCCTCTCTAAACAACAGAGCAGTTCGAGGATCTGAAGAGTGAAGTCTGGGTACATTTGTTCCAGCATGAGTAGCATCCAGCACAGGCTTAATCATGGGGTCTTGGGCCTGAGCCCTCTGTATATTGTCAGGAGTAAGTTGGGGCAACACGCTGAGATCTAAGGTAGCAAGATGGCAGTAGGCTGCAGTAACACAAGTGTTAGGAGGGCCCAAGCAGTCTACAAGGCAATCCACTGTTTCAGAAGAGGGGTGCTCATCTTTGTCAGAGTTGTGTCAAAGAGCTTTGACAGATTATTCAGACATTCTTACCTACTTTGCGTTAGAGTCAGGTCTTCTGGAAAGGGCGGCAGCATCAATGTGGTTCAAGCCTGGTTGATACTCTGCTGAATAATAGTAAGTGGAAAGTGCAGATAACCAGCAATGCCCAGTGGCATCCAACTTAACTGAAGTCTGGACATAGGTGAGGGAATTGTTATCAGTTTTTACTAGAATCTTTGCACCATAAAGATATTCATGGAATTGGTCTACCACGGCCCACTTCAATGCAAGAAATTCAAGTTAGTGTACAGGGTTGTTCTTTTCAGACGGCATTAGGCTCTGACTAGCAAATGCCACTGGGTGTAAAGCTTCCTCATATTCTTGATATAGAACAGGACCAAGTCCCTTCAAGTTGGCGTCAGTGTGCAACTTGTAGGGTTTGGCGGGGTCTGCATACGCAAGCACAGGTGAATGGGTGAGTTGATGAATAATGTCATAGAAGGCTGCCTCACACTCGGGGTCCATCTGGTTCCAAAAGTTTTCTTTGTCTGAAAGTAGACCTTTTCCTCCTCTTTAACTGCGCATCTCTTATATTTTTTGTTTGTAGGTGGGTAACCTTGAGATAAATTGAGCAAAGGGCGGATGACTTTGGTGTAATCTTTTATGAACCGGCGATAATAGCCGCAGAACCACAAGAATCTTTGCAGTTCTTTAAGATTTTGAGGCTGGGGCCAGGTGGTCAAAGACTCTACTTTGCGCGAGTCTGTTTGGATCCTGTCAGCTGACACTATGTGACCAACATATTTCATAGATTTCTGGAAAAACTGACACTTGTCTATTGATAATTTTAGTCCCAAATCCTCCAATCGGTCTAGAACCTTAAACAGCTGAGTCGCATGTTCCTCAAGGGTGTGACCAAACACAATGACATCATCTAGGTAGACAAGGCATTCTAATAAGTTCATGTCTCCCACTGCTTGTTCCATCAGCCTCTGGAAAGTCGAGGGTGCTGCCGAAATGCCCTGGGGCATGCGAAGAAATTCATAAAAGCCCAAAGGGCAGATAAATACTGTTTATTCTCTATCTTTGGGGGCAATCAGGATCTAGTAATATCCACTTCAGAGATCCAGCACAGAGAACCATTGACTCCCATTGAGACAATCAAGGGCATCCTGAATGCGAGGCATAGTGTACTGGTCAGGTATGGTTCTTCTAGTCAAAGTCTGGTAGTCAATGCACATCCTCACTGAGCCATTTTTCTTCTGGACTATCACAATAGGTGAAGAGTATGGACTGTGGGACTCCTGTATGATTCTGTCTGTGAGCATCTTCTGGAGATGGCGTCAAACATCATCGATGTCTGCCGGGGCTAGGTGCCGAGATCTCTCACGGAAAGGCCATTCATCTTGTAATCTTATGTAATGTTCAGCCCCAGTGGCGCATTCCACTTCCCACTTTTTCAGTGAGAACACCTTGTTTTTTTGTGTCAGCTTCCGGTTTATTTTAGTTTTCCACTCTTTGGGGATGGGAGATTCTCCAAAATCAAACAGATCAGGGGTCACCTCATCAATCTCTACTGTACCTTTCTTGCTAGGCAACACAGCCGTGTCTGCACAGTATACAGTAGCCAGGGTACAACCTTGATTTACTCTGATATCTCAGTTGGACATATTTTGGACTTGTACCACCACCCGCCAGGCATGGGCATGAGCACGGGCTGGTAGGATGCTAGGTTTGACCAACAATCCCTCAGGGATTTTCCCCTCTTCTGGGGTGTCCAACATGAAGATCTTATTTTTGACATCTTTTTTAATACTCACTTCTCTACTGATGGTACACTGGGCATTGGGGGGGCAACACAAGGGATTTCAGGTTCTTCTTCCATACCACTCCCACCGGTTCGTCTTTCTCCACCTCTTTGTTTTCCATCTGTAAGTCATACGCTCTGTGCACTGGCCAGAATGTGTAAGACCTTCCCCTTCAGTTTGCCTTGTTTCTCTTGACATAGCTGGGCTAGCCTGCCAAACATATGAGCATTGGTCCCGATCAGCAAAAGGATATCATCATACATCCCCGTCGGCGGACACACCAGGGCAAGTGTCTCCACTTGTTCATCCACTCCAGCAATGGCAGTAGAAGTAAATACAACCAAACTCGTACATACCCTTGATAAGGATAAGATTTGTTGCTCAACCCCCACACATGTAGTCCTTCTAGGGGTAGGATTGGGAGATCAGATAGGTGTTGGTCATACCAGTCTTTAAATACAATAGTGACCTGTGCACCACTGTCTAACACAGCTCGAGTGCAGATGCCATTAACAGTCACTGTGATTGCCATGGAAGTGCCCCCCATTTCGGACCAATCCGGGGAGGTCTGCTGGGCAGACTGGTCCACAGCAGTTTTGGAGGAAAAAGTGGTGAGCCTGACTTGAGGTTTTAAATTATATTACTCTGACGAACCAGATTGAGCAGTTTGGTAGTGACTTTCTGCAGGTCCTCAGGAGAATTGCAACTTCGTCGGGTATGCCCGTCTTCTCCACACCTTTAGCAGAACACCTTTTCTCTGTGATCACTAGGGCAGTATGGTTCCTCACAGAATCTGTAACAGTCTGAGGAGGGAGGAGGGAGTTCTACTGTTCTCTTTTGGGTTTGGGCTCAGGCTCCCTTTCTCAGCAGTTCTGTCAGGGGGCAGGGGTTCAGATGGCATGTATGAGGTCCCCCACTAAAGCTTGCAGTTCTCTCATTTCTTCCACCAGTTTGGATTTGACTTGAGGTTCAGTGGCAAAGGGCATGAGCCCCCACTTCCACAGGTGGCGCCTCATTGCCAGTTTAGGAGGGAAAAAGTTAGGGTTTCTGGCCACTTCAGCCACGACTTGTTTGCTGGCTTGCATCTCTTTGATCTCTTTCAACAGCTCTCGAACCTGCTGTGTCTCAAGGGCTTCCTCCTTCTCATTGGGGAGGTCTCATACTAAAGACATGAAAGAGCGAGAAGGCCAAATAGCCCATAAGTGCTCTTATTAGTTAGAATACTTTGCTAAATTATGACCGGATAACAGAAGCTTGTCAAGACGATGTTTTAATTCTGTTTTTGTTCTACTGATAATTATGTTCAGGGGTAATTTATTCCATGGATTGATAACTCTGAGTGTAAAAAAGAGTTTTCTGCTAAGGTAGTTGAATCTTTTTCTACATAATTGAAGTGGATGCCTTCTGGTGTTGTGTGAACTCTCTTTGAATTCCAGTCCAAGTTCTACCATCAGATATGGTGTCGAGGTAGTATGTGCAACTTCAGCATATGATTCCCAACTATCCTCATTGTTCTCAGCTTCCCGAATCTCCTTCATCAGGCAATAGTATTTGGAAGGATTAGCTTTTCTGTCCTGAAACTTCAATTTTAACATAAGCACACTTGAGTAACGGGCAGATTTTAGGATGTGCTCGTCTGACACGATTCAGTTCAGTGGCTGGGACATCCCCCTTTCTATGTGCTCTCTGTAGGGCGCGTTCAGTACAGGTGACAAAAGCAGATAATGTCTCATTCTTCCACTGTTTAGCAGACTTGGACTTCCACATTTAATCCTCCCTAGATTCGATGCTACCAAACACCCCTTCTAAAGCAGACAGGTACTTAGCTGCAGTGACCTCTGGGTTTGTGGACCAAAAGAACTGAACAGCTTCCAGTGCAGGGCCCCTAAAACCTTCCATGAGTCTCTTGTGCTTCTCCCTCTTGGAGCACTGCCACTCTTGGATCTGGGGAGTAGCATAGTCCATCCAAGTTTCTAAATTGTCCTCTCCCACTAGCACAGGAACCGTACCAGAGAACAGTCTGAGCCTGTGATAGGAGTCCAGGAGTACAGAGGATATCACAGTGGGGGAAGCTACAATAGGGGTTGCCTTAGGTGTGGCCGGAGAGGTTGGAGGAGAGTATAATGGAGTGGTCTCCTCTGAATCCTCTAAGGCCTGTAACAAATACTTAGTGTACTGCCCTTCAGCAGCTAGGAGTCTTAACAGTTTGTCCTTAAACCCCTTGATCCTCGGGGACCTCCCAGGGGAAGATGGGTCACTATGTAAATGAATAACTCTCCACCCCTTCTGGGATCCTTCTGGCATAATGACAGCGGGTAGGGTCTGTGGGGAGGCTGCAAGAAAGGAGGGCCACCAAAGTCTGAGCAAATAGATCTGAGTCCCACCCCCGTACTTCAACCTTTCCCAGACACTTAACCTTCCCCGCTGTTTCGGCAATAGTTTCATAGTGGTCCCCACAGGGATATCAAGTAGCAGTATGGCATGGTGGGACTCTACTCCTTCAGCCTCACTCCTCCCCATCATGTGGTGCACGACCAGCTTGTGGGGGGAAATTTTCCATTTGAGCGTATTAAGCACCTTCATGTCAAATCCTGTCTTAATTTTGCACTTGGCTGAAATTTTAACTTTTGCCCACTAGAGGGCACCAATACCAACAGTGCCTCCAAGATGTAACCCCTAGGCAGCGCTAATGCTAATGGATACTACCCCTGCCTATATGGCAATACACAGGTTGGGGGGCCTGAGTTCTGTAATTGGGTGCCTCCACCCAGAGGAATGGTATTGGGGTAGCTCAACTGCTCTAGTATAGCCCTCTGGGACACTGTAACTACCCACCAACCCTTCTAGTGGCCTAAATAATGACACAATGGTACATTCACATTCAGTAGATAGCAGTAATAATATGCTCACAACCTTTTCACGTACCACCCTGGCTGGATCTGCAGCAACTGTCCTGGGGACCCCCTGAAAATAAGATCAGCAATGCAGCAATACAATCTTAGCACTGTAACCCAACTAATAATATGTACACTAGCCAGGCTAAATGTGAAAAAAGACAATCAGATTTATTTAAGAGCAGTGAACAAGGGAGGAGCATGTGTCTAGCAGAATGATTAGCAATCTGATTTAAATCAGAATTGTTCAGCATGCACTGTAAGTCCCAATTAGACAGTTCAACAACCCTGGGTACCCAGTATGTCATGCAGGCTAGCCTGAAGTGTTGCCCCGGGGGTAGCTGGCTCTGCAGCTGTTGTTGGGGCCCTTAAGAAAGGAAAACAGTTAAACATGCACACAACCCAATTATTTATAATACAAGCTACATAGCTCAGTTCATTGCAAGAACCCAGTGGAAAGGAACAATTAGATGGTACCACAATGATTTTGGCTTTTGTTGCATGGATCTACCCTGATTTGTACTCATGCTACCAGAACTTAGATGTTGGACAGGCGAGATGTAGAGCTCATGGTGATGATCTGGGAGGCCAGGGAAGCAGGGCTGACATAGCTCACCTCCAGGTGGTCGCTACTAGCTCAATGATGTTGAACAGGGGGCCGAATCCCCAGGCTGGTCTTTTGGCAAGAGGGTCTCTGGAACACCAGTAGTGGCCTAGGCCAAAATGGCAAAATTTCATGATCATCTGCTGGTAAAGCCTCCAGCTGGTGTAACGGATCTGACCAGGGGGAACCAAATCCTGACCCATGAAACACATTCAGCACATTTAAATCTCTAATTGCACTAAATGATAGTTTGGATACAGTCCAGTTGCAGATGACAGCTTCACCACGCAAGCCTTCCAATCCAAACAAAGTTCTCTCACAAGCTGGGCCGATCGCTTCTGGAACAAGTCTTCAGTCCAAATCACAAGTCACAATGACACTTCTCCTTTTCCTCATCTGCAGTTCCAAAGCTGGAAATCGGAACAGAGCTGACTTCTGCAATAGGCAGTTCACTTACAGGAGGGCATGGCAGGAAAGCCAGTTTAGCTTCTTCCCGCCGATTCCCCTATGCTCCTTCTGGGAGCAGCTGCTCGAAAGCTCGAGCTGTTCACTCTTCCACTTCCAACTCTAACTGATCCACTACTTCTCAGGCAGTTCTGGGCATTTCCCTGGTAACTCAAAAGGTTTGGTTGGCTGAGGGAAGTGTCAGTCACAGTAAGGACTCCCTCTCCAGGTCCATTTGGGTGCCAACACTTTAAACTACAAAAACTACAGAATTCCTTCCCACAAGACCCCTGGGGACAGGCTCCATTTTAGGTACCCAGTGGTTCGATTGGTCCAAATACTGGAAGTCCAGAACCTAACATGGTGGATCCCATCCAGATGTTTGAGCTGCAATAAAAGCAGGTTAGACAAACTTCTCTATCTTTACTTTAACAGCGAATAAACAGTAAACAATCACAGTTCCTAAGAAAGCCCCCTCTGCGCAAAAAGCGACTGCAGAATGGAGCAAAATAACATACTGTCTGGCTTATGGCAAGCTCTAAATCACTTGGACCCAGCCCAGACTAATTTCTAAACACAGATTAGCTCTGCTCTTAAAGAGACGGGTGCGGAGGCTCACTAAGGAACTCTCACACAAATAGATAACTACTCAAGACAGGACACCAGGCTGACAGTGGGCATTAGGAAGTCCAGGAAGACATAGTAAACCCCAATTTGTAGGGGGATTACATATAGAAACTGAGGATCCTGGGAGGACAATGAGCATAAGTGGTATCAGATTTCACTTTCAATTCACATGTGCATCGTCAGCCTATCAGGTGAACATAACCCATGCTATAAGGATTTGGGAGAGCCATAGAGCTCTGCTTCCACAATCACATTTACCTGGTGAGTAAACTTCCATTTTCTCATCCAGCAACCCAAGGAGGTATGTTTGCCTGGATCTGTTGTGTTCCCGCTTCTGTGGTCTGATTGAATTAGTTTGTGCTGCGGGACCAGAAATTGTTTCCTAGCAGCCTCTTTTTTCCCTTGCAGTATTGCAGTGGAGCCAGCTGCTCTTCCTCCCTGGAGAATAATGACCTCTGAGATGCTTGGTCCTCCTCACCCTGGCCGGTCCAGGCTAGTTCCCAAACCTGGGCCGCGGGTTGGGTTGACAGCGTCATGAGTGGCAGCACTACTGCTGGGCTGAGATGCCAACTCTAGAGGAATTCTTTTTACACTAATATACATTTCCTTTCTTTTGTAATATTAAGCTTCAACACTAAGCAATGCTTTAATGTAGTTTTTATGCAATTAATTTTAGATAGAAATGTGAAGTTGATCCTATATTATTTTAAAAATACAAGTAGATGCAGAAATAGAACACACTAATGTAAAAGGAAATGTGACATGAGTGTCTGTGTCTGTGTAGAGGTACCACAGATAAGTGAAAAATTTCCATTTTTTTCTTAATTATACATAATTTTTCTTGTCTACTGTTAGTGGATTGAGAAAGATGGAATTATTGCCTACATAAAGGTATAGGATTTGTTTGCTTGATGTTAGTTGGGAGCAGGATAGTAACCACATTTGTTCTGTGGTGAATCACTTCTGGTTTACATTTAATTTTATTTATATTGTTTGATAGTTTCTCTGTGGCTTTTGTGGGGTTGTTTTTGTGACTAAGATTTGCTGGCTTGTTGTTGTGGTGGCCTGCTAATTATGTAGGGCTGTGGTTTTATATTTAACTATTTAGTGGGCTTTCTGGGCTGCTGAGTTCTTGTGTTTTTTAAAAAATAAGTTTTTTCAAAAGCATTGTTTAGCCAGAATCAGACTATTGCTTAGAAACTGCTTTCCTGGCATAGTGTTCTGGTTCTAAGACATTTGAAGTTGCAGCCCATTGAATTCTAGTATATTGAGATTTGCTGTTAAACAGCTAGTGGAAGCAAAACAGACAGACAGATAAATGATACATGTTAAGAAGCAGTCAGTTGTAAGATTTTATTTCTGAAGTAATTTGCTTCTTCCATTTGCTCATTAGAAGTTCGGCACAGTTCTTTAACCTTTGGATAATAAGATTTGATACAAGTGATATAGATATTTATATTTTTTTGTATATTGTATTTATATAAGGTTAAGAGAGTTGTAAGAAGTACTCCACATATTGTAAGAAGTACTCCTTATGTTTTGGTTCTAGTCTAAGGGTAGTAGACAAGTGGAGAAAAGTAAGAGAAAAGTCATTGAGAATGCTGGGAGTGGTGCAGTGCAGTGGTTGTTAGGCAGCAGTTTTCAGAGAAATCATCTGGAGACTATGGTGCTTCCCCATCTGTACACACTTCTCTGGGCTGAGAGAGGAGATCACTAGATTCCAAGCTGAGTTGGCTAGGATTTGGAGGACCTCTTCCCCCACCCTGGAGCCACCAAGACCGCCACTGTTACCTCAGAGGATGCCTGGGAGGAGTAATGGCTATACTATGGTGGGCTCTGGAGTAGGGGGGACAGAGACACATTCCTCAACTGGTACCACTGCATAATTTCTACACCGCTCTGGCAGGGTGGGACTGCCTGTAGGAGGCACCTGTGATGGTGACTAGGAAGGATGTGAGGGTCCTCCATAGTGGAGATCCCAAGGAGGGTGGTAGAAGATCCCAGAGGAGGAGGAAGCAACTTCTAGTGGGGGACTCGATTGTGAGGGGATAGATTTGGGAATAGGTAAGGGGGGAGGCAGGTTAGATGCCTTCCTGGCGCTATGGCTCAGAGGGATGGGAAGTGTATCCTAAGGATTGCTAGTGCAGCAAGATGGGAGGGAGAGATGGATGCCATTGACAACCTAGGGACTAATCACCTGGCTAGGGATGGGGCTGAGATAGTGCAGGGGAAGTTTAGGGAGCTGGGGAGGGGTCTTAGGTAGCTTGCTCAGTGGCTTTCGCTGAGCTACTGCCTGTTTATGACAGGGAAAATGAGAGGAATCACTGCACCAGGAGCTTCAACTCAGGGCTGAAGGAATGGTGTAGAGAGGAAGGGTTCAGCAACATTGGGGACTGGGGACCTACCTGGAATAAAGGCCTATACAGGGGGTAAAGACCTGCATCCACCTGGGAGGGGTCCTCAGTAGACAGTTTATATATTACTTTGATGAACATTTAAACTAGCCAAGGGGGTTGGCGAAAGGAACCAGGGAGGCAGAAACTGCCCCCCCCCACAGGTTAAAGTAGACAGGAGAACCCGAAGGGAGAGGAATTCTCAGGGTGCAAATTAATAAAGGGAGCAAGGTGGTAGAGATAAATGGGAAAGGGAATGGGAGCATTAAAAGGAGAGTGGGGAAGGAGGGAGGGTAAATGGGAAAGAAGGGGTAACAAGCAGAGTGGAAACAAAATCTGGAAGGCCACGTGTGTGAATGCTAGAAGTCTAGGAAATAAGAGTGATCTACAGACCTCCAGCACAGGGGTAGGAATTAGATAAGGTATTGGTGGAAGCCATTGGCAAGATGGCAGAAAAGGGAGAGGTGCTGTTGGTGGGGGACTTTACAACCTGCCAGATGTAGACTGGAGCCTCCCAGCAGCAGCTTCAGCTAGAAGCAGGGACATCCTGGACTCTCTGCAGGGGGTGTTCCTCAGGCATCTGAGTCTGTGAACCCAGTCACAATGGGGCAATGCTGGACATGGCACTCACTGATAGGGATAGTATTGCAGACATCAAGATGGGTGGCCACCTGTGGACCACTGATAACCGTACAGTGTGGTTCAATATAAGGACAACTGCAGAACTGAACCATACAAGGGCAAGAGTCCTGGACTTCAGGAGGGTAGATTTTTTAAAGATGGGCGAATACCTCAGGGATGACCTGCCGGGGGGATGGCCTGGGTGGGATGGAGGAACAGTGGGTGAAGCTAAAAGGGAGCATAGTAAAAGCAACAAACCCCTGCATCAAACAAGTGAGCAAAAGCAAGAGGAACAAGTGTAACCCCCCTGCAAATGGGGGTTCCCAAAAGACTTCCAGGAGCTTGCTTGAATGCTCCAAGCCTGAATGGTGTTTGGCATTTAAGCCATTTATCAGTGAGTGTTTTTAGAGCCTCTGGTACTGTCTCTTTAAGAGCTGTCTGCTTGCAGACATAATTAGTTGTATGGGGGGACTGTGTGCTTCTCTGAGTACCACTCGAGCTGCTGCCAATTCACTTCATTTTGCAGTCACTAGGAGTGCAAGGGAACCTATCTAAAAGATGTAACTGTTTGCCAGAAATTATTTAGAGTAATAATGAAATTACAGTTTGTCTAACCTGCTTTCTTTGCAGTCAGAACTGTGTCTGCTAGTTCCCATTCTAGTTTTGAACTGCTGAACTGGACCAATCAGTGTGGGGTAAGCTAGCTCTAAAATGGTGCCTTGGACGAATCAGAACTTGGACTCATAATCTGAGCCAGCCACAAGAGGATTGTATGGGCAGTGACTCTGGGAGATGTAGTTTAGACTTCAGTGCCTTTTGGACCAACAGCAGCAGTCTATTGTAGTGACAGCCAATCCAGTCAAGAACTGGGAGGAACTCAAAGGAAGTGCCAGTTTTGTCGGTTGGAGTTTCAGTTGAGCTTTGGCAGTGAAGAAGGAAGGAGCCTGTGCTTTTCAGTGTGCAGTTTTAGTCAAAAACGTGTATAAGGCCCAGAGTTCGGTCTGCAGCTTGTGTAACAGCTTGTTAGGACTGATCCGTCCTGTGAAAAGAATCAAGGGATCTCTGAAGAGTAGAAACCAGGCTCACCCCAGAAGACTGGAGGAATTGCTGAAAATTGCACTCGGTCTGTCAGGAACTGAATCTGCTGTGTGTTCTCCGGGTATTGTGCAGTAATGCGATCGGATACAGATGCAGCCTGCCTGGTATAGTGCTTTCTTTTATATGGATGTGTGAAGAGGTTTGTGTACCTCAAGTGAGCCCTGCTGACATTGAAGGACCCTATCTTATTTGGAGGTCAGTACTAATTCAGGGTCGCTCCCTGTTGAATTGCCACATTAAATCCAAATGGAATTACTGTACTGCTGACTGTTTAATTCTCCTTTTCTCTGTGTGAAAGGGCCCTACCAGCTGCCACGGTTTGGACTAGCCACTAGGGCTTGGGTACCCAGGGACAGTAACTGATAGGGATAGGCCTGTGCACAGAGCCATAGGTAGATTATTAGAGTGATAAGCTAATTAACCTGATTTCCCCTGTCCTTGTTATATCCCCTAAATAAATCAGAGCTGCTTGTTTCAGCAAAGTTATACTGCCTGAGGTATTTGTCTATGTTAAAGTACTGTACTGTGATTGTGCTTGTATCTCATTTCACAGGAGGTCCCAGTGCCGGAACCAGACCTGGGGGTAAGTGTATACTGTGAAGGTAATTCTGATATATTGTGTGGGCCACTAGTGGGAAGAAAGGGGGTTGCAGTGTCCCAGAGGGCTGTGACCAAGTTAGTTTAACTATTGCAAACCCTGACCTCTGGGTGGAGGCACCCGCCATTGGATCCAGGCCCCTCAACCTGTTAGTGGCAAATCAGGCAGGGGTAGTAGCCCCTGGGATAGCGCCATCTAGGGGTTACACAAGCATTTGTCAATGCCGAATGTTTGCTTGCTGGTGTTGGCATTAGTAGTGCAAGAGTTAGAGAGATGCATACTAGGGATGGCAGTGAAGTATTGAAGTAACACCAACCCCCATTCCCATCCTGCAGAGACTGACAGGCGTTGGGGGTGTGCCTTTGGGTCATCGGCCATAACACACATGCCATTCCACCTCACCCCACCCTACAGACACTGACAGGTGTTGCAGGGTGCCTTGAGGTCTTTGGCCCTTATGCTCACCCCACTCCATAAGGGGAATAAGCTGAGATGTGTGCAGTATAGGAAAATGTGGTGAATGTTAGGGATGAAGACCTCAAGGCACACCTCGATGCCTGTCAGTGACTGCAGGGTGGGGGCAAAATGGCATGAGCATTACGGCCGACGACCCCAAGTCACATCCCATGATGCCTGTCAGTCTGTACAGGGTGGGCATTATGGTTAGAAACCCTAATACCCCAGACATTTGTTGGTATTTTCACTCCAAATTTTCAACATGGACTTTTTGAGACCCCGCCTCATTAACAGTGGCAGTATCATTTAGTTACTCAATCCTAAAAGGTGATTTCGCACAGCGAGTGTGCCATTCGGTGCCACAGGTGTGAAAACACATTTTGGGCAGGATGTGAAAAATGACAGCTATACTGTTCATGAGGAGGTGTGAAAAAATGGCAATGTTGAAAATCTGGAGTGAAAATATGAAAAACTGGCGAAGTTATGACTGTGTGTAGAAACTGTGCAATGCACGCTCGTAACACAGTCATTTTTTGGAATGTTTTCACCAAATTTTCAACATGGCCTTTTTGGGACCTTCCTTCATGAACAGTGGCACTGTGATTTCATTAATCGGTCCCAAAAGTTAATTTCGCACAGTGACCACGCCATTCTGCGCCACAGGTGCAAAAACACATTTTAAGAAGGAGGCAAAAAATTACAGCTATACTATTCATAAGAGGCTATGAAAAAATGATAATATGGGAAATTTGGAGTGAAAATATAAAAAATTGATGAAATTACAAGCGTGCATTGAAACTGCACAATGGATGCTCACAAGGCAGTCATTTTTGGGATTTTATTTCACCAAATTTGCAAAAGGACTTTATTCACTAGGTCAGTGGCACTGTCATTTCGATTAATTGGTCCCAAAAAGGTGATTCTGCACAGTGACTGTGAAATCACCCTTTGGGACTGAGAAACAAAATGACAGTGCCAATGTTCATGAGGTGGGGTCCCAAGAACCCCATGTTGAAAATTTGGGACCAAAACTCCAAAAATTGGCTGAGATATCAACTCTAAGTTGAAAACCCCCACTGACTGCCATAATAGGGCTTAGCGTCACTTCTTCAGTTCCCAGTTGGTCTTTGAAGATCACTGCTCCCAACCTCCTGAGGTAAGTATGGGTGAGGTGGGTGTGTGGGAGGTGGGGTGCGGAGGGAGGGCAAGTTGGGGAGGGTGGCGATGAACAACGAGGGATCGCTTTTTTTTTCAGGTTTTAAAACAAAATGAAACCTCGGGAAATGTTTTCTTTTACAGGTGAAATATTAACAAAATAGATTTTGGCACACTGGGGTGGGGTCCCAGTGTGCCAGAGTACTGGAGGGGGGATCAATGCTGACCAGTGGATTGGGCACCTCGAGGTCAGCTGAAAACATAGGGGCTTGGGTGGGTGGTGCATCTGACACCAGGAGTGGGCATCCTGGTGTCAGAAACATCAAAGAAGTATTTTGTGGCACAGTGGGTGGACTCCCAGTGTGCCACGTTAATGGGGCAAGGGGATACATGCTGACACGGAGATTGAGCACCCCAATGTTGGCAGGGGACAGAGAATGGAGGGTGCAGGGTGGGCAGCAGTAGTGGGAGGGAGTGGGAGGGTTTTGTGCTGGTGTGATGGAGAACAGAGGGTGCAGATTGGGCAGCAGCAGTGGGAGGGAATGGGAGGGTTTTATGTGAGTGCGGGGAATGGAGGCTGCGGGGTGGGCAGCAGCAATGGGAAGGAGTGGGAGGGCTTCATTATATGCCCATGTGATGGGGAACAGAGGGTGCGGGGTGGGCAGCAGCAGTGGGAGGGAGCTAATATTTAAACTTGTTGTCCTACTGTGTGCCTGGAGGGAGGGTGAGCTGATGCTGTAATGATGAAACTACCCCTGATTGCAGCAGCAGATTTCTTTCAAGCGTGGTGCTTGCGCTGAAACTGCCATCATCAGCAGCTTCAGCATTAATTGGTGGCTGAGGGACGCACCCATAAAAGTGTCCCCTGCATTGGCCACAACACTGCCACACTTCTGCAATGCTCTACTATCTCAGTATGTTTCTTGTGCACTATGCACGCAAGCAAACATAAAAAGAGACTACTATGGTTCTCAAAAGAGGTTGCTGAAAAGGTAAAGGTTAAAAGGGTAGCATTAAGAAGGTATAAAGAGATGCAGAGGGAGGAAGCTAGGGAGATATATCGGGGAAACAGGGGGAAGCAGGGAAAGTAGTAAGGAGTGCAAAGGCACAAAGTAAAGACAGAATAGGCCAGGAGGTAACAAAAGGGGATAGAACATTTTTTTAGGTGTGTAAGTGAAAAGAGGAAGACAAGGGGTTGGATTGTAAGGTTAAAAAGGGAAAGGGGAACTGTGCAGAGGGCAACGAGGAAAAAGCTGACATCCTGAACAAATATTTTTGTTCAGTGGTCACAGAGGAAGTAGAAGGGGAAGGGCCACAAAATAGTAAAAGAAGATTTTTGAGGGAGAGAGGTGGACACTAGTTCTTTTTTGGAGGAGAGAGTCCTGAAGGGACTTGCTAATCTGAAGGTGGACAAAGCAATGGGGCCAGATGGGGAGCATTGAAGGGTACTGAGGGAGCTCAGGGAAGTACTGGCTGTACATCTGACAGTTCTATTTAACAGCTCACTGGAAACAGGAGTGGTTCCGGAAGATTGAAGGAGGGTGAATGTAGTCTCACTAAGTAAAAGCAATAGCAGGGGAAGAGCCTGGCAATTATAGGTTTGTCAGCCTGACATTAGTGGTGGGAAAGTTAGTGGAATCACTGTTGAAGGAAGGGACTGTAGAATATCTTGAATCTAGTGGGTTACAAGACCCGAGGCAGCAAGGGTTCACGGGGGGAGGTCATGTCAAATGAATCTGATAGATTTCTTTGACTGGGTGACAAAGGATTTAGATCAAGGTGGAGCGATGGATGTGGCCTACCTAGATTTCAGTAATGCTTTTGACACTGTTCCACATAAGAGAGTAGTACGCAAGCTGGGTAGCTTAGGAGTGGGTCCAAAGGTTGTAAACTGGACAAGAAACTGGTTAGGGGACAGGAGACAGAGGGTGCTGGTGAAAGGCATTCACTTCCAAGAAAGGGAGGGTGACCAGTGGGGTGCCTCAGGGATCAGTGCTGGGACTAGTCCTGTTTAATATCTTTATAAGAGACATTGCAGAGGAGCTAGAATGGAAGGTCTGCCTCTTTGCAGATGACACCAATAGGGTAAACACTCTAGAGGTGGGTGAAAAGGATGAGCAGAGACCTGAAAAAACTAGAGGAGTGATCAAGTGTATGGCAGCTGGGTTTCAACGAAAAAAAGTGCAAAGTTTTGCACTTATGGCACAGAACCACATAATGCAAGCACATAATGGTCAAAGAAAGGGTCCAAACTGAGGGTGGATGAGGAGCAAGAGGAAATACAGGGGTGGGGGACAAGGGAAGGGGGCAGCTGCAGCCTAAATGGCTGAAGTGCAGCTCACTTGAGCATACTAAATAGACCATAAGGCCTGTATCTGCTGGCAATTTCATATGCTTGTATGTAGAAACCCAGGGGTAGGGTACAAAATGGGTGGAGTGGTACTGATGACAACCAAGCAGGAAAGAGATCTGGGGGTAAGCATATCAGATGACCTAAAGGTGGCTAGGCAGTGTGACAGGGCAGTCAGGAGTGCTAGTGGGATGCTTGGGTGCATAGAGAGGGGTATCACAAGCAGAACAAGGGAGGTGTTGCTGCCTCTTTATAGATTGCTGGTGAGATCCCACCTAGAGTACTGTGTCCAGTTCTGGACACCACATCTCTGGAAGGACATAGACAGAATGGAGGTGGTCCAGAGAAGGGCAACTAAAACAGTGCAGGGTCTGCATCAAAAGTCCTATGAGGAGATACTAAAGGACCTCAATATGTACACCCTGGAACAGAGGAGGGGGAAGGGGATATGATAGAGACCTTTAAATACCTCACAGGGATAAATAAGGTACAGGAGAGAAGTATTTTTCAGAAGAAAAGGTGCTCAAGAACAAGGGGATATACTATAAAGCTGGTGGGTGTAGATTCAGGAGAGATGGTAGGAGGTACTTCTACACAGAAAGAGTGGTAGATTCTGGAAACAGCCTTCCAGCAGAGGTGGTGGAGGTGAAAACATTGGAGGGGTTCAAGAATGCATGGGATAAGCACAAATAAATTATAGTGAAAAGGAAGGGGGAGGGGGAGAAAGAGCTCTAGATCAGTTATGGTCTGAGGTAGTAGTGTAGGGAGGGAGGGAGGAATGGGAAGACTGGATGGGCCAAGCAGTCCTTTTCTGCCATCAAATTCTGTTTCTATGTTTCTAGACCATACAACAATAATGGCATGTTGTTTTTTTTTTTAAAAAAAAACTATACTGACATAAAAAAAGTATGTTTTGGGTTTTTTTTTCCCAATTGTATTTATCTCTGTGCTGCAGGTGGGAGATATTCCCCAACTCAATGCTCCTGTGCCCATTACCGGCATCCCCCAACAGTCACACTGGAACTAAGGCCCGCAGCTTACCTCCTGCAGTGGGGACCCCGAAGGGGAGACCGAGATCTACTATATTTCGTCCCAAGGGCTGGCTGTGGCATCTCTCGTGCGGGTGCAGAGGCCATCACACTTCACTGCCACACATGATTTTCCCTTGTGTTGGTCCCCCAAGGTGTGGACATGTAATGACGTCAGCGTGTGGGCATGCATGCATGCTCCCACACATGCCCCACAGACGTCCGTCACTGCTTTCCCCTCTGTTATGTGGTCCCAGCTTGGTGTACACCCAGTCTCCACTCGGTGTCACCTAAGCACCAGATACCACTAGTCTTCACCCCCTGGAGGTGGAAAGCTGTCCAGCCTCCCACTGGCCTACCCTCTGATGCTCTTGGGTTGTAAGTCACGAGTGGTAGCTCTACCGCTGTGCTGGTGGGATGGCCCTAAAAAAGCACGTTGATGTATGCACTAATGTAAAAAAAAAATATTTTTTTAATTTAATTTCATTTCATTTAATGTTTCCAAAATGTTTCCAATTTTTGGTTTAAAGAACAAAAATTATGTTTTGTTATTAGGTTGTTGTCCTTACTGCATTGTACTTTTTGTTATACTTTGCCTAAATGTAATCAACCAGAGGCCATCTGCCCGATTAGTGGTTTGGCATTTAACATTTTTTTCTCATACTTAATTTTTGCTTTATACAGCATAATATGTAGCTCCGTAAGTAATAACAGCGCTACTTCATGCTACTATCTCATGGCATGTAGTGGGGTTCCATCACTCACTGTATGCAAATACGTGCCACCGTATGGGCTGGCAATACATATTTGCATAAGTGAGCGGCAGAACCCCGCTACATACTATAAAATGGCAGCAGGAAGCAGGAGCTCTTATCACTTATGGAACTCTGAATTATACTGTATAAAACAGAAATTATGAGAAATGTTTGAAAAAGCCCTACTGCTGATTTGGAGGTTAGGTTTTGGGTGAATGATTCTTAAGAATATGTGCAGTTTTCCTTAAACAGCTACCATCTATTGAAATAGAATATTTTAAACCATTGTTTTTAGCAGTGGCATTTAACTGCGGTGTGCTTTCTACGTTTTATACTATTATCTGTCTTTTATATATTTCACATGAAAAAGTACTTGTTCCAGTTTCTGATCCAAAAACATGACTGCCCCCATCTGCCCTCACAATTGATATGTTTATGACATTGCCATCTGTTTTCGTAGTACATACTATGATATCATACGTGCACTATGTAGTCAGAAAATCCTAATGAAAGCATTTCATATAGATTTCATGGTTACATTAGCTGAGGCATGCCTCAAAACCTGGGCTAGACAAGTATAAATTAAAAACTGTGCTCACTGGTAAAATTTTAAAGCTGAGCAGAGCACATTCGTTGCATGATATCCCGAGGTGGATACGTAAGCAATAAGACACAATGGGGTGTGCATTAGACAGTTCTAATGCACGGCTAGGGGGACATAGTGAGGCATGAGGCCACAGGCCGAGTATGTCCAGCCCCCTAGCCGTGCATTAGAACTGTCTAATGCACATCCCCGGAGTGGCTTATTACACTTATAAAATGGGCCTGTGTATTCTAAATGGGGGTTCTAGTTTTAGCTGTGCATTAGACACATCTAATGCATGGCTAGCAACCAATCAGATTGCTTGAAATCCTTTGCCCATTTTATAACTACTCTTAAAGTCTGATGTCCAGTTCAGACTATTTTAAGCAAAGCATCAACTGGGCCTGATTGCTCAGAAATCCTGGACTCAAGAACGTTTGCTCAAAGAGAATCTTCAAACTGTTGCTTGGCCAACAATATGTTTTTAATGATCCTCATTGGTTGGAAAAATTTGGGGTGGTGCCCTTCACCAGTACCTAACTAGTGCAGACCTTGACTGAGGTAGATGAAGCACTGTGCCCAGAGCAAGGACACTTGCTGATGACCTCACATTTCCTCAAGTTCAGACTGAACTATAACTTTGCACTGAATGTGAAAAGCTACGTTAATTAAAGCAGAGAATGACTCCAGAGCAGAAATTTTCTTTGACTAGCTCTAACTCCCCCCATGTGTCCCCCAGAGCTGAAAGGGTGCTCATTTTAGTTTTAAGGCACCTGCTGATACTTGACATTCCTGCCATGTTTAACACCAAGTGTGTCCTATAGCTTCTTAATACTATTCTTCATTGGCAGGTTTGTCTGATGGAGCTCTTAATCCCTGTTGACAGTGGGGCGACGGAAGAGTTAATTCCTTATTCAGCAGTTCTTTTCAGTGCAGCTCTGCTACTAAGACTCCATGAAGCAGGAAACAAAGGATATCCTAAAATAATTGAATTATGTGTTCTGGCAGGCAGACGTGCAAGCAATCCCCGTTTCGTAATTCATGTGACTAGAAGGAGAAATTTAGGCTTTAGAAAATTCCTGCAGGAAACAATTTTCATTATTCAAATCTGACCTTTACTCTCGAATGTTGGAATGAACAAGTGGTACTTTATTAATGTGATCAAAATAGACATTTAACAGAAAGGACCAGAGGGGGAAAGGCAGAAAATGGCAAGTAATTTTTTAAAAGGTCGAGCAGCGTAAGTTAGAAAATATGGTTATCTTCATTTCCTTTGAGCACCTTTTTACTGCTTGTGTCATTCTTTGAGGCAAACACCTGTGGTTGCTAAGTTTCACAATACAATGGCTTGTGGAAAAGCAATTTATGTTGTCCCAAATGAACTGTTATGCACTGCATGAAATGTTTCCATGAAGAAGGGGCATATATTCTGTTTCCTAGCTGAATGGGGCTCTGCGAGCATGACGGCAGTAAAGGAAACATAAGAAAGCTCAGTGGTCCCGATGTATGAAAATTTTATGGTTGGTGCTAATTGCGAACATGAGTGCAATACCACCAAACTGCCATTTTAGTGCAGCGCTAATCAATGAAAATTGCTAGTAAAACAACAAAATTTGATGCCTTAAAAGTGATGCTTTATTTCTTCCGTGTGAATAGTCTCAATGTAAAATTCTACCACATTTAGCCAGTGATTATTTAGAAAATAAATTGTACAGAACATACAGTATTTCAGGACAGAAATATTAAGTAAGGCCTGGTGGCATGCATTCTGTGCTCAGTGTTATCTACAGAGTGTACAAATTATGAGGATATGATATCTATCTATAAAACACTTCATAAAATACTAGCTTGAATTTATCTGCTAATTTTTTAATTTTCTTCAAGCTTTTTTCCTTCTTCCGCACAGCCACCTCCTTCCCCCGGTCACCCACCTAGTCACCCATTGTCCCATGGACTTCCCTATGGGGAGTACCCCACAGATATAACCCCCATGATGGGGTCAGAAGAGGGAAGGCTGTCCTCCCCACCCCTGAAGCACAATCCGGATTCCCCCAGGGCCTTGTAGGTAGGGAGAGAGCTGTGGTGACTGGGAGTTCATTCTGGGGCTTCTGTTTTCTTGTGGTTTCTCCTGTGGCTGAGTCACATGCAATGAAATATGTGCGCATGCTGATGCACACATATGTTACAGGCATCGGTTTTGCATCCCCTTCCCATGGTGTTCACTTGTCACACCACCAGCCTCCGCTAGGTGGTGATGGTGCAGCGACGTGCCAAACCCCCTCCCTGAAAAAGTAGAGCTGTCTTTGGGACAATCAAGCCTCCACTTGACTAGTCCCCAATCAACCATGGTGCATTCCCGAACCTGGGTTGCCCTTGCAGAAGGAGGAGGTAAGGTGTCCCATGCTTCAGCCCTCTATGCCACCAGGCTGGCTCTACTCGTTTATCTTAAAGATTTACTCATATTTCAGAAAAAACATTAGACATACTATTTTCAGGTATTTATATATAATTCCACTTATACAGTATTTCTGACATACTCAGTATTTAACTTACCCTAATTCTTATGAAGAATTATTTCTATTTTTTGTTGGGGTGGGATGCCCCATTTTTACCTACTTTCATTCCCTATCCCTTCCCTAGTGCTTTTAAACCCAGCCTTGACTATGTGGAGTGCAGGCAGTGTCCTAATCCCAGACCCTTACCAAGTTACACTTTCTTGGATGCAAGGATTGCTTGAGAGAGAGATGCCCTGTACTGAACACTGCTAGTTTACTGACTTTGTGTGATCAAAACAACTGTTTTATGAAAACTGGATAAGACAAAAAATACCCTGACCTCTTTCTTTTTTGGCATGCCTCCTCACATACAACATCCACAAATACACACTGTGGTTCCCAATAAATTTCCATTCCCTACAGCATAAGTCCATTTCAGAAAAACAGCCCTCCTCCCTGGCCTGGATCACATAAGCGATAACGGCATGACAGGGTGTACTTTGTGCTGGGATAATGGTACAGCTTAAGGGGGTGAAAGTGCAAGGCCAAAGGCCAAGTGCTTCTACCACCCATAATGTGCTGTTATCCCAGGACAAAACACATCCTAGAGTGCCTTTTTGCAAATTATAAATTGGGTCTATTAGGATTATTAAAGACTTTTTTTTGGTTTTAATTAATTAAAATGTGTTCATTACATTTTATCATTTCAGACAACATACAGTTGATATTTTAGGAGGCAGTATAGCACAGTGGTTTAAGGCTCTGAACAGCAAACCTGGAAAACATAGAAACATAGACTTTGACAGCAGATAAGGACCGCTTGGCCTACCTAGTCTGCCCATTTCCCTACCTATTGGATAAGCTGCAGATCCTAGTTAAACAACAGCCTACTTCTTCCTACTCCCCACCAGAATTGCCTTATGTCTGTCCCATGCATTCTTGAATTCCCCCACTGTGTCTGACACAACAACCTCCTCAGGAAGGCTGTTCAATGCATCCACCACCCTCTCTGTGAAAAAATACTTCCTAACATTGCCCCGGAGCCATCTCCCCTCTATCTTCAGATTGTGTCCCCTTGTTCTTGCACATCTCTTTTTCTGAAAGATGCTACTCTTTTAGACTTTGTTGATTCCCTTGAGGTACTTGAAAGTTTCTATCACGTTCCCCCCCCTTCCTCAAGGGTATACGTATTAAGCTCCTTTAGTATTTTTTTTGTATGGCTTTTGTTGCAGACCCTGTAACATTTTAGCTGCCTTCTCTGGACTGCCTCCATCCTGTTCACATCCTTGCGGAGATGAAGGCTCCAGAACTGCATGCTGTACTTCAGATGGGGTCTCACCAACTGTTTGTACAGAGGGATAACAACTTCCTGTTTTCTACTGGTGATGCCTCTCCCTATACATCCCAGTATCTCCCCAGCCATCCTTACTGCCTTCTCACATTGTTTGCTTACCTTTAGGTCATCTGATGTGACTACCCCCAGGTTCCTTTCCATTTTTGTTGTTGTTAATACCCCCCCATTGTGTACTCTTCCCCTGGGTTTTTGTTTCCCAGGTGCATTGCTTTGCACTTCTTTGCATTGAATCTAAGCTGCCATACTTTTGACCATTCCTCCAACCTTGCCAAGTCCCTTCTCATCCTTTCCACCCCCTCCCCCGTGCATCAATCCTGTTGCAGATCTTTGTGTCATCAGCAAATAGGCATACTTTTCCTTCCAGTCCCTCTGCAATGTCACTTATAAAGACATTAAAAAGGACTGGACCCAGTAGTGAACCTTATGGTACCCCACTAGTAACCCCCATTCTTTGGAGTGGACTCTGTTTACTATTACCTTCTGTGTCCTGTTGTCCAGCACATTTTTTACCCAAGCTACCACCCTGGGACCCACTCCCAGGCTGGCTAATTTGTTTATTAATCTTTTGTGTGGGACTGTGTCAAATGCCTTGCTAAAGTCTAGGTAGGCCATGTCCACAGCCCCTCCCTGGTCTACTACTTTTGTCACCCAGTCAAATAAATCTATTAGATTCGTCTGACATGATCTTCCCAGTGTGAATCCATGCTGCCTTGGGTCCTGTGTCCCGCTGGCCTCCAGGTACTCAACAGTTGTTTCTTTCAGAAGTGATTCCATCATTTTCCCTACCACTGAGGTCAAGCTAACAGGTCTGTAGTTTCCCACCTCTGCTTTGCTCCCACTTTTGTGAAGGGGAATCACATCCACCCTCCTCCAGTCCTTAGGTACCACACCATCCTCCCATGATTTGTTAAAAAGGGTAGTCAGTGGTGTCACTAGTTCTCCTCTTAGTTCTTTTAGAATTATGGGGTGAATCCCATCAGGTCCCAATGCTTTGTCCACCTTCAGTTTTAGGAGTTCTTTCAGAACCCTTTCTTCTGTGAAAGGACAGGTATTGACCCCCCCCCATCCAGAGTGCTTCTATTGATTGGATTAGGTACCTCCCCTCCTCCTCTTTTGTGAATACTGAGCAGAAGTATTCGTTCAGTATCCCTGCTTTTTCACTGTCCCTCTCTGCCCACCCACTGCCCCCTTTATTAAGCCTCACTATCCCTCCCTTGGTCTTTCTTCACTCCCTAATGTACCTATAAAAGGTTTTATCCCCCTTCTTAACCGAGTTGGCTATCTTTTCTTTGGTTTGGGCCTTTGCTGTTCTGACCGCCTTCCCCTCTTCTTTCTGCTTTAACTGGTACAGTTCTCTGTCCTGCCCCTTCTGTGTTTCCTTATACTTCCTGAATACTGTCTTTTTCTTCCTAACCTTCCCCGCCACCTCTTTTGAGAACCATAGTGTTTTTTTCTTTCCTTTTGATTTGTTTATTTGCTTCACACAAAGCTTGTTGTCTCTGTGATGGCGGTTTTGATGTTTCCCCATTGTTTCTCCACCCCTCCTTCTTGCCTGTTTGCTAGTGCTTTTCTGAGGCACTCTCCCATTTCGAGAAAGTCAGCCCTCCTAAAGTCCAGTACCCTCACTTTTGTCTGGCTGGACTCTGCGGCTGTGTTTATCGTGAACCACACTGTTTGGTGATCAGTTGTTCCCAGATGGCTACCCACTTCTAGATCTGAGATCCTCTCTCTGTTCCCATTTGAGAGTACCAGTTCTAAGAATGCTCCATCCTGAGTGGGTTCCAACACTAGCTGCTTGAGGCATGCCCACTGTAGGGCATTGAGAAAGACCCTGCTCTTGGATGTGGCTGCAGCAAAAGTGCCCCAATTAACATCTGGCATATTCAGGTCCCCCATCAACAATATCTCCCCTTTTTCTGCCATCCTAAGGATGCTTTCTATCATTTCCTTGTCCATTTTCTCCCCCTGAGACAGGGGTCTGTATACAATCTCAATGTGGATTTTGGTGCCATTTCTGGTCTCCAGGGTGAGACACAGTGCCTCCTCTCCTCTCCGTTTACACTTTAGTTCCATTGCTTTGATCCCTTCCCCTACGTAGAGAGCTGATCCTCCTCCTCTTCTACCCTCCCTGTCCCTCCTGTAGATTGTGTACCTTGGTATGTTGACATCCCAGTCATGGTTCTCTGTGTACCACTTTTCTGTGACTGCCACAATATCCAGGCATCCCTCTTCCATCAAGGCCACCAGTTCAGGGAGCTTGTTACCTAGAGTACAAGCATTGGCACTCATTACCTTCCATTTTTTGATGGCCTTACCCCTTTTTGCCCTATCCCTGTCCTTACTGCCTTTGCCTTTTTCTCCATTTACCCCTGCCCTTCTCCCTATCGACTTCTTTATCTTGGTGTTTACCTCACTAACTACCCTCATTTTTTGGGGGGGGCTAGGATTTCCCTGCTCCTTTTCAGTGCCTCCCCCTTGGCTAGTTTAAATGCTTGCCAATGAAGCATTTAAACCTAACATCTAGGATCCTGGTTCCCCTCCTGGACAGATGCAGATCATCGCACCAGTATAGGTCTGCATCCCTCCAGGTGGACCCTAGTCCCCAGTGAAGCCAAAACCCTGAGCTCTGCACCAGTTTTTCAATCATTGATTGAATCCCATTGTGCAGAGCACCCTAGCCTCACCCATGCCATAGACAGGCAGCACCTCTGAGAAGGTTACCATGCGTGCTACTCGTCTAAGACCCCTCCCCAACTTCACAAACTGCTCTTGCACTGCTCTGATCCCTTTCCCAGCCAGGTCATTTGTCCCTAGGTGGACTGTGACACCCATCTCCATCCCCCGTGCAGCTGCTCCTTCAATCCTGAGGATTCACTCCCTGTCCCTCCAAGCCATGGCGCCAGGCAGGCACCTTACCTCCCTCTCCCCTACCTCCCCCAGTTCTACCCTCCTAACAATGGAGTTCCCCCACCAGGAGTTGTTTCCTTCCCCTGTGGGGTCCCATGACTCCCTCCCATGGGTCTCCTTTGTGGAGATTCACAGCATCCTCCTTGGTCTCCACTGCGGTTCCCTCCATAGAGGAACCACACTCTGCCAGAATGGCGTATGAGTTGTGGAGAGGTACGACTGGAGGGATGCGCCTCTCTTCCACCACCTTCACCCTTCCTGAGCCCACTGTGGTCCAACTGCTCCTCTTTCTTGGCAATCTCTGAGGCAGTGGCAGTGGCCCTGGTGGTCCCTGGGTGGGAGAGGAGGTACCCTGAATCCTGGCCAACTCAGCCTGGAGACAAGCAACCTCTTCCCTCAGCCCAGAAAGGAGCCTGCAGATGGGACAACACCGCATCCTCCAGAATGTTTCCCGGAAGACTGCCACTCCACAGCCACTGCACTGCACCACTCCCATCATGTCTTATTTGTGGTCTCTCAACTGTTGTTTTGTATCCTTACTCTTACCTCTCTCTCTGTTTATTTTTGTTTTATTTTATATGTATTTTTTTTTTCTCCCTACTTTCTTACTGCCTCCATGCCCTTAAAGCTACTGCTCTTCCTGTTCTGGGGCAGGAAGTTCCTGTATTCCTCATTAGTCTCCTTCTTACTTGCTCAGACCTTCAGCAGCTGGGGGGGTGGAGAGCTACACTTTTCCTTCTAGGATGGTGAGTCTTTTATGCCTCTGTGACCACTCCTTTCCTGCTCCCAAACAGAAAGTTCCTGTTGCCAATCAAGTCCTGTGCTTATAAAAGTGGAACTGGCTAAGGGTAGGGGGTGGGGTGGAGGGGAGGGAGGGAGGACTATATAGTTCCAGTAGAGTAGTAAAGTTCTAACAACACCTCCTTCCTCTTGCAATCCTCTGCCAAAAGCTATCTAGGGTGGATTTAAATGCAAACACCTGGCTTCCTGCTGCCTAAGCCACTTCCCCTAAGTCACAGTTCCCTTCTTCACCTAGCTAACTGTACAGATAACAATTCACTTTGCCCAACTCAAACACACTAACTCTTGTTTTTTTTTTCCTTTTTACCCCAAATTGAAGGTCCCAGTAGTGGAGTTCTAATTCTTAAGTCCCAGTAGGGTAGTAAAATTCTAACAGCGCCTCCTTCCTGTTGCTGAGACCTGGGTTTGAATCCCCCAGCCCCAACTTGCATACTGTGTGACCCTGAACAAGTCACTTAACTTCCTTGTGCTCCCAGGTCACACCTGTAAACAAGCTTTCAGCTTAGTGTGTCTCTCCTGGTTAAAATTAATAAAAAAATAAAAATAAATATTTAAAATGTGACCAAGTGCTGCAGAATTGTATAAAAAAATCTGGTTTGTTAATAAATTGATATCTGTATTAACACTTCTTTGTCCTGATGTTAATACTGAATAGATAAACAAATAACACATATAAATATGCAGTTGAACAGCTTTGCTGGAGAAGCAGGCAAAGTTGGGAACAAAACAACTGGATTGCAATGGAAGGATATTTTATTAATTTATTTTAAAAAAATTATTAAGGCATGGCAAGAACCTGGGCTGGGTGTCAGCCGCGGTTCTTGCTATACTTTAACAATTTTGGTAAAATCAAATAGTAAAAAGAATAAAATATCCTTCCATTGCAATCCAGTTGGTGTGTGCCCAGCTTTGCCTGCTCCTCTATTAGTCTAGTGTTGCTGTAGCACCTTCAAGGAGGCTATAGTGTATAGTGGAACGTCATTGTTCACTGAACTCTAGCACTCTCAAAATGTTGTTCTGCTGCACTAGTGATGTCTGCAGTGCAGCAGAACCAAAAAGTGACATCCGCAGAACAGCAGAACGAAATGCGGACGTCACACATGGTGTCCTCAAACAGCAATCTGACAGTTAGTCTTATTTTAAAAAGAAAGATGTATAAATTCTTTTTTTGAGGCAACGATGTTCCACTATACACTATACAGAACAGTGCATGCGAACCATTTAATGGCAGGGCTGTTCTTTCACCTCGTTGGTACTATGACGACTGATTACCTCTTGAGCTGCGCTCTCGAGGTAATCTGTCATCATAGTACCAACTCAGTGAAAGAATAGCCCTGTTGTTAACTGTTACTCATGCACTATCCTATATGATGTGTGCTTCTCCTATGCTTCTACTAACAACTTTGTTGGGCATAAGGTCAAGGATCTTTTTCTAGTGCTGTTGTGTTAAGATATCAGCACTGAGTTACAAGCTTCCCAGCTATCTTTCTCCTGAGGTGTCTGGAGTTGTTAAGCCCATTTCATAATATTTCTTATTTTCATGCTAATATTGTAATATCAATGACTCCCTCAGCTCTGCACATCTCCTTGGACTTTACAGTGTTGGAATGCTTACTAGGGTGCTCATGCTGGATTTTCAGAGGGCTGGATGAAGGTGGAATGCCTGTATCCCACAGCACCTTTTCATTCTATCAGCTGCTTAGATGCAGTGGGTGCTATTTTTAAAAATCACTGCTGATTTATGACAACTCGCTGGGGTTTCTAGCAGCATCTGTCCAGCAGTAGATGTACCTGCCATTATTTGTTAAGTATGCTTAGAGCACAAAAAGAAAGTGTAAGCAGACTTAGTCCCCAGCCACACATGTCTGCTGGTGGACACAATACTGTTTTTGAAAAGCTCCCCTTACCAGTCTATGTTCAGGGACATGGGACTGATGTGGCCCCTTTAAAAATAGCCCTGGTCACAAGGTGGGCTGTAGGATTTGAAAATCTGGCTCTTGATTTCAGGTCTTTACTTGCTTAGAAATAGTCATACTCTCTGTCCTCCTATTTACTACATCTTAGCTAGGCATTTGTGATCATTATTTTGAGCCTCTAGTCAATAAGGTGTTGCATCTGACAGCAATAGGGCATGTCTTCATTGCAATGGAACCTACATAGATATTATTTGGACAAAATGACTGAATTTACCTCTATGTTGATTTTAATCAGTCTTTTTCATTGAATTCCAGTTTCCTCTTTTTAATGCTTAAGATACCTGATTATTGTGAGAGGCCTCTAAGCCTATCATAGCAATATGGAAACACAGAACATGCCAACAGAAAAAGACCACTAATCCATCCACTGTGCTCATGAAACCTTAATGAACCCAGGACCTATTGTCATGGCTTGACTCCTGCTGAGCACTGGTATACACTATGAAGAAAGACAAAAAACCAAATAAAACAAAAACAAACAAAAAAAACCAACATATTTTGCATAAGGCCATAAAAGCTTAAAATAGCTTTGCAGTGCAATTGAAAATAGTTTGTGTAATCTAGTTTGTTACTTTGTTACATTTTTTAACTATGGCCCTTTTTGTTGACCATTCTAAGAATGATTATTTTGTCAAACATTTATTCATGGCCCCTAGTACTTCCACTATCGGATGAGCACACTGCACGTTGTTGTCGAAGCTGCACATTGTTTTGAACCTGACAACTCTGTACAGTGGAGCTGCCTTTGTTGCTGCTGTTAACCTATCGAAGAGCCCACCAGCATTGGCAGAGGATGTGAAGACAATACAGGCCTTCAAGATAAGCATGGATAGATTTCTGCTTTACAAGGGAATCACAGGGAACCCTAGAGTGGGTGTGTAATCCCTATGAGTTCATGCTTCCACAGGATACATGTTTTATCCCTGTTTAAGAAACAGGAGGTGTGGGTGTGGTGAAAGACCTAGAGTGTCTTCAGATCTTAAATTGCTGTGTTACGAATACAGTTTATTAAATTAAAGGAAACCATTCTGTATGAGGGATAGTACAACGCACACTTCAAACTGATTAGTGACTCCTTTTTTTAAATCTTTATTCTTCAGAGTGAAATACAGGTGACACCATCAATAACATACCTCCATAGCATCATGCAATAAACAAAAACATTAAATATAAATGATTACAGTAGAATCATGGCATTGTTAATAACCAGAATACAACTCAACAGTATGCCAGCTACTACTTTTCAGTAACTGAGTGCAGCCCTAGGAATTGTAATTTGTACCCCTATTAAGTCCCGAAGTCCAGGCTGGTCCAAAACAATAGCCCCAGCCACAAGGGGGTCAGTTAATAAACCTCTTCAAAACCAGACTCCTCCAAACCTTCATAGTACAAAAGTAACATCTTCCCGTGATATATATATATATAAAAACAGCTCTGCCATTTAAGTTCAAACTGTGATTCACAGCCCACCAGATGTGCCATGCTTTTTAGATAGCACAGTTATGAAGTGGAACTGTTCAGTTCTACTCTGTGAACATACCCCTTATGTCTCTTTTCACCATGCCATTGCTGCTGAATTTAGAACACAGTGGTTATATATTTTCCACTGAATCATTTGCTAGGAACTGCTTATTGACTTTCATTTGATACTGACCTGCTGGTTTCAGACTTGTCTATATTCACAGAAAAACAAATAGCTAAAACTTCACCAGGGTGGCAGAGAAAGACCTGATCACTCTCTGTAGTGTGGTGTAATGTCAGGTGAATACCGGGGAATGAACTTGGGCACAGATAGTAGAGAGGAAAGGGCGGTAAAGTGCCTTCCAGGAGGCACAGCTCAGAAGGAGGGGAAGTGCATCCAGAGGATCACTGAAGCTGTGGCAAGGAGGGGAGGGCTGGATATCATTAGCCTCTTGGGGACAAATGTCCTATCCAAGGATAAGGCAAACTTGGAGCAAGTGAAGGAGGACTTTACAGTGTTGGGAGGTTGATTGAGGAAGGTAGCAAGCTCTGTGACATTTTCGGACGTGCTTCCAGTCCACGGTGGGGTGGGGGGGGAGAGGAATCTCTGCACTAGAAACTTCAACAAATGGTTGAAAGGCTTGTGCAATCAGAAGATGTATGGCTTCACTGGGGACTGGGAACCCACCTGCAGCGATGCAGCCCTGTACATTGGGGATGGACTGCATCTGTCCAGCAAGGGGAAGGCCACCCTCAAGGGATGGTTTAAATGCTTTGCTGATGAGCATCTAAACTAGCTGGGGGGGAAGGCAACAGGAGCAGGGATACTTAGGCAGCCCACCCCCACATGGTAGAGAAAGCAGAACAATGGAGCAGGAAGAGGAGTTGATATCAAGGTCATTGGAGTCAGGCAGAAATGGAGTAGGAAAGGAATTGGGAACACAACAGAAAAATATTAGGAAAGGGGGGAAGATGCAGGGGACCAAAATTAGGAAAAGAGAGAGACAGAGGTCAGGTAGTAAAACTTGGAATGTCATGTTGACAAATGTACACAGCCTGGGAAATAAAGTCCCAGAAATGGAGGCCATAATAACTGAGGGAGTCCTGGATATAGTAGCAATAACTCAAACCTGGTACACAGCTAATCATGAGTGGGAAACAAATGTACCAGGATATGTTCTATTTGGGAGGGATAGGGAGGGTAAAAAGGGAGGGGGTGTAACCCTGTATGTCAGTGAGGGTATAATGGCAACACAGGTACAGTGCAGGCAGGGGGAGGCCAAGGCACTGTGGGTCTCCCTTCAACCTGGAAATAGCACAGCAATATGCACAAGGGTGATATACAGGCCTCCAGGACAGGGAGAGGAACTGGACAGGGAGCTATTGGAGGAAGTACAAGAGATGGCAATGAAATGTGAAGTTCTACTGATGGGGGATCTCAATATGCCAGACGTGGATTGGAACACCAGTGTAGCTGCTTCAGCCAGAAGCAGAGGGATCCTTGATTCACTCCAGGAGGCTAGACTCAGGCAGCTTGTGTTTGATCCCACCAGAGACAGGACAATTCTGGATGTAGTAATGACCAACAGGGATCGAATCACAGATGTTCAGGTAGAAGGGCAACTGGGATCCAGTGATCACAACATTATGTGTTTCAGCATAGGTACAGAGACTCACTCAAGTCATACTAGGACAAAGGTTTTGGATTTCAAAAATGCTGACTTTGCTGAAATGGGGAAGGGTATCAAAAGAGCCCTGGAAAAAATGGGGGCAGGAGAGGGATTGGAAGAACAGTGGAAGCATCTAAAGGAAGCCTTACTGGAAGTAACAAACCAATGCATCAGATTGGTATCCGAAAGCAAGAGAAGGTGAAAGCCACTGTGATTCTTGAGAGAAGTGGCGGTAAAGATCAGGGCAAAAAGGAAAGGGTTCAGGAAATATAAGGAGACCCAAAGGGAGGAGGACAGGGAGAAGTACCTACAGTGTCTAAGGGAAGTGGGAAAGGCAGTAAGGAGAGCAAAGGCATGGACTGAGGAAGGTTTAGCACAGTCAGTTAAGAAAGAGGACAAGACATTCTTCAGGTATATCTGCAAAAGGAGGAAAGACAAGGGGGACTGCAAGGCTCAAGGGAGAGGGAGGGGAACGCAAGGAGAAAAGGCTGAAATACTGAATAAATATTTCTGCTCAGTATTCGCAGAAGAGGGGGAAGGGCAGGGGCCACAGCAGTACAGCAGTTGCCAAGGGGGTGAAGAGGTAGACAATAGTCCCTTCACAGGGGAAAGAGTCCTGCAGGAGTTCACTAAATTGAAGGTGGACAAAGCGATGGGACCAGACGGCATACACCCAAGGATATTAAGAGAACTGTGAAGGAAGATAGCAGAACCTCTGGAAGCCATGTTCACAGAGTCACTCAACACAGGGGTCACTCCAGAGGATTGGTGGAGGGCACATGTGGTTCCTCAACACACATCCAGCAGCAGGGAGGAGACTGGGAAATATAGGCTGGTCAGCCTCACCTCAGTAGTGGGGAAGATCATGGAGACATTGATTAAAGAAAGGATAGTGGGGCATCTAGAAGCCATCAGAGCACAGGACCATAGGCAACACAGATTCCCAGCAGGGAGGTCATGTCAGACAAATCTATGATTTCCTTGACTGGATGACAAAGGAGGCAAACCAGGGTGGAGCAGTGGATGTTGCTTACCTTGATTTCAGCAAAGCCTTTGACACCATCCCATGTAGGAGGCTGATAAACAAACTGGGCAGGCTGGGCATGGGGGATAGGGTGATAAACTGGGTTAGAAACTAGATAACAGACAGGAGGTAGAGGATGGTGGTAAATAGGGTGCAGGCTGGGGAGAGTTGGGTGATCAGTGGGGTGCCTCAGGGATCAGTCCTGATCAATGTCTTCATTAGCGATATTGCAGAAGGGCTGGAGGGAAAGGTCTGCCTGTTTGCAGATGACACCAAGATCTGTAACTGAGTGGATACCCCAGAGGGGGGTGGAGAAGATAAGGAGGGACCTGGGGAAGCTTGAAAATGGTCTGAGGACTGGCAACTGAAGTTTAATTCAAAAAAGTACAAAATGATGCACCTGGGACACAGAAACCCTGGGGAAACCTACAGAATGGGTGAGGGGGGGAGTTGCTGACAGTCACAAAGGAGGAAAGGGGCCTGGGGGTTATTATTTCAGACAACCTGAAAATCTCAAAGCAGAGTGCTAAGGCAGCTAGGAGGGCCAGTAGCATGCTGAGGTACATAGGCAGGGATATCACCAGCAGAAGGAGGGAGGTAGTGATGCCATTATATAAAACCATGGTCAGGATTCACATGGAGCACTATGTACAGTTCCAGAGGCCACACCTTTGTAAGGATATTAAAAGGCTGGAGATGGTCCAGAGAAGGGTGACTAAGATGGTACAGGGCTTGTAACACGAGACTTATGAGGAGAGATTAAGGGACCTCAATATGTACTCGCTAGAAGAGAAGAGGGAAAGAGAGATAATAGAAACATTCAAGTACCTCAAGGATATAAACAAGATGCAGGGGGGAGACATTTTCTAATACAGGAGGAGCACAAGAATGAGGGGGCATGACATGAAATTGGAAGGTGAGAGGTTAAGAAGGAATTTGAGGAAGTTCTTCTTGACTGAGAAGGTGCATCTATCCAGGAGGGGAACAAAGATCCTAGGTGATAGGTTTAAATGCTTCTTTGGCAAGCATTTAAACTAGCAAAGGAGGGAGGCACTGAAAATGAGAAGGGGAATCCTAGCCCCCCCCCAAAAAATCAGGGTAGTCAGTGAGATAAACACCAAGATAGAGCAATCGATAGGGATAAGGGCAGGGGTAAATGGAGAAAAAGACAAAGGCAGTAAGGACAGGGATGGGGCCAAAAGAAATAAAGCCATAACAAAATGTAGGGTAATGAGTACCAATGCCCTTAGTCTAGGTAAAAATCTCCCTGAAATGGTGGCCTTGATGGAAGAGGGATGCCTGGATATCGTGGCAGTCACAGAAACATAGTACACAGAGAACCATGACTGGAATGTCAACATATGAGGGTACACAATCTACAGGAGGGACAGAGAGGGAAGAAGAGGAGGAAGAGTAGCTCTCTATATAAGGGAAGGAATCAAAGCAACAGAACTAAAGGGTAAACAGGGAGGAGAGGAGGCACTGTGGGTCAGCCTGGAGACTGGAAATGGCTCCACAATCCACACATGGGTCATATACAGACACCCGTCTCGGGGGAAGAAATGGACAAGAAAATAAAAGAAGGCATCCTTGGGATGGCAGAGAAAGGGGAGATATTGCTGATGGGGGACCTGAATATGCCAGATGTTAACTGGAGCACCTTTGCTGCAGCCACATCCAAGAGCAGGGCCATTCTCGATGCCCTACAGGGGGCATGCCTCAGACAGCTAGTTTTGAAACCCACTCGGGAAGGAGCAATCTTAGACCTGGTACTCTCAAATGGGGATGGAGAGAGGATCTCTGATCTTGAAGTGGGTAGCCATCTGGGAACAAGCGACCACCAAACAGTGTGGTTCATGATAAACTTAGCTGTAGAGTCAAGCCACACAAAAGTGAAGGTACTGGACTTCGGGAGGGCTGATTTTGTCAGAATGGGAGAGTACCTCAGAAAAGCACTAGCAAACAGGCAAGAAGGTAGGGTGGAGCAACAATGGGGAAACATCAAAACTGCCATCACAGAGGCAATAAGCCTTTGTGTGGAGCAAATAAACAAATCAAGCGAAAGAAAAAAACACTATGGCTCTCAAAAGAAGTGGTGGGGAAGGTAAGGGAGAAAAAGATAGCATTCAGTAAGTATAAGAAAACACAGAAGGAGCAGGACAGAGAACTGTACCAGTTAAAGCAGAAGGAAGCGGGGAAGGCAGTCAGAATAGCAAAGGCCCAAACCGAGGAAAAGATAACCAACTCGGTTAAGAAGGGGGATAAAACCTTTTATAGGTACATTAGGGAGCAAAGAAAGACGAAGGCTGGTATACTGAGGCTGAATAAAGAGGAAGGTGGGTGGGCAGAGAGGGACAGTGAAAAAGCAGGGATACTGAACGAATATTTCTGCTCAGTATTCACAATGGAAAAGCAGGGGAGATACCTAATCCAGTCAATAGAAGCACTGTAGATAGGGGGGTTGATATTAGTCCTTTCACAGAAGAAAGGCTTCTGAAAGAACTCTTAAAACTGAAGGTGGGTAAAGCAATGTGGCCTGATGGAATTCACCCCAAAATTCTAAAAAAACTAAGGGAAGAACTAGTAACACCACTGACTATCCTTTTTAATAAATCATGGGAAGATGGCGTGGCACCTGTGGACTGGAGAAGGGCGCATGTGATTCCCCTTCACAAAAGTGGGAGCAAGACAGAGGCAGGAAACTAAAGACCTGTCAGTTTGACCTCAGTGGTAGTGAAAATGATGGAATCACTTCTGAAGGATAGAATTGTTGAGTACCTAGAGGCCAGTGGGGCACAGGACCCAAGGCAACATGGATTCACAACAGGAAGGTCATGTCAAACAAATCTAATTGATTTCTTTGATCAAAGTAGGAGACCAGGGAGGGGCTGTGGACATGGCCTACCTTGACTTTTGCAAGGCATTTGACACAGTCCCACACAAAAGATTAATAAACAAATTAGCCAGCCTGATAGTGGGTCCCAGGGTGGTAGCCTGGGTAAAACACTGGCTGGACAACAGGACACAATGGGTAGCAGTAAATGGAGTCCACAGTGAAGAAAGGAGGGTTACTAGTGGGGTACCACAGGGTTCAGTACTGGGGCCGATCCTTTTTAATGTCTTTATAAGTGACACCGCAGAGGAACTGGAAGGGAAAGTATGTCTTTTTGCAGATGACGCTAAGATCTGCAACAGGGTTGATACACAAGTTGGGGTGGAAAGGATGAAAAGGGACTTGGCAAGGTTGGAGGAAAGGTCAAATGTATGGCAGCTTAGATTCAATGCTAAGAAGTGCAAAGTAATGCACCTGGGAAACAAAAACCCAGGGGAAGAGTACACAATGGGGGGTGAGATACTGACAACAACAAAAATGGAAAGGGACCTGGGAGTAGTTATATCAGACGACCTAAAGGTGGGCCAGCAATGTGAGAAGGCAGTAAGGAGGGCTGGGGGGATACTGGAATGCATAGGGAGAGGCATCACCAGTAGAAAACAGGAAGTTGTTGGCTCCTCTGTACAGACAGTTGGCAAGATCATATCTGGAGTACTACGTACAGTTCTGGAGACCCCATCTCCACAAAGACATAGACAGGGTGGAGGCTGTCCAGAGGAGGACAACCAAAATGGTGCAGGGTCTGCACCAGAAGACATATGAAGAAAGACTAAAGGAGCTTAAGATGTATAGCCTTGAGGAAAGGAAGGAGAGGAGGACATGATAGAAACTTTCAAATACCTCAAGGGAATCAACGAAGTCCAAGGGGGTAGCATCTTTCAGAAAAAGAGATGTGCAAAAACAAGGGGGCACAATTTGAAGACAGAGGCGGGAACAGCTCAGAGGTAATGTGAGGAAGTATTTCTTCACAGAGAGGGTTGTAGATGCATGGAACAGCCTTCCTGAGGAGGTCATAGAGTCAAAAACAGTGGGGGAATTCAAGAATGCATGGGACAGGCATAAGGCAATTCTAAGGGGGGGAAGAGGAAGTAGGCTATTGGTTAACTAGGATCTGCAACTTATCCATTAGGTAGGGAAATAGGCAGACTAGGTGGGCCAAGCGATCCGTATCTGCTGTCAAATTCTATGTTTCTATGGTGGACACATGGAACGGTCATCCTCAGGAGGTGGTGGGAGCGGGCACTGTGGATGGATTCGAGCATGCTTCTTACAGGCATAGGGGAACCATAGAGGTACAGAAATGGGTGGGTTGGAAGCAGTAATCCAGTACAAGGGCTTATGCGCAGACTAGTTGGGCCAGGCGGTCCTTATCTGCCCACAATTTCTATGTTTCTATGTTTTTATGTAATACAGTCTAGCCTCGTTGAGCATGGGTCTCTTATGCACAGGACAGTGAGTTAATTGGGCACTGTGCCCAATAAGCCACAGTGATGATTAATCTTCATATTTCTTGAGAAGTCAACATAGTAATTTCATGCATATCAATTATTTAGTTTTGCCAAATTATCCCTATCTCTTTCTCTATTATTTTCCTGCCTCTACCCCAGCATTCAATGCTGCTGATGCTGCAGCTTTTCTTGAGCTGCTAAGATGTTTGCCTGTCTGTGATTAGACTTTTGTTATGTCAGGAATCAAGACTTGAGCGCTATCTCAAAAGTACAGTAGAAGTCACTTAATCGGGATGTGGATAATGGGGATGTCTGATTTATTGGAACATTCCCCTGGGAACCGATAAAGCGGCTATACATTCTAATGCACATTATATCTGGTTAAAGGGGATGGGGTTGCCGGGTTAATGGGATGATTCACAGGTCAATTCACAGGCAGTGCAGGCAATGATGAGCTGATGAGTAGGTGTGAATGTGTGAATTGCTCAGTCTCCACTTCCTGCTCAGTGTCTATGTACATCCAGCAAATCCAACTCTGCAGACACGAGGGTGCGATTTACGAAATAGAAACATGGAATCTGATGGCAGATAAGGACTGCTCGGCCCACATAGTCTGGCCATTGCCCTACCTAACAGATAAGCTGCAGATCCTAGTCAGCCAAAAGCCTACTTCCTCCTACCCCCCACTAGAAATACCTTATGTCTTTCCCATGCATTCTTGAATTCCCCCCCTGTTTGTGACTCTACGACCTCCTCAGGAAGGCTGTTCCATGTATCTACAACCCTCTTTGTGAAGAAATACTTCCTCACATTACCTCTGAGCCATCCCCCCTCTATCTTCAAATTGTGCCATCTTGTTCCTGCACATCTCATTTTCTGAAAGATGCTACCCTCTTGGACTTTGTTGATGCCCTTGAGGTATGCATCTTAAGCTCCTTTAGTCTTTCTTCATATGTCTTCTGGTGCAAACCCTACAATATTTTGGTTGCCCTCCTCTGGACAGCCTCCACCCTGTCTATATCATTGTGGAGATGGGGTCTCTAGAACTGTACACGGTACTCCAGATGTGGTCTTACCAACTGTCTGTACAGAGGGCCAACAACTTCCTGTTTTCTACTGGTGATGCCTCTCCCTATGCATCCCAGTATCCCCCAGCCCTCCTTACTGCCTTCTCACATTACTGGCCCACCTTTAGGTCATCTGATATGACTACCCCCAGGTCCCTTTCCATTTTTGTTGTTGTCAGTATCTCACCCCCCACTGTGTACTCTTGCCTTGGGTTTTTATTTCCCAGGTGCATTACTTTGCACTTCTTTGCATTGAATCTAAGCTGCCATACATTTGACCATTCCTCCAACCTTGTCAAGTCCCTTTTCATCCTTTCCACCCCACTATGCATATCAACCCTGTTGTAGATCTTTGTGTCATCTGCAAAGAGACATACTTTTTCTTTCAGTCCCTCTGCAATGTCACTTATAAAGACATTAAAAAGGACTGGCCCCAGTACTGAACCCTGCGGTACCCCACTAGTAACCCTCCTTTCTTCACTGTGGACTCCATTTACTATTAGCCTCTGTGTCTTGTTGTCCAGCCAGGGTTTTTCCCAGGCTACCACCCTGGGACCCACTTCCAGGCTGGCTAATTTGTTTTTTAATTTTTTGTGTGGGACTGTGTCAAATGCCTTGCTAAACTCTAGGTAGGCCATGTCCACAGCCCCTCCCATGTCTACTACTTTGGTCACCCAGTCAAAGAAATCAATTAGATTTATCTGACATGACCTTCCTGCTGTGAATCCATGCTGCCAAATAACAAAGAACCGCACAACCTCAGTTCTGGAGTACAAAATGTATAAATTTATTTAACAAAATATATAGATGCCAACATAACAAAGAAGCTCCTCTTCCCAGGTCTACACCTCGACCAGTTTCGTACTAGCGGTACGTCATCAGACAGTCCCAAATATGTGAATGAAGCCATTCACAAATTTGGGACTGTCTAGTATAGTATGCCTTGCAAGCCCATTGGTCCACACTGGGGACCAATGGGCTTACAGACCATACCATACCTGTCATTCAGCAGCAGCTGGGCGGTATGCGAGTGGGGTACTGCCACCACCGATGGGGGGGCATGCAAGGGGTTCTGTGGGTGGAGGGATGGGGGTGCCACTGGATCACCAGGGATATTGCAGACAGTGATGTACTGCAGTCATGGGAACAGGCGGGGGGATGCCACTAGACCACCAGGGTCGGTCTTTACAGACATTTCTCTGGGAATCAGGGAATCAGGTGGGAGGGGGGACCACTAGACCACCAGGGATGGTCATGATTTATCTTTATCGGGGAATTGGGGACTGGGGGTGCCACTAGACCACCAGGGATTCATCTGTAAATATACATTATATCACGTGATCGCAGCAAGGGGGCAGGGATGCCCCAGGATCCCCACTGCACATGTCATGCTGTGCAGGGCACCAGGCGCAAGTTGCTGGGCTGCCCTGTGCAAGGCATACAAATGGGGCCATAATGACATGCAAATGGCCCCATTTGCGCCTTGCATATTTTATGGCCTCATTTGCATGCTCCCTGCTGAATATCGCAGGTGCTATGCCTAGCACAACTGCACTTGCGCTGGTGCATCCCCGTGCTCCCTATCTATGACTTGCGCTGATGCAGTGCCACTGCACCATGCACAGTTCCTGCACTGACCTTGCCATATTCAATGGTGCTGTGCCATGGTGCATCACCGTTGAATATCACCTGACCCTGGCACCGGCGCATCCCAGTTGCGCTGCGCCCAGGCTTGCGACACTGCCTGGTGCAGTTTGAATATCGCGGCCCAAGTGGTATGTGGTAATAAAAGCAAAAGTCACTCTGTGTGGACTAAGCTGAAAAAACTCAGCCAACCAGCTATAGGTGGGACTTCTCAGAGAGCTGCCTCTAAGAGTTTTTCTGAAAAAAAAAAGGAAAATACTGTTGGCATGAACAGGAGTCCACTCTCAAAACACCCAACTTTTGCACAACTCTGAAAGCTGCTATAAAATAGGTTTAAGAAATTATAGTCTGGATTAGTGCCCACATACCAACTACATAGAATGAAATCGAGATTAAAAGAAATGCTGTGGAATGTTGAAAACAGAAACTTCTTGTAGTAGTTAGTAAGGCCATTTCTACTCAGTTCTCCCATAAAAATCAATAACCATTAGATAAAACAAAACCTAGACAAGCTCACATCTTAGCTCCATTATTTATTAAAAAAACCAAAAAAAGTGATACAAAGACTAGCTCGACTGGCACCAACCTGGAACAGAATGAGGTGGCAGTCCCAACACAACGGGGGCTGTGCCTTCATGGAAGCCCATCTCACTGGTTTCCCTTCCTTTCTGCTTGCTCCCTTACCTGTCGTACTGCCTGGCAACCAACCACCTTGTGAAGAAGTCACTTCTCTGCCCCCACTCGCCTGCTCTAATTGCCTCAATTCTCTCTGTCTCTCACTACATCATCTGCCGGGTTGCCCCCACTTAGCTCCCCACACCTAAACCCCGAACCCTGCTGATCATATGTGAACGAACTATGGCAGAGTCAGGTATGAGGACGGTGGGCAGCTGCTCGGTACGAATCACTGCCAAGCAGGGACTGCTGACTTGTCTTCCCCAGACCCCAGTTTCTGCTGCTCGTTGTCCTGAAACTCCCGAAATAGGAAAGGGCACTTGTGGAGATGTGACTTTTTTCTCATTGCTTTACATGCAAACAACGGAGCATGCACTGTAGCCTTAAGTCAGATTGGTAACATTCAGGACAGTTAGTTGAAACAGAAAAGTGCTAGGGCCATGCCCTACCTCTTTTGACAGAGGTAGGGCCAGGGCCTTAGTGGCCCCCCTGACTAGTCCAGCACCTTTTTAATCTTGGGCAGCTTTGTGTTGGCTGGTACCTTTGGGATGCACTCTCATGGTTCTGCAAATGCGCTGTTGATGCTCTGTGTCCTGTGCCACTCCTTGCGGCTTGCCGTGCCACTTTACCGGTGCCTGTCCCACCTGCAGGCCACCGGCCCCTACCTCCCCATAGTGTCAGTGGGTGAGTCCGCCGGTGCTGTTTGCATACTCAGGGCTGTAGAATTGGCCCATGTTATTGTTAGGGCGAGACATATCTGGGTGGCTCAGCCAGCTGTGAAAGTAAGGTCTCTCTCATTGCAGTGACTGACTGCAGTAGAAAACGGGTAGCCATTATGGTGAACCACTGGGTGGTGAGGAAATTCTCTAAACTAAACCTATTGCAGGAATGTCCCAGTCTTTCCATGATGGGCTACTGTTTCCCTGGAGTGCGTGTTCTATTGGAAGGAGGCTTTGCCACTTCTTTGCCTGGTTATTTCTGGCAGCCTTTACAGTGTCCACCTCTCCATATATCAGTAGGGAGGTTTTCTCATGGAATGTACTCGGCCTGTCCTGTTCTCCTTTATGCAATGTGTAGCATAGGAGAGCACTGCTAAGGAACCTTCTGTTGCAAAGCTTAAACAGTTTCACAGCTTGTTCCAGGTAAGCCCCAGAGTGGGGGGAAGGGGGAGAGGTGCAAGACTGTCACGCTCCAGTTCTGGAGCAGGGGGCAATGAAAGAAAGGACCGGTGTGGTGG
Organism: Neoceratodus forsteri; assembly: GCA_016271365.2. Lineage (NCBI taxonomy): Eukaryota > Metazoa > Chordata > Ceratodontiformes > Ceratodontidae > Neoceratodus > Neoceratodus forsteri. Next base: position 321,232,431 of record JADMNL010000022.1, read on the forward strand.
GGAGGGGGGTTGGGGTGGAGCATGAGCAAAGACAAAGAAGGTGACATCAGCCAGGCTGATCAGGACACCCAACAGCTGTTTGCTGGGCGGTGTTCTGCAGATGAAAGGAAAAAGCCGCGTATGATTGGTTTGGATTTTTCTTTTCAACTAGACGTCAGCAAAGACAGAATAGTGTCATGACCAGCCTGGCTGATGATTGATGTGATACTGTTGAGCCCTTCAAAAGTCACTCTACCGCAAGATGTTCGCTGCTCATGCATGCATGGCGTACTTAAAACATGGTGATTCTGTTAAACGGATAGTCACTTAATCGATATGAAACACCTGCCACTGAGGTGTCCAAATTAAGCAGTTTTAACTGTATTTGCCTTCTTATTTTTACAGTAGCCTGTGTGCACCTCTCTCATGGTGTATTTTGTATGAGTACTGGCTTTGCTTCAGGAGGTGGCACCATTTGGAGCCTTCTTGCTCTCTCTCTCTCTCTCTCTCTCTCTCTCTCTCTGTCTCATGCATGGCTGTTCTTGTTGGGTAGGTGAACTGCTTCCATCATGGTCAACACTGATAAGGAGTCATGGTTATCTGGCTCGAGGCACATAAGAGTCATGCAGGTCATATTTCCCTCCCATGGAGCAAAGTGCCCCACCTCAACAACATGCTTAGCCTTCAACCAATCCCAGAGGAGGATCCTGTGGCTTATATGTGAATCCTAGTCTTCACTACTACTGTGCCAGTGGGTCTATTCAAGTTTTATGTAGAAAATATAGCATGGGGAAGTTGTAACACAGAAACAGAAAACACTTTTAAGTCAATAGTTTTACAGGAATCTATAGGATAGCATACTTAGCAATATATAAGGAATAAATGTATGGGCAACCATACACAGAGAGTCTGTGTTTACATTTAGGGGCTGAAATAATAGTGTATAGACCTCAAGAGCAAAGCTGAAGAGATCTATGCTGTTATCTCAACCCCGAGATGGAAACACAAGGCGGGTTGTGTATGGTTGCCCATATATATTTTTTTTATAGTACTATATATGGTTTTAGCAAAAATAGTACTGTAGCAGTTTTCTTTGTGTCTAGGTGGCACTTTAGCAAAGCAGGTCATATCCTTTTTCAATAATAATCTATTTGGCATAAATATGCCTTTGGTACTTTATTTCTGTGTTTTACCGTATAAGTTAGTGTTGTTCCTGACAGTCCCAATTAGAATGAATGAGAGGTAAAGAGAAAGACATTAAGTGCTTGTGAGTAGGAGTGCTGTGTGCTGTCATGGTTACCACACAAAACAGTACACACCACGTTGAGAGTGGTACTGGATGTGAGCATGAGATACTATTTCCAGGTTTATGAAGGAGTAATGCTTAAAATTTAAAACTTGGGGCATTATTTTCACAAAACAATGTTGCAATTCACCTAATAAGGTCACAAACTTATGAACAGATGATGTCAGAGGGAAAACCTGTCAAATTGCTGTAACATTAGTGACTCAAAAAAACAAAATGAAAGCAAGCAGGTGGGCAGCAGTCAGTGTGAGCGAGGCACAGGTGCTCTGATTATAGAATGTGCAAAACAACTTTTAGAACTTGCACAACAACTTTTTGGGAGCCACTGATTTCTGTACACAATAAACCCTATCCATATACTATATATAGGTTCTGTTAAATGCAATGTTATCTGTATTATTTTAGAAACTATGATAAGCATTCAACCAAAGAAAAAAACTTGCACTCAGACTACTGTAACCTTAGAAGTACACCTCACCGTACCGTACCATACCATACCATACTGTACCGTACCATACCAGTGTACTGTAACCTTAGAAGTACATCACACTACACCACACCACACCATACATACCATACCATACCATACCATACCATACCATACCATACCATACCATACCATACCATACCATACCATACCATACCTGTGTACTATAACCTTAAAGGTTGATAAACATAGATCAGATGAGCAGCCTGCACTGATATCTTTATATCTACAGGCATACTCCTGGGTGCACATCGGAAGATTGTTTGTTGAAATACATGGATTTTAGGTTTGAGACTTTCTTTAGCGCTGTCAATTTTTAAACCTGGGTGTATGCATTTGCATATTGTTTCCACATTAGTATGATACACATAGGCTTCATTAGGATCCCTTCATAAGATGATTTTAAACTTTTGAAGGGGTCATGCACATTTTTTCATGTCTGGAAGTGGACATTTTTTTCAGGTATAAAACAATGACCAGAAATGGAGCATCCTGGTTGGCTGACAGCATTCTACAATGGTTATGTTAATGGATGTAATATTTCATGTACACATAGAACCTTTAGAACTTTAGTTATAAAAACATTCATTTTAAAACAGCAGTGCAGTAAAATTGGGCAAACAATGTGATCCTACCTTTTTTCATTATAAATGACTCCAATCATCTTCCAGTTTGATTTGGTGGTTAAATGTTCTAGTTCCACCAAAAACTGAGTATTTCACAAATGTTTTTAGTTAGTTTTTTTCACAAGGAAAAAGATGGCCTGTCACATTTGGACAAAAAACAGCACTGTAGACCTGGCAAAGTTCAGGATCAAGGAAAAAAAGAAATCATAGGAGGTGCCTAGAAAAGTAGACTTGACATGTATATTTACATTTCTGTTCATAGTAACTAAAACTAGCTTTCTGAAAAAAAAAAAAATTTTTCGTTGTACTGTTACTTTAAAAATATAAAACAGTTTAGTTTCATAATAACATTAAGGCATTCCAGGGGCTGGGTTTCTTTATTAATCTAACCCTGGGGCATGAGGCACTTGGCTTTGGTTTGTACCTAATGATTCCCCTATGTGTTCGATTAACGGATGGTAACCTAGCCCCTGGTCATGTCTTAATGCCCCAATCTCTAGTATCTGAATAAAAAACAAATCCTGTCGTTGGTTTACAGCTGACCCCAAAACTGCACTGCTGGAGAGAGACAAACTCTGGAAAATGGCAAGAAAAACCAAGAATGCAAATGACTGGATGATCTTTAGGAAAGCCAGGAATAGATGCACCAAGAAAGTTAGGGATGCAAAGGCTGCCTTCTACTCAGCCGAACTCGACTCTTCCTACCATAATCCTGCTAGGTTTTGGGGCACCATCAAGGGTATGGTGGGGCAGGATGCTAACACCCCCCTTCCAACTCAATTACACAACAGTTATGGCCCTATCACTGGCAAAATGGAAATTCTGGACGCCTTCAATAACCACTTCACAATGGCTGGCCTTGCCTTTGACACCTCTCCAGCTAACCTGCTGAGGGAACAATTAAGCTCCCATTACACTGGTGATCAGAGAGTTGACTCTTCCTTCAGCTTCAAATCTATACTGTTGGAACAAGTAGAGGATCTATTATGGCAACTGGATACCAAAAAAAGCGCAGGGGCAGACTCTCTGGACCCCTACTTTCTAAAGATTGCATGCCATGTACTTGCAGTCCCCCTAACACACCTCTTTAACCTATCCTAAACTCTGGCTCTATTCCCACACTGTGAAGACAGCCCAAGTGGTTCCCCTTCTAAAATCAGGGGACCCTATGGATCTTAATAATTACAGGCCCATTTCCATTCTACCAGTGCTATCCAAGATGCTGGAGAAATTAGTGAGTAATCAGTTAAGGGAGTATCTTGACAATGCTAACCTCCTAAACCCAGCTCAATCTGGATTCAGGGCCAAGCATAGCACTATCACTGCACTAGCCAAGGTCACAAATGACTGGCAATCTGAATTAGATAAAAAGAATAATGTCTGTGCAGTATTCCTGGACCTGAGCAAAGCATTCGATACTGTGGACCACGAGCTACTACTTTCATCCCTGTACTCCATTGGCCTAGATCCATCCTCCCTTAAGTGGTTCAGATGCTATCTCACGGTAGGTCACAGCAGGTAAAAGCTGAAGGTGACCTATCCCCATTAAACCACTGTCAAGAGAAGTCCCCAAGGTTCTATTCTGGGTCCTATCCTTTTGCCATTTATATAAATAACATTGATTCAACCCTTACCAATTCCTCTGTACACCTCTTTGCTGGTGACACTGTTCTGTATGTCAGCAACCCTTGCTCTGCAGCTGCTCGTTGAAATCCTACAAACAGAATTCTCCTTGCTACAATATCAGCTACTCGAGAAAAAGCTTCTGTTAAATGCAAAGAAAAAATAAAGCAATGATGTTCACAAATCAAAGCTCCACCAGCACATCCTCTCCAGTCATTCTCCCCCAGCTATGCACTATACTTGGAGAAAATCTGGAGTATGTAGAAAACTTCAAATACCTAGGTGTGTGGATTGACAACAGACTTGACTTCACTCATCATTTAGAAGAACTGTTAAAAAAGCTTCGCCAAAGGCTTGGCCTTCCTTATAGATTAAAACCCTTCCTAAACAGAGACTCAAAGATTAGGTTAGTCCAGGCCATTTTTCTATCAGTTGTTGACTATGCAGACTTCCTTTATAGTCACTGCCCCATCTCCTACCATCACAAGTTGGATACCTTATATCATAGAGCAATAAGGTTCATTACAGATCTGCCATCTAATACTCATCATTGCTCTCTTTATGCTGCAGTTGGGTGGGTTTCCCTTCACCTCAGAAGGAACAGAAATGCAGCACTATGGATTTACAGAGCGTTGTCAAAAAAACTTCCAAACTATATCCTAGACTGCATCACCCAGACCTCTCCTAGCTCCTATGCCCTAAGAAGCAACAACATCATCCTGCTCAAATTGCCCAAATTCAACACCAGGCTAGGGAGGGCAGCAATCAGCTATTCTCTAGCTATAGCATGGAACACCCTACAACAATCCCTAAAACTGTCCAATATCATTCCATTTGCACCCTTTAAACAGCATTGTACAGTCTTCTTCAAAGAGAAATGCAATTGCTACCACTAGAGCTAGCATTGTCATCTCACAAATCTCCCTTCCAAACCATATATGGCATATTCCTTCCAGACAGACACCCCATCTTATGGCACCCAGTAATACCTTCACCATCCTAGTATTACATTATGTTGAGTGTCTGCCATGCCCCCCCACTGGGATATGTATATACTGTACATACTGTAAATATTAGCTTAACTTTCCTGTAACTGTTTTTATCATGTGAATTTACTGTACATCACTGTGTTTATAAACGTTATTTTCCCCTCTATGTATAACTGTCTTATATAAGTGTATGATGTATCTACAAAATCACACATGCCCACACAATGCAAAGCATCATGGGCTGCATATGCAAATCACCACAGAATGTTATGCTGGTCCAACTTTAAGCAGAATTGCATGGTGCCGAAAGGCCTCTCACACAGTTTGCAAAGGGTGCTAACAGAAGACATAGACACGTGTTTCGTCCTATCAGGACTCATCAGTATGCGTATGATGTATCTGTTGTGTATCAACTATTGAACCTTGACCTTATCAGGTTCATTTTGTAAATGAGCCTTGCTCAATGATGTTCGCCTGAATAAATAAAGATTTGATGATGATGATGATGATGATGATGATAATGCTTACATATTGAAACTCACAGAGCTGTAATCAGCATTAGTTATTTTATCATACTACATGTGCTAAAGAAGTTATTTATGGTGGCATAAGAGACTGCTGGTGCAGATGGCTGCTGTATATGCCTGCATACAAAAACTGCACTGCCAGTATCTAGCCAGTTGTTCATTAAGAACAATTTCTTACTTGTAATTGTATATCTTTTAGTGACATTCATCAATAACTAAACACAAATAAATGTTGGCTTCCTATAACCATTTGATCTGTCTCCCTGAAGATAACTCTACTCGGAACCCCCCATCCCTTGCCACTGCTAACACCTAAGATCTCTAGGAAAAATGAGAGGGACAAGTGTGACTATGGATGAATACCATTAGAAAAGCAATGCTATGAGAAATTAAACATCAGAACACTGAAGTCCTTTTAAACATGTATTTCTTATCTTCGAGTGCAGGCTGGATGAATGAATTTCTTCCAAATACACAGCAGTCTATTAGAATAACTGTCAGCCGCATATACCACAATCTGCCTTAAACAAAAAAAAAACTCTTCAGATTTCCAGCTGGCATATCTCATAAATGGAAGTGGTAAATGACTTACTGCCAGACCTTAACTGCAAAACATATGTTTTGTTTCTACTCTTACATCATCATAGGAGTACACAGGACACGGGAGCATACAGGTACATACAGTGCATGAGTGTGGCTGGCCATCAGTCTAATGGACTATAGTCATACACTAGCAGAGACTATGAACAGTGCTTTGAGAGGAAAGGGAAAACTGGGCTGTTTGGGGAAAAGAAAGTTGATAATACAGAACCACAGTCTGAGTTTCCTACAAGACTGGAGGCCCATAAAGTAGTGGAAAGTGGAAGTATGTGTTGATGTCTATGATGCTGTCCTGCAGTCTTCTGCAAAAGGATGAATGCAGATGCTGGCAAAGAGGTGGCTATACCCCTAGGTGAGTAGGACTATCCAAACAGATGGAAGGGTCTTTTTAACCACAGTATGGACTACAGAACAACCTTAATGTGTAACAAACAGCTGTTCAACTCCCCTAATGGATTTAGTCCTACTAATGTAAAAAGTAGGTGCCCTTTTAGCATGTAGATGATGATGGAGTCTAGGGAAAATTATAATCAAAATATATTGTAATATATGAAATCCAGAAATAAACTTAGGCACAAATTTTTAATTAGTTCAAAGGACTACCTTGTCTTTACGAAAAACAGATGGAAGTAATGCAGAGTGCATGCAGCTCATTTGCTCTCCTGGCTGAGGTCACAGCCACCAAAAATGATATTTTCAAGAAATAAATTTTATGCCACCGGAATTCAGAGTTTCAAAAGGAGGATCAAGATATTTTGAAAGTACCAGGTCAGGAGATCTCATGTCCTACCTAGGGGGTAAACGTGATTTAAACCTTTCAGGAATTCATGGAAAAGTCATGGAAAGCAATAGCAGACAGGTAGTTCCTTTGATCTGTAGGAAGAATACATGGCAGTCTAGCAAACAGACAGAAAATAGGGGAGAGGAAAGTTTTGTTCCGACAAATGGAAAACATATTCAGTTTGAAGGCATATACATTTCTAGAAGTTGGTTTTCTGGAGAACTCCAGAACTTTGAGGAGAATACAATTCCTGAACAGCTAGAGGCTACTACAGGAGGACTTTACCTCCTCTTTCTTTTCTTGCCCTACCTGAGATCTGAAAGGGCAACTTCCGTAATGTCTTAGGTTACAAAAGTCATGGTAACTGGCAAATAAATCTCATTAACTGAAGTTTGATCCAGCAGGTCCAAGAACTGGAACTCTTCTTGGAGTTCTATTTCTCTGACAGAGATGTCTGAGTCTTTAGTAATCCATCTCATAAAGTAACAAATACACGATAGCTGTTTCTTCAGGTGGAAAAGGGACTCAAATATCATTTGCCACTGATAGCCCAAAGAATCTTCTCCTGTGTCACACAGGTCATCTGAGTCATATTCTAAGTATTCCATGGTTGGCTCCTTCAATAACTATCAATGGATGGAAAGGACATTAGGTCTGGATGGAGTGGACTGGACTGGGTCCTGAAACTAGAGAAGAAGCATAGGAAAGCCCCTTTAGGGTTGAAGGAATAAGGATGATATGATGTTTGGACTACTCTGTCTCCCCATACATAGCCACAATAACTAGGGTATGCAGATCACTGTGGTATCTCCTGAAGATGGGTTTTCCATGTCTCCCATAGAAAAGAGGACATTCCAAACCCCAGGAATCCCTTATTATGCTTACTAATACAGTTAGCCTGACAGCTTCAGCTGCCCTGGAGTATGTGGAATTTATTCAAATGATGGAACATGGAATGCTTTTTGAATTTGTCCTCATGGTGGCACTGCACAATGCTGCTTAACAGCAGATTCATTTCTTCGCCTGAGCAAGCAAGTCGCTCTGAGAGCTATCTCATGCTTCCTTACGGTTTTCTTCTATTTGTTTCCAGACAACTTCTGGTATTTGTTTTATTTTTAATTTTTTGTACACTCCGCTATATTACTGCATTTAGTAGCAATTTTAATTTAGAAATACAAAATCACACATATCCCATAATGCAAAGCATCATGGGCTGTATATGCAAATCACCACAAAATAAGCCTAAGTTTAATTTAGGTTTATAGTATATGGTTAGGGCTTATTGCACATTGAAATCAGTGGCTTTTCAAATCTTGTTGTAGGACAGTTCAAAGGTCGGAAAAGTTGTACTATCGTTCTGACATCACATCGATAGTATAACAACTTTTCAGCCTTGTCCTACCTCCTAACTCGACTGGCTGCTTTAGAGGAAAAAAAAAGTAAAAACATGGTGGTGCGATTAAGTGGGCACGGAGCAGCAGAAAAGTGGATCCTCCTGCTTCTGACACAAATAGCTTTAGATGGCTTTGTGTCATGAAACTATTTTTTTCATTTCTTTTTTAAAATTAAACAGTGCCACTGTCAGAAAGAGTGAGCAGGAGTGGAGAGAAGCCCCAGACAGTGGGAACGCAGTGAAGCAGAAACCAGTGGCAGACAGCGGCAAGACATAGAGCGGGAGCAGGAACACCAAATAAAAAATACATGAGGTACCAGCAATGTAAAAAATGTACAATAAGCCCTAACCATATACTATATAAAACAGTGCATGGGCGACCATTCGCAACTAAGGCTGTGTTTTCCTCTCAGGAGTTGATGATATCAGTGAGACCTCTCGAGCTTCGCTCTCGAGGTCTCAACGATGTCATCAACCCCCTCGAGGGAAACACATCCATGTTGTGGATGGTTGCCCATCCACTATTCTATATATTTTCATATTCTCCAGTCCCTTTTGGTTCCTGGGCACCGGAGAAGGACTTCCATTTGTGGTTTTGGTTTGTTTTGCAAGTATTCCTCTCTAACATTCATTTACTATGAAAAATAATTAAAAAAAAAAATTAATAACAGTCCAGTTTCCAAAGTTTAAAGTTCTAAAACATTGCACTTTAGTTTATCCCCCAATTGCTTCTCTAGCGATCCTATCATTCTGTAGCAACTGGACTGCAAATTCCCATTTTTTATGTTTGCTTGCATGCATGTGCAAGAAACATAGTGCCATCATCCGAGATTCTGGAGGTGTGGCACCCTGTCTTCCAATTCCCTCACTGTGTTTGCAGGCGTGGCCACAGTTCACCAATGAATGCTGCTGCTGTCTATGACAGCAGTTGAAAATGCAGTGCCGTACAGTTGAAAGAGAGAGAGCTGCTTCAGTGAGCACGATCAGATAACTGAAGTGCTCTCTCCTTGCCCCCCCAACAGCCTTCCAGTTGCCATGCTGGGAGCCCACCCCAGCATGGCAAAAATTCTTCTGGCCGACGGGGGTGCCCAATCCCCTATCGGCTCCACGATCCCCCCAACAGCCTTCCAGCTGCCACGCTGGGAGCCCACCCCAGCGTGGCAAAAATTCTTATGGCCGATGGGGGTGCCCAATCCCCTGTCAGCTCCACGGCTCCCCCCAACAGCCTTCCAGCTGCCATGCTGGGGGCCCATCCCAGCGTGGCAAACGTCCCGTGTCGTCTTCCAGAAAAAAAAACAACCTGTAAATAAAACAACGGTCCCTCGGCGGTCTCCCTGGCCCCAACCCGTGACCCACGCCCACCCTCTGTGCACTCTGCCTCCCCACACCCCTTTCACCCTGTACTTACCTCCAGAGTCTGGTGCGACGATCTTTGGTGGACCGGGAACACGTCTGCACTCTTCAAAGCTGACCGCGAACTGAGGAAATGCCAATAAACTGTATAATGCAACAAATAGGGTTTTTTCAACTTTGATGCATATCTCAGGCATTTTTTTGATTTTTAGCACCAAATTTTCAACATGGGTTTTTTGGGACCCCTCCTCATGAATTCTGGAACTGTCATGGCGTTAATTTGGCCCAAAGGGTGATTTAGCAGTCACTGCATAAAATCACCTTTCGGGACCGATTAACAAAACAACAGTGCCAGTGTTCATAAGGTGGGCTTCCAAAAAGCCTATGTTGTAAATTTGGTAAAAAAAAATCATAAAAATGACTGTTTTACGGGCGTGCATTGAGCAGTTCCTACACGCGCTTGTAAGTTCATGAATTTTTAATATTTGCACTCCAGATTTTCAACATTGCCATTTTACCACACCTCCTTATGAGAAGTACAGCTGTCATTTTTCACATCTCCCCAAAATGTGTTTCCGCACATGTAGCGCACGATGGCACAGTCGGTGTGTGAAATCAATGTTTGGGACAGATTAAGAAAATCACAGTGACACTGTTCATGAGCAGAGGTCTTAAAATTGCTTTGTTGAAAATTTGGTGAAAAAATTCCTAAAAATGACTGTTTTACGTGCGTGCGTTGCGCAGTTCCTACGCACACTCATAAGTTCACAAATTTTTAATATTTGCACTACAGATTTTCATCATTGCCATTTTACCACACCTCCTATTGAGCAGTACAGCTGTCATTTTTCACTTCTTGTCCAAAATGTGTTTCCGTGCATGTAGCGTACAATGGCGCAGTCAGTGTGCGAAATCAATGTTTGGGACAGACTGAGAAAATCACAGTGACCCTGTTCATGAGCAGAGGTCTTAAAATGGCTATGTTGGCAATTTGGTGACAAAAGTCCATAAAATGACTGTTACGAGCAAGCATTGCGCAGTTTCCATGCACCCTCGTAAGTTCATGAAATTGTAATATTTTCAGTCCAGATTTTCACCACTGGTATTTTTCCACATTTCCTTATGAACAGTACAGCTGTCATTTTTAACAACATGGCAGAAATGTGTTTTCACACTTTCAGCGCAGAAATGCATGGTCGCTGTGGGAAATCATTGTTCAGGACAGATTAAGAAAATCACAGTGACACTGTTCATGAGCGGAGGTCCCAAAATGCCTGTGTTGACAATCTGCTGTAATAAAATCCCCAAACTAATTACATTACGGGTGTGCGTTGCGCACTTTCTACGCACGCTTGTGACTTCACCAGTTTCTTTACTAATTTCACTGCAGATTTTCAACATTGCCATTTGTTACACCTCCCCATGAACAGTACAGCTGTCATTTTTCACATACTGTTCGAAATGTGTTTTCGTACCTGTAGTGCCAAATGCCGTAGTCACTCTGCAAAATCAGCTTTCAGCTAACAAACTGATATTGCCACTGTTCATAACGAGGGGGTCACAAAAAAGCCATGTTGAAAATTTGGAGTGAAAATATCAACAAACGCCTGAGGCGATAGGGTTTCCAACCATAACGCCCTACCCTGTAGAGACTGATAGGCATCAGGGGTGTGACTTGGGATTGTCGCCTGTAACGCTCATACAATTCCACCCCCATCCACACCCTGTCAGCCAGTGAGAGGCATCGAGGTGTGCCTTGGACTCTTCGACCCCAAAGTTCACTCCATTCTCCTATACTGCACCCATCTCACCATATTTCCTGATGGAATGGGGTGAGCATAAGGGCCAAAGACCCCAAGGCAAACCGTGACATTTCTCAGTGTCTGCAGAGTAGGGTGTGGTGAAATGGCATGACCATTAAGCCTTATGACCCAAAGGCATACCCCAATGCCTGTCACTCTCTGCAGGGTGGTGGTGGGGTTGGCTTCAGTTCAATACTTCACTGACATTCTAATTATGCAGCTCTCTAACTCCTGCACTACCGATGCCAATGCCAGCAAGCAAACATTCGGCATTGACAAATGCTTGTTTCTCTCAGAGGGTGTATATAAACAGAAGAGGGAAATGTCATTGATAGCTTTTTTTTTTGTCTGGGTTGAACCACATGTGGTTGCCTTTTATATGGGGAACCAATTTTTTTAGCTTCAGCTTCTGTGTTGGGACAGACAGACTCAACAAGGAAAGCAAGACCTAAGTGGTTTTGTAACTGAATCGTAATTTGTTTAAAACTTGGGGCAAGGCAGACTGCCATGAGTTGTACTTCACTGATTAGGTCCGGCCGGTGATTTATTCATAACTGTGATCGGCTTGCCAAAACTATATAATACAAAAATGCTCTCAGTCTGCCTTCTTGTCACCTAAGCATTTGGGGTCCCTTCCTCTCTTTATCAGTATAAAGGAAGGCTCTCTAAACACTTTTGACTCCAGGATTCCTGAAGTAGGGAATCTTGAGGTGCCCAAACACAAAACAGTTCTCTGGACAGGCTCTGGATCCGGTTCTTGCCTGTAGAAAAAAAAAAAAAAAAAAGGAAGAAAAAAGAAAGAATAATGATAAAAAAAAGATACACACATATATTATAGGAGCACAGTAACACCCTTATAGTTAGGGTGAATGGTCATGTCTATATTAAACTCAAGAGTTTGCACTCTAATAACTTCACAAATGTTCAACCAATTTATATGAAATATTGCATGTGCCATCAAGAACTGAAGATCCCTTGATGTGCCAAGTTTCGTTCTAGTCGGATGCATGGGTGCAGAGATACAGAGCATGAAAAAAATGTGAACATTACAATTTTTTTTTTATTTCTCTGTCACGCTGCAGCTCAAAAATGGCTTGAGATTTTGATCTGAAATGTTTAGGGTAGAAAGGTCTTGGGTCATAGATGTGCCTTTTGAAGGTTTGGTGAAAAAATATTAATCTGTTCCAAAGTTAATACATTTTAAAGTTTCCCATTATTTTCAATGGTAATGTCATTCTCCAGTTAAATGTGAGCCTTAAAAAAGGATCTTATGAGCCAGACCAGTGGCGTGGAGGGCTGAGGCATCAGTGCCTTACCTTCTGCCATGCCGGTAACCTGTGTTTGCAGGTCGCTTGGGGTCGGTCGGGGAGGGAGAGGATTAAGTGTCTGGAGGACAGCTCTTCTGTCTCGCGCAGGGTGGCTTGGCAGCCCTGCCAAATGACTGCCCTCAGGTGGAGGCCTGAGGGTAAAATGGGATGGGGTGCCTATGGAAGGATGGGTGTTGAGGGATTCTGTGGCGTGCATACACATCCACACACACACACTGATGTATTGTGCCCCAGCAATGCGGAGGGCTCAGGAGAAAAATGGTGGAAAAATATCTGTGACAGCAGATGATGATTGACCCCTCGCAGGCTCTGCACCAGTGTCTGGGCAGTTGATCCTGAGGCCAGGACAGCTAACAAGATAAGATCCCAGAGGAACCGGGGGATGGAGTTTGGGGATGGGGCCGCTGGGGGAGAAAAGGGGAATAAAAAAAGTTTATATAGAAAAAGGATCCTTTGTCACAAATGAGTAATCCTTTTTTGCAAACAGGTCATCCTGTGTCACAAATGGGAAGTCTTTTTTCATGTGACTGCCCTTTTGTTTTACAGTTAGCAAGGGAAACAAAATCAAATGACTCAAAAGAATTTTGTGTTTAGTAGAAACCAACATGTGTTCTGCTAATCGCGACCCGTTTCAGCTGATCCTGGTGGTAGGAGGATAGTAGGAGGCAGTATAGTGCAGTGGGTTAAGGCTCTGAGCTGCAGATCTGGAGACCTGCGTTTGAATCCCACAGCCACCTAGGTGCATACTGTGTGATTCTGAGCAAGTCACTTAACTTCCTTGTGCTTCCAGGTTGCATCTGGAAACAAGCTTCGGCTTAGTGTGCTATGCCTGATTAAACAATGTTCCCTTTTCCTGGTATTACTTTTTGGAAAAATGACTTGCAAATGTGTTTTTTCTACATGTTGAAATCCTTTTCTGTGTCTTTTTTGGTGCTTGGGAATCCTTTTTCGCAAATTGTGAAAAAAAGCAGCATGAAAAAGAATCCTGTTTCGCAATTTGTGAAAAAAGAAATTCCTTTTTCACAAATTGTGAAAAAAGAAACAAAAAAGAATCCCAGCCTGCAGATCCATTTTGCTATCTTCATTGTACAGTTTGGTAAAAGTGTAATCACATAAAATCATGCGGGACAGTTTTCTAAGAAAAACAAACAAACATGGTTTTAATTTATATCAGATTGGCTCTGGAGAACCCTTTTTTTTCAGTTAGATAGTGGTAGGTCTGTGGGCCAAAAATAAACTGGTAGCATGTGAATAACAAGCAAACTAGTAATACAACTGTGTAGGATGTAACGTGTTAAAAATGTAACTTTGACTGCAACACCGGGCTTTAACCGCATCATCGAATTTTCAAGTGCAGTAATCAAACTGCTTAACTTGACATTTTGAAGACTACAAAGCTGTTTTTATGTTTGCTTGCATGCATGTGCAAGAAACATAGTGCCATCATCCGAGTTTTCCAGAGGTGTGTCAGCCTCTTCCAATTCAGTCAGTGTGTTTGCAGGCTCGGTCGCAGTTCACCAATCACTGCACCAGCTGTCTATGACAGCTGAAAATGCAGTGGCATACAGTTGAAAGGGACAGCTCTGCTTCAGTGAGCAGAGCTCCCCCCCTCAACACGCACGCACGCATATTGTGTGTGACGCACTCCCTCCCCACGCACATACAGTGTAGCTGACGGGGTGCCAAATCCCCTGTCGGCTCCAGCCCCCCCCCCCAAAACAGTGTTACAGCTGCCAGCTTGGGAGCCCACCCCAGCATGGCACACGTCGGTATGGCTGATGGGGGTGCCCAATTCCCCCGTTGGCTCCAGCCTCACCCCTGAAACAACCTTACAGCTGCCACGCTGGGAGCCCACCCCAGCATGGCACTAGCCCGTATGGCCGACGGGGGTGCCCAATCCCCCGTTGGCTCCACCACCCCAAACATCCTTTCCAGCTGCCACGCTGGGAGCTTACCCCAGCGTGGCAAACGTCCCGCGTTGTCTTAATCATTAAAAAAACCCTGTAAATAAAAAACAGTCCTCGCAGTCTCCCTGTCCCCACCCGCACCCACCCACTGCGCACCCTGCCTCCCCACACCCCCACCCCATACTTACCTCCGGAGTCCAGCGACGATCTTCAGTGGACCGGAACATGTCTGCACTCTTCAAATCCGACCGCCAAATTAGGAAGTGCCGGTAAGCTGTATAATGTAATAGATAGGTTTTTCTCAACTTTGCTGCATATCTCAGGCATTTTTTGGAATTTTTGCACCAAATTTTCACCATGGGGTTTTTGGGACCCCTTCTCATGAATGCTGTCACTGTCATGGCGTAATTCGGGCCCGAAGGGTGATTTCGCAGTCACTGCACAAAATCACCTTTTGGGACTGATTAACGAAATGACACTGCCAGTGTTCATAAGGTGGGCTCTCAAGAAGCCTATTTTGAAAATTTGGTGGAAAAATTCATAAAAATGACTGGTTTACTGGCGCAGTCAGTGTGCGAAATCAATGTACTGGACAAATTAAGAAAATCACAGTGACACTGTTCATGAGCAGAGGTCTTAAAATGGCTATGTTGAAAATTTGGTGAAAAAATTCCTAAAAATGACTGGTTTACGAGCGTGCGTTGCGCAGTTCCTACGCAGGCTCATACGTTCGCGAATTTTCAATATTTTCATTCCAGATTTTCAACATTGCCATTTTACCACACCTCCTTATGAGCAGTACAGCTGTCATTTTTCACATCTCACCCAAAATGTGTTTCTGCCCATCTAGCGCACACAATGGCGCAGTCGGTGTGCAAAATTAATGTACGGGACACATTAAGAACATCATAGTGGCACTGTTTATGAGCAGAGGTCTTAAAATGGCTATGTTGAAAATTTGGTGAAAAAATTCCTAAAAATGACTGTTTTACAAGCATGCGTTGCAGAGTTCCTACTCATGCTCGTAAGTTCGCAAATTTTCAATATTTTCACTCCAGATTTTCAACATTGCCATTTTACCACACCTCCTTATGAGCAGTACAGCTGTCATTTTTCACATCTCACCCACAACGTGTTTCCACCCATGTAGCGCACAGTGGCGCAGTCGGTGTTTGAAATCAATGTATGGGACACATTAAGAAAATCACAGTGACACTGGTCATGAGCAGAGGTGTTAACATTGCTATGTTGAAAATTTGGTGAAAAAATTCCCAAAAATGCCTGTTTTAGGATCGCACGTTGCGCAGTCCCTACGCACGCTGGCAAGTTTGCGAATTTGTAATATTTGCACACCAGATTTTCAACAGTGCCATTTTACTGCACTTCCATATGAGCAGTACAGCTACCATTTTTCACATCTCGCCCAAAATTTGTTTCCGCACATGTAACGCACAATGGTACAGTCGGTGTGTGAAAACAATGTTTGGGACAGATTAAGAAAATCACAGTGACACTGGTCATGAGCAGAGGTCTTAAAATGGCTATGTTAAAAATTTGGTGACAAAAGTCCATAAAATGACTGTCTTACGAGCGAGCATTGCGCAGTTTCCATGGACCCTCGTAGAGTTCATGAATTTGTAATATTTTCAGTCCGGTTTTAACCACTAGCATTTTCCACACTTCCTTATGAACAGTACAGCTGTCATTTTTCACACCATGGTCGAAATGTGTTTGCACTTCCAGCGCGAAATGCGTGGTCGCTGTGGGAAATCATTGTTCAGGACAGATTAAGAAAATCACAGTGACACTGTTCATGAGCAGAAGTCCCAAAATGCCTATGTTGACAATCTGCTGTAAAAAAATTCCCAAACTAATTACATTATGGGTGTGCGTTGCACAGTTTCTACACATGCTTGTGACTTCACCAGTTTTTTTTATTTTCACTGCAGATTTTCAACATTGCCATTTTTTACACCTCCCCATGAACAGTACAGCTGTCATTTTTCACATCCTGTTTGAAATGTGTTTTCACATCTGTGGTGCCAAATGGCCTAGTCGCTGTGCAAAAGCAGATTTTGGCTAACGAACTGATATTGCCACTGTTCATGAGGTGGGGGTCACAAAAAAGCCATGTTGAAAATTTGGAGTGAAAATACCAACGAACACCTGAGGCGTAAGGGTTTCCAACCATAATGCCCCACCCTGTAGAGAATGACAGGCATCGGGGTGTGACTTGGGATTGTCGCCTGTAATGCTCATGCCATTCCACCCCCACCCACACCAATGAAAGGCATCAAGGTGTGCCTTGGACTCTACGGCCCAGAATTTCACCCCATTCTCCTATACTGCACCCATCTCACCATATTTCCTGATGGAATGGAGTGAGCATAAGGGTCAAAGACCCCAAGGCACACCGTGACACTTCTCAGTGTCTGCAGGGTAGTGTGTGGTGAAATGGCATGACCGTTATGCCTGACAACCCAAGGGCACACCCCAATGCCTGTCAGTATCTGCAGGGTGGTGGTGGGGTTGGCTTCAGTTCAATACTTCACTGCCAATCCTATTATGCAGCTCTGTAACTCCTACACTACCAATGCCAATGCCAGCAAGCAAACATTCGGCATTGACAAACGCTTGTTTTTGTTTGTTTTTATTTATGGTACAAGTCTACCAAATTATCCTCTAGTCGGTGCAGGCTTGCCATGAACCCCATAAAATGTATTTATATCTTCCTAAATTACGACCTTTCAGTTTGCTATTGTATGATAGTGCTCTTGCTTCCTAGGACTGAAAAAAAAAATAGTCACACACCATCTTATACACTGACATTAATTCTTATCTGCAAGAGAACATTATTTGAGCCCTGTTCACAGATTTTTCTCAAGCTTTGACTTGCAATTGAAAGTTAGGCATATATGCATAGACACCTTTCCCCTTTCATCAGCATTATAACATTTACATATTACTGTTCCATTTCCTGTCCTTCTGCTCGTTCACCTCTTTTGGCATGCAACAAAAATTCAAATATCACAAAAACTATGCTGAATGACTCTAACATCTGCATTTCTTTTTCATAAACAGGGAACTAAAACTTGGGGGCCAATTCTAGTAGGGTTGAAGCAAGTCGCCCCAAAGGTGACTTGCTCCAAATGCCATTGTGCCAGGGATCCTGCACCCGATTCTCTATTGGGCAGAGTTCCTGTGACTAAATTCCGTGACTTGCACCAGTCATACAGGTACGCCAAACAGAGGACATACCTGAACTGTTGGCAGCAAAAGTCTGCGGCATGGCAAAGGAAGGGCGCAAGTGCCCCCACCCCAGTCCCAAAGCCTGAAATGCCCTCCCAAGCCCCGATCCTCCAATGTATGTTATAAAGCCCCACAGGGCTAACCATGCCTCCCCAAGCCCCCATCGCCAGCCTGCCCGCAAACAGCACATGTTTTAATAAACAAAAATTCATAACCTGTTATCCCTGGTAGTCTATTGGCCCCACACACCCCCACCCAGCAGTGCCAGTCCACCCCACTCCCCCCTCCGAATCATAGCCAGCTGGCCACTGACACAACCCACCTCCACAGCATGTCACCAACTGAGTTACTTCTGAGCACATACTACTGTATATAGTATGTGCTCAATGAATGACAGCTGATTCATAGAGCATGTACAATATACAGTAGTACATGTTCAGAAGGATCTCAGTCGGCGGCTGGCCACGGAGGTGAGAGGTGAGCTGTGCCAGTCACTGTCTGGCTATGGGTTGGGGGAGTGGGTTGGACTGGCACTGCCAGGTGGGGTAGGGGGCATTAGACTACCAGGGATAACGAGTTATGGATTTTTGGTTAGTTTTGTACAACATTTGCCATTTGCGGGCAGGCTGTCAATCGGGGATCAGGGCTTGGGGGGCATGATTAGTCCTTGTGGGCATTTATACATACATTGGGGATCGGGGTTTGGGGAGCATAAGTAGCCCTGTGGGGCTTCTTTATGGATTAATAGGGATTGGGGCATGGGGGTGTCTGTAGCTCGATGGGGCTTATTATAACATATTTGGGGGCTCGGGGCACGGTGGGGTTCTAGCCCAGTGGGGCTTTTGCCACACATCTTTTGGGGATTGGGGGCATGGGGGGTTCCAAAGCCCTGTGGGGCTTATTCCACTGCTTGGAGGATTGGGGCTTGTGGCACATTATGCAACCCCCAGTGAACGCAAAGTACACTTACACCAGCTATTAGCTGGTGTAAATGTACTTTGATGGATGTCCTCCAGGGATTTGTTTTAGAATTGCGAATTTGGGGATCTGGCAGCCGCCCTTCCTGAATTGGGTGTAACACCTGCTGTAAACCCCCTTGCACCATGTCGCAGTGGGTTTATGGCATAACTGGTGGCGTATGTCCACTTTGGCACAAGCAGTCTTCAACATGTTGCAGGCTGTTTTTCAGAATTGCAAATGTCACAACTCCTAGCATAAAGTGCCACTTGCACCATTTTTTTGGGCGCAAGTCACTTTCCGCCAGGCATAACCCTTTCTAGAATCGGGCCCTAATGATAAAATACGGGATTAAACTTGGAAGTCTTTTTCACAGTCCCAATGAGAGTGTCCCTCTTTCAAAACAGTTAGGTTTCCTGAAGGAGAAACTACTTATGTCTAAATTTTATTTATTTCATTTATTTATTTGTTTTACCAGGAAAAGCTCCATTGAGCACAACTCATTTACAAGGAGGTCCTGGGTAGGACAGCAAACAACAGTAGTACATACGATTTAAAATACAGTGTTGAAGAACAGTAGTCATCAGAATAGTGCATAAAAATACTATATATAATAAAGAGAAAGCAAGACTTAAGGCAAAAAAACAGTGATATCACATAGCGGGAGGAGGTACTGTACATTCTTGAACATAGTGGCATCTAAATAATACAGGCTTAAAAAGAAGCAGGGTAATTCAAGAATAACAGGTCAGAGCTTGGCAAGCAGCCCAATGAGGTAAGTAACTATAGCAGGTGCATCACATTGCACTCCCATCAAATAGTTGTTTAAAAGGAGTCACATTTATCGATGCAATGCTGTTTGAGGAGAGAGTGGAAATGAGAGGGGAACACCAGAGTTGGAAGCTTGGCTAGTTTTTGTAAGGCATTCCATGCTGTATGGTCTGTCCAGCTTAAGGCCATTTTCACACCTTGTGAAGTGCCTCGAGCCTTTGAGAATAATTGAATTATGCTTTCTGAGTGCATAAGGGTCTTGGGCCCTATTAAGGAGTGAGGAGATATAACTGTGAATGGATCTACGTAAGGCTTTATAAGTCCAGAGGTGCATATGTCTTAGTCTCCTGGTACCTAATGATGGTTAGCCTACTTCCTTATATAGCAGGCAGTAATGTGTGAGGGCCAGGAGCTCACTAATGAACTGGAGAGCTCGGTGGCAGAGTACATTCAGGCTACCCAGATAAGAGAATGTGTCTTTGCTATAAATGATGTCACCATAGTCCAACAACGGAAGGTATGTGGTCTGGATCAGTATTCTCTTGTCATCCTGTAGGATTTGTTGTGGAAGAAGAAATTGAGTTTCTGCCATAGCTTCTTAAAGAGGGCATCTATATGGGCATGAAAAGTGAGTTTATTGTCTAGCCACATACCTAGGTACTAGAATGTATGAACGGTTTCAATTGCTTCGTGAGTGAGTGTGCGGATACCAGGTAATGAGAAGATGGTTTTGGTGTTCATTGATATATTTGTTTTTTTTTGCATTAAGGAGTAGCTTGGATGATCAAAGATTGATCTGCAGTAAATTAAACTCGACCTGCAAGGATTGCATGGCTGCACCTGGATCTGGGTTGGTGATATAAAGTACCATATTGTCCACGTAGAAGTGGAAATTGGCTTTAGTTAGGTTTTGGCTTAAATCATTACTGTAGATTGTGAATAACAGGGGAGCCAGTATAGAGCCTTGTGGTACTCCTTTACATATTAGCACACACATGGAAGTGAGTTCATTCATTCATTCAAGTTTTATTTAATATATAACGCAATTCTCATTTTGATTCAAAGCTTAGTACATAAAATTTCTAAAAACTTTAAAACTAGTAAATACAAACAAATACATACAAATAAATAAATCACTTACTTGTCAGTTTAACTATCATTTTAAACTATTATTACTGAACCAATACCTAATTCAGAGGGAAAGCCTGCTTAAATAAGAAGGTTTTGAGCTCCCATTTAAATGTATCAAGCAAGGGGTATCTCGAATATAACAAGGGAGAGAGTTCTATAGGGTTGGGGCCACAAAGGACAAAGCACAGACACCCGATGATTTGAGGAAAACACTAGGAATCTCTAACAGTTCCTCGTCTGTGGAGCGAAGGGGGCAGGAGGTGTGATAGGGACATAGGAGGTCATGCAGGTAGCCGGGCCCCTGACCATACAGGGCCTTAAAGGTCAGCGAGTCTACCTTGAAGGAGATCCACCACCTAACCAGCAGCCAGTGCAGAGAGCACAGCACAGGCATGATATGACATGACCTAGATTAACCTGTCAGCAGCCTGGCTGCTGCATTCTGCACTAGCTGCAGGCAGTGAAGATCTACCCCCACTCGCCCTAGGTATATGGTATTGCAGTAATCAAGGCAAGAGGTCACAAAGGCATGGACTAGTGCTGACAGATCACCAGGGGGTACCAGGTGTTTGACTCTGGCGATGTTTCTCAGATGGTAAAATGTGGTCTGGACCATGGCCAACACCTGTAATTTAAGTATCAGTCCACAGTCCAAAACAACACGAAGGTTCTTTACCCAGTCCGAGATAAGCAACTGGGAGTCCCCAAACCTCAACCCTGAGACTCGACCAGATTGCACCCTCTCCCCCTTGCGATCAGTTTCCAGCACCAGTACTTAAGTTTTGTCTGGATTCAATCTCAACCAGTTAGTTCTCATCCAGTCTTGAATCTCATCAAGGCAACAATTAAATACTGAAACCGTCTTGTGCTGCTTGGGTGAAAAAGACATGTATAGCTGAGCATCATCTGTGTAACAGTAAAAACTCATCCCATACCATCTTATAATGTCCCCTAGTGGTAGCATGTACACTGCAAACAACATGGGGGACAAAATGGAGCCCTGTGGGAACCCACATGGCAGGGGCAAGGGTGCCGAGGAAAAGGACTCAGAGACCATTGGCTGCATCCTGACAGTGAGGAAAGATTTAAACCAGTTTAGGACTGTACCAGCCAGTCCACAATGAACCTGCAAGCACTCCATGAGCACACCATGGTCCACGGTGTCAAATGCCACTAAGAGAGTGAGAAGAATAAGGATGGAACACCTTCCCCGATCCCTCGCTGCCAGGAGATCATTAAGCACCTGAACTAGGGCAGTCTCGGTACAATGCCTTTTTCTGAAACCCAGCTGGAGAGGATCATAGATGTCATGGGTTGTCAAATAGGTCTCCCATTGAATGGCCACCACCTTCTCAATGACCTTACCCACAAAGGGAAGGTTAGAGACAGGTCTGTATTTCGCCAGGCAGTCTGGGTCCAGTGAAGGTTTTTTCTGGAGCGGTCTTACAAATGCCTCCTTCAGGGGCCCAGGAAAGACCCCTATTACTAGGGAACATCGGACTATCCTGGTAAGGACCAGGCCGATAACATCAACACACCCCGCTAGGAGGCGTGTTGGTCCCAGATCCAAATTACAGAAGGTTGGCCATAATTCCTGAATGACCCTCACCACATCTACAGTCACCCACTGTTCAAAGTTGGACCAGACATACTGAATGCCTGCGACCTCAGGACCATCACTGCAAGCCCCATTAGAGGATGCTGACTGGATTTCCAGTCTGATGGAGGCAATCTTATCAGCAAAAAAACCATAGCAAACTCATCACACCTTGCTTGAGAAAAAGCTCCCCCGGACTGAAGACAGGCTGGATTACACAGTCTATCAACCGTGCAGTAGAGCTGAGCTGGTCTGTTAATTGCTGCAGCAATCTCCTTGGACAGGAACTCTGTCTTCTTACAGGAAATTGTTGATTGATAGTCCCTATAATGGACCATCAATATAAGCTTGTCCTTCTCCCTACCGGTTCTCTGCCAGCGTCACTCCAACCTTTGACCTCTCATCCTCATCTCCCTGAGAGTCCCATCAAACCAGGGGGATCCCTGGTGTGAGATGAGGGGCTGAACACTGGCAGGTGCGACGGAGTCGAGGGCCTCAGCAATAACCCTATTATAGGTCAAAACCAGTTCCCTGGGCTCCTCGCATGCACTTATCAAACCTGATAGGTCCAGCACTGCCATCAGATCCTATGGGGGTCAAACCCCTTAAAGGGCAGTACTGGACCATCTCCGTAGGGGTAGGTCTATTGGGGGGGGGAGCTCAAACAAGAACCTCACAGTATGGTGGTCTGGCCAAACGATTGCCTCCACCATAAGGTCAAAGACCTCCATTCCCAGTAGGAAGACGAGGTTCAATGAGTGGCCATGTATATGGGTTGCAGAGGTAACAACCTGTGTCAGACCCAGTGAATCCATTAGTTGGAGGAAGCCTGGACCAAACTGTGGGAGTTCATCATTGACCAAGACATTGAAGTCACGCAGAATAATCCATCTGGGTGACTCCAACACCAGTTCGATGATGAAGTCTGTGACTTCCTGTAAGAATTCCTTCCCGTCCCCTGGAGGATGGTAGAAGTGAAGGATCTTGCAATTTTCACCTGCAAACCCTTGCACAACCACACATTCAAAGGACCTCATTGTTCCCACCAGGAGGGATGTGAGGTTCAGGTTTGACTTGAAAAAAATGACCACACCCCCCAACCCTATGATCCCCTCTCGGGCAGTGTTCCACTGAGCACCCAGCCAGAAAAGCCAATTCCAATACAGGACTGGCATTTTCGTCCAGCCAGGTCTCAGAGATGCAAGCCAGATCAGATGCTGCAACAAGATTGGCAATAATTGCCGTCTTGTTCTTAATAGATCTGGCTTTGCACAACAATGCCTGAGAGGGATAGGCAGATGATGCTAGTTCAGTCACCTGCCCACTAACTGTGGAGCCCTTTGGTATGGGCACCAGGCAAGGAGGACTCCTTTCCTGGGCCCATTTTGCCCCAGGGCACCTCCTGGTTCCCACCACTACAACCCACCCCTCCTTGGCTGTATTTTCCCCACCTGACTCTGCAAATTTATTATGTGCTATCCCCAGTGCCGCATAACACCTGGAGTTCTTCTACCTTCAGTTGCTGATGCCTATCTGTATGGTAGCAACTAAACCATTTGACTACATTTGGGCTAAATCCAGTGCTGGTGAGTTTATTCAACAGGATACTATGGTCTACAGTGTCAAATGCCTTGCACTGGTCAAGGAAGAGTGCTCTCACGGTCTGTGTACGGTCTAGGGCTAGTAGCCAGTCATTGGTGACTTTGATCAATGCGGATGTGGTACTGTGCTTAGGGCAGAAGCCTGACTGCACAGGGTTAATAAGCAAGTGTGTCTCAAGATAGTGTTTTACTTGACCACGGATTATTTTTTCCAGCATTTTGGCTACGATAGGTAAATTAGAGATAGGCCAGTAGTTGTGTGGTGATTTTTTATCCCAGGATTTGAAAAAAGGTAGAATGTGTGCCACCTTCCAAAGGGAGGGAATCTCACAGCTAGCCATCAATAGAGGTGGGTAAGCCAGAGCCAGGCTTGAACTTGGCTGGAGCTTAGTGACTGACTTGGCTTGACATCTGTAAGCAACTGAAAGCCAAGGTCAAGCCAAGCCAGGTATGGTTAAAGTAAGCATTTTTGTCAGCCTGAGCAGTTAGTGTAGTGTCAGAACATGCGACTCCTATGTAAAGAAGAGTCCACAGTAGCCAGGGCTCAGCTCATGTTTTGGCTTGTAGAGTCAAACCAGACCCCTGGCTTGGCCCTGACTTGGCTCTAAGTGAACAATTCCTGGCTTGCCCACCTATAGCCATTGAGAGATTAAAGAGATGCGTAATTCGTGCTGTGAGAATTGGATGGCCTATTTTCAGGAAGAGTGGTTCTTTCTTTCTTTCTTTATTTTATTTATTTTTGAAATCGGAATTACAACCCTTTGAGTCATAGACTCGTTTCCAAAGGCTCCACGTCAGAATAAAACATAAACATTCATACAGTACATACATAGAATAAATGTGGGTGAGCAATCATGCAGAGTATAAATACAATGAGCATGGGTTAATGCCTATACATTTGGTAGCTAAAACAGGGCAAAGCTATCAACATATTTACCTAATGAGCAGTTATGACCTACGTAACCCCCTTGCAAATGGGGGTTCCTAATGTGCCTTATGCCTGGTTGGTAATCGGCATAAAGCCGCTGAAAGGAGGGTCCGTGGAATGCTTTTTAATGCCTCTGTATACTGTCCCTTTAAGGGCTGCCTTTTGCAGTCAGAATGGGTTAAAATGGGAAGGGGTTGAGTGTTGGCATGCTCGACTCCCGCCCGGGCTGCCAAGTGAGCGCTCCATTCTGCCATCGCTAATAGTGCAGGGGGAGCCCTAATAAAGGATGTAGGTGGTTGCTTAAAATAAGCTGTGAAAATAATGATAATGTAGATGTTCTAACCTGCCTTGCTTTGCAGCACAGAGAGTTTCGATTGCTTCCTCCATTTTGGTCCCGAACTGTGAAATTGGACCAATCAGTACTTTGGAATCCCACAGAGTTGACTGACCAATAGAGGAGCTGTTTAGAGGGAACAAGGCATTATGGACTATGGCGCTCATTCTGCACCAATGGGAGCAGTGAGAAGTGACTGGCAGGTTTGGCCAGCCAATGACAACGGGTCGCGCCCGAACTAAGAGGAGTGCTGGGTGCTGCCAGCTTCAGATTCATAGTGGCCAGTGAAGAGAGAGGAGCTGTGTGCTTCTGCACTGGGAGTGTTCGCGCCGGAAGCGCGTGAGGGCCTAGCGGCCATTTGCCTGAGGAAAGGAGTCAGAAAACCCGCCAGCTGGTGGTCAGAGGAGGCTGTGCTGTGTGCAGCTACCCACCAGGCTTGACCTGTTTGGAGGACTGGAGAAGACTGCTGAAGTGCGCTCAGTCCGCGGGAAAAGTGAAGAGAAATCTGCCATTACAGTGCTTGATGACAGAGAAGCCTGGAGAGCCCAGCTGCTGCTGCCTGGTGTGGTACCCCTCTGCTATTGCTGTTTACCATATAAATGTGTGAGTAGCTCAAGCTAAATCCTGCTGCCATTAAAGGGCTCTGCTATTGCTGTTTACCATATAAATGTGTGAGTAGCTCAAGCTAAATCCTGCTGCCATTAAAGGACTCTGTTGTTATGTTTACCGTATGAATGTGAAAGAAGACTGGTGAAAGTCAGGCTCCATCCTGGTAGGGTGAAGGAATCGTCATTTGCTGGGGTTGTGAGTACTAATTCAGGGTTGCTCCCTGTAGTGTGTCTACTTAACTGAACTATCCTCTTACTTTGACCTGCTCAGGGCTGTTACGATTGTGTGTGCTAAGGGCCCCAACCAGCTGCCACGTGTGGACTAGCTGCTAGGGGTACCCCTGGACTATAAGCTGTAGGGTTAGCCTGTGCACAGAGCCTCAGGTAGATGATTATAGTGATAAGTTAATCAACTTGATCCCCCTGTCCTTGTTGTTCTCCCCTTGAATAAATCAGATTGTTTTGCAGAGTTACATCCTGGCTATTGTGTACATTAATGGTGAACTGCTGTTTGGTGATTGCAACATAACTGTGCCTTACTTTAGAGGGGTCCCGAAGGAGCTGGATTATATTTTCCATGGGGTAAGTGTACTGGTGAACAGAATTGTTGGTACCCAGTGTGAGTCACTAGTGGGACGAAAGGGGGGTTGCAGTAGCTCAGAGGGCTGTAACCGTGGTAGTCTTAACTGTGCTATCCCCGACCTCTGGGTGGAGGCACCCGTCAACGGATCTGGGCCCCTCAACCTGCCTCTGTGGGGCAGACAGGGGTAGTAGCCCTAAGGGTAGCGCCCCCCCTGGGGGTTACACCTATACAATTGGTAGCTAAAGCAGTGCATGAAATGAGTTGGTAGTAAGCCACCTCAGGGAGGCCTTGTCTTATACATAAGATAATGCATTCATAGTCCAGTGTAACTGTATGGTAACCAAGGGAGGTGAGTAGACTGTAGGCTAGAAATAGTGAGGACTCTCCACTGCCTGGCCAAGGGTGGGTGAGTGGCCTAGCGGCATGGTGCAGGATCCACAGGTTGCCAGTCACACTGGCATTGACATGAGGAGAAGATATGGTTCCTTAAGGCAGCTTTAAAAGGACCTAGATTTCTGATTGATGTGACAGCTGGTGGGAGGGCATTGTACCAGGATGGAGCTCTAAGGGGAAGGATCGCTGGGCCAGGGTGGTCTTGACTCTAGGCACCTTCCAGATAGTTTTTGGGGCAGCCCATGTGGACATTGAGATGGTGGCTGCCTGAAGAGAAGCCAAGACACCTATTGGGGTTAAACCCAGGTGGATTTTTTTGGTGAAGAGACAGGTCTGGTACAATAGTCTTTCCTCAAGGGAGAGGATATTGGTGAGCACGTATAGGGTGCAGGTATGTATATTTCTGTCGGCACCAGAGAGGAGCTGGCAGGTCTTATTGAGGACTACTTGTATTTGATGAAGCGCCATAGGGTCAGCGGCAGCGTAGATTGTGAGGCCATAGTCCACCAGTGATAAGACTGAGGAAGTAATGGCTAGGCGAAGTGCTTCAGGTGGCAGGCCGTCTTTATGTCTGTAAAGGAGACCAATGCAGGTGCTGGTGGTGGAGGTGAGGATTTTTTTATGTTCGTGGAATGAGAGGGAAGAGTAAAATGTAATACCTAGATACTTATACTTTTGGACCTGTTCCAGTGGGATGAGAGAGGCGGAGAGTATTTCCAGGGGGAAATCCTTTGATCTGTTTTGGCAGGGGGCATAGAGCATCGTCTTAGTTTTTTTAGTGTTGACCACCAATCTGTGTTCAGCAAACCAGTGTTCAATCTGAGAGAAGGAGTTTTGTAAGGTATGCTGGAGAGAGAGAGGATCAGGATGTGTGGCATAAAGAACAGCGTCGTTCGCATATAGGAGAAGGTGGATTTAGGCAGGGCGTTGAGTTTACCCATTGCACACCTGTTCCATCTTTCGACCATGCTTTTACCTTTTTGGATTTTTCTATCCCAGTTCTTTAAATCCTGCTTCTCTCCCCTGTAGTCTATTCCTAAAATTCTTACTGACTCCTCTGTTAAAGTAATACCTACTATATTTGTAAGTCTTGCCTCTGGTATCCCCAGTTGTTTCCCTTTACTGTTGTCCATATTAAATTTAACCCCTGAAGGCTCTCCATATAAATTACAAAAATCCATTGCTCTTTCTGCAGATAGTGCATCTTTAACTATGAGACACAGATCATCTGCATACGCAAGAGCAGTTACTGGCACTCTCTGCCCTGGAATTGATAGTGGAGTGAAGAATCATCTATCATTAAGTAATCTTAATAAAGGATCAATACTAAAAACATAAAGAAGAGGACTCAGCGGACACCCTTGCCTGACTCCTCTTTCCACTGACACCATTGAACCCATATATCCATTTACTAAAGACTTTACTACTGCCGTTTTATATGTGGCCTATAACCAGTACATAAATCTTTCAGGTATCCCATAATGTCTTAGTGTATACCACAGGAAATTATGACTTACTGAGTCAAAGGCTTTCCTTTGATCCAGTGTCAAAATGTAGCCTTTTAGTCCCAGTAAGTTTCCTGACTCTATTATTTCCCTAATTAATAGTAGCTGATCAGTGATTGACCTTCCTGGAATTGCACAGGACTGAGCTATTGTGATCACATGGGAGGCTACTGTTAGTAGTCTATTGTTTAATATTTTCATAACATTTTTTGAAGTCTACATTTAATAAACATATGGGTCTCCAGTTATTTAAACTTTTCTTTTCCCTTTTTTGTGTAGGAAGGTCACTACCCCTGTAGTCATGTCTAGTGGAAAATTTCCCATGTTTAACATATAGTTGAATATCGTAGCCATCTCTGTTAATAGTATCTGACTTATTAACTGATATATCTCCACTGGAATGCCATCTATCCCTGGTGTTTTCCCTTTTTTCAATGTCAATATTACCTTTGATACCTCTTCCGGGGTTATATATTTTATCATAGATCTTTGAATATCCATAGAACATTCAGGAATATTAATTAAACTACATAATTCGCAAAAAGCTTCCATATTTTCTGGACATTCCTTATACTGTATTTTCACATATTCCGTAACAGTATTTAAGATTTCTTTTTGCCCTGTTTGTACAGTTTTATTAGTATCCCATACTTCCTCCATCTGTTTTTGCTTTACTCTTTCTGCACAGATTAGAAAAGGACAAATTGGGTGAGATATTCAGACTGCGCCAGGCTGTGGTGCAAGCCTGGGCACAGTGCAACTGGGATGTGCCAGGGTGCTGACAGGGTGATATTCAATGGTGCTGCACCATGGCCACCCGCAATGTGCATGGTGCAGTGGCACTGCACCAGTGCAAGTGGCTAGAGAGGGGCAGGGGGATGCGTTAGTGCAAGTGCCGTTGCGCTAGGCGCATCACCCGCGATATTCAAAAGTGCACATGCATATGGGGCCATAATGCATGCAAGGCGCAAATGGGGCCATTTGCATGTCATTATGGCCCCATTTGCATGCAGGTGTGCCCATCCCCGGTGACTTACACCTCGCGCCCTGCCAGGCTGCAGCTGTCGGGAACCGATGCCCCCTGCTCAGGTGGCAAAGTGTCCCACTGCTCATTCGCGGGCATAAGTATGAAAATAAAATCCTCCAATATCCCTGGTGGTCCAGTGGACCGCTGCAGCCCGATCATGGGCAGAAGTATAATGAAAACCTCCTATATCCCTGGTGGTCCAGTGGACCACTTGCAGCCTACATCTGCTCCAGCACATCCCGGGCTGAATAATGGGATGTCTGAGGGTATGTGGAACGCCCCCTACTTGTGCCACATACATTACTGATGCGCTTCGCACATTGGGGTTTGTGCCACACGGATTCCCTTTGAATATTGTGCCAGGGATCAGTGGGTTGCGATGACGCAACTGTGTTGTGCCATGTGCAACCCTTCTGAATATCCCACCCATAGTATATAATTTCTCTTGAGTACCATATTTTTGCTGCATAGTTAATGTTACCATTTGTTTATTGTGGAACTCCTTCATTGCTTGTTGTATTGTCGTAATTTGATCAGTGTAGTTATGTTTAGTTGTTTGTGCTAAGCTCATTAAGTGCAGTAATTGCTTTCTATACTTCTGATATTTGATTTTCTCAGCATCCCTATTCTATTTGCTTAACTGGAGAAGCAAATGATGTAGGTTTATCATCAGACTTTCCCACCAAAGAAGCAGATTGTCATATATTTCAAAAAGAGTTTTTTTTACTACAAACCAAATATAGGATCTGTTGCTTAATGTCGACAATTTGAAGTATTGTTGTATTGAATTTCCAGAGCCCTGGGCCTTGATTTTTCCCTGGCAATCCTACCCGTTATATACAGTTCCTTGTGGTCTGTATACTGCACTGATTCTGTTTTTGCTGCATGTATAGACATGTTTTTGTTTAGAAAGAAAAAATCTATCCATGCTGCATGATTCTCTCTTTGGAATGTTGGATCTCCTTTTGTGGTTTTAGTTTTATAAGCGTCCACTAAAGCTGCTAATTGAATTATTGAATTTAGAAGAGACATATCATTGAATATCTTTGTTGTGGAGGTTTCACTACCCCTATCCTTTTTTGTTAGTCCACAATTGAAATCACCACCCCAAATTGTATTTTGTGCAGAGAATAAATATGGCCGTATTTGGCTAAATATTTCTACCCTGTCTGCCTTTGTTTCAGGAGCATAAATGTTAATTAGCCTATAATGCTTTACATTATATTTGATATCTAATACCAACACTCTTCCTGGTATTAAATCAAGAATTTTCAGGACTTATATTGATATTGTAAAAAGAATCCCCACCCCAGTACACCTTCCTAATCCTATGGACCAATATGATATTCCTGCATACCATTCTTTTGCAGCATGTGAAGTTTCCTGATTTGTATGTAACCTGGTATCTTGTACAAATATGATGTCCATTTTATTTGAGTGAAAGTGAGAAAAGACTGCCCCTCTCTTGATCTTATTCTTTATACTGCTGACATTAATGGTAAGGAGTTTCAGTTGCTGCTACATTTGTTATTCCTAGCTATCATGGTGGTTTGTTCTTTTTCTTGTATTTTCCTAACATTTCAGGCTTCTTCTTTGCTGCACTTTTCTTCTGACCTTTCCCCACTCTTTGTGTCTCATCCCCTGTTTCACTAAAATCTGAGTCTGAAACCACATCTACGTGACTTTAATCCCCTGAGGAACTTTCAGACTCATTTCCCTGTGCTTCTTCTTTGTCTAGAAGTGGCTGATATCTATTTGTGGTTTTTGTTTCTGAGATCTTTGGAATCTTGGATGCAGGTTGTTTCCAATTTTGTCTCCTTCTGACCCTTTTTTTTAATTCAGGAACAAGAACTGGGGGGGGGGGTAAAGGCATTTCTATTTTCCCGGAATTCTGCTTACTTTCCTTTGTTTGTGCATTCTTCCCATCTTGATGTGAGGTTTCCCTATTCACTTGCTCTGGAGGAATAGTTTATGACTCTTCTACCATCTCTTCCTCACTTTGTCCAGCGGGGGTGGGGCTTCTTCAGGTTCTTGAATTACAAAGTCCCTAGGTCCAAAAGTACCCTCCTGAATGTGCTTTGCATTTTCACGCTGAGCCATGGTTACCATCAGCCGCTGCTCTTCTAAATCTCCTGATCCTGTTTTAGTGTATGCTGCCTGTGTGCAGTTTATATAAGAATGTCCTACTTCCCCACACTAATTACACCTCACTTCACTAGAACATTGGTTGCTAGTGTGGCCTAACACCCCACACAATGTACATCTGACTTTGTCACAAGCATTGCTGATGTGTCCGGGGGAATCACATTTATAGCATGTTTTAGGTTGCCGCTGATAGAACAGTGCGCCCCATCCCCACCCAAAAAGAAAGAATTAGATAGATGTTGCAGTTCCCCATTCAGCGTTTTTAATGTTACTCTCACTCTCCACCCCACTGTCCATATATTCTCAGTGTCAAATATTGTTTCCGGGTGTCATATTACATTGCACCTTTGCCTTAACCAGTACACTAAGTCAATGATACTGACACCTTCATTTCGAAACAGAATCATTACTGTTTTCTGAGCTGGTTTCTTCAGTGGGATTACTTCAAAGGGGGCCCATTTTGGAGTATTTTTGACCTTTTTATATCTTACCCAAAACTGTTCCAAACCACTCTGCAGTTTAAAACTTACATCAAAGGAAGTTTCCCCTGACACATGAATCAAAGCATATAGTTCAGCCGCATTAAATTTTAAATTTTCCTTAAGCAATACGCACCCCCACATAAACCCTGTCTGGGAAACATTCCAACCCTCCTTTGTTCACAAGTCTGACTGCGTTGTCTCTTTGCTGGAAAAATCCTCTGCTGGAAAAAGGAAGCATAAGTTTATGGCTGTTGCCCACCCCCTGGCCGGCCTACATTTGCATCTGTTTGTCCCTCACAATCGCTTGTTCTTCTTGTTCTGATGCTCATTCATAGAATCTTCGGGCCGAGTTACAACTTTATTTCCTTTCTTTTTCCCCAGGGTGTTTATTTGTGCAAAGTATAGAGTTGGGTTTTGAGTTAATTCTAGGTCCTGTATAAGACCTAGGTCTAAATCCATATATGTTACCGTATTTCCTGTAACCTTTTGTTCTTTATCACCTTGTTTATCATGCTTTTTTGTCTGAACGTTTTGTAGGCTTACCCCAGGTATTTTTATTGGAACAAACTCCGAAGTCCATGTGTTTGAAGTGGGTGAACACACCCAACCCACTGCTTTCATTGAATTTTCTACTGACCAAGGTTCATGAGTCTCTACTTCAAAATCTGCCCATGATTTTTTTGAGCTGGCTGCCTTTTTTGTAACTGTCTCTTATGGCGGTTTTGCTGAGAAAGAAAACACTGTTATATTGTCTTGATTATTTGCTGTAGTTTGAAATAGCACAGTATCTTTAGCCGCATTATTATCTGTCGTTACTGTGGACTGTGTATTTTGGAGTATCTCTTGATCACTCTCACCGGCTGCTGGCTGGTTGTCATGGCAGCATGTATTTACTACTGTAGCCTTCACCGCATCAAGCACATCACTTATTTCCTGCTTTTTCCATAAGTATGCCTCTTCTGTCTCATTCGACATTGCCATAAGTACCTGTACTGTTTGGTGCCAATCCTCCAAAGCCAAATTTATCTCCACTCCCTTGGCCTGGTTCATGTCCTGATCAAAGCGCACCACTGCATCATAATAGGTCTCCGCTTCACCTTGCTGCATTTGTGGGAGAGTCACTTTCTCCCCAACCATTCCCATGTCCTCCTCCATCAGAGCTCAGGTAGGGAATGACAGCCATCCTCCATGTGTCCTCCTACAGTCCAGTAGGGGAATTTTCCCGGTGCCCTGGCCAAATCTCCCCCCATTCACTAAAAATACCACCAACAGCTTAATCTGGTTCAAGGTCAGTTGGCATTCATTTGTATCCCCCTCCCCCGGGGCATGCTTGAAAATAGGCAGAATTTGTCTAGTGCACTTACCTGGTCAACAAAAACTAAACTAAACTAAACTAAACTAGTATCTAGAGCAGTGATACTCAGACTGTGGCTCCTGAGCCGCATGCGGCTCTTCAATGTTTCAGCTGTGGCTCTTTAACTCCTACTTAAGTACTTATTACCTGTGGCTCTTCAATGAAGAAATCCATGGTTACTTGTTACTAGATCAAGCTGAACCACTTGACTGAGCAATAACCATGTGCAACTGGAGCTGGAGTGGCACATCATCTATAAGTCAGAGTTGCATAGCAAGTGTCTTCGCATACACAGGGCACAGATCTTTTTACTTAATAATCTATGAGACATGCAGTAGAGTGAAAACAATTTATTTTTGATTCTTGCTTACACTGTTTTCTGAAATGCTGCTGTGTACTCTCTTAGTCAAGGTACTGCAACACATGCAGTGGTCAGTTGGTTGCATTAAGAATTACAATAAGCATTCAGTTGCAGTTCAGATAATGTACTGACACAACATGGGACTATGGCAGTTTGTGATCCCTTGAACTAAACAAAATTTGAAGATATTTACAATGTATAAGTTGCTATACATTAATATACCATCCTTGCTAGCACATAATGTACATCTTAACTTATGAACTGTCATATTGTGAAATTGTTTTTAGTAAATTAAATAAACATTTATTAAATTATTATTAATGTTTATTATACTTTTATTTTATTTTGAAGTGCATTTGTCAAAACTTAGTATGACATGTATGTTGTGGCTCCTTGGCTGTCGCTGACTGCTCATGTGGCTCCAAAGCCAGTCTGGACTGAGTATCACTGATCTAGGGTAAGGAGTAGATGCTCCACTTCCTTAAAGATGACCTGATTGAAGTGGAACAGGTATGGGACAGTTTGAGGGTAGTCTGATGGGCTAGGGGTAGGGTTGGGAGCTGAATAGGAAGAGCTGGCAGAGGCAGAAGTATCAAATGCATTCTTGGCTGAGGCAAAATGTAAATTCATTTCTTCAAGGATAGGTTGCTTGTCTGTGATCGTCTGAAAGCCTTTTAGTATCTGTTTAGGCAGGGTTGGTGGAACATGCCCATGCTTTTTGCTTTAAAAGTTCTGCATTTTGTGATGGAAATAAAACACTATGTTTGTCCATTTAAAGATAACTTACTTTAATGATTATCCTCGATCGCTGTCCCTGTAAACATAAATTATTTCCCTGATGTTTAGTGGCACCGTCCACCCTCTGATCACTGTCCCTTCACTTTTTTCTCTTTCCTTGGTGTCTAGTGGTACCCCCCACCCTCCGATAACTGTCCTGACCTGAAATAAAGAAGTCAGTCCCTTGATGTTTTTTTCCCCTGTAAAAAAGAAAACAGTCCCTCTGTGATCTAACCCCCCACTTCCCACTCAGCAACTACCACCCTACACCCCCCAGTACACCCCCACACACCCTCACTCACCTGGACAGGTGACAGGGTGAAGATTCACTCTCTGATCGAAGACACGTCTTGCTTCTGGAACTGGCAACTGCAATATGAGAAACTAAGATAAATGCAGTTCAGTGTATTTCTGTTGAGTATTCAACTTTGATGCATACTTTGGCCATTTTTGCATATTTTGTAACCAAATTTTCAGCATGGCCTTTTGGGGACCCCACCTCTTGGCCAATGTCACTGGAATTTCATAAATCCATCCTGAAAGGCTATTTTGTGGTTGGTTGGTGAAATCACCTTTTGGGCATGATTTTAAAATTTTCACTGCTTTTGTTCATGAGGTGGGGTCATAATAAGGCTATGTTGAAAATCTGGGGACAAAATATGTAAAAATGGTGCAGTTATGCGAATGCGTTTAAATTTAACTATGCTCGCTCGTAACTTTGGTAATTTTACATATTTTCATCCCAGATTTTCAACTTAGCCATTTGTTTATATCACCTCATGAATATGACAGCTCTCAGTTTTCAAATACTGGCAAAAATTTGTTTTCTCACCTGTGATGTGGAATGATGTTGCGGTGGCGCGGAATGACATTTTGGTGGTGATTTTAAAATTCTCAGCCAAGCGTTCATAAGGTGGGGTAATAACAAGGCTATGCTGACAATTTGGTTGCTGTTTTGGCTGAAATGCTTCCACGGCAACATACATGTATGAATCTATGGAGGGATGGGAGCGCAGGGCATGTAGGGCACTGCACTCCCATAGCCAAATGAGGATACAATTATACTATCTCAAAAAATAAGGAAATTCTTTGCAAAAAACTTTGTTAATGCACTAGTTAGGGTTGGTTGCAGTGACAAAAGTAGGGAAATGTGGTGTTAGGTTTACAACCCTAACACCCCACACTCACCCTGCAGGCAGCAACAGGGGTGGGGTGTGCCTTTGGGTTCTCAACCCTAACTCTCACCCCATTCTCATATTCTGTACCCGTCTCAGCTTATTTACTCATGGAATGGGGTGAGTGTTAGGGTTGAGAACCTCAAGGCACATCCCACCCCTGTTGCTACCTGCAGGGTGGTGGTGGGATGTTAGGGTTGGAAACCCTAATGCCACATTTCCCTACTTTTGCCACTGTAACCAACCCTAGCTAGTGCCTTAACAACCCAAATTACTTTGCAACTGTTTGATCAATTCACATGCAATTTTGCATGTGCCACTGGGGACCAAAGATCTCTTGATGTGGCAAATTTGGTTCCAGTCGGATGTACGGGTGCGGAGATACGAAGTGTCACAAATTGTGAAAATTACGATTTTTATGTAAATTCTTTGTCACACCATTTCTCAGAAATGGCTTGGGCGTTTGGTCTGAAATGTTTAGGGTATATCAGCCTTGGGTCACAGATGTGTTCTTTGAATGTTTGGTGAAAAAATATTAATCTGTTCAAAAGTTATTAAATATCAAAGTTTCCCATTATTTCCTATAGGAGAAGTTTGATGTCCCATGTGAAAGAGGATTTCTTGATCGCAAACGTGTCATTCCTCTTTCGCAAATGCAGAATGTCCTTTCAAGCTTCCACTATCTTGTTTTCATTTAGCAAGGCAAACAAACTTAAATATTTCAAAAAATAATGCCACTTGGTATATACCTACAGCTATGTTTATCTATTGGGGCTCAAGGAATCGGATTCTGGTGTCAGTTTTTTAAAACAATACCCAGAAATTTATTTATTTTATCCAAGGCATTGTTTTGCCGCAAATTGCGGCCCTGTCTTTTGTGAAAGAACCTTTTTTTTTCGCAAATTGTGAAACACAGTTCGGTAGTAACACAAAACCTCTGTGTTGTGCCACAATCTGCAAATGCAGTGCCACCTACAGAAGATGCAGCTTGTGGTAAAGTAGTAGACTGCTGGTCCCACGTCCCTGCTTCAGTGCCCCCGAGCCCCACTTCACCATCCCTATATGTAACCACTCCCCGCATCCCCGATGTAACTTCGTTTTTATTTATGTATACATCATAAAATAATAATGTAATAAATATATATATAATATAATAATATTCTACATTTCCTGGTGGTCTTGTGGCCCTCGCTCCCTGATCCCCGATCTTACTATTTTCTTAATCATTAACATTTTCTGGTGGTCTAGAGGCCCTTCCTCCCCGATCCCTGATGCTGATTTTGCTTTTTTGTTGGTGGCTAGTGGCATCCCCCTCCCTCCCATGTTTTTTTGCTGCTGAAAATAAGAAAACCATCCCCCGATGTCTTTTTCTTTTACCTGTAAAAAAAAAAAGTCCATCACCGATCACATCCGCATCCCCCACCCAACCTCCCACCTTGCACCCACCTCTCCACACCCTGGTGAAGACCCCATTCATCGGGACTAGGTGGACCGGGGGATCAGGAGAGCCAGCAAGGGTAGGCCTAGCATTGGGCATGTTGCGGTGGGGCACTGGAGGTGCCGTCACCTATCCAGGGTGCGGGGTTTTGCTCCTTAGGTTCCCCCTGGACATGGTGTGCAATGGCTCCAGTGTCTTTCCATGCCTGTGCCGCAGGAGCCTGCTGATGTCCTTACCTCTCCTATGTCTTGTGCACTTGCGTTGCTACTGGTCTCCACCAGAAGCCACCGCAGCACCTGGAAATCCCTGAATTCCTCCCCGGGAGAGGAGAGAAGTCCATCGGATGCTCAATCCACTCCCTCCCCTGCTGACTTGAGTCCACTCCTGAATCCGGGTTGCCGGCATGGTGTGAGGTGTGGCGCCAAGTGCCTCAACCCTCAGCACCACTGGGCTGGCTATTGTTTGTGATTTTGACCCCAAATTTTCAATATGGCCTTTTGGGGACATCATCTCATGAAAAATAGGACTGTCATTACCAAACTCCTGCCAGAAAGGTGATTTCACTGTCACTTGACTAAATCACCCTTCCAGCAGGATTTGTGTAACAACAGTCATATTGTTCATGAGGTAGGGCCATAAGAAGGCTATGTTGAAAATTTGAGGTCACAAGTATTAAAAATGGCACACTCGTAACTTTGGGAATTTTAAATATTTTGACCCCAAATTTTCAGCATAGCCTTCTTATTACCCCATCTCATGTATGTCATAGCTGTCATTTTTGAAATCCTGGCCAAAATGTGTTTTTGCACCTGTGGCGCGGAATGGCACAACTTATGGCATACTCACAGTCATCTACTGGGTTACTTACAATTGCCTCACTTAATATATGCAGCCTCCTCCCCAAAATGGATGTATTGAATGCATGAATCTTACAACATAACCCAGACATCCTCTCAGTCATAGAAACATGGCTTTCTCCAAAAATAGCAGATGCTTCAATTTCCATCCCAGGCTACACAGTCTTTAGACAGGATCGTCTCTCCAAGTGTGGGGGCGGTTGTGCGATCTACCTCTGAAACAACCTTCAAGGTCTTGTCCTAACTCTGCCCAAAACTGATGACCATATGCAAGCCCTTGCCATAAAAGTGCTTCTAGGTGCACACAATAAAACCCTTACTGTGTTTTCAATCTATATTCCTCCCAGACAGATGGCCTCCTGCTTTGATTCACTCCTGGAGTATTTTGGCTCTCTGAGTCTTAATTTTGAAATTATTCTGTTAGGAGATTTCAATATCGATTGGTTCTCTCCTGACACAAGCCCTTTCAAAGATGCAGTTTCAGTAGTTCACCTCACCAGGCTGGTTGAGTCCCCCACTAGAATCACCAATAAAACTGGGAGAGGTACCTTACTGGACTGGGTGCTCTCTAACCACTCTGATCATATATCAAACACAACCATGCTCCCAGATGCCTTCAGTGACCACTCCCCAGTCTTGTTTCATTGGGTGAACAAATTCTCTAAACCACCCGTTAGAACAATTACCACCAGGGTACTCATCTGTGGGCATCTTGAATCACTAAAAGCTGACCTGCGTAATCAGGACTGGTCAATGGTTTACACAACTAACAATGTTGACATTGCTCTCAACCAATTCATTCTTCAGTTCAATGCTATATGTGATAGGCACACGCTCCCACATAAAAATTGTAAAATCAAAGGCCGCTGTAATCCCTGGTTTTCTCCAGACCTCCTTGAGCTTCTGAATGCCAGGGACCATCTATGGCACAGGTCTAGGTCCCTGTGTAACCAGGCCGACGTCCAGAGGTACAAAGCGTCTAGAAACAACTGCACGAGGGTTATTCGTGCAGCTAAAAATCAATATTATAAGGAAGTACTCTCTCGGACCTGGAATGATGGCAGAAAATTGTGGACTAACCTTAAAGAGGTCACTGGGAGAGACCTCAGATCTGTCCCTACCATGCTTAACATGGATGGTGTACCCTCACTCGACCCCAAACTTATTGCTAACACTTTTAATAATGCCTTCACCGACCTGAGTGGTGTCCTGCTACCTGGCTACTTCTCTCACCTACTCACATGTGACTACTCTGGGATAGAGACTCAGCACCCTTCTCATCCTCCTTTCTACTTCAAAGCCCTCTCAGCCCATGAAGCCAGGAATTACCTACTCAAGGTATTAGGGAAATCAGGATTTAGTGGTGACACCCTGGATCTTAAGTTTGTAGCCCTTACGCTGGATGAAATTACTAAGAACCATACTAAGAACGAAAAGAAGCAAGAGGCTACAAGGCCCATGGAGCTTCATACCTTACATATAGTAATTAAAGGTCAATCCTGATCTTATGTAACTGTCTAGTCTATTTTTAAAGATGTTCTTATTTCTACTAACAATAATATTTAGGGGCAACATATTCCATGGCCTGACCACTCTCTGAGAGAAATAGTAGGCCCTTTTCTTTGTATTACATTTATTTTTAGCAAGCTGTAAAGGATGACCTCTGGTGTTAACCTGAACTTGCTTAAAATCAGGGCCACACTCTGCTGATAAATATGGATCTTGAATAATGCCCCATG
This sequence comes from Neoceratodus forsteri, assembly GCA_016271365.2. NCBI lineage: Eukaryota > Metazoa > Chordata > Ceratodontiformes > Ceratodontidae > Neoceratodus > Neoceratodus forsteri. Next base: position 321,272,144 of record JADMNL010000022.1, read on the forward strand.
TGAATAGGCGATCACCTCTGATTCTCCGATCCTCCAGTGACATCAGGTTAAATTTAGATAGTCTATCCTCATATGAAAGGGCCTTATTACAAACAACAGATTTGGTAACTCTACTCTGTACCTTTTCAATTCTATGTCCTTCCGTTTAAAAGGACTCCATAGTTGCGAAACAAAGTCAAGGTGGGGTCTTACATAAGCTCTGTACAGGGGCAACAAAATGACACGGTTTTTGGATGTAATGTTATGATGAATGACCCACCATATCTTATTTGCCTTACTAATAGTATTAGTAATATGAATATCAAAATTTAAAGAATGATTAACAATAATCCCCAAATCTCTTTCACTTTCTTTGCTGATTATTATTTTATCATAAAGATAATTTTGTTTTTTATTATTGTTTTTTCCAAAGTGCAGAACACTGCATTTGGATGGATTAAAGCGTAAAATCCATTTTATAGACCAGTCCTCTAGTTTACTCAGACCTTCTGGATAACCATTTGGTCTTCTGAGGTCATACATATATCAGTGATTTTACAATCATCTGCGTATTTAGCTGTGTTACTTTGAATAATATTGTATAAATCTGATAACAAATATTTGGAAAATTAATGGAGTCAGATTGGAGCCCTGTAGAACCCCACTCTCTACCTTTTTCCAGTTAGATGTATGACCATCAATAATCACTCTTTTCCTCCTGTCAGACAGCCAATTTGAAATCCACTGAATATACGTGTTCTTGATGTTACACAACTGTAGCTTCTGAATTAAAGCCCAGTGAGGAGCAGAATCAGAATCTATCACCTCTGAAACATATTATGAACATGTCACTTAGTTATTCTCAATGCCCTCAGAAATGGAAATCTGCCACTGTGACACCAGTTCATAAGTTTGGGGATTGCACAATTACTGGGAACTACAGGCCTATCTCTATCCTGCCCCCACTCTTGAAAGCTCTTGAGTGTATAGTGGCTGACCAACTGGTTAAATACTTAGAAAAATATCAGCTACAATGCCCGCAACAACATGGATTCAGAAGTGGTCATAGTACCACTACCGCCCTTCTGGAGTTCACAGGCTTTATTCACCACTTCTTAGATCAGTGATACTCAGTCCAGACTGGCTTTGGAGCCACATGAGCAGTCAGCGACTGCCAAGGAGCCACAACATACACGTCATACTAAGTTTTGACAAATGCACTTCAAAATAAAATAAAAGTATAATAAACATTAATAATAATTTAATAAATGTTTAATTTACTAAAAAGAATTTCACAATATGGCAGTTCTTAAGATGTACATTATGTGCTAGCAAGGATGGTATATTAAAGGAATAATGCATGACAGGATGTGTGTCGTGCTGGGATAACGCCATGCCTGGGGGGGGGTTGGGCATGAGGCCGCAGGCCGAGTGCGTCCAGTGCCCGAGGCATGGCATTATCCCAGCACGACACACACCCTGGAATGCATTATTCCCATTATACAATGGCTTGTTGTTATATATAAAATAAATAAATAATTTTAAAGAACGTTTTTATTAGTGTGAAAAAATATTTTTGTTTCTTAAGAGGAGATGCATAAAAAGAGATGCTCTATGTCCATAAGTTCATCTACATTGGTTCACAGTGCTGAGACTAGACCGGTGGCGTCGTGCTGGGATAACACCATGGGTCTAGCCCCAAACTGACCAATCACAGTCCAAGATTCTTTCTTGCCATTGTATAATAATGTATAGCAACTTATACATTGTAAATATCTTCAAATTTTCTTTAGTTCAAGGGATCACAAACTGCCATAGTCCCATGTTGTGTCAGTACATTATCTAAATTGCAACTGAAAGCTTATTGTAATTCTTAATGCAACCAACTGACCACTGCATGTGTTGCAGTACCTTGCCTAAGAGAGTACACAGCAGCATTTCAGAAAACAGTGTAAGCAAGAATCAAAAATAAATGGTTTTCACTCTACTGCATGTCTCATAGATTATTAAGTAAAAAGATCTGCGCTCTACACTTGCTATGCAACTCTGACTTATGGATGATGTGCCACTCCAGCTCCAGTTGTTCAGTTAAGTGGCTCAGCTTGATCAAGTAACAAGTAACCATGGTTTTCTTCATTGAAGAGCCACAGGTATTAAGTATGTAAGTAGGAGTTAAAGATCCCCAGCTGATACATTGAAGAGCCGCATGAGGCTCAGGAGCCACAGTCTGAGTATCACTGCCTTAGATCAAGGACACCTGGTCAGTGCTGCTTTCATTGATTTGACCAAAGCTTTTGACACAGTGAATCATGCCCTCCTGGTCGAACAGCTTGCCACTATTGGCCTAACTCATGACAGCGTAGCTGGTTTGAAAGTTACCTGCACAACTGTACACAGCAGGTGAAGATTGCTAACACCTTCTCGGATAGAAGACCTGTCCTATTTGGAGTTCCTCAAGGGTCCATCTTGGGCCCTCTTTTATTTAGCATTTTCCTCAACAACCTTCCTTACTCCTGTCAGTGTCATATCCTTTTATATGCTGATGATGCTGTCCTGTTTACCAGTGATCCAGACCCTAAGGTTCTTGAATCCAGGTTACAGAGTAATTTTGTAGTCGTAGAAAGATGGTTCCATAAGCACAAGTTAATTATGAATTACAACAAGACTAAAACTATGCTGTTCTCCAGCTCCCAAAATAGGCACAGAACTTACCCTTTTTCTATCACCAACAAAGAGTGCTCTCCCCTGGAGCTAGTTCAGCTCTTTAAATATCTGGGGATTACTATTGACAGTACGATGACCTATGCCTATCACATTGACAACATTGCTAAGGCTGTTAACACCCGCATTGGGCTACTTTGTAGGCATAAGCAATGTTTGACTCCAGAGGCTCTTAACCTGGTCATTGAAAGCTCTCTTGTCTTGCTTATTGATTATGGCTTACCAATCTATGGATCAGCTACAGAAACAATTCTTCACCGCATTATAGTTGCACTCAACAGAGCATGCCGGCTCCTTAACGGCTCAGCTCGTCTGTCTCATACCTGCGACATGTACGCTCAGGCTAACTGGCTCCAGTTCAAAGGTAGACTCATGTACCAAACATGTTTACTGTCCAAAAAAGTAAGCTTAGGCAAAATGCCCCCAGGAGTGCAAAAGCTTATTACCCCCACTATCAACTGTCATTGCACCAGAAGCTCTGCTAGCCAGATTTTTTATATAACCTGCTGTCGCACTGCTCTGGGGCAAAGGTCCTTTGCCTACCTTGCCCCGTTATGGATGAACTCGCTGCACCATGACATCACTTCAACATCAACTTTGGGCTCCTTCAAGGTTAAACTTAAGCAACAGCTAGTTGCTGATGCCAGTTGTGACTGCTTCCAATAACCTTCCTTCTTGTGACCAGCACTTATTCTAACCTTATGCTATCATGACCTTATGCATAACTGTTCTCAGCATATACTGTAAATAACTGTTCTAAGTTGCTAATCATTCTCCTTTCACATTTCCTGTTGATCTGTTCCACTCTTTCCCCTCACCCCTCTATGGCTTTTCCCCCCTCCCCCCTGTTATATCTCCTGAGCTCCCTTGCTCACTTTAAAATGCTCTGTCCCATATCTTCTCACCTCTGATGAGGCCCCTGGGATGGTGCCATCCCTTACCTTGTTGATTATTAGATATTAGGCTGAGTCTGCTCTCATTTTCCTGTAAAGGGTCATTTTGTAAGACCCCACCCCCTCTAATATGACCCTTTGAATTCCAGGTTTTAATCAAATACGCACCTTGGCACACATGGTACAATGCCACATTTATTGGAACATCTCTAGTTATATACTGTTGTAATGTTTTGTACAATTCCTTGTTTTGTTTGTTCTCCATCTCATACTTTTCCAATATGTATTGTTCATCTGACATGGAACCTATGAAATGATCTTGTTCTCAAAGGTGTTATCTGAAATTTCAATAAATAAATAAATAAATGAATTGCAGCTATGCAGAGTTACATTTTGGTGGGGGATTTGAATATTTTCAGCACTAGGTACATGAGGTGGGGTAATACCATGGCTATGTTGACAGTTTGGTCACTGTAGTCCTATAAATGGAAGTGCAGAGGCTGGAGGGCTCTGGACTTCCACAGCTACATACATATATGCATCTATGGAGGGATGGGAGGGCCCTGTGCTCCCACAGGCAAATAAGGATACAATTGTACTATCTCAAAAAGTAAGGAAATTAGTTGCAAAAAACTCCTTTATGCATCAGTTAGGGTTAAAGCAACAAAAGTAGGGAAATGTGGCATCAGAGTTTCCAATCCTAACACCCCACCCCCACCTTGCGCACATCAACAGGTGTTGGCGATGTGCCTTAGAGTCATCAGCACTAATACTTACCCCCTCTACTATACTGTATACATATCAGCTTATTTACTTATGGAATGGGGTGAGCGCTAGGGCTGATGACCCCAAGGCACACCCCGACACCTGATGCTGTGTGCAGGCTGGGGGTGGAATGTTAGGGTTGGAAAAAGGGTTGGAAACCCTAACGCCACATTTCCCTACTTTTATTACTTTAACCCTAACTGATACATTAACATAATTTTTTGCAACAGATATACATATATATATATATATATATATATATATATATATACATTAGTAGCGCAATAGCGCCACCATAGTTAGGGTTGATTGAGCAGTTTAATGTTAAACCCCAAATTTTGCACTTTAATAATTTTGCAACCGTTCAATAATTAATTTGCACAACATTTGGTATGTGTGGTCCTGTAGGGTAGGTCTCTTGACATGCCAAATTTTGTTTCGATTGGATGTGCAGATTCATAGTGAAAAAAGTGTAATTGTTGCTTTTTTCACCCAGTTTTGCTGATTTGTTCTCATTGCGTTGTGGCCACACAGTTTGGAATTTTGGCCTGACATTGTCAGGGTAGAAAGAGCGTGCCACAAAGAACAAGCCAGCATTAGTTTGGTGAAAAAATATTAATCTATTCCAAAGTTATTTAATTTTGAACTTTCGGGTTCTGAGCATGCTCAGTTCAGTCTTTTGGAGATCGCACTGCTTCAAACAAGGATTTGGGCTCACTAACAGGGATTTTGACAGCTCACAAACAGGGATTCATTAAATCTTTGTTTGTATGAAAAAAATCAATGTTTGTGAGCCGCCATCTTGTTTTCAATTTTTCCAAAAAACAAAATGTTTTGACTTGTCCCACGGATGTCTTTTGTGGAGATTGAAGTGTGGGTTTTATTCAGGGCAATGCCCTCTACAGATCCATTGCTTTTGTTCCATTTAGTTTAGTCAAAAAATGGCTGGTTTTTAATTTGAAAATCCCTGTTCATTACTCGCTTCTGATCCTTGTTCATGAGGTGTGAAAATCCCTGTTCGCAAGCTGATCCCTGTTCATGATCAGTCAAAATCCTTGTTCTTCTGGGGATGACCAGATGGCCCTATCTCGCAAACAGGGATCATCTCACAAACAGGGATTTTGACAACTCATGAACAGGGATTCAGCTCACGAACAAGGATTATGACAGTTCACGAACAAGGGATTTTTAAAGGTTGCTGTTTCTTTGTCATGTCACTGCAAAGAAATGGTTAGGACTTTTGGCTTGAAATGTACAGGTTAGAAAGGGTGTGTCCCAGAGATGTGACTTATGCTGGTTTGGTGTAAGAATTTGCATCAGTTACATTGTTATAACATTCCGAAGTTGAGAAATTTCCCATAGGATAACATTGTGGTGAAAGCGGTGTCTTTCAGTGCCGGTATCTCGAAAATGTTTTGAGATACGGATTTTTCACTACGCACAGCTTAGTACATGCATGCAGCTTACCAGTCCATCATTACAACTGCAGTGGAATTTTTTCTAAAGTTGCTACTGTTACTGAGATATTGCATCATTTGCAGCACGAGGCTTTCTTGGAATGTGTCTAGGGCTGTGTTGTGTCTCTACAATTATAGGTAGGTGGGACAGCAGGGCTCAAAAGGCCCTGCGCTCCCACATATGGATACCATTATGCAGCATTTGGACTGCTGGGCCATCCATTATGCAATACTGGGAGCACAGGGCCCTAGGGAGATGACAGTTCATTACAATGTCTGTGCACTAAACTGATACCATCATCATCATCATCATCATTTATTTGTTAACTATGGGCATGGCACTCCCAAAACCATATAAGGATAAGATTACACTTTCTCAAAAAGTAAGGAAATTCATTGCAAAAAACTTTGTTAATGCATTAGATAGGGTTGAAGTAACAAAAGTAGGGAAATGAGGCATTAAGGTTGACACCCTAATACCCCCCCCAGCCTTCCACCCCACCCCCACCCTCCACAGACCAACAGGTGATGGGGTGTGCCTTGTGGTCATCAGGCTTAACTCTCACCCCATTCTCCTATACTTTACCATGTCAGCTTTCTTACATGTGGAATGGGGTGAGAGTTAGGACGATGACCCCAAGCACACTTCATCACCTCTTGGTCTATGGAGGTGGGGTGGGTGGGTTGGTAGGTGGGAGGTGTTAGGTTGCCAACCTTAATGCCTCATTTCCCTACCTTTGTCACTTCAACATTAACTGATGCATTAACAGAGTTTTTTTCTCTGAATTACAGAGCTACAGCATTTCTACCACTCTGCTGAGGTCCTCTGACCCTACCTCAGTCCTGGGATACTCTCTCCCCCTCACGCTGACCTAACCAACCCCCAGCTCTGAGCCCCCAGAGGCAGGGCTGCCACTCCTTTGGTGCTCTATCTAGAATCTAGTAGGCAGTCAGAGGGGAAGTGAGTCAGAGGCTGGTCAGAAGGGCCCGGCGTTGAGCATGGGTGCCATGCCACGGATCCCACTGTCACCTGTCTGGGTGCCAGGGATTTTCCACTTTTCTGGTGGGTGGTGCGGACATGCAATGACTCCCTGCATGTGATAAGCATGCTGCAGTACCCATGTGTAAGGCATCTGCCAACACCCCATCACCTGTTTGAGCATGCCTTAAATTGCATTGTTCGCAGTATCCACTGGGAGTTGCTGGAACTGCAGTGTGAGTTACCCACCCACCCCCAGGAGAGGAGAACAGTCCTCAGAATGCTCAGTCCTCTCCTGCCCCTGATGACCCCTGATGACCTGAACTCATTCCCAAACCTGAGTCGCCGGCGTGACGTCCAGGACCTTAACCCTCAGCGCCACTGAACTGGCCAACAAAGCTTTTCACTATATATATATATATATATATATATATATACATATATATTTTTTTTTTATATAAGCCTGTCACTGTCCCTCCTGCTGAAGAAGCAAAGAAGCCATCAGTGGACAAAGCAAAGATGCCCTCTATGCAGGGAATGACTGAGAACTACCAGTTCTTCCATGTGTTTCAAGTCATAGGCACCTTCATGGGCATTCAGATTCCTCCTACAGTTCCTGTCCCCCTCCTGGTTCCTGAGGGAGGAGAGCTTTATTAGAAGGAGGAAGGGGAGCCTATTTAACCCCATGGTTCCCCTGAACAGTAGTTTGATTGCCCTTCCTGGGAACCAAGAGTTTTTTCTTCCCACCATGCCTCTGCAAACCATATAGTAGCTACCCTCAACCTCTCCACTCAGGAAACTGTGATGGATGTGAAGGGAGCTAAAATTTTAGGCACAATATCTACTTGGAGGTTGCTTTTACCTGTTCCTATTCCCTTTTAAGGGGATTGACAGGAGACTGAGAAACCATACCAGTCAGACAGATGTGGCGCTGAGTACCTCTACGTGCATACAGATTATGAAAGAGTGTCCCAGGCACCTGTTTGTGACAGAGTTAAAGTACCATTTCTATCCAGCCTTAACAAAGACTCCAGGAACCTGGACAGCAGGGGGAAGAAAGTGTTTCCCTGCTGCAGACATGGTCTGCATTGCCCAGTATCAGGGTGCTCTTTTGAACTCAGCACTGGTCTTGGGTGAGAAGGCCTTGAGGGACCTGGCACAGGACAAGGATCTCTAATCTGTCCCAGGATACCCAGGCAAGGGCCACATAATTTTTTCCATGTGAAACAGCTCAAAATGCATGCATGACAAAGGTAGATGACTACAAAGCCACCTACTAGAGCAACACTGAGAATGTGAAAGCCTCCATCTCCTTTGGGCTAGACTAGGAGATAGAGGTTATTTCCCTTTTACTTTTATACCCTTGCCCGTGCCCCATAATTACTGTCAGATGAGAGGTTACTTTGTAGGCAGGGGCAGAAGAGGTTCCTAACGGGCTGACCATACCCCTGCCTCTAAGGTCCAACCCAAACAAACCCCTGGCCAGTCAGCACAAATCTTGCAACCACTGCCAGTGAGATGAAGGTTATCTCATCTTTCCTAGGAATGGGAAAGGCATTATGACAGACAGGTGGCTCCAGGAACTATTGAGCCAGGGGCTCACTTGGCAGTCCTAAGGTCCCTCAGCTTACAAGTTCAACATTCCATTCTGATAGAAAAGATTCTGCTGAAGTTGGGGGTCAAAAAGTTGCTGCAGGCAAAGGCGCAGCAGGGGGAGTCTCTACCCCCACCCATTCAGTGGGGCAGACCCTTTACTCAAGGTACTTCCTCTCTCACAAGAAAAAGGAGGATTGACTGCCCAGTTTTGGACCTCAAGTTCCTGAACAAGCTTTGGACAAGGAGGCAAGTTCCCTACGATCACTCTGTCCATAGTGATGCCACTCTTACAACAGGGAGTCTAGACAGCATACCTTGATCCAAAACATAAGTATTTCCACACTCAAATCGGGTCCAGTCATGGGGAATACTTTAGGCCCAATCTGTCTTCTGGTCATTAGTGGCATACAGCCCTCCTCTTCGGCCCCTCATCTGCTCCCAGGATGTTGGCAAAGTTCTTAGTCATAGTGGCAACACATCTCAGCTAGCAAGTCAAGGCTTCTTTCTAGTTAACCCAGTGCACATGCAGACAGGGTTTTTTTCTTATAATCACCCCAAATTCCCAACAGAGTCAGTTCATGTGCTGGAGTTCATAGAACCACAGCTTGATATCTCCAGGGCAAGGCATTCTTCAACACCCCTGAGAAAGGCCTGATCGCCAAAGTGCTGGGGTCTCTATGGTGCAGCTCTGGCTATACAATAAAGCACTTCATTTTGCACTTTAAACTGTGTGAGTCATATGCATTTTTCTGGTCAAGTGCTGCCTTTTGGAACATCAAGCCATTCTTACCCCCAGGACAATGTGGGAAGCCTTCTTATCCTGGCAAACACCTTCACCCTAGGCCAGCCCTGCACAACAGGGTATTTCCTTATGGTTTCCACCACAGTCATGGAGCCATCAACTGTATTTCAAGCAGGAAACATTTAGTACCATTTAAGGGCCCATTGGTTCCAGAAATTGCATCCTTTTTCTGGATAGATGCCAGTGACGAAGACCCTGTTACAGGTTTTTGACTGGCAGAAGGAAAGTGACAACATTGAGGAGGGAATGTCCTTCAACAGCATGCCCCTACAGTGGTCCTGTCAACAGATGCCTCCATTCTAGGCTGGGGAGCTCTCCTTGGTGACCTAGCAGTGAGTGGAGTGTGTCTCCCCCCCGGGAGTCTGGGTAGCCCATCCTAAAGATCTAAAAACTGACCCATTTCATGGAAATGCAGCTTTCAGCAGTTAATCTTCCAGGAAAGGACACTATCTTAGCAGATTCCCTCAGCAACATCAGTCAGAGCCATTATGGATGGTTTCTAAACAAGCAGGTGCTGGGTGCACTTTTCAGGGGATGGGGTGCACCAGAGATAGATCTGTTCACCTCCAGAGAGACTTCTCAGCTCCTTCTTTTTTGGTTGTAGAGCCCCAGTAATAGGCACCGTTCCTGTGAACTTCCTTAACTAGTAGGGAAAGCCCTTATATGTCTTCCCTCCATTCCCACTCTTACACCAAACTATCCCAAAGTTAAGGAGCCAGCCTTTAACTATGATATTAATGGCCCCAGATTAGGCCAGACAACCTCGGTACCTCCTCCTCCTTGCCCTCTCTACCAAGCAGACCATTTGTCTCACATAGTGACACAGTCTGCTAAAAATTTCTCAGGCCAGAGTATCTCTTCTGAACCTGATATCACTGTGCCTCAAAGCTGGTTCTTGAGAAGCTCGAGTATTCTGATTTCCAGTCTTCAGAGAGACCCTCAAGTCCTCAGGGTCTTCAGGAAGCCTGTTGCCAGGATGACATTTGCTTTCAGATGGAAGAGGTTTTCTCTGTGGGATGCTCTTAATCAGCTTACCCTTTGCAGGCAAATCTGCCCTTCCTTTTAGACTACTTGGTTCACTTGCAGGCTTAGGGCTTCAGGCCTTCAACCCTTGGAGTACACCTAACAGCCATTTCTTTTTTTGAAATGTAATATACTTTATTAAGAAATATAAAATACAGAAAACACTCAAACAATACAACCATCACAAATAAACACACCTCATAACTCATCCTCCCCACCCCTCCCTGGCAGAGTGGCACAACTTGGGTAAGCCGTAACTTATATTGAGAAGTGTAGGTATACAGGTCTCACCAAATCTTGCACCTGTTGAAAGTATATTGTGGGAGCTGAGCATTCCAATACTCAGAAATGCCATCTAACTTCGGAACAATTTTTGAAAATAAAACAGAATACAATTTGGAAACTGCGTATGGTTGAGATACCAGGCCCTGCAATGTTTGCAGAAATTCTAAAAGGTAAATATTCCCAAAGATAGTCCAAATCATTGCAGGATTACATGACACAGTTGGTAGACCTTGAATGCTAACTTATCTAGCTGATAAAGTCCTAGCAGCCATTTCTGCTTACTCTTCAGCAGGTAAAGAAAAAAGAAAAAGTGGCTTCATGCTCCATTTTCAAGAGACTCTTCAAGGGCCTGCTGCATTTGTATTCCTCTGTTAGGGAACAAGTCCTCCTATTGGGGCCTGAACCTGCACATAGTTGAGCACATGAACCTCATTTTGAGCAACGGCTACTGCAGATTTTCAGTATGTTGCTTAGAGGTCAGTCTCTCAGGTGGCTGTACCTCTGCCAGGAAAGTGTGCAAGTGGCGGGCTCCCTGCATGGACCCTAACTACTTTATCTTCCACAAGGATAGGGTAGTCCTCAGGACCAGCATAGAAATTCCTTCCTAATGTAGTGTTTGAGTTTTCATCTAAACAAATCCACCACTCTCTTAGTGTTTTTCACAGCAAAGCTCAGCTCTGGTGAGCAGATGCTCCACAGCTGGGAAGTTAAGAGGGCACTCAGTTGCTAGCTGAATCGCGCTAAGGGCTTCAGATCTTCCCACTCACAGCTGTTCCTCAGATATGGTGAAGGAGTAGGGAGTGGGCAAGTTTCTTTGAGGACCATTGCCCTCTGGATAGTCTGCTGCATCCATCCCTACTACTATAAAGGTGTCAAGAAGCCACCTCAAGTCCTCAAGGCACGCTTCATTTGTGGCACTGTCTCCTCAGTGACAACTGCAAGGGATATTCCCTAAGAAGTTTGTAAAGCACTTACTTGGAAAACTGCTCACACCTTTACAAAGCATTACTGTTGGGATGTCCAGTTCAGGGGACATGCCAGGTTTGGTACTGCTGTCTTCATAACCTTTTCCCCTAAGCAGTTTCTGTACCCAGCCTCCCAAGGTATTGCTTTGTAGTCTGCATTAGTAAGCATAATGAGGGATTCCTGGGGTTTGAAGAAAAAATTACCATAGTAATATTGTATCTTACAAGGGACCCCTCAGTAAGCTTAAACCTCCCACTATACCTCCCCTTCTAGAACCTAGAAAAGATTCTTCAGCAGTCTGTTTTTCATTCCTATGTACTACTTGAGCTTTTCTAGCTGTACATCCACACTCAGTTTACTGTAGTTTAGTTTTAACCTACCATAGCATGGCCTGAAATGGCAATCGTTTTGTATTGATTGTCAGTATGTATGCTTTTTAACTACATAGTATAGGTTAGATTAGTTGGTTAATAGCCATTGCCATCTAGATCTTCAAAATAGATCTGCCTTTAAGCAGCAGAGTGCAGTGCCACCACAAGGATGAACTCGAAAAGTGTTCCATGTTCCATCATTTGAATAAATACCACGTGCTCCAGGACAGCTGAAGATGGCAGGCTAACTGCATTAGTAAGCATAATGAAGGACCCTTGGAAGAAACAATATTACTATGATAAGTAATTTTTTCTTCCCATACCTGTGTGTTTAAGCCCCATGTACCTGTGAATTGAGCATGAAGAGCATACTGTGGCTGCCCTAGAACAAAAGGAGTCCCCAGAACTGTGAACACTTGCAGAAGAGCTCCCAGAACAACATCTGGAAATGTGAGTGTACCCGTGTTGCTTTTTCTTTATCCGGCTCTAAGGAGCCAATGTAATCCTTCAGTTCCTCAGAACAGGGTTGGGTTGAACTGGAAAAAGGATCTTTAGAGTGGGAACACAAAGAACCTCAGTGCAAAAGCACTGAGGCAAGGGTTACCCAAAAGGGCACTGGCAAGAAAGCCAAGTTTCAAAGACATACAAATCACACATACCGCCTAATGCAAATCACCATGAAAATCAGGATCGTTCTGTTTTAAGCAGGAATGCATGATGCCAAAGGGCCTCCCACACAATCAGCAAAGGGTGCAAACAGAAGATACAGACACATGTTTCATCCTACATGGGACTCATCAGTGTGCCTTGTCTGTATTACACCCCAGGAGAAATGAACCAGCCCTAAGTTTGTCATATGCGTTGAGTCATGATGGGCCCCAAATGAAAAAGCTAGCTAAAAGACAAAGAACTTCAGTGCCATAACACTGAGGCAAGGCTTACCCAGAACAGCATTGGCAACAAAGACAAGTTTCAAGGAAATACAAAATCACCCCCCCCAAAATGTAAAGCATCAGGGGATATATATGCAAATCACCATGAAAATTTAGGCTGGTGCTGTTTTAACCAGGAATGCCAAAGGGCCTCTCACACAGTTTGCAAAGAATGCAAACATAAACCACAGCTCCATGTTTTATCTTACACAGGAATCATCAGTGTGTCTCATCTGTACTGTTCCCCAGCGGAAATGAAGCAGCCGTAAGTTGGTCTTACAGGTTTGGGTCATGGTGAGCCCAAAATAAGAAAGCAAGCTAAAAGACAAAGAACCTCAGTGCAAAAGCACTGAGGCAAGGGTTACCCAAAACGACACTGGCAACAAAGTCAAGCTTCAAAGAAATGCAAAATCACACATACCCTCCCTAATGCAAAGCATCATGGGATGTATATACAAATCACTGTGTCTGTGTCTTCTGTTTGCACCCTTTCCAGATTGTGTGAGAGGCCCTTTGGCACCATGCATTCCTGCTTAAAGCTGAACCAGCCTAAATGTCCGTGGTGATTTGCATATACATCCCATAATGCTTTGCATTAAGGGGCGCATGTGTGATTTTGCATTGCTTTGAAACTTGCTTTGTAGCCAGTTCCCTTTTGGGCAACACTTACCTTAGTACTTTTGCACTGAGATTTTTTGTCTTTTAGCTTGCTTTCATATTTGGGGCTCACTATGACCCTAACTCATAAGACCAACTTAAGGCATGTTCATTTCCCCTGATGAGGCATACTGATAAGTTCTGTGTAGGACAAAGCACATGTCTCTTCTGTTTGCTCCCTTTACAGATTGTGTCAGAGGCCCTTTGGCATCATGCATTCCTGCTTAAAACAAAACCAGCCTGAATTGTCTTGGTGATTTGCATATATATCCCACAATGCTTTGCATTAGGAGGTTGTTGTCCTTAGAGAAACCGAGATTGAACTACTTGCATTTTCTATCCAAGCTCAAACTGGCCAAAAGAGGGTGATGTCCTAATGAGCTAAAATTAGTTTGGGAACCCACAAGAACCAAACTCAGGGTTGCTTTATTGATGACCCCTGGAACTGGAGTTTTCACTGCTTATCACTGCATCTGGAATTTGGGAACTCCCTGTCAGTACTCAGTGACCTACACTGGTTGGTTGGTGGCTCTCATATTCTTTGCCCCCTTCCCTGCTCCCCTCACGTCACACTTGGAAGTGAGTTTTGACTCGGTGTGCCTGAATCATTTACCAGATTTTACAATAAAGAAATAAAAAGAACGTTCTTCAACAGTTTTAGCACTGGAGTATCAGGTAGGGGAACTGGAACTATATGGAAGATTATTTATTTTCCATTTGGTGAGGAATTCTTGGAGGGTGATTGCTCTTGTCCAATTTGGCTTGGTGTGTTGCAAGGGACATCTTGTAAAATCCCCAGCAAACCTCACATTGTTTTTTAAGTGCTCTGCAACAAACACAATCAGCATTTATCATGGACATCAGCCTCCAGCATGGGCCTCTTATATGCCTTGCAGTGCTTAAAGGCATCAGAGTGATTCCCTTTCAGATACTGCATGACAGGGAGCTGGCTGGGAGAGAACTGAATATTTTATAAAAAAATTGTCAAAAAATGTATAAAAGAGAATGAAATGGTGCAGAGATCTGAAAGGCATCAAAGCTGAATGAAACATGGCTGAGGAAAAAACAAATGTAATTGTTGAGGAGTTAATCCAGAACCAAGATGGCCAATGACTTCAACAGGAACATTTTTAGTTTAGCTAAGTTTAGCAAGTTTCTTGCTTTAACGAGAAAAGGAAGATCTGATGTTTGGAGATAGCTGGGAATAAGGAACAGGTTGGTGTCTGGAGTGCAGTTCAAATTTTATTAGGTTGATCTTGTGACAAATTCTTAAGCTGGAAATCTGCTAATGTGTGGCTTTGGGTGCACTCATGTTAGAAAGTTTGTTGAGCTATACTTTGCAACCGACCTGGTGGCACTGAGGGTTGAGGCACTGGATGCCACACCTCGCGCCATGCCAGCAACCTGAGTTCGGGAATGAGCACGGGCAGCTGGGGGTTGGCAGGGGAAGGAGAGGATCGAGCATCAACGACAGCTCTCCTCTCCCGGGAGAAGGGTGGGCATGCTGTCCCGCTTCTTGGCTGCTCCCTGGTGGAGGCTGGGGGTAGCACCAGGGAGACTTGTAGCGTGGCATAGTGGTGCGCACACCTCCACACACATGCATTCACGGTCGCGGGAGAGGGACCTAGAAAAGCAGAAAACATCACCTGCCAGCTCCATGGAAGCCCCTCCACTGCTCCTATGCCGCGGCCTCATGGAGCTCATGGGCACACTCTGGATATGTGTTCGGGAGGGGGGGAACAGCCCTCCCCCCTTTCACCCTGCCATGGGGGGTAATCCATGGGGGATACAGGGCATGGGAGGTGCCAGGGTGGCAATAGCATCTGGTGGGGAAAGTCAGAGGAGGAGAGAGAAATGCCGGCAGGGCGAAGGAGGATACACACATAATGGAAGAGATATACTCTGTAATCTGTAAGGAAGGTGCAGTATAAATACAAATACAATACTAATGAAGCTCCTCTTTGAGAAAAACAAAATTACTGTAGGTGTTGGCTACTGCATGTGCAGAAGGCATTTTGGGAGCAAATTAATTGAGTTTATAGTTGCCTTTTGACCATCATATTTAATTATAGCACATTACCTGCAAAACTCAGTGTGGCCTCTAGGCCCTGTAATGAAGACTCCTCTTATACTGGTACATGCTGTAATTCCTATGTGAAGATTATGACTGAGAGACTACTGTGAATGCTGAAAGCTCTTAAATGGACTAATTACTAGGTCAAATAATTTACTGGAGTACCATAACAGCCCATATCAAACTAAGAAGTTATGTCTACATTGATCTGGCAGTGTCCCTAACCCACCCTGAAAAAGTGGTGCTCACCACAAAATATTATTTGATTAATGGAAGTGGATAGTCAGAAGCTTTGACTAAAAACAAAGAGTTTACTTACACTGTTTGGTGAGTGAGTCACCTTCTTGCTCTATTTCTGCTAATGACACATAGAGTAATGCATTGGGAATGGTGTGTAACAAAGTTTATTTTTCACAAATCTATGGTGTGGTGTGTCACATAGACCTTTACAGCAAAGCTTGAGTGGTTTATGTGGCCCTCCCATACTCAAACTGTGTAAAAAAAATAATTACTCATTTCATTTTTCATTTTAATTTAGGGTTTATAACCAGTGAGCCAATGTTCATTTTCAGTGGTACCTGTTCATCACATTCCGTGTTTTATTAAAGGAATAATGCACTCCAGGGTGTGTGTCGTGCTGGGATAACGTCACACCTGGGTGATTGAGCCGCAGGCCACAGCGAAGTGGACTATCACCAGAAGTGATGTTATCCCAGCACAACACACACCCTTGAGTGCATTATTCCTATTATACAATGGCTCATTGTTATACAGAATAAAAAAAATAATTTTAAAGATGTTTTTGTGTGGAAAAATATTTTTGTTTTTTAAGAGAAGATGAAACAATCAATGGAAGGATCCATAAAACAAGCAATGGAAGGATCCATAAAACAAGCAATGGAAGGATTCATAAAATGCTCATCTGCAGGTTCACAGTGAGGCTGAGACTAGACCCGTGATGTTATGCTGGATAACATCACACCCGTGATGTTATGCTGGGATAACATCACGGGTCCAGCACAAGACTGACCAATCAGAGTCCAGAATTTGTTCTTGCCATTGTATAATTTTTATTATAACTCACATTGACGTTTTCATGTTGGTGTCATTAGCCAGAGTGAAATGGGACTCTATTGTCTTAGTGCCTGTATAGTTAATGAGCATGGGAGCAAGTGGTTGTGTTTACATTAATCTGAAAACTTTTGTGTGTAAAAAGAAATCTATATTGAAATGTTTTGCCTACTTTATGCAATTCCTGTGGACTGGGCTAATGATTTGTGGTGCAGTGATAGAAAATTACTTTTACAGCTGCTTAAAAGTTGTGTTTCGAAGGTGTACACTCTCCATTATACACACCTCATTATACATGAGTCGTTGATTTCAGATTGTAATCAATCCTCATGTTGGCCATTACTGAGTCATGGTACAGTAGAAGCCTCTTAAAGGGGACACCTCCGTGGATGCCCTATCATCCCCTTTAAGTGGCTGTCCCATTTATTAGAACCAGCCCTTTTTTCCATCGCAGCCGGAAAAGACTTTGCTCATGAGACACACACACGCGTTACAGTAACGAACAAAACAGAGGAAACAAACAAAACATCATGAAGTAGTGGATACCAGTACTTTTTATGATTATGACTCCTTTTTGTAAAAGTGTGTTTGGTTTGGTTCTTGATTTAATCTTTATTTATTTGGTGAAAACATCACACTGAACTTTAATTAAAATCACTTAGCTTCACTTAGCAACTTTTGAGAGAAAGGAGTTGGGCAGCTGTAAAACCTCAATAACTTTTATATTCTCACTCAGTGGGAGGTCGACTCTTTTGCTGTTTCTTGTAGATGCCATACTACAAACCAAACACACTCCAGAGAGCTGCTAAACACACTCCAGAGAGATGCTAAGTAGGTGGGAATTTGAAACAGCTTAAATGTAGGGCTCTTAACGAGTACTTAACGAGGCATGATTACATTTTCAGCACCTTTTCCTACACTTGTGACTAGATAATTGTCCCAATTAAGCGACAGGACCATCCCAATTAAACAGAAGCTGGTCCCATTGAATAACATTAGCTAAAAATCTGTGCCCAGGGGATCATCCCAATTATGCGGACATCCCCTTTAACCATGTCCCCTTTAAGTGGCTTCTACTGTACAATGAAGATCATGACTGGGACACGGTCATACCAGGGTACTTTCTGTTCAGGAAAGACAGAGTGGGAAGGAAAGGCATGGCTGTGGTGCTTTCTGTGAAGGAAAGTATGAAACCAACAGAGATACAGGGAATTTGGGGGGAGGTGCAGAAGTACTGTGGGTCACCCTGGAATTGTGAAATGGAGCAACTGTTCACATCGACATGCTCTACAGACCTCTGGCACAGGGGGAGGAGTTAGATAAGGTACTGTTGGAAGCCACTGGTAAAATGGCAGAAAAGGGGGAGGTGCTGCTGGGGGGGGGGACTTCAATTTGCTGGACATAGACTGGAGCCTCCCAGCTGCTGCTTCAGCTAGAAGCAGGGCCATCCTAGACTCCCTGCAGGGGGGCATTTCTCAGGCAACTTGTCAGTCAGCCAACTTGTGATGGTCAATACTGGTCCTGGTTCCCACTAATGGGGAAGGTGTTGCAGATGTCAAGGTAGGGGAGCTACCTTAGGACCAGTGATCACTGTATGGTGTGGTTCAATATAAGGACAGCTGTGGAATCGAGCCAAATATGAGCAAAGGTCCTGGACTTCAGAAGGACAGACTTTATAAAGATGGGTGAATGCCCTAGGGATGACCTGGCAGGGGGATGACCTGAGAGGGGTGGAGGAACAGTGGGCCAAGCTAAAAGGGGGCATAATGAAGGCAACAAACCTCTGCATTGAAACAAGTGAGTGAAAGCAAGAGGAAAAAGAAACCACTATTTTCTCAAATGAAGTGGCAGAAAATGTAAATGCTAAAAGGTTTGCATTCAGAAGGTACAAGTAGATGAAGAGTGAGAAGGATAGGGAAATATATCAAGGGAAACAGAGGGAAGCAGGGAAAGCAGTAAGGCACATAAAGTTGCTAACTGAAGAGAGAATTGCAAGGGGCCAAGGCATTTTTAGGTATGTAAGTGAAAAAAAGAAAGACAAAGGGAGGGATTGTAAAGTTAAAAAGGAAATGGGGGGGGGGGGGACTATACAGAGGGAGACCAGGAAAAGGCAGACGTCTTCAACAAATACTTCTGCTTGGTGTTCACAGAGGAAGAGGAAGGACAGCAAAAAAGTAACAGGAACATTGTAGGCAGGGTGGAAACTAGTCCTTTTTCAGAGGAGAGGATCCTGAAGGCACTTAGAAATCTTAAAGTGGACAAAGCAATGGGGCCAGACGGAGTGCATCCATGGATGTTGAGGTTGCTAAGGGAGGTATTGGCTGCAGCTCTGACAGTCCTGTTTAACAGATCACTGGAAACCAGAGTGGTTCTGGAGGGCTGGAGGAGGGCAGATGTAGTCCCTCTCCACAAAAGTGGTAGCAGGAAGAGGATGGAAATTATAGGCCAGTTAGCCTGACATCAGTGGAGGAAAGTTAATAGAAACACTACTGAAGGAAAGGATTCTGGAATATCTTGTATCCAAAGGAATTACAAAATCTGAGGCAACAAGGATTCATGGGGGGAAGTCATATCAAACAAATCTGACTTATTTCTTTGGGTGACCAAGGAATTGGATAAGGGAGGAGCAGTGGACATGGCCTACCTAGATTTCAGTAAAGCTTTTGACACAGTTCCACATAGGAGACTAGTAAGCAAGCTGGGTAACTTAGTGGTGGGTAAAAAGCTGGTAAACTGGATAAGAAATTGGTTAGGGGATAGGCAACAGAGGGTGTTGGTAAATGGAGTTTGTTCCAATGAAGGGAGGGTGGCCAGCGGGGTACCTCAGGGTTCACTGCTGGGACTTGTTCTCTTTAATGCCTTTATAAATGGCATTGCAGAGGAGCTGGAAGGGAAGGTCTTCCTCTTTGCAGATGACGTCATGATCTGCAACAAGGTAGACACTCCAGCGGGGTGGAAAGGATGAGCAGGGATCTGGGAAAACTTGAGGAGGTGTCAAGGATATGACAGCTGGGTTTCAATGTGAAAAAGTGCAGAATAATGCACTTAGGTCACAGAAACCCAGAGATGGAGTATAAAATGGGTGGAGTGGTATTGATGACAACCAAGCAGGAAAAGGAAATAGGTGTAATCATATCAGATGACCCAAAGGTAGCCAAGCAGTGTGACGAGGCAGTCAGGAGAGCAAGTGGGATGCTGGGGATCATAGGAAGGGGTATCACCAGCAGAAAGAGGGAGGTGGTATTGCCCTTGTATAGATCAATGGTAAGACCTCACCTTGAGTACTGTGTCCAGTTCTGGAGACCACATCTCTGAAAGGACATAGACAGAGTGGAGGTGGTCCAGGGGAAAGCAACCAAAATGGTACTGGGTCTACATCAAAAGGACCTCAATATGTACACCCTGGAAGAGAGGAGGGAAGGGGGATATAATAGAGACTTTTAAATATCTCCTGGGGGTAAATAAGGTACAGGAGGGAAGTATTAAAAAAAAAGGTGCTCAAGAACAAGGGGACGTGCTATGAAGCTGGAAGGGGGTAGATTCATTAGAGATATGAGGAAGTACTGTTTCACAGAAAGACCTGGAATAGTCTTTTCCAGTGGAGGTGGTGGGGCGAAAACAGTGGTGGGGTTCAAGAATGCGTAGGATAGGCACAAGGAAATCATAGTAAAAAGGAATAGGGTAGGGGGGCAGAGCTGTAGATCAAGTAGGGTCTGCAGTGAGAATGTAGGTAAGGAAAATAGGCCAACAGGGTGGGCCAAGTGGCCCTTATCTGCCATCAGATTCTGTGTTTCTACAGTATGTTATTCTACTGTAGCACATTATACAAGTCCTATAGCCAAACGTTATTGGGTATCAGTCTTCGTATGGTAAAGATTTATACCTTTCCTGTTATTTTCCAATCCTGGTACTGGACTATAAAAGAAATATACTGTAGGTTTCTTACTCTGTGTATCATGTTTTATGAAGAGCACTGGTTTGAATAAATGACCTGTGCAAAAACTGATAAACAGGAAAATAAAATGAGAATACAAGTATGTGTCCCCCAACAAAGTCAGATTTGGGAGTCAGCTGCTACTTCAAGGCTTCTGGACTGAAATCTTTGTGTTGGCAGTCAACTTGGGGTTGGTAGGGGTTCGAGTAATTTTTTTGGTGGAAGTCAAAGACTTTCATATGTTTGAATTTGTAAGTCGTTAATGTGTTTTTGGAAGTCAAAATACCAACTAGTTTCCAAATACTGGAAATCAGTACTCTTAAAGGGACCAATATTTGGAAGTTAGCAAAATATTATTGGTAGAATACCCTCTCTTTATGAAAAAAACAACCATTTTGACTTTCATGCCTGAAAAACTGGAAGTCGGCTGATTTTCTTTTTTCCCTTTTTGAAATCCAGTACTTCTAAAATGGAATGACAGGTACTAGGTAATTTGAGTAACATAGGCACTGTTGAGCTGATACAGGCTGTTAGGATCTGAAGAGCTTTAGGACCTCAGTTTGATTTATTTTACCAGCAAAAAAGGCCCTTCAGACGCAAGCTGTCATAGTGATGCTGCAATTGCTGCCTAATTCTCCTAATGGATATAGCTGTGACAGGTAGTTACTGTACATCAGAAGGAATGGTATTAGTATGTGTATGTATCTAAGTGTGTGTATGAGCAGTGCATGCGCCTGAGAGAGAGAGAGAGAGAGAGAGAGAGAGAGAGAGAGAGAGAGAGTGATTTTATGTAAAACTTGAATACATTATTAACAAACAAATGGAATATACAAACAACTTCATTTTCGAAGGTTAGCTTCCATTGGCTATGGTTAATACTGCATTGATATGCATGGAAAGTTTGAAAACTATAACGTAGACCTTAATTCTTCACAGAAATTCTCGAAATACTCTCTCTGCAGTAACTGTAAATTTAAGTAGCCAAGTCTTTAGTGGAGTCGTTTGATATTTAACAAAGGAATCTTGGATTTCTGAGCTTGATGAGCAGTGTTAGCATTCCAGCTGTTTGACATGACCCCTAATAGATTTGTACATTTAGGTGGAATATAGCTTATACATGCTGTAGTTGGATTTTCTTGAGGTTTTGTCACCTTTAATAATGTACAGTTTTCATTACGGAGGCACTGAGTGACCTTGGCGATGGTCTGTTCAGAGCACCAGCCTGGATGACTGAGACAATTTTAGACTCTTTGGGGCCATTCATGGTAAATTCTAATGTCTTTGTTGTTTTTACTTTGAAGCCCATTGTGCCTTCAGCAAACAACAATGCTCTTTCATAATAGTTTGTGTCAGGCCTGGATGGTGCATTCCTGCAATTTCTACTTTGTAGCACTCTGCTCCCAGTAATGTCTTCCTCCTCCAGACCTTCAAAGGTTAAATCAGCACTGAGTTTTTCAAAAGCATTTTTCCTTGAATGTCTTCCATCGACTGACCTCCTAATCTGGTCTTCTCTTTTGCCTTGTTCCGCAAAGTGGACAGTAACTGTTGCAGCTGGAAGAATACGTTTGGTGGTCTCCTGGTTATGCATAGTTGTAGACTGGCCTGAAAAGGGCCTCCTAGTCTGTGACACACTATGGGGCCTGGAAGCCCACACTTTTTTTCTACTTTGTTCACTGTTTTCTTCTCTTTGGTCAACATAGTTTTTATAGGGGCTCTCCTTGTTTTCTGTTAACTAGCCTTTCTCATCTTTATCGTCTGCCAAAAATGCTTCTTTTTCATTTCCCATTTCAATAGACCTATGTTGGGAAGCAAATATAGTTTTAAAAGGTACAGATTGATAAAGTACACTGCAATAAAACTCATAAAGAAAAAAAACAATACTTTCTAGTAAGGAAATGTTACATGTCAGTGTTGTATGTTGCCAACACTGCTAAAGAGCAAAACCATTAGCTTTCTGTCAGTCTTGGAGTCTGCCTTACCAGTAAACAGTAATCATGTTGAGATAATCAAATTGGTAGTCTTGACAGTAATATGTGGCCTAAAGTCATGGAAATCATTACCTTCATACCGGTTAGTTTGTGAAGTTTAATTTAGCACAGATGGTAGTCAATTAAATGCATGTTCTTGTGCCACTACAGACAGTGGAGGATCATTCTGTGTTTGAAGGCTATAATGGGAGTCTGGTTCTGTCTGCATCACATGGTGTCCTCATAGCATTTTTAATCCCATGCAGTTCATTAGTCTGGAGTCCCTGCTACTCTAGACCTGCTGTGAGGACAGAGCTACAGGCTGCTCTGACAATAAATAATAATAAAAAAGAGTAATTGAACAATGAAAACATGAACATTTACCTTCCCTTGTATACATTTTAGCTTCAATGGCATGCTTGACTTTTAACAGAGAGCCAAGTGAACCTTCACATAAAAAGGCAGAATAAAAATATAAACCCATGCATGTAATAGTTTGCTACCTCATAGTTTGCTGGAAGGGAAAGTTCCGTGTGGAGGCAGAATGAAGAACAGAAGTAGGTGCCTCTTCTTCTGGAAACACAGTTACTATATTTGGGTGCCTACAATAAACAAATGCAGATTATTGTTTTTTCTGATTATTGCTATTTCCAATATTAAATAGCCTTAGGCTCATCAACACATGGACTAGAAGGTGCCACATTTGCCTGTCAACCTCTGAAGAAACCCAAGTTTGCATAAAAGTATTAGGCATTCAGTATTCAGAAGATGGAAGCAGAAGTAAGAGAAAGAGTTTTACGTGCAGGAAAAGGCTCTGGTTCATTTAGTCTGTAGTCTAAAAATATAGATGACCTTTTTCAAAGATATGCTTCGGGCTCCTTTCTTTAAAAAGAATAATTTGGATTGTCTACCTGTATTTTTTTGGGGGGAAGGGTGATTATTTTTAGTTGAGACATTTTCTGGTGTTCAAATCTGGGTACATGGAGGACCTGCAGTCGACTAAACAGGAGAATTCAAGCACTATAAGGAGTCCATAACAAGGAAAGAGAAACGCGGTGCTGGTAGAATGAGGTGCTTCTGTATGTGCTGTCGACTGCAGCGTGCCGCAAGTAACAAGAGCCAGAGAACAGCACATATTAACTGACTGATGAAAAAGATGAATAGCTGAAAAACAGCTATTTATTGCTTATAAAATACAGGACCAAACAACTGCCCAGCCAGCCTGGCAGACACCTAACATTTCACACCCAGTATTGCTTCTTCACGGAGGAATTTGCCTGTGCTTCATCCCTTGATCATCCAGCCCATTCCTAGAAACTGAACAAGTGACTTCTGTCACACTCCTGCATAGTGCCAGTGGCCTCATGTAGATACAGTATATCACAGTTTGAGGCAAAACTGAGTCTCTTACACAGTAGCAGGGGGGAGGGCTGTCACTGCACTACTGACATAGCTATTTGTCTTTTTTCATCATTGTAACAGCAATTTAAAGTCAGATGGAACTCTTGATCCATCAGGTCGACTCTCCTGCTTCATATGCAGGGACCAGCAACAAGTAGGATGTGAAAATGTACTTATTCATAGAGATTTCCCACCCAACTTACTACCCAGGGTACCCTGTGATTCCCTTGGTAAACAGACATCTTTCCAGGCTTACCTTGTAGGCCTGTACTGTCTTCATGTCTACTGTCCTCACTATAAGGCAGTTCTATAGGTTCACCACCCTCTGGGAGAGAAAGGGCCTCCTAATGTTACCTATGAATTTACCACCTTTGAGATTCAGGACACATTGCTGTCCTGTTGAACACAGATCAAACATGTCCTTCTGTTCAACCCTGTTGATATTCTTCAGTATATGGGTGACATAGAAGCAGACTGTGTTATCAGAAAAGGTCCATCTAGTCTGCTCATTTTCCTGCCTAGTTCCACATTTGGCCTGACACCAAGCTAGATTTAGAGATCTGATAGCCCTAGTGGCTAATAATCACCTCTTCATTAGGAAGCTGGGGAGTTTCTCTCCTAACAAGGTCAGTTTTGGACAGCTAGACCATGCAGAAAGGTGCTGGATGGCTGTCATCCTTCCCGCCCACTGACCCTTGACACCCCTCCCTCCATCCACAGCTCCTCACCTCCCTGAACTCCCCCCTCCATGGCTCCCAATCTCCCACCTCCATAACCTCCAATCTTCCCCCTCTGACCACTGGTCCTCCTTCCCTCTACAGCCCCCCAACACTGCCCTCCATTCATGGCACTCTGACACAACACCCCCGACCCTTGACACCCCCTCTGTCCATGGTTGTTCCAGATCCTCCCAGACCCTTGGCACACATCCTCCCTGAATGGCCCCCCCTCAGACCACTGAGACACACATCCTCCCGCTATAGGTCCAGGCACACCCCTTTACTCCATGGGCTCCGACATAACCCTCTATCTCTGTGGCCCCTGGCTTTACGTCCTCCATCCACTCTGCTTGTTCAGGCCTTTCAGAATTTGTGCCCTTCCTTAAGGGAGTCGACCACCCTGGCCAGTGCAGTGTCATCAGCAGATGCAGCCTGCTAGAGACTGCAGCTTACAGATTATTGGAGGAAATGTTGTAAAGCAGTGGAGCCAGCACCAGTCCTTAAGGGATGCTGCTGAGAACCTATTCTTCAAAGTGTCTTGGAAACTTTTTACACAAACTGTGCAGAGCTTTGTGTCCCAACATTGCATGAGTTGGTTTTGTTTTTTTGCTTTCTGTTTTTCCCTACTCATCCCAGAGGGCTAGGCTTATCTTCTGCCTCACCACAAACCCTTAATCCCATGTCTCCAGGAGCAGTCACCACTGGCTACCAGATACCTACTGCCTGTCTCTGATATACTGTCCTGGACTTACTCCTCCAGGTTTGGTTTGGCTAGCTGGAGTGCCAAGCCAGCTAAAACTTTCCTGACCAGAGAGAGAGCAGGGGACTCAGAGGTCAGCCCAGTGCAACTGGATGGGATGGGCATGGTGGCATCACCGGCCTGAGTGCCACAGTCACCTCACTTCTCCCCGTGTTCCATCTCTATCCCAGTGGGACACAGCCCGAGACTGGAGACCATTCTTACCAGTCAGAAGCAGACTGGGACCATGTCCACACACCACTTTCCAGCTAATACTCACTGGCACATAACTGGTTGTATTGCAGAGCTGCATCACGTGGCAGCATTCTGCATCACGCTGGCAGCATTCCGCATCGCATGGCAGCATTCCGCATCACGCTGACAGCATTCCGCATCACATGGCAGCATTCTGCATCACATGGCAGCATTCCGCATCATGCTGGCAGCAGGATTTTACCTCCTGTCAAGAGCCACATACACCTGATCACACAGTTCCCTTCCAGTGGGCCACCAGAGGGAAGTCATGTGCCAGAAGGAGCCACCCATCCTCCTGTCGCAGGGGGCATCCCAGACATATGCTCAGTGCTGTCTCTGCCATCTGTGACCTGGGCCTGGGACAAGAACCCAGGTCATCAGCATTATAAGCCAGACCACATATCATCAGGTCAACAGGCACATGAGTTAGTTTGATCTCAACTTTTGGTTGCAGTTAGTTAAATACTTTTTCAGTCTTTGAAGAATTTGTAGGCTGTAGCACAAAGTTGGCTCTCTAGGCACTTGTACCCTGCACAAAACACAGAAAAGGTCAGTCTGCAGTGTCCTTAAAATAGTTTCCAACAGTTTAGTGCTCAGCCATCTCTGTAACTGTAGATCTTCTGGGGAACTAATGTTTCCTTCTGCTATTCAGATTGTATTTCTGTTAATTGTTGTAAAGCATCTCTTTTTTTTCTTTGTTACAGAAACCAATGCAAGATTTAACTTTTTAATTTAGAAGGGCAAAGGGTTGCAGAGTGGCTTGATAAGCTTTGAAATCTGCTGAAATAACAGCAATAAAGTGTTATTCTGTAACCCACTTGAGTGACATCAGTAGTGTGGTGCGGGAGGGAGAGTTAATTTGGTAATGAACAGGACTTTAGTGAGAGAAGGCAGGAGGGGTTACTTATTATTTATTTTAAAAGTTTCACCAGGAAAGATATACTGATCTTGCAAACAGCTCATTTCCAGATGCATCCTGGGGATGGGGAGTAAACAGTACAAGATAAACAGCAATAGTACATTGTTTAAGGTGCAGTAGTAATAAAATAAGTATAGTAAAAATGCATACAATAAACTGAAATTATATATATATCAGTGCACAGTCACCGTTATGTGGTATAATGCACACTAAGAAACAATTGCAACAGTGCAAGGAACAATGCAGATAGTAGTAGGATACCACCCAGACTACTGTGTGCGGCTAACTAGGCAGGGCAGGAGGTATACTCAGGTACACAGAACCTAAAATAGATATTAAGGCACAATTAGGCTGGGGTTGGGGGGTGGGGGTGGTTGGGAGCAAGTTGCTCACAGCTACGATGGGGGACAAGGGAGAAGTCAACAACACAGGAGTAGGGAATACAAGAGGGATGTCAACAACATGGGAGGAGGGAATACAAGGGTCAGGAACAGTTGCAAGAGGGGGTGGCAAAGTCCCAAAGGAGGGCTTTGAGGGAGAATAAGGACGAGGCTGAGCAGATCAACAGGGAGAGGGAGGACCAGAGTTTATGAAAACGATACAATAAGGCAGCTTGGCCATTGGAAATTTTCTTGAGGGGCAAGGAAAAGGAGAGGGAAGCAGTGTTCCAGAGTGGGTAGGAGGAAGGAGGTAGAAAGAAAGAAAGGAAGGTAGAGAGGTAGGAGGGAGTGAGCTAAACCAGAATTTGGAGGTGAAGGTGGTACAGTGAATGAGGCATCTGGTTTCGAGGGAAGGGAGAAAGAGGTAGGAGTAGAGAAAGCTGTGGTGTGTATGAGGGGGACAATCCAAGCAAAGTGGCAGAAACATTGGAAGGCAGGGTCTAGTCTGGCAAGGAAAGACTTGGAAGTGGCACTATAGACAATGATGTCATAGTCAAAGATGGGAAGGATCATCTTCGTGACTGGCTCCCTGTAGGCACGGAGAGGGATGCTTGCTTTGTTTCTATACAGCACATCCAGTTTGGGGTAAAGCTTGTGATGGATTACATTAATGTGCTCTGAGAAGTCGAGGTGCTGGTCTAGCCAGACCCTCAGTTACTTAAATGAGGGGATATCAGCAAGTGATGTAGCATTAAGGGTGTGGAAGAAGGGGAGTAGAGAGCACCTGGCTAACCTCTGTTGGGAGCCAAAGGTCATGGAGATGGTTTTCTTGGATTTGAGGGACAAAAGGTTTGTACAGAACCAGCGCTGCAGACTGTCAATATCCTGTTAGAGATGGGCAGTAAGGTCAGCAGCAGAGGAGCCAGAAGCAAACAGCACAGTGTCATCTGTATACATATTGATGGATGGAGAGGAACAGGGAGAGGGAAGGTCATTTAGGAACACAGAGAAAGGTAAGGCGCCCAGGACAGACCCTTCAGGGGTGCCAGAACAGATAGGGAGTGGAGGGGAGAGGGAGTCTCCAATATGTACAGATTGTAACCTGCCCTCAAGGTAGGAGCAGAACCAACTGATTAAGGAGTCTGAGAGCCCTGCTGTCTTAAGCTTGTCCAGAATAAGGTAGTGTGACACAGTGTTGAAGACTTTGGCCATGTCAACAAAGATGGCAGCGGTAACTTGGCACTGGTCCAAGAGGGAGTCAGTGAGCTAGACGAGGGTGGTGGATATGGAGTGGGGCTTCCTGAAACCAGACTGGACTGGAGTGAAAAAGGAGGAGTCATCGAGGAAGGGGGTGAGTTGTGAGACGACAAGGTGTTCCTGGTGCTTGGTCAGTGTGGGAAGGAGGGAAAAGGGATGGAAATTTCCAGAAGTGTGGGATTACTCCCTTTTGGGAGGGGAATGACAGTAGCCTGCTTCCAGGTGTTGGGGACAGAGGTGGAGGAGAAGGAGAGGTTAAAGAGGCATGAGAGAGGGTAGGCTATGACTGGTGCAGAGAAGAACAAATGGTTAGGGTCAAGACCATCAGGGCTCATACCCTTGTGGGGGTTAAGAGCAAAGAAGACCTTGAGAATGGCAGAGGGAGTGGTAAGAGAGAGAAGGAGAAGGCATATAAGGGGTTGGCGAAGGGTGGGTGGGAGGAGAGGGAGGCAGAGGGGGAGGAAAGATAGGGAGCAGGTGATGGAAAAGGGGACTGAAGACAGCAGCAATGGCAGAGCTGGCAAGACGTTTTTGAAACCAGGGTATTTGCTTTGGCTAAGGTAGCACTGATTATTGTCTGAAATCAGTCTGATAAGACTATGTAAAACCAGTTTTCTGTCTGCTGATTTAACTTTTTACCTTTAATTAAGGGTACTAGAGAGGTAGGGGAAAACAGGTTTGTATCAAAAATCTAAGGGTTATTGTAAGGATCTGTATAGAAATGAGGATAAGCAAGGAGCAAGTCAGTTGCAGGAACTGTGGGGTGCTCTTCTCCACAGTTATGCTCTGAAGGAGGGGTCACCACCCCCTTCTGCAGGACCTTTGCAGATTTCCTTACTCAACTGGTAGCAGTGAGGGAAGCGATATCTCTCCTGCAGCCCCAGCTCAGCTGGAGGCCACAGCTCACATACCCAATCCTCCAATGGCCCACTGGTCCTGGGTGGTGGAGATTGGTGCAGAGGGGGAGGGGGAAGGGTGGCAGGGGTAACCACAAGGAGGTCAACCATCCCCACACCATCCAGATGGAAAATTGCTTGCACCTCTGGAGGAAACTTAGGTACTTGACTTCACCGGGGGAGGGGACTCTGGGTTAGTTGGAGGAAGTAGGAGTGATGACTTGGTGGTACTGAGGGGTGAGAATAAAAAGGCAGCTAGGAGAGATTTTAGTGGCCAAAGATTCTATAATCAGGGGAGTAGAGATGGTGGTGGTTGAGGGGAGGAGGGGTGGGGGGAGATCAGGTGCCTTCCTGGGGCTTCAGCCATCTGGGACATAGAATAGGGAGGATAGTTCAAAGGGATGGTGGGAAGATGGGGGTGCTGGTAAACTTGGATATCAGCCATCTGGCAAACTAGCCTGTGGAGCAAGTGAAGTGGGATTTTCAGAGGTTGGTGGACAGATTTCAGGGACACTTGGCCTCCCTGGCCTTTTCTGTGGTCCCGCTTATGTGGAGTTGGGGGGAGGGGGAAGGAACGATAGAGTAAGGTGGAAAGAGTTAGAGAAATTAAATGGGTGGTTAAAGGGATGGTGTCAGGAGAAAAGGTACCACTTTATGGGGAACTGGGGGGATGTCTGGGACAGGAGTTTGTTTAAAGGTGACGGCCTTCACCTGACCAGACAGGGGACTAACACTCTGGGGCAGAAGTTTGAAGTCTACATTAGACAGTTAAATTGTCTGCGGGGAACACTAAGGGTAGGGGAACCACAGTAAATGGAATGAGGGAAGGGAACCTAGCTAGCGCTTCCCCATACTGGAGACTGATAGCAGTAAGGTGGGCAAAAATAAGATAAGGTTGAGATTCAAAGAGGAGTAGTGGAATAGGCAACAAGGGGAAGGCTCTCAGGGCCTGAAAGCAATAAGAAAAATAAGATGACAAGGAGAATAAGAAGGAATGCAGGTGTAGGATCACAAAACAGCAAAAGAGAAACAAGAGCTAGTTGGAAGGGTGTCTGCTTTAATGTCAGGAGTCTGGGTAATAAAACTAATGAGCTCCAGTCATTGGTGGCAGACACCAAGACAGACCTCTGTAGCCATCATAGAAACTTTGGCCGCAGAGAATAATGACTGGGACTTGTCAGTCCCAGGTTACACAATGTTTTGACAGGATAGAGGGACAGGCAAAAAGGGGGAGGGGTGTAGCCCTATATGTCAGGGAGACCATAGAGGCTGTGAAGGATGAACACATCAGGTAAAGCAAAAGGGAAATAGAATTGCTGTGGGTTTACCTCATGACGCCCTCGGACAGGAAAATACAGATGTGAGTGAGCTGTAGACCACCAGGACAAGTGAAATAGTGTGGAAAGGAACTAGGGGATGAGCTGATGGGGGAATGAAGAAAGGAGAGGTGGTTGTGGTGCATGATCTGAACCTGCCGGGTAGTGACTGGGACATTCCAGCAGGCAGGTGCACCAGAAGTCAAGCCCTGTTAGATACATTGCAGGACTGCCTGCTAGTGCAGCTTGTTAAGGAACTCACTAGACAGGTGGTCATTCTCAATTTGGTGATCACCAACTCATAGATGGAGGGTGGAGTGAGGGTAGGGGAGCCACTGGGGTCCAGCGACCGTAACTGCATTTGGTTTGGGCTGGCCCTGGTGACCAGAACGCCCCTATCAAAAACTGAAGTCCTAGATTTCAGAAGAGCAGGTTTCCTTTGGATGAGGGAGCTGGTCTGAGAAAAGTTAACCAGGGTGGACAGCATCGGGGATGTAGAGAAAAGATGGGGGAATCAAGGGGACCATCTTCAAGGCAATAAATCATGCACAAGAAACTATACAAAATGAAACAGGTACAAGAGAGCAATGTGGTTCTCAGAAAGGGTCAGAGGAGCAGTGAGGATCAAGAAAATGGCTTTCATTAGGTACAAGGAAAAGTTGGGGTGGGGAGGAGGAATGGGAGGTATAAAAGTAAAAACTAGGAAAGCAAAGAGTATGGTCAGGGAGGCAAAGGGATACACGGAGCTGTGTATTGCAAAGGCATTAAACCATTACACAATTGCATTGCACCATTAAACGGCAGGTTGACCTTGGGCCTGTGATAGGCTGACCTCCAGGGACCCAAAATGTAAGTGCGGTTTTAAATGAATTTGTTTCTGGACATAATAGATGTGGACATTGTAGTGGTGAACAGACACAGAACTGAAAGAAAATCATACTTCCGTTATCAAGTTAACCCCTTTTTCTGAGTCCCAAGAGGTTGTGAGATGAACCCTTTCCTTGGCATTGTGAGAGGGGAAGTGGGAATATAGCAGGCACCATCTTAGCTCACAGAAACACTAGGGAGCAACAGAAGCAGGAGTGCAGTTCAGGGAAGTGTTTCATTTTATTTCAATTTATTTTGATATTGGAATTGTTTGTGCTGTGAGGGGATAAGTTGATGGGGATTTAAATCAGTACTGTGAGTTGCAACAGTTACTGAGTGAAATTGTGGGCTGTGATATTTAATCTGTGCTGTTTAAATTTTTTGAGCTGTTACTGGTGAGGTTAACTCAGGTGGAGCTCATACAGGAAGCTGCAATTTGGACTTGTACCTTTGTGTGGGGATTGAGAGGTCTCGGTGAGGAAAGGGTCAGGGCTGATTGACAGTTGCTGCATGGGATAGAAAACACTGTTAGGTTGCCACAAACCCCATGCACCATATCTGTGGTGCACCCAAACATACCGTGGCGTACCGGCAGATTCAAAATGTTGTGGTGCAGGACTTGATGCATGCCCTGGGCCACCCTTTAAAAAATATGGCCCCCGTCTCTACTTCTGTCTCAGTTATGTGTTCTGAATCCATCAAGATGCCATTTTCCATCTGGGAACAAATGACCTGGCTCGGGACAAGGCAGAGATAGGAAGGGTGCAGGAGGAGTTCAGGGAGCTGGGGAGGGGCCTGGAGCAGTTAGCAAGCTCCATGATCTTCTCTGAATTGTTGCCTGTCCATGGCAAGCAGGAGGCTAGGGATCTCCACACCAGAGACTTCAATGCTTGATTGGAGAACTGGTGCAAAGAGCAGGGTCTTGGCTTCACAAGGGACTGGGGCCCCACCTGAAGGGATGCAAACCTGTACAAGGGTGACAGCCTGCATCCTTCCAGGAAGGGGGATCAGTGTCTTTAGTGAATCGTTTAGATGCTTCACTGGCAAGCATTTAAACTAGGCAAGGCGGGGTGGAGCAAGGAAGCAGGATAAATCATACTGCCCACCCCCACAGGATTATGTAGCCAGCAGGGAGGACCATAATGTTACAAAATCATCAGGGAAGACTGGTTTCAGCAAGGGGTGGGGGGAGAAAGCGCAAGGGGAAAAGAGGAGAGGACAGGAGGAGGGTTTGCAGAAAATGGAAGGCCATGTGTGTGAATGCCCGCAGCCTGGGAAATAAGATTCCAGATCTAGCAGCCTTGATGACAGAGGCTGACCTGGATATTGTAGCTATCACCAAGATGTGGTATAATGGAAACCATGACTGGGACGTAGCTATACCAAGTTCAAACAACATGAAGTCTTGCTATATTATGACATATGCAGTTTGTCCCAGCCTTAGAACTGCTCCGGAGGTGAAAGAGTTAACTTCCATGCCAGGCATGGAATCTTGAGCGCGAACTCGGTTGAAAAAACGATGTCTGTTGATCTTCAAACTGAAACTGTCAGATTCTTTACTCCGCCTCACTGAACAGTCGCTCCGGAGATTCCTCCTACTGCTCGGTTCATTTGTCGGTTAAAAAAGTGTTATTTCTCGTTTTTCTAAACCGCAAGTATATATTTTAACCGCAACCGGTCGGTTCAAGCTCTGTCTGTGGTATCATAAGTAATAGACAGGTTTTACTTTTCTCTGTGTGGAACTTGCAAACGTGTTATCAGTTTGGTTTGAACCGATCAGGTTGCTGTTAAAATTTATTAAATTACATTTAGAGTGCGGTTCCCGGTTCTTATCGGTTCTAAAAAAAACGGATTTCATTACGGTTTTTTCCATGACCCGTGACACGGTTGGGAACCGATAAGGGTGTCTTGCTTGGCGATTTATCGGAAAAGGGCAAGTTTTTGGTTAGGCTGGCATTATGTCTGAGAAACCCAAAAGAAAAACCGGGCCCACTGGGTTTCAGCACTGTAGTGTCTGTGGGGAAGCCTTTGCCAAGGCTGACCCACACATGTGTTTATTGTCTGGGGTTTGACCACCTCAATGCAGACTGCCAGATTTTCAAGCATTCCCTGCAGCTACCCTGGATAAGAGGTTGGTAGGCTCAGGGAGCGAGAGGCAAAAAGTCCGCTGACCGGATGGCCAGCCGGTTCGGTGCCAACGAACCAGAGGTGCTCCTCTGACCAGGAGATACTTCCTCGGGCAAGGAAGAGCTGACTCGGAGGAGCCAGTTCCAGCAAAGAGAACTAGAAAGTCAGCAGGTGTGGAGCCAAAATTTCCTTCTCCAACCGCTGCAGAGATAGCCAAAGCGATCCAAATTGTCCAGTCGCTTTCCCCGGTTCCGTCCAAACCGACACCAGCAGGTAAACAGTCAGTTCGTCCGGTTCCACTGGTTCAAGAATATGATATAGAAGAATTTTATGAACCGGAGGAGGGGGAGGAGGATTATGAAGAGAGTGAATGTGATTTTGAAAGTCTGGATGTGCCCATTGAACTGGACATCTCCCCAGACAGATCTTCAGGAGTATCCCCCCCCAGGCTTTCTGAGTCCCCTTCTCATTTTCTGTTTTATAAAAAAGTTGCTGAAACCCTCCAGCTCCCTTTGGAAGAAGCTGTGGATGAACAGGAGGAGCCTGACTATGTGGAAATGATGGATATCCCAGAGTCTAGGAGATTGTCTATTCCTTTACATAAATCTTTTAGGAAACAGACAATAAAGATTTTAAAATCTCTAATTCTTTACCTCCTGTGGATAAAAAGATGGACAGGAGGTATACATTGTCAGGCTCTGATACGGAGTTCCTTTCACAACAATGCAGCCATGTTGAGGTAGTGCAGGCTGCAGCCTGTGATAAGGCAAATATTCCTTGGCTACACCCTCCTGACAAGGACTCCAGGAGGATTGATGCCATGGCAAAATAATACATGGCAGCATCCTTGGGACTCAGACAGGCAAATTATATGGCCTATGTTGCAAGATACCAGAAATCCAGATGGGATACTGTTATGGCTTTAGCTAAACAGGTCCTGGCCACTGCCAAGGAGCTGGAACAGGTGGCTGCTGATGGTATTGAGGCATCCAAGGTGCAATTCCATGCTGCAGTGGACTCTTATGATGTATCTTCAAGAGTCATGGCTACATCTGTGGCTTTTAGTAGAATGGCTTGGCTCAGGTGTACTAGCCTGTCACAGGATACCCAGGCTAAGGCCATGGATTTTCCTGTTGTGGGTAATTCTCTGTTTGGGAGAAGACAGAGAATTACATGAAGAAAATGGATGAGTATAGGACCACTTATAGGGTGCACAGGCCAAGGAGGCAAGCCACTCCTCAGAGGCAGCTTTCAGGGGCAGGGCAGGCCTTTTCACAGGCCTTTTACCAAGCCCAGGCCTCCTCTTCAGCTTATGCCCAGAGGGTTCTTCAGAGGGAGAGGCAGATGGGCAGTGCAGGCAGGCCTGCTCCACCCCTCAGCCTAAAGCTCCTGCCAAACAGGCACCCTGATGGGATGCCCAGGGCCGATTCTCCATTACCTGTAGGGGCAGGCTGGCTTACTTCATCCAGGACTGGGAGTCTTTAACATTAGACAAGTGGGTCCTGGAAGTAGAAAGCCAGAGACTGGTTCTCAGCTTCAAAAAATTTCCAAAGATGAGAACCAGATCCTTTCCACCTGCAAATCCATCAGAGGCTCTTGCTTTGGAAACAGAAGTCTCAACCCTCTTGGCTCTCAGAGCTGTAGAAAGGGTTCCTCCCCTACACCAGGGCAAAGGTCCGTACTCCAGGTACTTCCTTACCCCAAAACAGACAGGCGAATGGCAGCCCATCCTGGATCTAAGATACCTAAACAAGCACCTTTTAAAACCAAAATTCAAAATGGTGACTCTGGGAATTATTTTACTCTCCCTAAGGCCAGGGGACTGGCTAGCATCCCTGGACCTCAAGGATGCCTACTTCCATGTTCTCATCAGAAGCTCCCACTGAAAGTACCTCAGATTTGAACTGCCCTCAGGCCATTACCAGTTCAGAGCAATGCCCTTGGCCTCACCTCTGCCCCAAGGGTATTCACCAAATGCCTGGCAGTAGCAGTTGCTCATTTAAGAAGGCAAAAGATTGCCATCTTTCCTTACCTGGACGACTGGCTCATAGTGGGTCAGTCTCCAGACCAAGTCAAATCACACCTTCAGGTTACCCAGCAGCTGCTTACATCTCTAGGTTTTCTCCTCAATCTTCTAAAGTCAGTTCTAGAGCCTGTTCAGCTACTCACCCTCATAGACGAAGAACTGGACACAAAGCAGGCCAGAGCTTTCCTTCCTCTAGAAAGAGTAAAGACCCTGGTGGCTCTGGCCTCCTCCTTCACTCTGCAGGTCTCTCGACCAGCAAGGCACTTTCTACAGCTCCTGGGCCACATGGCTGCTTCCACAGCTGTAGTGCAAGGAGCAAGATTTCAGATGAGGGACATCCAGTTCCATTTGAGAGCCTTCTGGTCTCAAAGGAGAGATCCTCTAACCAAATTGATCGGAGTAACTTGAACCTTGATCCAGGCCCTGCAGTGGTGGCAGGATCAGAGCAATCTGAGACAGGGGGTTCCTTTCATCCCTCAATCTCACTCCTTGACCCTTACTACAGATGCTTCCCTCTTGGGATGGGGAGCTCACATGGGCGATCTCACCACCCAGGCATTGTGGTCCCCTCAGGAATCTCTGCTCCACATCAATCTGTTGGAACTCAGAGCTGTTTTTCTAGCACTTCAGGTTTTTTCTGCATCTGTTCAGAACAAAGTGGTACAGGTCAGAACAGACAACACCACTACAATGTGGTACATCAACAAGCAAGGGGGCACTCGGTCTTCGGCCTTGTGCACCGAGGCGATGAAGTTGTGGTCTCTGGCTTATTCCCTGAACACCTCTCTCATGGCAGTTCACCTCCCAGGCAAAGACAATGTCCTGGCAGATGCTCTCAGCAGGATTTCCCAGGGCCATCACGAATGCTCACTGGATCCCCTAGTACTGGGGTTAGTATTTGCCAGGCGGGGCACCCCTCAGATAGATCTTTTTGCAGCCCCAGGCAATCACCAACTTCCGCTTTTTTGTTGCAGACCCCCAGTGTTGGGCTCAGTCCCTCTGGATGCCTTCCTTCTCGATTGGGAAGGGAAGTTCCTCTATGCCTTTCCCCCTTCCTCTCTTGTTCAAGGTGCTAGTCAAAAATCAGATCTCAACCTTGCAAGATGATTCTGATTGCTCCAGATTGGGCCAGACAGCCCTGGTATCCACTCCTTCTGTCCTTAGCAGTCCACCTTCCCCTGTGTCTCCCCAGGAATCACAATCTGTTAACCTGTGCCCAGGGAAGAGTTTGGTATCCGAATCTCAAATCCCTCAACCTCAAGGCCTGGCTCTTGAGGAGTTAGAGTTTGCTGACCTACACCTTTCTCAAGGTGTACTCGATATCTTGAAAGCTTCTAGGAAGCCTTCCACCAGGGCTACTTATAATTCTAAATGGAAAAGGTTTTCCATATGGTGCTCTGCAAAGCATGTTTCCCCAGAATCTGCTGATTTGTCCACAGTCCTGGACTATATGGTCCATCTAAATACTTTGGGACTGAGGCCAGCTACCCTAAAAGTGCATTTGGCATCTCTCTCTGCTTTTATTTCAGCAGGAAAGCCCTCTTCTCTTTCTGCTCACCCTGTATTCTCCAAGTTTTTCAAGGGATTGCTTCATACCAACCCTCCATTCAGGGACCCTGCTCCTGCCTGGGATCTTAATGTTTGCATTGCTCAGCTAATGCAACCCCCCCTTTGAGCCTTTGTCTTCAGCAGAGCTTAAGTACTTGACTTGGAAAACTGTGTTTCTAGTAGCTATCACTTCTGCCAGGCGCATAAGTGAATTGCAAGCTTTGTCAGTGGAGCCTGATTTTATCTCCTTTCACAGAGATAAGGTAGTCCTCAGGACTAACAGGAAGTTCTTGCCTAAGGTGGTTTCAGATTTCCACCTTAATCAATCTATATCTCTTCCAGTGTACTTCACTGACTATTCCTCCTCTGGTGAGAGGAGGCTGCACAGTTTAGATGTAAAGAGAGCCCTTAGTTACTACATAGAGCGTATCAAGGGTTACAGGTTTGACTCCCTCCAACTGTTCCTCACTTATGGTGAGGTTGGTAAAGAGAAACCTGCCACTAAAAGACCCATTGCCAGGTGGGTTGTCTCTTGTATCCAATTTTGCTATCAAAAACTGGGTAAGGTTCCCCCTTCAGGCCTGAGGGCTCACTCTACCAGAGGTACAGCTGCGTCCCTAGCTGCTGCCAGGGACATCCCTATCTTAGAGATATGTCAAGCAGCTACCTGGAAAACAGTACACACTTTCACCAAGCATTACTCTTTGGACATCCAGGCTAGGAGTGATGCTCAGTTTGGCACAGCTGTGCTTCAGAGCCTATTTTCTAAGTAAGTTCTGTCCCTCCTCCATGGAGGTACTGTGTAGTTCAGATGCAATATAATATAGCAAGACTTCATTTTGTTTGAAGAAAAATTACTCACCTTAGTAATGTTGTTTCTTCTAATGGAGTCTTGCTATATTATGACCTCCCCTCCTGCCCCTCTCAGAACCTCTGCTCTTGGGATGTGGGTGGGCAGTGCAGTGTTGGCACTTAATGATGCCCACCTTGTGTTTTCACCCCTTTTTTTGGGTGTTTGGGTGTTGTATTTTATTTTATTTTTTTGGATCCCCTGACTTGAGTCTTTGTTTTGGGACCAGAAAAATGTGTTAATATTTTAGTAGCCAGTTGGCTAGTGTAGGTTTACAGCTTCCACACAGAACCTTAGTGAGTTTTGCTCGTAAAGATCTGACCATTTCAGTTTGAAGATCAACAGACAGAGTTTTTTCAACTGAGCTCGAGCTCAAGATTCCATGCTTGGCATGGAAGTTAACTCTTTCACCTCCGGAGCAGTTCTTTTTTTTTTTTTTAACTTTCAATCTTTATTCAGTTTTTGCAAGAAAAACTTTACAATAGAAAAAACCTATAGCTTCAAAACATTAATAAATTAGTAAATAACGGAAAACAAGAGAAAAATTAATATATGTAATGTGCACAGTTATAATGGGTAGGTAATTAATTCATACATAATTACTCAATCAGAGGGTAGGAGCAAAATCCACTTAGTACAGTGCAGCATTGGCAGTAAAGGAGACTTAAAATTTTCATCATGAAACAAAATCTGTACGTAAGGGCATTATATATATAACCCACTTTCTCCATTCATTTTCAAAGGCCTTCAGTTTCTTATTAAGTATCGCTGTGAGCCGCTCCATCTTATATAGGTCTATCATTATTTGCTGCCATAGTTCAAGCGTAGGAGGAGAACGGGCCCTCCACCTCTTGGTGATAGCTTTTTTGGCAGCTAATAGGGCCAGATTCCAAAAATTTTTAGAGGGAATCTCAATGGACTCCTGAGGGTATACACCAAAAATGAATAAATGAGCATCCAAAATTAAGTCGGAGGATATTAGCTGATGGAGAGCCTCACTAAGTTGGAAGAAAAAAGGCTGTAGAGCCGTACAAGACCAAAAAACATGACCCAAGGTTGCAGAAGAGTATCCACATTGTCTCCAGCATTCTGCTCCTATCTGAGGCATGTACTTCTGGACTACCACAGGGGCCCTGAAGTATCTAACCGTGAACTTCCAGGAAAAGTCCTTCCAGTTACCAGAGCTGACTCCCTTATACATATTTTTCAAATGAGTCTGCCAGTGGAAAACAGACAGCTCAGCTCCCAAGTCTCTTTGCCAGGCCTTTCTGATTTTATCAAGAGATTTGCTTCAGACTCCACAAGCTTCTATATATTATAGAAATCAAATGCGGCTGAGTTGGTCTCCGCCTATGGCCGATAAAATTATGAGTAGGAGGTTAGCAGGAGGGGAATCCGACCATTGTGGTCTTCCTAGCGAATTAAGATAATTCCTAGTTTGGAAGTATCTAAATCTGTCAGTATAGGGGATATTATATTTTTGAGTCAGCTCCGTTAAGGAAAGAACAGTTCCTTTGGGCATGAAATGGTACACCAGATGAAGGCCCTTCTTGAGCCAGGTGCGATATCTGCGGTCCATTTTACCTGGGAGAAAGGCACCCAGGTAAGAGAGGGAATAGATGGCTGATCTCCAGGGTTTAAATTCCTTTGATGACATAATTCTTTGCCAGGTTTTGATTGTTGACTGAGTATATGGGTTAGATATCATATATGTCCTTACTGTAGGGGGGGAGGAAAGCAGGGCTTCATAAATGTCTATAAATTCTTTTCCCTCCATTTCGACTGATTTCCATCTGGAAATATACGTTTGAACCAACCAATATATAGGTATTCTTAGTTGACAGGCCTGATAGTATAACCTAAAATTTGGTAGGGATAAGCCTCCTTACTGTCTTGGGAGCTGTAACGTTGTAAGGCTAGTTCTGGATTTCCGGTTTACCCAGATAAAGGAAGAAATTTTTTTCTGTAGGGTTCAGAAAAAGGCATCTGCGATTAGAATTGGTAGGGTCTGAGCAAGGTAAAGGAAACGAGGCAAGATCAACATCCTAACTGACTCTACACGTTGTGTCAGGGATAAGGGGAGAACCCTCCATCTCTCCAAGTCTAATGAAGTCTTGGATAAAAAGGGGATATAATTTAGTGTAAACAGGTCACAATCTGGGGGACCGATTTGAATTCCAAGATATTTTATACTTTTCAGATGCCATTTAAAATTATAAGCTTGTTTCAACTCAGCCTGTGGGATAAAGTTCCAAGCAAGAACTTCTGTTTTGCTTTCATTAATTTTGTATCCAGAGATAGCTCCAAATTTTTTTAGGATGTCCCATAGAAGGGGGAAGGCAGCTTCTGGGTTGGTCATATATATTAAAAGGTCATCAGCATATAATGCTAATTTATGTTTTATTGATCGGACCTCTATCCCCATCAAGCCATCCTCCTGCCTCAGGGCCTGAGCCAGGGGTTCAAGGTATATTGCGAATAACAAAGGGGAAAGGGGACATCCCTGTCTGGTGCCGCGAGAAAGGGCCACAGGGCTAGAGAAAGAGCCGTTTATCCGAATGTAAGCTTGTGGGTGTGAGTACATTGCTTGAATAGATTGTATAGTAGTCTGTGGGACACCAAAGTACTCTAGCACCTCCCACAGAAAAGGCCATTCGATCCGGTCGAATGCCTTCTCTGCATCTAAGGAGAGAAGGAGAAATCGGGAACCACTGTCCTTCACGTACTGCCATACGTGCAAGGTCCTCTTGATGTTATCTTGTGTCTGTCGCCCTGGAACAAAACCTGTTTGGTCTAAGTTTATTATTTCGGGTATAAAAGTTTCAAATCTTCTGGCCATTATAGAGGCAAACAACTTATAATCTACATTGAGGACTGAAATGGGTCTATAAAATGAACAAGATATTGCATCTTTACCTGGTTTCAGGATACTGGAAATGTATGACGCAAGAATCTGGGATAGGCTCCCAAGATGCACTGCTCTACAAGCTTCAAGCAAAATTGGGGATAGGTCTGCTCGAAAGCCTTATAAAACTCCCCAGTATAACCATCTGGGCCCGGACTTTTGTTGGCTTTAAGGGCCACTAATCCTTGCTCTAGTTCAGATATAGCAATTGGGCTCTCTAAAATTTGTTGTTGCCTCTGAGTTAACATTGTTAGATTAAGATTTTCCAGAAAAGCCTTCATCACCTGTGACTCTCCAGAGCATTCAGAGCCATACAGGCTCCTGTAATACCCCTGGAAGGCCCGCTCAATTTCTTTGGGTAAGGTGACTATCTTTTTAGAGCCAGGGTCTCTGATTTGGGTAATATTTGTTCTAGATCTGTGCTGCCTGAGCCTGTGAGCTAACAAGCGAGTAGCTCTAGGGCCTCCTTCATAATATTTTTGCTTGAGAAGCTGCAACGCTTGCTCTATGCGTATATCTAGAATCACCTGGATTTGTTACTTAGTCGCTAGCAGAAGAGAATATGCCCCCTCATCACATGCAGCATGAAGGGACTGCAAATTTTTAAGTTGCTGTTGCAGGCTATCAAGACGCTGTTGCTGCCTCTTCTTGTGGTGTGTAGCATACTTAATTATTTCTCCTCTGAGCACAACTTTAAGAGTGTCCCATAAAATCCCCTTTTTGGTTTCCTGTCTAGTGTTATCCTCCAGAATCTGTTTTATTTTTTGATGCACCATATCTCTAAAATCTTTTTGATTCAGTAAAACATTATTAAACCTCCATAAGGTACTAACCTTGTCTCTAGTCCATGTCATATTTAAGGTGAGGATCGAGTGGTCAGATAACACTGTTGGGGACTGCGTACAACTTTGTACCCTATATAAGTGTTCTTTGGATATATGCATGTAGTCTATGTGAGTATATACTTTATGGGGAGCAGAATAATGTGTATACTCCCTTTTGTTAGGGTGTAGATTACGCCATACATCAGTCCAGTGTGCCTCAGTGAGATATACCTGCACAACACGATGCGCCGGGGATCTCTTAAAAGGTCTCCTGCTAGAAGTGTCCATGTAAGATGTGATCAGGTTATGATCTCCTCCCATTATTAAAACTCCTTTACTTCTCTCCACAATCTTCTGGAGCAATACTTTTCTCCCCGTTGGGCCCTCACCCGGAGGGATATATATAGAAACAAGAGTAAGCTCCTGTTCCGCTAGACGGCCCACTGCAATGGCAAGATGACCATCTGGATCCAGATATGAATCTGTTAGAGTAAAAGGGAACCCCCTAGGAATCAAAACAGCAGCTCCCCTACGCTTTCCTCTGCCATATACAGAGGCTACTATTGTAGAGAAGCCAAATTTGGCTAGCTTTTGGTGCTCTTGTTTATTCAAATGGGTTTCTTGAAGTAGAAGAAAGGAGGGTTTCAGTTTTTTAAGGGAGGAGATCACCTTATACCTCTTGATGGGGCTATTTAGTCCATTAACATTGTGGGAGCAAATCCTAATTATAGGGACAGGATCCATCCTGGAACTCAGGAGCTTGTACTGAAGACATGACAGCTGTTAAACAGAAATTTACAAAAAAATTGACCGAATTTGGTATATAACCCTTCTCTGTTACCATCCGCCCCCTGGCCTTATGGTAAGTAGGCAACCTATAATCTGAAGCCTGACTTCTAACCTGGCCAGGCCCTAAACCAATAGAGAACATGTGCACAGTATAACGACAGAATAAACAGTAAAATTCAACAGTCAAATGCCAAAATAACCTATTTACAGTGAAACTTCCAGGAGAGGAAAGGATAGAAACTACCCCTCCGAGAAACAGGAACCCAATCCTTAATTCAGAAGAGGGTCCCATGGGAGGAAATGTGACCTTCGGGCAGGTCAGGCCTCCCCAACTCCTTGAAAAGTCGGGGTCGAGTATTGGGGACATCAAACCATAACTGCCCCACAGGGGATAACAGAGAATGCTGCGCAGGGTTTCGATGTTAAACTACATCCATCCCAACCCTCGGCTAACGGAGAATAGATTTAGTTGTTAGCGCTCTGAAAATTTGTATTATTTAAATTGGTGAACCAGGTTGGAGGGAGAGGAAAAAGAAAAAAGAAAAAAAAAGGGGGAAACCCCTTCATATTAGTGACAGACATACTGTTTAAGCTCAATAGTCACCCGTATGGGCACAGGCATTGCATTAAGTAGGAGGAAAAGAAACAAAAGGGGGGTCCTCCGCTGCCCAGCATTGTCACTTCATCCGAGGTTGAATGTTAGGAGAGTCCACTAATCCACTAAGTCCCCTCAAAGAAAAATGAACCATCCGACCTTCTTCGGCATCTTCAGGTGTTCACGCTATGCAGTCCATTTCTTGATCCTTTGGGTGGAGGCGAACTTTATATAGCTCTTGACTTCTTGCAGGGAGGAAAATCTTCCTCGTTTCCCCGAGTTTCCCCGATCTGCCGTGGAGTCCTGTAATGTGACCGGGGGGGACGTTTTTCTTGTTGCACCGTACCGGTCGGGTTGAAACCCCATCCTCTTCTCTTCAGTTCCGCTGTTATATCATCAGGATTTGCATACATAACATTACCAGAGTCCCAGAAGACCCAGAGCTTAGCTGGGTAGGGCGTTTGAAACTTGATCCCTTTTTCTTTTAACAGCCTGAGTATCGGAGCATATGCCATCCTTTTTTTAACAATGTCTGTGGGATAATCATTGTCAAAAAATAACCTAGCAGAGTTATATGTGACGTTCTTTTTAGTCCAGGCTGCCTTCAGGATGTTTTCTTTATCCCTATAGCTAGAAAATTTAAGGACAATTGAGCGGGGTCTCGCTGATGGATCAGTGGGTTTCCTTACTAGGGCTCTGTGTGCTCTCTCAATTTTAAACAAAAAAGTAGGAGGGAGAGCCAAGACATCTCTGAGCACGTCCGCCAAGAAGTCCTCCATCCTTCCAACTTCTGACCCCTCGGGAACTCCATATATTCGGAGGTTGTCCCTCCGAGAGCACGCCTCCAGGTCAGTGATTTTCTCTTGCATGCTTTCATGCTGATCAATTAGGAAGTCCACTGCCCGGTGGAGACGATGTGTTTCGTCTGCAACTTCACTGGCAGCCTCCTCCGAGCGATCTAATCTCTCTTCAACTTCTGAGAGTCGATTTTGTAAGGTGATGAACTCCCTTTTGTTCTCAGCTCGGAATGCTTTTATTTCCAATAAGAGAGTTTCATACCGAGACCTTGATAACCTTTCCGACTCTCTATCTGTATCTGGGTCTGGATCCCCCATCACACTGCTTGCCGGAGAGGCGCTGAGGCTGCCTGCAGGCCTGTTTGCTAGTCCAGATGCATCTGCCATAAACGAGGGTCTTCCTGAGCGCGATTTTGCTTTATTCTTGCTCCCCGTCATACCTCGTCTTCTTTTGTTGAATTTTAAAGTATATGACAGCTGATTAGGGAGAGAAATGCCGACGAGTTGTTCAGAAGCTATTCCACTAGGCAGCCATTCTAGATGGTGACATCACCGGAAGTCCCGGAGCAGTTCTAAGGCTGGGACAAACTGCATATGTCATAATATAGCAAGACTCCATTAGAAGAAACAACATTACTAAGGTGAGTAATTTTTTCTTCTACTTTATTCAGGAGAGACAGGGAGGGTAAAAAAGGAGGAAGGTGGCCCTTTATGTCAAGGAGGAGATAAAGGCAATGGAGGTGCAAGGAATGCAGGGGGAGGCAGAGGCACTGTGAGTCACCCTTGAGATGGGCAATGGCACAGCCATTTACGCAGGAGTGATCTACAGACCTCCAGCACAAGGGGAGAAAATGGCCAGGGATCTACTGGAAGCCACACATAAAATGATGGCTAAAGGGGAGGTGCTGCTGGTAGGTGACTTCAATCCACCAGATGTTGATTGCAGCATCCTACTGGCTGCCACAGCCAGGGCCAGGGAGATCCTGGATTCCCTGCAAGGACTATTTCTCAAGCAGCTAGTGCTTGAACCAGCCCAAGAGGGAGCAATTTTGGACCTGGTACTAACCAATGGGGACA
Organism: Neoceratodus forsteri; assembly: GCA_016271365.2. Lineage (NCBI taxonomy): Eukaryota > Metazoa > Chordata > Ceratodontiformes > Ceratodontidae > Neoceratodus > Neoceratodus forsteri. The sequence goes on from JADMNL010000022.1 coordinate 321,316,903, forward strand.
GAATTACAAATATCAGTGTGGGAGAACATCTGGGGACCAGTGACCATGGTATGGTGTGGTTCGATACGAGTACTGTGACAGGGTCATGCCACACAAAAGTGAAGGTCCTGGACTTCAGGAGGGCAGATTTTGCCAGGATGGGAGTATGTCTCAGGAAAGCCCTTGCAGAGGGAGAGAAATGTGGGGGAGTTGAGGACCAGTGGGCCCACTTAAAAGGAGCCATAGCGGAGGCGACAAACCTCTGTATTTGGCAAATAAGCAAAGGCAAGAGTAAAAGAAAACCACTATGGTTCTCAAAGTAAGTGGCTGGGAAAGTAAGGGCAAAACGGTGGCTTTCAGGAAATATAAGGAAACACAGAAGGAGGAGGACAGGGCAATGTATCTAGAGAAACAAAGGGAGGCAGGTAAAGTGGTCAGGAGTGCAAAGTTGCAGACAGAGGAAAAAATAGCTAAAGAAGTGATGAAGGGAGAAAAGACTTTCTCTAGGTACGTCAGTGAGAAGAGAAGGACCGAGGTGGGGTGGGGCAGATAGTAAGGCTAAAAGGGAGGAGGGAGACGGTGTGGAAGGAGACCAGGAAAAAACATCTATCTTGAACAGATATTTTTGTTCAGTTGTCACAGATGAAGGGGAAGGGGAAGGACCACCGCTAAGAAACAGAAATGGAAGGAAGGTGGACACAAGTCCATTTACAGAGGAGAGAGTCCTAAAGGAACTCACAAAACTAAAGGTGGATAAAGCAATGGGACCAGATGAAATACACCCTAGAATATTAAAGGAGTTAAGGGAGGTGCTGACAGCACCACTGGCAGACCTGTTCAACAAGTCACAGGATACGGGAGTAGTCGCAGAGAACTGGAAAAGGGCAGATGTAGTCCTTCTCCACAAAAGCAGGTGCAGAGAGGAAGCTGGAAATTATAGACCTATCAGCCTGACCTCGGTGGTGGGGAAAATTATGGAATCACTGCTAAAAGATAGGATAGTGGAGCACCTTGAATCCAGCAGAGCACAAGATCTGAGGCAGCACGGATTCACATCAATAAGATCATGTCAGATGAATCTGATAGACTTCTTTGACTGGGTGACCAGGGAAGTGGATCGGGGGAGTGGTGATTGTGGCCTACATGGACTTCAGCAAAGCATTCAACACTGTTCCACATAGGAGGCTTGCAAAAAAGCTGGGCAGCCTGGGATTGGGACACAAGGTAGTGAACTGGGTTGCAAATTGGTTGAGGGATAGTATACAGATTGTGGTGGTAAACGGAGATAGATCCAAGCAGGGGACGGTGATTAGTGGGGTGTCACAGGGATCAGTTCTTGGGCCAGTGCTGTTTAATGTCTTCATTAGTGACATTGCAGAGGGTCTGGAGGGGAAGGTATGCCTCTTTGCAGATGACAGTAAGATCTGCAATAGGGTGGATACACTGGAAGGGATAGGAAAAATGAGGAAGGACCTAGCTAAACTGGGGCAATGGTCTAGAGTGTGGCAGCTAAGATTCAATGTGAAGTAATGTAAAATCATGCACTTGGGGTGCAGGAACCCAGGGGAGGATTACAAGTTGGGTGGGGAGTTATCGGCCACCAAACAGGAAAGAGACCTGGAGTGATCATATCTGATATAAAGGTGGCCAAACAGTGTGCAAAGGCTGTGGGAAGAGTCAGTGGGATGCTGGGGTGCATAGGGAGTGGTATTGCCAGCAGAAGAAAAGAGGTGGTGATGCCAATGCACAAATCATTGGTGAGACCTCATTTGGAATACTGTGTCCGGTTCTGGAGACCGCATCTCTGAAAGGACATAGACAGAGTAGAGGCAGTTCAAAGAAGGGCAACAAAAATGGTGCAGGGCCTGCACCAAAGGCCATATGAGGAGATGCTGGAGGCACACAATATGTATACCCTGGAAGAACGGAGAGAGAGGGGAGACATGATAGAGACCTTCAAATACCTAAAGGAATAAATAAGGTACAGAAGGGCAGCATGTTAGAGGGTAGAGAAGGTTCAGAGGAGGGCAACAAAGATGGTGCATGGATTGCATCACAAGTCCTATGAAGACAGGTTGAAGTAACTGAACATGTACTCCCTGGAGGAGAGGAGGGAGAGAGGGGATATGATAGAGACATACAAGTATCTCACAGGGAGGAACAGGGTGCAGGAATACACTATTTTTAAGCAAAAAAGATTTTCCAGGACTAGAGGGCATGGGATGAAGTTGGAGGGAGGACGATTCAGAGGAAACATGAGGAAGAATTTCTTCACAGAACGGGTGGTGGACAAGTGGAACACCCTGCCAGAGGAAGTGGTGGGGCTGAAACAATCACAGGATTTAAGAATGCATGGGATAGACATAAAGGAATTCTGGAGGTCAGGGGTAAGGGGCAACAGACTTCTAGGAAAACATAAACTGAACTTACAAGCTCAAATGGGCAGACTGGGTGGGCCATAGGCCCTTATCTGCCGACACTGTCTATGTATCTATGTATGTTTCAAAAAAGGAGTTATTCTAGGATAAGAGGGCATGACATGAGACTTGAAGGCGGGTAGACTAAGGGGCAACATGAGAAAGTACTTCTTCACGGAAAGGTTGGTGGAGGCATGAGACAGCCTCCCAGCAGAGGTGGTGGGGCAAAGTCAGTGGGGGTGTTCAGAACTGCATGGGATAGTTATAGGGGAACCCTAACGATACAAACGGTAGGTACAGCCGGAGATAAAGAAAGAATCAGCAGCTTTTTTTAGTAGGTAGCGAAAAAGGGGCAGATTGGATGGGCCTATCGGTCCTTATCTGCCGTCAAATTCTATTTTTCAAGTGATCTTTCATAGTATGGAATGAATGAGGAGATTGATTGGCTGCCATTGCTTTGATTATAATTTGAAATTACTGGGACTAATATGTTTGGGAGACGAAATGAGTTATCTCTGGCTCTCTTATTTTATTACATAGACTGTCAATTCTTAAGATCTTAAGAAGGCACTTCCTTCACATCAGGGCCATAGTGAATATTGTATTAGGATGGTATAAAAATAGTTGTCAAATATTATTATATTGTTAAATGGCTTATTTTTTGAATATTTATTTCAGTTCCTGGTATTGTTTATGGACTGACCTATAGAGTCTAACGTTAGGTTGTGTTGTGAGGAATATAGTAGTGGCATCACCACTAAATAGAAATTGCAGGTTGACCTTGAGTCTCTGATGGACCGACCTCCCCGGACCTGAAATATAAATGTTTTTTTTTTAATGAATTAGTTTCTGAATATAATAGATATAGATGATGTAGTGGTGAATAGACACAAATCTGAAAGACAATCATACTTCCATTATTAAGTTAACCCCTTTTTTCTGAGTCCCAGGAGTTTGTGAGATAGAACCCTTTCATCTCACTCATGTTCCAAGATTCTTGACTGTGTGATGTCTTGCATGTGCTAATGGCTGTAACGTCATTATATCACAACCAGTGGCACTTTTAAGAGGCACAAGCTGGGAGCATGCTGCTAGACTGGCTCTTTTGGCTTCATGTTTCCCTGAAACACACAGTTTTCTGTGTGTGAACCACAAATGTGATTACAACTTGCAAAGCCTTTGACGATTTGGTAAGCTTGATATTTTAGTATGTTGTGTTTACTTTGGAGAATATATGTTACTAAGTTTAAAATGTATTTTGAGAAGAAATATCGTTGTTAGGTTAGTGCTGCACAATAATTATATTGAAAATGTACTTTCTATGTCTATAAATTACAGGACCACTACACCTTGATAAGCTGGCGGGGGCCAGCGAAAATGTTTGAGGCAGAAGTTTGGTGGCCAGAGTAAATTAAGAAAAAATTACTCACCTTAGTAATCTTGTTTCTTCCCAGTGATACTCAGGTATTCATAACTTTCTGCAGTAAGCCCTTTAGGTAGGACTGCCAGGAGAGAATAGAACATATGCAAATGTTACATCTGCATCAATCATCTGCACGTGACAACTTTTCAAATGCTGCCCTATTTTTATTTTATTGAAATCTAGGTTTACAAATACCTTTGAGCAGGAACTGCTAGTTTACAAAGGTTCCACGTCGAAGGAATGGGGGGTATACATACATATAAAGGTCAACATAATAATACATAGTTACACAATACAAAGAAGCAAGAGACTGAGGCTTAGGAAATTCCAGTAATTCAAAATGTGCCAAATGTTAGATAGCATGACATACCAGCCAAGGGCAAACTTAGAAATAAGCGCTGTAGGTGGGGGGGTGTATGCAGGCAGGAAGGCCATTGTCAGAGGGTAGAGGGTGAGGATAAGAGCTCTAAGGAGGGGAAGGGTGGGGAGGGAAGGGATGAAAGTCAGGAAATGCTCGGGGGAGAGGAAAGGGAGAGGAGCAAGGGGTGGGCAGGTGAGGCAGGTAGAAGGGGGGCAAGGCAGGGAGAGGTAGCTGTCAAGACTGAAGTGGAGGGCAGTGAGTGGTGGTCCCCCAATTAGGCAAGGCAGTTATGACTAATTGAAATGAGGTGAAGTCGGGGCTGTCTCTTAAAAGGGCCAAGAGCAGCATCAGTAAGAGTTTCTTTGTTGATAGTATTGTACCACTGTGGTGCTCTGTGGGCAAAGGCCCTCTGGCTCATGGTAGTCCGGCATCTGGGGACAAGGAAGGTTAGTTGTTGTGAACTTCTAGTTCGCTGGGTGCTGTGGTGGTCAATGAGGAGCTTTTCAATGCCCGGGGGCATGACCCCGAGGAGGACTTTTTTGGCTAAGAGGCAGGTTTGATACTGTATCCAGCTGATGAGAGGAAGCCATTCTGCCCGAGTGTACAGGTCACAAGTGTGTGTAAGTTGGTCAGCCCCAGTTAGCAGCCTGCATGCTTTGTTGAGTGCAACTGTAATTCTGCGGAGGGCAGAGGTGGAAGCAGAGCCATAGATAGCCAGTAATCGATGATGCAGGTGACAGAGCTCTTGATAGCCAACCAGAAGTGTCAAGATTCATGCAGTGTTCATGCCTGTAGAGCAGGCCTATACGGATGTTGGTGGCTTTGGTGACAGAATCTATGTGCCGATGGTAGGAAAGTGAGCTGTCCTATGTGACATCAAGGTATTTAAAATCAGGAACGTGTTCAAGTAAGGTCCCTGTTTGGTATAGGATGGTGAGGTCACGGGATTTGTACTTACTCCTGGTGTTGTAGAAGGTCATAACCTTTGTTTTGTTGTAGTTCATGACCAGTTTGTGTGACTTGAACCATTCTTCAATGCACATGAATTCAAGCTGTAATTGTTTCTTGAGGAGCTCTGTGTTTTGGTGGTTGGTGAACATGACTGCGTCGTTGGCGTAGAGCAGTAATTTCTGGTGGCAGACACTGGGAAGGTCATTGAGGAAGAGGCTGAAGAGTAGTGGCCCCAGGATGGACTGTGGGACCCCTGAAAGGACTGGCTTTTCTTCCGAGGTGACACTGGCAATCCTAACCCACTGGACCTCTCCCCAAGGTAGCTTGAAAACCAGAGCAGCGCTTCATTGGAGAGCCCAATGTTTGATAATTGCTTGAGTAGGAGTGGTGGTTCACAGTATCAAAGGCTTTCGTAAGGTCAATGAATACTGCCCCTACACAGTTTCCTTGATCAAGTGTGATATGGATGAAGCCCAGGATTTCTAATAGTGCAGTGGTGGTACAGTGCCCTTTTCGGAAACCATGTTGCTCATGACACTGGATGTCATATTTTTCCAGGTACTCGACTAGTTGGTTTGAGGCGATGCGCTCCAGGGCCTTAGACAATGGAGGTATGATGGAGATAGGTCTGTAACTGGAGTGCAGTGATTTGTCTCCACTTTTGTGTACCTGTGTGATGATCGCCTGTTTCCAGCGAGATGGGAACTGGGACATCCTTAGTGATAGGTTGAGGATCTTTGTCAGGGGTTCAAGGACTTCTTCAAGGACAAGCACTAACAACTTCAGGTCAAGGGAGTCACCACTGTAGCCTGCATTGTGAATGGCCTTCCAAATATAGGTTCTGACTTCATGCACTAGGATCTCCTTGAACTAGAATTGTGGGGCAGGGTGTAGGAGAGGAGCAGTGGCAGGAGGGTTACTACCAGAGTGGGCATCAAAGAAATTAGAAGGGAGGACACTATCCAAATTGGAGAATACATTGTTAAAGGTGTTGGTGATTGTGTACAGGTCAGATGTTGGTGTTCCATTTATGTTGAGCATGGTGGGTGGTGACTTAGGGTCCTTGCCTGTAGGGTCTTTCAAGTTACTCCAAATTTTTTTGTCATCACCCCAGGAGTTGTAGAGAGCTTCCTTGAAGTATTTGCTTTTGGTGCTCCTTACTGCCCACGTGCACTCATTTCTGGCAGCTTTATATTTATGAATATCCCCAGGTTTGGATGTTGCACAGGCACAGTGCCAGAGATGGTCCCTATGTTTGAGTAAAGTGATTAGATCGGGGGTTATCCAAGGGTTAGCTCTGCCCCGACCTTCAGCTTTTTGAGAGGTGCAAAGATATTGCAGGCCGCAGTGAAGTGGCTGATGAAAAGGTCTAAGGCTTGGTTTACATCAATGGCGGAGTCGATTGGTGTCCAGTCCAGGTGGCTTAGGTGTGTCTTTAGTAGCTCAAGGTACCCCTGCTTTAACACTCTGGTATGGGTTATTTTAGGAGGAGGCTTAATGAATTTGTTTGTCCAGGTACATGTGCCCGGTGAGTGGTCACTGATCCCATCAGGGAGCACTGAGACTTTTGAGATTCATTCAGGTTGATTAGTAAGGATCCAGTCCAGTAGTGTGTGCGACCCTGTCTTATAGTTGCATCTGGTGGGGGTGGTAACACACTGGGTGAGGTTCTGTGCCATGACAGCATCCTTGTAGTTTCTGGCCTCCAGCAATAGCCAGTTTATGATGAAGTTGCCTAGTACTATGAGTTCAGAGTTATGGCGTAATCCCTGTAGGCTTTCCAATATGCTCATAAATCCATTGGGCTGATCTTTGGGGGTAGGTACATGGAGGCAATGGTGAGCTCCTTGTTGTGTGCCCTGAGTAGAACTTTAATAGCGAGAACCTGTGAAGGTGGTTTAGGGTTTGAGAAAGGGAAGACTTGAACCAGATAGGAATTCCTCAGGTAGCTGGCACAGCCCCCACCTCCTTTGGAAACCCTGTCCTGCCTGAATATAGAGTATTCAGGGATGATGACTGCAGCATTTGGTATCTTGGGGTTAAGCCATGTTTTGACAACAGAGAATACATCAGGGCTATGTTGCTGGACCCAGGTTTGCAAGATGTCAAGTTTGTTAAGGAGGCTGCAGACATTGATTGAGGCTAATGTGAGGGACCTCATTCTCCTTTTTGTGGCATGGGGCACTAGGCCAGTAGGCCCCGGGTTAGGATGAGCGTTTCCAGATATCAGAAGTAGCATAAGTAGTATCCTGAGAAGGTATGCTTTAATCATTTTGCAGACTAGTTTTGTTGTAGGCCATCTAGTCCTCTTGGTCTTGCTGGTCTGCATTTGCCCCGTGATATTGCAGAGCACAATATATAATGCTATGTTCTCAGAGGTGCCACATGATTGATGAAAAGTAATCAAATCCACAGGAAATGGTGAACTACTGGGGACCAGAAAAGTGTTGTTACTGTAGATCAAAGACCCAGAATGTGTTAAATTCCTGAAGGTGATGAACATTAGCCTAGATCATATGCAGGATGTAAAAATCCTTTGTTCTCCAACATGGTTGTGAATAGACTTCAAAGACAAGTACACATCATTTAAGAACAAGTCAGACAGAAATGTGGATTCAATGCAGCACTCCACAACTCAGAGCTTGTATAATCGATTTACTGACCTTACTTTTGCTTTTGATGGCTTCCAAAAAAGTTGATTTATGATGAGAATGCCAGTACCTGGTGGTGATGTTTTGCAGTTTCTTAGTCCAGGAAATGTTCATAGATGTTATGTCCTGGAATGGTCCAGTTCCTCCAAGCAGAAACACCTGAAAATCCAGAAAAATTAAACTACTGACAGAGACAAACACAAACAGCCAGCCACACAGGCTCTACCTATCCTATCTATACTAACTGCCAGTGTTCTAAACTTCCTCAGATTTCCTAGGAGCCTGAATAGGCAAAGCCATGCAGCAAAATACTGCAAGTATTTATGATTAGAGAATAAAATTCAAAAACAACCCTAATTTTGTAATAAGAAAAAACCCCAACTGGAGAAAACACATCAATTTGAAATAACCCAGAATGTCAGAAACACCTGAAGAGGGGTAAAGACCATAAGCCTTGTTTACCAACTTGTACCACTATGTGGCAACGTATATACAGTCATAGTGATGTACCCTTTTGTGGTAGTGCAGCATGCGTGAGTGCAGAGGCTTGAGTTCTGGAAGGGGAGGTAGGGTGGGAAGTTATGAATACCTAAGTATCACTGGGAAGAAACAAGATTACTAAGGTGAGTAATTTTTTCTTCTAACCCCAGTAATACTCAGGTATTCATAACTTTCTGCAGACTACAAAGCAGTACCACTGGAGGTGGGCACAGAAAATTTATTTAGGAAATAGACTTTGCAGGATTGCAGTGCCAAACCTAGCATCCAGACTGGATATCCAAATTGTAATGCTTTGTAAAGGTGTGTACTGTCTTCCAGGTAGTTGCTTTACAGATATCAACCAGTGGAACATCTCTCGCAGCTGCCAGAGTAGCAGCTGTTCCCCTGGTGGAATGCACCCTCAAGCCCCTCAACCCTGTTGGGGGCTCCCTACCAGCTTTTGTATAGCAGAATTGAATACACTGGGCTATCCAGCGAGAAATAGATCTCTTAGAAGCTGGATTACCTTTTCCCACATCCCCATAGGTCAGAAACAACTGTTAACTGTCCTGCCTATGGTCCTTAGTGGCTGTAATGTAATAACTGAGAGCTCTCTTTACATCCAGACTACGAAGTCTTCTTTCACCAGAAGTGGAATGCTCGGTGAAAAAGACAGATAGGGTAATGGATTGGTTAAGGTGAAAATCAGAGACTACCTTTGGTAGGAATTTTCTACTTGTTCTAAGAACTAACATATCTCTGTGAAAAGAGATATAATCCTGCTCCATAGAAAGGGAAAGGGAACATTGTTTAACCAGGAGTAGCACACTAAGCCGAAGCTTGTTTTCAGTTGCGACCTGGGAGCACAAAGAGGTTAAGTGACTTGCTCAGGATCACACAGTATGCATCTAGGCAGCTGTGGGATTCAAATGCAGGTCTCCAGATCTGCAGCTCAGAGCCTTAACCCACTGCACTATACTGCCTCCTAAAGAGCCTGAAGCTCACTTATTCTTCTTGCAGAAGTCATTGCCGCTAGGAAAACTGTTTTCCAAGTGACATATTTATGGTGAGCTGTAGCCAAAGGCTCAGAGGGAGGTCCCATGAGCTTGGCTATACAAACATTAAGGTCGCATGCTGGCACAGGAGCCCTGTGAGGGGGGGGGTGCAAATGGGTCAAACCCTTGAGGAACCTCCTAAAAATGGGGTCTGAAGCTAGTGTTACCCTGGCACCAGCAGAAATGTAAGCAGACAATGCTGCAAAGTGTACCTTGCGTGAACTGGGCTGTAGACCCAGACATTGTAAATGAGAGAGGTAATCTAAGACAGCTGGTTCCCCAACCTGTAATGGAATCAAATCTTTAGCTGAACACCAGGTTGAAACCTCTTTCCATTTTGAACAATAAGTTTTCTTAGTAGAAGGTTTCCTGTAACCCCTCAGAATGTGAAGCACTGATTCAGAGAGTTGTAAGTCAGCATATTCTAATTCCTCAAGAACCAAGCTTTGAAGTTGAGGGACTTGATGTTCATGTATAACAGGGTCCCCTGGTTGGAGGTCAATAGGCTGTGCCTCAGAGGGAGTCATATTAGTTTGGCCACAGACATGGAGAGCATTAGAGAGTACCATGGCTGCCTGGGCCAATTCGGGGCTATTAGGATTAGAGATGCTGAGTGGGACCAGAGCTTGAGTAACACCCAGAAAACCAGGGGAAAGGGAGGGAAAGTGTACAGGAACCTCCCTGACCAATCTAGAGTCAGGGCATCCAGGGGCAGAGTACCCTGATCTGGTGGCCTGCAGCAGTACTGTGGCAAGTGGTGGTTTTGTTGGGATGCAAACAAGTCCACATCTGGAGTGCCCCATCTTCGGAAAATTATTTCCACCACCTGTTTGTTCAGAGTCCATTTGTGATGGGCCAGGTTGATTTGACTTAAGGTATCTGTCAAGGTATTGTCCTTTCCTGGTAGATGGATTGCCTGCAGGTAAACTCTCAAAGAGTGCGCCAGGGACCAAATTTTCATGGCCTCTGTGCAAAGGGACCCTGACCTGGTGCCTCCCTGTTTGTTGATTTAGTACATTGTGGTGGTATTGTCTGTTCTGATCTGTACCACCTTTGACTGTACTAGTCCTGAAAAGGTTTTCAGAGCCAGAAAAACAGCTCTGAGCTCCAACAGGTTTATGTGCTGGAGGGACTCTGTGGTTGACCAGGTACCCTGGGTTGTATGGTCTCCCAAGTGGGTGCCCAACTCAGTAGGGATACATCTGTTGTGAGAACAACTGTGGGATATTCTTTCTGAAAGGGAACCCCTTCCCTTAAATTGGGTACTTTTTTCCACCACTGCAAAGCTTGCAGCAAAGTTCTTGTGACAGGAATGGGTTTTAAGAGAGAATCTTTTCTTTGACTCCAGTGAGCCCTGAGGTGGAACTGGATGTCCTTCATTTGAAACTTTGAACCCAGCACTGTGGCTGTGGATGCAGTCATATGACCCAGGAGTTGCAAGAACTATCTTGCTAGCTTGCTCTTGTTCAAGGTGAATGAATTTGCCACTAGCTGAAGATTTCTGATTCTGTCCAGGGGGAGGTAGGCTCTGCCCTGCAAGGTGTCTATTTCTGCCCCTATGAACTGCAACTTTTGTGCAGGAATGAGGACTGACTTTTTGTGGTTGATTATGAACCCCAAGGATTCCAGCAGGCCTTGGGTAAGGCTTAGATACTGAGTGACCTGCTGTGGTGACTTGCCCACCACCAGCCAATCATCCAGATACGGAAAAACTGTCACACCCTGTCTTCGAAGGTGTGCTACCACTGGTGCTAGGCACTTTGTAAAAACCCTTGGGGCCGAAGAAAGGCCAAAAGGCAGGGTTGAAAACTGGTAATAGCCTGAAGGGAGTTTGAACCTGAGATATTTTCTGTGAGACTCCCTTATGGGAATGTGGAATTAGGCGTCTTTTAAGTCCAGTGATGCCAACCAATCCCCTTTCTGGATTGTTGGCAGAATTAATGCCAAAGTTACCATTTTGAACTTTGGCTTTTTCAGATGCCTGTTTCAGGATCTGAGATCCAATATCAGCCACCACTCCCCACTTTTCTTTGTGGTGAGGAAGTATCTGGAGTAAAAGCCCCTTCCTCTCAGTAAGCTTGGGACAGGTTCCATTGCTTTTAAAAGTAAAAGTTTCTGGATCTCTGCCTCCACCAGGTTCTTTTCTGCCAGGGAAGGTGTACTGAAACCCCTGGCTGCTAGAGGAGGAAGGGATTTGAAAGCCAGAGACAGACCCTGACCCACTACCTCCAGGACCCACTTGTCTGTGGTGATGTTCAGCCAAGCCTGGAGGAAGTAGGAAAGTCTGCCTCTGACAGGGAGTGAGGAGGCAGCCTGTACTTCAGGGGGTCTGCTTGGCTTGGGGTTGAGGCTGTGCTTGAGACCCATGCCTAAAACCCCTTCAACCCCTGCCCCTAAAGTATCTCTACTGTGGTACTGTTGATACTGGGGTGTGGCCACTGGCTAAAAAAAGGGCCTGGTGTGGAAGGACCTGCCCTGGCCTCCCCTTCCATAAGGCCTGGTGGATGGAGAAGCTCTCTCCCTAATAGAGTCGCTTCTGTATGTGGCCTTATACTCATCCACCTTTTTCATGTATGCCACTGTAGATTCTCCAAAAAGAGCATTTCCCTCTAGAAGAAAATCCAGGGCCTTAGACTGAGTGTCAGCAGTAAGATTTGTGGCTCTCAGCCAAGCAAATCTCCTCTGGGCTACCGTATTTGCCATCCATCTGACTGCAGTGTCATTGGTATCAGCAGCCATCTGGAATTGGTACTTAGCTGCCTCTAGCCCAAACCTAGCTGTTCCCACTAGGTCGTCAGATAGGGGTGAGGGAGCTTTCTGAGAGATGGCCAAAACTGACTGCCACAGGGACTTTTGGTACTGGGCAACATAGTCCTGGAAGTTAGCCTGTTGTATGGCTAGAGAGGCTGACAGGTACCCCTTGCTAGCCATACTATCTATTTTCCTAGAGTTCTTATCTGGAGGGTTGGATGCCAGAGGGACTCTAGCCTTATCACAGGCTGCTTGTTGAATGACCCCTTGATGATTTGGATGGGAAAAAAGGAACTCTGCCCCTTCCCTCTCCAACTAGTATTTCTTGTCCATCCTCTTATCCAGAGGGGGGACAGCATTTGGGGGTTGTAACAATTTTAGGGCATCTTTTTTAACGAATTTGTTCACAGAGAGGAGGAGAGCCTTGGTGGGAGTCAAACCTATCATCTCCAGATACCCTATTTCCTCCTCATCCTCCACTTCTTCTCTTGTGGAGATGTCTAGGGCATCTGCCATTTTTCTCACGAAAGTGAAATGAGAAGAAAAATCTTCAGATGTTCTAGGGGGTGAACCAAATTCTTGTTCTGGGGATACCTCAGGTAGGATGGATTCCCCTTCATCCTCCTCATATTCGCTGTATTCTTCTTCTTCAAGAAGGGGAATTCTACCAGGCTGTCCTGCTGGAGCAGATGGTTGCTGGACAGGAGGCACTAAGCCCTGCAGTGCCTGAATGACTTTAAAAGCCTGTGCAACTTCTGGAGGAGTAGGCATGATATTAGCAGTAGGGCTGTGCGAATACCTTTTCCTAAATATTCGGCCGAATATTCGGTATTCGGCTCTCAGATGTTCAGTATTTGTTATTCAGTATTTGGCCAGAAAAGGTGTTTTTTTAAGGAAACTTTAAAAAAGCACTTTCAACAACACCATTAATCACCCATTAAACCTGGTGTAGCACATACACTTCAATGAGACTTCAACCACCAATGCAGAGCTCACATTAATGCAACACAAACTACATACGGCACACTTGATCCACCACACCACACATATAGCACTCCGAAAACGATATCAAGCATTGCATTGGGTCAGCAATGGAGGGTATTCATGGTCACAGACATGGTAGCACATGAAATGGGCATCGGTGATTGAGTGCTTGTAATAATGGCAACTCAATTCTAGTGCATTTCGAAGGGGCTACTGCTGAGGAAGGGTGACCGGATGGGTGAGGTGGGCACAAGTGACAAGACGCCACTATATGTGTACATGCATGGGGGTGGAAGGGAGGAGGGTTGGCCTGGTATGGTTAGCATGGGCAGCCGAGCTGGCACCATAGCGTGGTTGGTGGTTGTCAGCCTAAAGCTGCGAGGGTTCCGGTTCGGGTTAGGCTGCCTATTTTTGTGTGCCTGACCTCCAATTTTTTTCTCTCTCGATTTTGCATCCCTCCGACATGCACCCCCGCTGGAGTTAAGAATCTTTAGTAGGGTGTGGAATGTGGGGCATAGCCCTCGCATGAACAATCAAAATCTAAGTCCCTGGCACCATTTTCTTGTGCACTGGGGGTGTACATCACCGAAATTGATTTTCAGTGATGTACACTTGCCCTGCCACCAATCATGATTGCACTTTCGTGGTTATCACATAAATCCACAGACACGAGGTAGACGGTGCTTTGGCCATGGGCATAGGAATAGTGGTAACAGTGGCTGCCATAGTGGGGACAGCTGAAAGGGTGGCTGCTGCATGAATGGCACCGGTGGTGGTGGGAAGCACACTAACTGTAGATGTAGCAGCCATAGTGATAGCAGTGGGAACACTGGTGGTGGTGGTGTCTGCTGCTTCCGGCACAAAGCATGTATGCTCTAATGCCCTCCTACTACTGCACAAAGGGATGTGACAGTGAATGTACAGATGGAACAGATGGTGACACCAGTAGTAGTAGTAGTACTGCTGGTGGTATTAGTAATAGTAGTAGTAGTACTATTCCCAATGCTACAAGAACTAAGAGGCTTGCTTGGGAAGAAAAATATTTGAGACCATCTAATAAAGAGACACCCATCTGTCATCGTCCATGTAGTCTATCCCACCACCTTCTCTGGAATTGTATTATGTATCAATAGTATACAGTGGAGCAAGACAAGATGCAATTCAATACTTAAGCAATAAGGCACGACAGGGTGTGTGTTATCGTGTAATAACGTCTTTGCCTCGTGCTTCAACCCACCCCAGGAGTGACATTATTACACGATAACACACATCTCTGGAGTGCCTTATTGCTATTATACAATGGCTCATTTAAGTATAGAGAGAAAAAAGAAAAAAAAAATTTTTATGCATTTTTATTTAATTTTTAGTGGGTGGAGGAGCATGTTTTAAAAAAAAAGTCCAGTATATGTTTCTGCCACTAGAGGGAAGTGTTACCCGCATTAGTGTGCTCTGCCCAGTCTTTTGACCTCTATCCCCTCAATGTACTTGATGTTCCGGTTTCATATTGACGCTGTCGGACCGAAACTGTATTTGAGGTTTTCCTGGTGTTCTTTCTAGTATTTCTTGTTTGTACCGGGAGAACACTTCAGGAAAATGATGAAGGTGGAGCGGTGAATTGACAGAGGTGGCGAGGGTAGGACCATGAGCACGTGCCCGAGAAGCCGCTCTGTGTGTCAGTACGTTTAAATTAAAAAAAAAAAATGCTTGGTGCGGTTTATTTTTGGAAGGAGGGTGAATGTATAGCGATTTTAAAATGAAGGAAACAGTGCTTGTGGCTGGTTGCAGTTGGGGCATGGAAATCCATATGATTCGTTTTGGTTTCTGGTGTTGAAAGAAGCTGGTGCTCAGCTTGCTCGCTCGCTCGTTCGTTCATTCAGTGAAAGTATAATTTAAAAAAAATGTTTTGTCAGCGGGTTTAGTCAAGCCAGTCGGTTCGGGTAGAAAATGCTGGCAGGAAATGTATTCATTTTAAGAATTTACCAGTGTGAATGTCAGACGCAAAGAAAATTGGGGGTGGCTAAAGCTGTCAATGGCTTTACTGAGGGTTCACAGCACCAGTACCTGTAGGAGTGGTAGCATGATTTGTGGTATGCAGTCATATGTGTGTGCCTGGACTTAATACAGTGATGTTATAGCTTAATATCATCACTGTCCGAGGCACACTCTGACCAATCAGAGAACTGGATTTTTTATTGCCATTGTATAATTTGCAGTAAATACTGTCACAAAATATTGGTTGACTAGTGGGTTTAATTGCCATTGAATTACACTGCTCCTTGCAGCATACTGCAGCACTTTGCTGTAATTTTACGAACATACGAATGTGCCAGCAGAAACAGACCACCCGGTCTATCTAAGTCTGCTCGAGTGTGCAGCTAGCACCCCTAGTTTGCAGCAGCCCCACCCCCTCCCATTTGTCATCCCACTGCCACCCCCCCACCTCCCCACTCTCACTCTCCCTGTTCCCTGTCCCATGCCCTTTTGAAACTGTTCACAGATTTACATGATACCACCCATTCTGGTAGGGCTCCATTTTGCTACCACCTTTTCTGTGAAATAGTGTCTCTCATTTCCTTCCTAAATCTTCCCCCCTCTATTCTTAGTGCATGCCCCCGGTGACCCTCTCCCTCCTTATCTTTTTTGTTAGTATATTCTTTATTCAAATTTCTAACATTTAACGGGGGGGGGGTTACAGGAACAATTGTCACAATTCATTATCAAAAAGTCATAAGTATACAGGAAAAGGAGAGGATTGAGTTATGTATATTGAGTACATTGGAAGCATATATTTATAGAGAAATGCTCTGACAGTCCATCTTTAAAAGAAAATTTTGACAGGAAAGAAAAAGCAAAAATGTCCTCTGGCTCAATGTATAATGAGGGTATTTAAACAGCATAAATTCCATTACATCTAGAACTGAGCTTTTTTCTCAGGCTTATTACATAGAGGCTTGTATTCCGCTATATTCCTGCCCCTAATTACACCCGCCTGTTTCTGCTATTTTGCTCCTTTGGCAATCCCTCTTGTCCGAAATTCTCCCAATGGGTGATGTAGCTTAGCCTCCCTTTATACCCTGATGGTATTCAGGGAACAAAGGACGAATCCTTCGGGCTTATGTATGAAATCCATCTGGACCATTTCATTGTGCATAGGTCCCTCCTTATCTTAAAGACCCCATCTGCCCCATCCTTATTGATTCCCCTCAGATACTTGAATGTCTCTGTCATGTCCCCCCGTCCCTTCTATCCTCCAGGGTGTACATATTCAGGTCTCTCAGCCTGCTGTCATAGTCTGTCCCTTCCATTCCACATATCATCTTTGTTGCCCTCCTCTGCACCCCCTCTAGTAGCCTGATATCATGCTTTAGGTATGGCCTCCAAAACTGCACACAATACTGTGAGTGCGGCCTTACCAGTGACCTGTAGAAGGGCAAGATCACCTCTCTTAGCCTGGACAAAAAAAACATTGCTGTGCATCCGAGCATTTTGTTTGCTTTTGCAGCCGCTCTCCTGCACTGGGCAGTGTTGTCCATGGTCCCTGTTATCATTACTGCTAGGTCCTTCTCCTCCTCAGTGATCCCCAGCTTAACCCCTCCCAGACAGTATTCTCTCCTTGGGTTCTTCACCTCAAAGTGCATAACCTTATACTTCTTTGCATTGAACCCCAGCTGCCACCTCTCTGACCACTCCTCTAGCTTGCTTAGGTCCCCCTGCAGCTGCTTCCATCCCTCCTCTCCATTCACCACTGCTCCGATTTTGGTGTCGTCAGTGAACAGACTTATCTTGCTCACCATCCCACGTGCAATGTCTGATATGAAGAGCCCGAACAATACTGGCCCCAACACAGAGCCCTGTGGTACCCCACTCATCACCGGCCTTGAAGCTGAGAGCTCCCCTCTCACCACCACCCACTGCAGCCTCCCACTCAGCCAGCTTGTAATCCAGTTCATCATTTTTCCCCTGCCCCTACACCAGTTAGCTTCCCCCCAAGCCACCCATGAGGCACAGAATCAAAGGTCTTGCTAAAGTCCAAGTAAAGTAATTTTGCAAGATATTGCATTGCATTCTGTCTAGTGCCACTGTATGAACAATGTTTTATAATCCTGATGCAGTGTTTCATCCTTGGGCATGTTAGTTTTGGATTGTTTTGTTACTAGGGCATCCCAGTGTCATTTATTATAACAGCACTTATTTATGGTGTGTGTTTCTTTAGGCAGTATAGTGCAGTGGGTTAAGGCTCTGAGATGCAGATCTGGAGACCTGGTTTTGAATCACACAGCTGCCTAGGTGCATAGTGTGTGATCCTGAGCAAGTCAATTAACTTCCCTGTGCTCCCAGATAGCATCTGGAAACAAACTTCAGTTTAGTGTGCTACTCCTGGTAAAACAATGCTCCCTTTCCCCTTCCCTTCCCTTTAAGGGTTGTATATTCATAGTATGCTTGTATGTTCCTGACACGCCCCCCGACAATGACCAGGTTCTGGTCAAAGCACCAGGGCTCTACTGGCATCCTACAGCCTTAGCACAAATAAATGTATTGCAACTCTATGCACCACTGCTCTTAACTGTATTTTGTTGCTGCACCCTCCCCCCCAGAGAGCTTCCTTTGTTCTGCATAGATTGTTTGGAGTTTTGGCAGCCCAGGGACAACACCAGCAGTAATTGCCTAGACGTGCTGTACGTTTGTGGGTCCAACATCCTGTCCCTCACCACTTGGGGCCAGCAGTGCAGAAGCTTTGCTGGGGCTGGACCAAGTATGTTTGCAAGGTTGCTGAAGATATGATGGATCAAGTCATTAGTGGTTATTGTGTAAAACACAAACTATTACTACATAGTGCCAGTGTGTGTGTGTGTGATGCTTTACTTAGTGCTTGTGGAACTACAGTAATATGCTGACCTCACCAGTTCTAAACTGTACCACAAAAAAAGCAGCAGCAAATTAAAAACACTGCTACTAAGAAGGGGGAAGACAAGGGCAACATTTTCAGTCAAACATGGAACAGGGCAAGGAACACACAGATGACATACAGTCAACTCAGTGAGACAAGCCTGCCCCGCTAAGTGCAATGGTTTAATTAACAAAATAATGACAACAACAACAAAAAAACACGCATGTGCACAGGTGTGCACACACATGGCACAGACTCGGGGGGGGGATATATTTCACATGCACAGGTTAATTGTGTGCAGTAGGCTATGGAAGTCTGTGTGTTGGGGAGTCAGCCAATGCACTCTTCATGTGTACAGGGATCCAAGCCCGGAACCAGAGGACTAACAATAATAATTCAGTGAGTCAAGCCTGACAGTCTTAGAACTGAAGAAGTTTATTTCAAAATCTGTATGCACACATGGGTCCCAACCTCATAAAAAATATATATTAAGAATGCACATGCAGGGCAAAGCCTCACAAAATCAAATATCATACACGTATACAGCAAATCATGAGCAGTGACCTGCAGGGGGGGAGTTAGCAGACACCCTCATCAGTCGTGCAAGGAACCAAACCTGGAACCAGACAACAGTGGAAAAAAAAAACACCACAAAAATAAAATGTGGTTCACCCAAAAAAACCACACTGGAGCTGTGTCAGAGAGCAGCAGAGTGGGGCTGTTAACAGACAGCCCTTCTCGTCCCTGTAACAGAGTACAGCAATAAGGACAAAAATACCTGTCAGAAAACCAAACATAGCTTTTCTGACACTGATCAAACAAATTATACTGACCCAAAAAAGCCTGTGAAGCAAAAATCAATTTCTTTTTTAGCAAGTTTTAGGTCTCAGAAGTACTGCACAGTAGCTCTCAGAAACCACTGTCTCATGTCTTCTACCAGCTCTGAGTGAAGAAGTCACATGGTGTGCTTGCCTTTGAGCTCCAGAAATGGCTTTTGATTGGCCAACAAAGCTCTGCGAGACTTTGAAATCTCACTGAATAGTGGCTGAATAGTGAACTATTCGGGAATTGCATCCAAATATTCGGGAAGCCTACTATTCGTGGTATTCAGAAAATATTATTCGGCCCATGCACAGCCCTAATTAGCAGGTACAGAAGTCCCCTGATCAGTATTTGGGGGTTCTGTATGCTTCAGCTTTTGTACTTTTTTAGAGGGAACCGGGGAGCTAGCCGGTTCAGAAATCTTCTTGGTAGCTTTATCACCCGTCTCAGGGGTGGAAGTAGCAACAGATGTAGGTTCAGCCACAATAACAGAGGGTATCAGCTGGTCAGAGCCAGAGGGACCCTTGGGGAGTTTCTTTTTCAGCCATTCCAGGCTTTTTTCAATAGTTTTTTCAGGGAATGTCAGGCAGATTTGACAATCCTTTTTAAGATGCTCATAACCAAGACAAGCCACACACGTAGTGTGCTTATCTGCTTTGGCAAAAACATCCCCACATTGTGTACAATTTTTAAAACTGGGCTCACTGGTCTTTTTCTTCAGTGTTTCTGCCATTGAACCAATAAAAGAGACAACTGCTAAGTCAAAAAATTTAAATAATAACACTTGCAGTTGCGGTCGGTTCCGGAACCGAAGAGGACCTGAAGGAACCGAACTGATAGAAAAATTTGGAACCGGTCCTTGAGGTTCAGTAACCGAAAACAACAGTTACAAAAAAACAATTTTAAACTAAATTTAAGCAAAAATAAAACTTTTTTTTTTGTCATAAAAAAAACAAAATATGAAAAACTTACCCGGTTCCCTCACAGTTATTCCGAACCGAGAGGAACCAGCAAAACAACTAAATACGTACAAAAAACTAAGTTTAACAACAGTAAACAATTAATATAAGGTAGCAAATGAGATAAAAACAATACTTATATATTTTTTATAAGTTTCTTCATGTCAAACAGTTGATTGAAGACTGACACTCCGAGCGACCAGACTGTTCAGGCGGAGAGTAAAATCTGAGGAAGTTTAGAACACTGGTAGTTAGTATAGGGCAGCATTTGAAAAGTTGTCATGTGCAGATGATTCCATCATTTGCATATGTTCTATTCTCTCCAGGCAGTCCTACCTAAAGGGCTTACTGCAGAAAGTTATGAATACCTGAGTATTACTGGGGTTAGAATAAAACATGTTGATGACATTTTTAAGAAGATGATGTTCACTAGTGATTCATTCATCTGCTGTTTGGTTTCAAAATTAAATTCCAAAAAATGCAAGGTTATGCACCTGGGGGGAAAGAAACAGGACAAAGTACTGGATAGGAGGGTTAAACTGAGCACTACAGGAAAGGAAAGGGACTTTGGAGTCATCATTAGTGACTCCCTCAAACAATCAAAGCCAATGTAACCAGGCCTGTAGTAAGGCTAATAGAATGTGGGGGTGAATTGGAAGGGGTATTGACAGCAGGAAAAAGGAGATACTACTGCCTCTATTCAGGTCACTGGTGAGGCCGCGCTTGAAATACTGTGCTCAGTTCTGGTGTCCTCACCTAAAGAAGGACAGAGACAGCTGTAGACGGTGCAATGCAGGGTGGACCAATATGTAGAGACTTTCAAGTTCTTGAAGAGAATGAACAAGGTGAACTGCAGGGAACTATTTTGTATGAGGATAGAGTTAAGAACCTGAGGTCACAAATGGAAACTAGTGGAGGGAAGGTATAAGAGTGATATGAGGAAGTTCTATTTTATGGAAAGAATGTGGAGTTGTGGAACAGCCTGCCAGAAGAGGTGGTGGGTGCCAAGAACATAAATGGTTTCAAGCATGGCTGGCACAGAGGGAAGGGTTTGGTGGCTGCTCAGATTGATAGCAGTAAGGAGGGGAGAGGTGGGGTGGACTGGAAGGGGTAAAACCCTCCATGGACAATAGGTCCCAGGGCAGATAGGGAACTCCGAACAGACTAGTTGGACATATGGGTCTCGATTCTCATAACAGAGTTAGATTGGCGCAACCTGTGGAAAACAGCAGCTTGAACCAAAGCCCTGCATCAGAGTCTGGTACAGGAGGGATCCTGGCACCTAAGTCCTCACACTTGCGGCAACCTCTCCCGTGCGGCAAACACAAAGTGCACAGAATGGTTTGCTGGAGGCTCCTTGCAACATAGGCAAGCGGTCCCCCATCCCCGATCCCCTGTTCAAGTACAGAAATACCCATCCCCGGTGGTCTAGTGGCCCCCCTTCCCGATTTCCGATATTGCCCGTTATTATAACATTTATTAAAGCCCCATTCATTGGTGGTCTTTTAGTCCCCCTCTCCGATGTCGCCTGTTACTATAATGTTTATTAAAGCCCTGTTCATTGGTGGTCTAGTGGCCTCCCTCCCTGATCCCCAATGTTGCCAGTTACTATAATGTTTATTAAAGCCCCTTTCATTGGTGGTCTAGTGGCCGCCCCGATCCCCGATGTCGCCCGTTACTATAACGTTTATTAAAGCCCCTTTCATTGGTGATCTAGTGGCCCCCCAATCCCCAATGTTGCCCATTACTTAAAGCCCCTTTCATTGGTGGCCCCCACCCCAGCAGGTAGTGCCCACTACCCCGTTCCCCCCCATCCCGAGACAGAGTCAGCGAATGGCACAGCTCTCCTCACACCTCCACGGTTGGCTGCTGACTGAACTGTCACTGAGCGCCTACTGTAAAGTGTATGCACTCATTGATTAATCACCAGTCCATCAATGAAAAGGGCTTTAATATATGTTATAGTAATAGGCAACATCGGGGATCGGCGAGGGGGACCACGGCACATTGCCGCAAACAGGCTACTCTCCCAGAGGAGACTTTTCTAAGTACCCTTAGACCAGCCCTAGCTGGTCTAAGGGTACTTAGAATTTCTCCCTCTGGGAATGTACTGATAATCCCACATTCAGAGACGTGGCAGCTTGCATCTGTCACATACCCTCTAGTACCACATCGCAGCAGATCTTGGGTTGCACAGGTAGTGGAAGCCCCATTTGGGACAGACGGCTTGCGGGTGACACAGTGATGAAAATGATAGTGGCCAAAGTTTTAGTGACCAGTGACCAAAGTTTTATACAAGTTTACATAGTTGGCTATAAAAAGTTAAAGATACCAAATGTGTACAAGGCTTGCAGAGGCTACAAATGGTTAATGAGTACTAAATGATGCCAACATGTGAATTGATATGTATAGCTAGTAAAGGGCTGCAAGTGGCAAACTAATATGCATGTAAGTGTAAAAGTTTAAATTGTTGGAACCATGTAAATGATACTTGTATCAATAAGATGCAAGAAATGGGTGAAATGGCACATTTTGTTTTAGAGCAAAATGTCTTAATCAATGTCAAACTTGCTTTGCATAGCAAAAAAATCTTGTACAAAACACGTTTTGTTCTTTTGGGCAAGATAGAAGGTCATGACTAACCCTGAATATAGATAATGATGTAAGCAGAAATAGAGAAATTACGTGCAAGTTGGCAAGCATTAATGTCTGGTCCACCTCCCTAGCTTATGTCTGTCTGTTTTTGCACTTACAAATGATGTTTTATTTTTAATTAATGCCAAGTCAGCAGTGATGTATGTGTTTTAAACCCTTGTCTCATGACCCTACTCTCTTGCCTTTTATGGTCAGAGTGTCTAAAAACTGGGAAATTTCCCTTGTTTTGCAATTCTTGTCAAACACTGTATAAATATCAGACAGACTGTATGTCTAGTGTGTCCAAGAGGAATAGCTATAGATGCTGGACACCCAGAAAGAGGGAGCAAGTTTGCTTCACCTTTCTGAACACCTGTAGCCCTGGTGGTAACAAGCCATCAGCTGTTTAGACTTATCATGTTAGAGGTAAAATTGTTAGGACTTATTTGGGTATTAATAAATTGCAACTGATGTAAAACAACATCTGGTGTCAGGTGGCTTTATTAGATTACCAGGGACCACTAACCACAAACCTTGTGCTTTTACTACCTTACTGTCATCAGTATGGTATAGTTTTCTTTATTTACAAATTGGCTCAGCCAGCCAGGAGGTGGTTTTGGTTCTGGTCTCCGTAAATCTGATAAAGCCTAGTGTTTACTCTGAACAGGGTCCGCGCAGGTAAGGGTCATACTCATAACCTAACTGTGGGACTGGGAAAAAGAGTCTAATAGACTCTAAGTGTTCGAGTGGACTTGAACCTACGGGAAAAGGTCTGTGGAGCAGCTATAAGCTGGGTAAGGGTAATGTATATTTATGTGGGGGTCAGAGGACTCCAAGTTTAAGGATATGTGGAGAGATATAGTAAGAAAAAATCTCTCAAACAAACAAGGGAAACTGCCCTTGAAATTTGTGCCTGCTAGATAGCAGGTCAGTGGAAATATATAAAGTTAAAGCTGATGATGGCTTTCACTTTTCAGGCTGCTTTTAGTAAAAAAGCAGTGGCTGATTAAGCGACGTTAGATAAGCAACATTTAGAGAAAGAAAAACAAACCACTGTGGATGCATACACAGTAGGTGTGACTACAGACGGGTTGATTTGAAAATCCTCCCCCCCATGTCCACTATCTGTGCAGTTTTAAGTTTTTTTTGTATGAATTTCAAGTTCCCTTGCCTCCTATAGTGGCTGAAACATTTGATCCCAAACCCAGGTACTGGGGACCTCTACCAGCTGGATCACAACCTAGTACCTAGTATTGCTACAGATTTTTAAACTGCAAACCAGAGCTCTGGGAAAAGACTTGGTTTGGCAGGTTACTGAAATGCCAAAAGAAAACCTTTGAAAGGATTAATAGCTGCAGTACTTGGAGGTTATCAGGAAGGTTTTGCAGTCGTTCTTCTGGATTGGACCGGTGTATCAGGATAGAAGAAGAAAGATACTTTGGCACAGGGTAAGTCTGTGTATCCTATTTTAATTTTTTTTTTAAATTGTTGTCTGTCTGTTTCATTTCTGCAAATACAAATACTAAACAAGGTAATGCTCCTTCTCTCTCTCTCTCTCTCTCATATTTTCCAGCGTATATCTGTGTTCTGTAATTATGTTCTGCTGTCAAGATTGCAAGATAGCATTGACTGCCTTTGGCGCAGAACATGTTACAGTAAAAAAAAAAGCTTCTTTGCCTCATATCTGACTGTTTTAATTAGTTTTATTTTTTTGATAAAAGATTTGTGCTGCCTAGATAGGGTCAGTGAAGGACTTTTGTATGTAGGATGTTGGTTGGAGTAGGTCATTTTGAGCATGAAGAGATATGACCGTCATAGATTGTAATGTGTAGAAAGATTTGTAGTTTGCAGACAATGTGCCAAGCAGATGCTAGGTGAAAATGTAATGTGTTAACAGCTATGAATGGCTTTATCATACTTCCAGTTAAAACCAGAAACTTTTTGCTAAACAGAAGTAAAATGTTCGGCACAAAGATTCAAAATGGCCGAGTGCCATGTTTTGGCTATACGCCAAACGGTGTAACCATTGTCTCTTAGATGCGTTTTCATTTACAGATGGTATGTTGTGCTGTATTTTCAAGTAAGATCTTGTTTGGTTTCAAATAAACAAATAAGGAAGTTTCATGTTATAAAAGGAGTTAGAAGGTGTTTAAAAAGTTTTGTTCTGAAAAGATTTGGCATGGAGATATATATAAATTTGTTGGTTTAAAAAGTTGTAGTGTGTTACAAGATAGGCAGTAGGCAGCATATATCTAAAACACTTACAGTTTTCTAATGAAACTAAGGGCATTACCTTAGCAAACTGGTGTCAAATAATGTGAGTTTTATTTTGTGTTAAGTATTTTTTTTTGTGTGCGTGTATGTGTGTGTACTGTCCTGGCCGGCAGCTTTGCTTTGCATTTTTTTTATTATTATTAAAAGATACTTTAATATCAGTAGTGTTCAAGGACACTACAGAAACAGCTGGGTTTGAGCGACCCTTGCGTGCACACTGTGTGACCTTTTGCAGGATTATTTGACCTTCTTGTGTTTTAAAATGTTATGTTATTACCAGTTCAAACTTGATGTGTGTTCCCTACTTAAAGCACAACTTTTCACACAAAATGTATGTTTTCATGGAAGCACACCAAGGGTGAACCCTACAACTGTACTTTTATTACAGTACTGGCATTCTGAGTAAAAAGGGAGAAACATTTTTTTTTCTGGGCTTACAGCCAATACAGGCAATGCTCAAGACCTTCCTCCATGAACATTTGGTTGTAAGCACAACTCCTTTGTTCCTGAACAATATCACGTGATTCCCATACTATGGAAGGTACTCGAGATGGAAGGGGGGAATTATTCATCACCTCCCCGTATTTTTTTTTTACTTTTTATATATTTATACAGTATACTGTTAAAAAGAAATATTACAGCTGCTTTGAGAGAGTTTACCATCTACAGTTAAAAACAATGGCTTTTGTTTATGTGTGACCATGGTGTAATCATGTTTTCCTTTTGAAAATGCATTCTAAGAGATACATACGTACGGTATTACCATCAATCCGGATCTTTTATAAACTCAGCTGACATTTTGTCATGCTTAGGGTAAGGGAATCCAGGGACACTTGGCTTCTTTTATCCTATCAGAATAATCTTGTTTTATTTTTAAGAATTGTGTATGTTGTTTTTTTTGTTTTGTTTATTTGTTTGTTTGTTTCTTCTCTTTCTTCTACAGAAAAGAAAGTTGTCCATCTTTATAGTAAGGTATGAAACTTACTAAACTAATTGTAATATTATTCTGTTATAATTTAAAGTGTGTTAGGTGGGGACTGCAATGGGGCCACCTCATTACCATTTATCCAGTGCACACCTTTTTGAGGTGCTGCATGGCTGGCTACTAATATTACCAGACCATTTCTGATTTAATATCCATGTCACCATCCACAGCTAACCTTTTTATTGCTACAGTATTCAAGCTGCCTCTTCCACCACAGTAAGAGCTTACATGGGGAAGGGGGGGCATACTACCCTTCCTTCCAGTGTAATACCCACAAAGGTTGCAAGATGCATCACTGTCTCCCCATAGGGGTAAATAAAAGAAAAATGTGTATTTGCTAATTGTTTCTTATTAACAGGTTTTGAAAAGACCCAAGGTATTTTAACAGTATAACCCAGCTCAGTCCTTCTGCTTTTTCTAGTGCAAACAGTTAAACCTCACACGTATCATTGGCACAAGGGCTTCTGCCCTCAGCAAGTAATCAGTCAAGCTGGAGGGGGGGGATTGTGTATGTATTTCCACACATTCATATCTTTAATTGTCTTTTCAGCTTCTTATCCTGTCAAGACAGATATAAAATGACTTCCCATAGCCTTACAGCAATGGATGCAATCATCTGTTTTCTATAAGCATAAACAAGTTTTTACAATTTCAAAGTTCTAAAGCATTGCATACCCTGAAAAAGCCTTACAAGTTAACAAAAACAGAGTGGTGGATTGCTCAAATAATTCTTTCAACCAAAACTAAGTAATTTTTACCAAGGACTGCAACTTATAAACTTGAACTGTGCCCCACCTTCTGCACCCTATTCCATGGTTATGTTCAACAAGTAAAGTCACAGTGCTCTAAGATTCCTGGACTCTGAACTAAACTTACAGTCTACATTTGTTTTGTTGTTTAAAATGTATTTTATGCATTATGCTCAATACTGAAATTGTTCTATTGCAAAAATGCTTATGTTTTACATTTATGTTATAATGTTTTGATATACATCTTGCTACACTGTATCAGGTGTGTATTCAGAAAAGTGCTCCACATGTATAAATGTTTTTAATGCCCATAACCAAGCCTAGATACTGGGGCCAGCATCACTGACCCACTTCTACACTATGTTCCACGCAAAACACCAGACAAATAAATGCTCTGTTTGTCTTATTACTCATAGGTACCCCTGAAAAATAAAGTGCACTCTATGCAGGTTTTTTCATTGTAAATCTTAACAATTATAATATGCAGAATTTAGATTCTGCTCCAGAACCTATGCTTCAAGGTTCCATAGTAGATCCATTCACTTGTCACAGGTGCAATAGGCACTATTTTTAGTTGGCATAGGCCAACAATATATATATTTGTCCCACTATTGCATAGTGTAATAGGCATATTGCTATAAAATAAATGTTTGAAGTGTGTTATTGTAACATTACAAGATTTTATAACACAGGTCTAATTTAGGCCTGCCAGCAACAAATAGACAGGAAAATCATGTTCATCACTGTCATAACCTCTTCTGTGATTTGAAAGCAGGGTGTAACCATAACATTGTCATGTATTCACAGATGGTCAAATGGTATGATTGGACCTCAGCCTGCACTCTCAGGTGTGCGGTTGACATCCCATTTTTTATTTTCTCTTTCCACAATTGTCAGAATTTGGGCTCTGTCACACCACTCTTTACAAAACAAAAAAGTCATTGGTTTAAAAGATTGTTATTTATATGTTCTTAACTCAGTTTCTAACACACTTTGCAAGTTTGCAGGTTTCCACGGTGTGGCACACATAACTTCATGTACAACAGCAGTAACACCTTTATCTAAGCTGCAAAAACCTTCATCTTTTCCTGAAAAGAAAACAACTGCCACAGCTCCAATGTTATCACCATCTTTGTGCTTAACTGGCTCCATTTAAGGACTATTACATGAAACAAATTATTACCTCTGCAAGTGTAATGTTTTCAGCAAAGTTACACCTATTTGTAGAACTTTAAATCAACTGAAAAAGGTCCAGCTAATTCAGACTCTGCAATCAAGCTTATTGTTTCTGCTTACTATGAGGCGAAGTCTGCAGTAGGGGCAATCCCCTAACTTCAGCAAGAAGATTTTTCTTCAATTGATCTTCAAGCAAGACATCCATTTTCTGCACTGCTGCTTTTTCCAAACCTGGCTGGTACTTTATACAAACGATTTGCTCTGTTATGGACTGTGTTCTTAAATAGTTTTATTGTGAACTGTTACTACTTTTTTTTATGGACTGATAATCTTTGTGCAATGGTGTGATCAACCTCCACAACACAAATGACATGCCAGTGTGTGCGTGACTACTCCATTAGCAGGATTTGGTGTGTAATCTAATGCACCCCTGGCAAGACCCATTTCAAATTCAGTTATCCAGCAACCTGCAGCCTAAACATTGACTTTCTTTCTATGCTGGCATTTTGTTTTTAAATTACTGTCTGCATAGCTCCATGTTCTTTGTCAAGTTACTACCTTTCTGCAAATGACATTTCACCTATACTGTAACTACGCCAACTTGTGGTTACTTCTATGAACTTTATGGACTGATAATTTCATGGACTGTTACTTGTATGAACTTTCTAAATCAGTCATATCCATTTTCTAATGACCTATCTGACAAGAGACATTATCAACAGATGCTTCAATCAAGCTCCAAGGGTATGCCACACCTCAACAAATAGGCAGCATCTAACTTATCCACTCTCAGGGTGGATTCAATAAACTTTTTTTTGTTTGTTGATACCAGCTATTATGTTATGTTTTGTTTTGTTGCACATTCACTATTATGTGATATCAAATGTTCACTATCTTTTCACATATTTCAATTGTGGTGTTGACATCCCTAAGTTCTGCACTATGTTTTACAAACTCACCATTTGTGCTCCATCTGTAACCACCACTGTACCAACTCCAGAACAGGATGCTTTTCATAGATGCCTTGACTATCTGTATGCTGGCAACCGGTTTTAAAAAGGTTTTTCATGTAATCGATTATAAACTGTTTTTCTAGCTTTAAAAATTATAGCTTGCATTATGATTGCTTAAAAATGATGTAAGGTAAAACTATTAGCATGCATTTAACAGATTAAGATAAAAATGCTTAGTTATACTAAAGATATTAATTAAAGTATTATCTGTGGGGGTTCGGGACTCCCCTTACCGGTCTTCCCTCACCCCCATAATCAGAATTATGTGTCCCCAGTTAACACTTAGCTCTCCTGCTTAGCTCTCGCAAATGCAACTGCAGCTAGCCTAGTGTAAAAAAAAACCAAAAAAACAACAATATATACTCTGTTTGACAATGCTCACTGAGCGGCTCCCCCCCTTCCTTTCCCTACTAATTCCTCCTCCCCTATCTCCCTCCCTTCTACTCCCACCAGCTCTCCCCCGACCATAAGTTTTGCACCTTTTGTTATCTTTTGCTTCGTTGGAGATTGTAGTCTATTGAAACAAAATTGTAATTGAACTGTAACTTTTTTGTTTGTAAGTACTGTGTCCCTTGTACTACTGTTCTGATGTCCTCTTTGTGACAAGGTACCTTTGTAAATGAGCCTCTGGCTCAAAGGTTTCTAAACTGATGTTTAACTAAATAAATAAATAAATAAACACCAGGGCCCCCTAGCAGATTAACTGCCACCTGAATTCCTAAAACCCTTATAAATAATGTACAATGTATGCATATACCTGTTGTCTTAAATATCTCCCATTGGAATATGGCTAAGTTTGGACATTGCACACAAACTAATGTGTCCTTATTTTATGCCTCCCTGGTAATAGAGGTAATAGCAGCCCATCATTAGAGGTCACAAGCTAGAATCGCAGGGCAAGAAATTCTAAGAACATTTATTTAATAATTAGCATCTATATGGTTATGTTTAATTTTGTGAAGGTTCAGGGTCCCCCAGTGGGTTTCCCATCACCTTCAAGGTGGGGAATCTGTTGAAAATGATAGTGGCCAAAGTTTTAGTGACCAGTGACTAAAGTTTTATACAAGTTTACATAGCTGGTTATAAAAAGTTAAAGGTAGCGAAAGTGTACAAGGCTTGCAGAGGCTACAAATGGTTAATGAGTACTAAATGATGCCAACATGTGAATTGATATGTATAGCTAGTAAAGGGCTTCAAGTGGCAAACTAATATGCATGTAAGTGTAAAGGTTTAAATTGTTGGAACCATGTAAATGATACTTGTATCAATAAGATGCAAGAAATGGGTGAAAGGGCACATGTTTTGTTTTAGAGCAAAATGTCTTAATCAATGTCAAACTTGCTGTGCATAGAAAAAAATATTGTACAAAACACGTTTTGTTCTTTTGGGCAAGATAGAAGGTCATGACTAACCCTGAATATAGATAATGGTGTAAGCAGAAATAGAGAAATTACGTGCAAGTTGGCAAGCATTAATGTCTGGTCCACCTCCCTAGCTTATGTCTGTCTGTTTTTACACTTACAAATGATGTGTTATTTTTAATTAATGCCAAGTCAGCAGTGATGTGTGTTTTAACCCTTGTCTCATGACCCTACTCTCTTGCCCTTTATGGTCAGAGTGTCTAAAAACTGGGAAATTTCCCTTGTTTTGCAATTCTTGTCAAACACTGTATAAATATCAGACAGACTGTATGTCTAGTGTGTCCAAGAGGAATAGCTATAGATGCTGGACACCCAGAAAGAGGGAGCAAGTTTGCTTCACCTTTCTGAACACCTGTAGCCCTGGTGGTAACAAGCCATCAGCTGTTTAGACTTATTGGGCTGGATATTCAAACTGCGCCATTCATAGGTGCAAGTCCTTGAGCTGCGCAAAATAGTTGCGCAGGGGTGTGTCCTGGGCGTACATTCAAAGGAGTTGCGCTTATTGGAGCAACCTTTGAATATCACCCCAGCCACAGCCACTGTGCATGGTGCAGTGGAACTTGCGCCACCACAAGTTGACAGAGTGGAGCATTCAACTTGCGGTGGCGCAGAAATAAATAGCATGCCTGCAAAATCATGATATTCAAACGGTGACATGCAAATGGGGCTATAATTCTGGCAGTGCAGGGGGCATACTGCTGTGATTATGTCCCCATTTGCATGCCATTAGCATGTAGATGCGCCGATCCCGAGGACTTGGCGCCTGGCGCCTGCCAGGCAGCAGCCGCCGGGGACCGACGCCTGCAGCCCGATCGCAGGCATAGTGTACTCCCCACCAGCCCCGATTGCGGGCATCAATGTGGCTCCCACCCTCCTGACATATTCCCTGGTGGTCCAGTGGACCAAAATGTCTGATCACGGGCGGTATGTAATACCCACCCCCTCCGCTCACATCCCTGGTGGTCTAGTGACCGAAATGCCCGATCACGGCAGTATGTGTGATAAACCTCCGAACATAGCCCTGGTGGCTAGTGTCCCCACTCCACCCACCCACGAAGCTCCCACAACCCTGCTTCGGCAGCCGGCGGGCGGCAGTATCCCGCCCGCCTGCCGCCCTGCCACCCACCGACTGACTGCCTGGTAGGGCTGCATGCCCATTGGTGCAGAGCAAGAGCCAATGGGCGTGCAGCCTATACCATACATGACAGTCCAGGTTTGTGAATGACATTCACCTGCAATCCCCACACTAGGCACTTGGGTTAATATCCCAATATTGACACTGCAGTGCAGCATGAGGGGGTGCTGCACTCCTGAGGTGCCATCTTTTGGATGAGGCGTTAAACCGAGGTCCCATCTACCTGTTCTGGTGGTAGTTCAGGTGGATGTTAAAGCCCCATGGCACTTCTCAAAAAGAGTAGGGGGACTTTTCCCCAGTGCCCTGGCCAAATTTCCCCTCATTCACTAAAAATACCACCAACAGCTTAATCTGGTTCAAGGTCAGTTGGCATTCATCTGTATCCCCCTTCCTGAGTCGTGCCTGAAAATAGGCAGGATTTGTCTAGTGCACTTATCTGGTCAACAAAAACTAACTAACTAACTAAATAAATAAATCTCAAGCAAATGTTCTGTGCATTGCCAGCCCAGTGGCATGGAGGGCTGAGGTGCTAGACACCATATCTGCCACCACACTGGTGACTCAGGTTTGGGAGCAGACCAGGATCACTAGGGGTTGGCTGTTGAGGGAGAAGATTGAGGGTTCAGGAGATAACTATCTGTCCTGGGGAGGAGGAGACATGGCATCCAGTGTAACCCTGGCCTTTAGTGATGGCTGGGGGAAAGACAGCCGGAGGCCATTATGCAGTGGACAAGAGAAGTGGTGGCCACTGCTGTTCTGTGCATAGGAGTGTGCACAGGGCCATCTTGGATGCCATTGCACATGTAACCCCCCTACAAATGGGGGTTCCTAAATTGTCTTCCTGGGCTTGCCTAAATGCTCACTGCCTTCTAACAGTTTTAAAAGTGCTTGCATGTGAGTGCCCTGTTAGCCTCCATGCCTGTCTCTTTAAGAGGCATCATTTTTGTATGGTTATCATTAATCTGGGTGGGGGCCAAGTGTTTCTAGGCTTGCGTCCCGCCCAGGCTGCAGTACAGCTGCTTCATTCTGCCATTGCTAATTGTGCAGAAGGGGCACTACTAGAATCTGTGATTATTTATTGCTTATCTGCTTTAGTAATAATAATATAGTAGTTTGTCTAACCTGCCTTCCTTTGCAGCATGGACTTTATGTTTTGCACCACCATCTTGGTTCTGGACTGCCAGTTTGGACCAATCAGTACCTTTGGGGACCCTAAAATGGAGCCTGTCCCCAGGGGTCATGTGGGAGTGAATTTCTATAGGAATTGTAGTTTTTACTGTTTGGCACCTAAATGGACCTGAAGGGGGAGCCCTTGCTGTGACAGACAGATGGATTAACCAACTGAACCTTTTGGATCACTGGGAAGTCCCAGAGCTGCCTGCAGCAGTGAGGCAGTGTGTAGCTGGAGTTGAGAGAGTGAACAGCTTGAGTAATTCGAGTAGCTGCTCCTGCATAGTAGCGTGGTGGAATCGGCTGGAAGGCAGTGTCTGGCCTGCCTGCTACCATCTTCTTGAGTGAAGAAGCCTGCATTAATATCTTGGACTTTATCTGAATTTACTGTGATTGTGACTGGAATCCTGAATTGTGAGAAAGTGAAATTCGCCTGGTGTGGACCGAAGATGTGCCTCAGTGCGATTGGCCTGTCAGGATTTGAGACAACTGCAGAGCATACGGTTTGTGCAGAGACACTGTTGATTGCAAACGGACTGTCATCCGAACTGTGGTATTTACCTGTCTTTACTATAATTGTGCTGAATGTGGAGTGTGGGTCGTGATTTGGTTCCCCACATTGCTGAATGTATCACGCTGGCTGGAGGCTGCATCCAGCAAAACCTACCGGACTGTATCCAAAATCATTCACCTGGTCTGGGCCTCACCATCTCAGCCTAGACTGCCATTCACACTGCAGAGAATCATCCGATGAAAGATCCACCTAGGGATTCAGCTCCCTGCTCAACACCATCGAACAGGATCAACCACCACGGTGAGTCGCGTAGGCCCTGGTTCTTCTGGCACAGCAGTCAATCATCCTGAGGTCTTCATTTCATCCATCCTGCCTCCTGGTCTGGGTAGCATGAGTAAACATCAGGGTGTCATCTGACTTAATTGTTTTGTTTGATCATTATGAATCGAGCCCTCCGGCTTCGGGATACAAATTGTGGGTTAAAGTGCATGTTGTGTTTTTCTTTCCTAAGGGCCCCAACAACAGTTGCAATGCCGGCCTACGCTGGGCAACGCTTCTGGCCAGCTTGCAGTCCAACTGGGTACCCAGAGTGTGTGTGACTGTGTTAGAGGGACTGTTAGAGACATGAATGCTTAGCCTGATTAAATCAGATCCAGAATCAAACACCAGATTACTGCCCCTTGTTCACATTCCCCAATAAATTATAACTAAATCTATTTGCTTTTACACTGGCTATTGTGTACCTTTGTGGTGGGGATACTGTGCTGCTGTTGCCTTTCTCCATTGCAGGTCTTGTTTTGGAGGGGGTCTCCTGGGCCAGTGAAGCTGATCCAGCCCTGGTGGTAAGTGTGCCAAGTGTGGGTATAACATTTAATTCTGGTGTTCACTGTAACTGTCTAATTGCTGACCAGTATAGGCTACTAGAGGGATTAGAGGGGGGTATCAGAGTCCCAGAGGGCTGTACCCAGAGCAGCTACGCTACCACTAATCCTGTCCTCTGAGTGGAGGCACCCATTCACAGAACTCAGGCACCTCAACCTGCACCTAATTACACAGGCAGGGGTAGTATCCCTTGGGGTAGCGCCACCTAGGGGTTACATCTTGGAGGCACTGATGGGATTAGCACCCTCTAGTGGTCAGAAGTGGGAACTACAACCCAAACCCTTGGAACTTATCAAAACATGGAGGCACTCACTGTGCCTAAGCTTAAGATTGCCCCCCACAAGCTGGTTGTGCATCACATGATGGAGTGGAGTGAGACTGAGGGAGTAGAACCCCAGCATACCATATTATTGCTGGATATCCCTTTAGGGGCTGATAATGCTACTATTATAGAGACTGTGGAACAGATAAAGAGCTTGGGGAAGGTTGAAGTGAGGGGAAGAGACTCGGATCTGTTTGACCAGACCATGGTGGCCCTTCTCTCCTGCAGCCTCCCCATAGAGCCTGAGAGAGTGCTCCCTACTGTTCTGCCTGAGGGATCTCAGAAGGGGTGGTGGGTTATTCATCTACACAGTGACCCATCCACTCCTGGGGGTTCCCTGAAAGTAGGAGGGTTCAAGGACAAATTGCTCAGATTTTTGGCTGCTGAGGGGTGAACAGCTAAATACTTAATGAAAATGTTAGATATCTCTGAAGAGACCACTCCTATACAGTCCCCTATAGCTTCTCCTGCTACCCCCAGAGCTTCCCCCCCAAGTAACCTCCCCCATCATGACACCCTCTGTACACCTGGACTCTTACCGTAGGCTCAGATTGTTCTCAGGCACAGCCCCAGTGCCTGTGGGGAGGAT
The DNA here is from genome assembly GCA_016271365.2 of Neoceratodus forsteri. Classification (NCBI taxonomy): domain Eukaryota; kingdom Metazoa; phylum Chordata; order Ceratodontiformes; family Ceratodontidae; genus Neoceratodus; species Neoceratodus forsteri. Next base: position 321,351,488 of record JADMNL010000022.1, read on the forward strand.
GATCTGGAAACCTGGATGGACTATGTCACCCCCTTAGTCCAGGAGTGGTAATGCTCTGAGGGAGAGAAAAGGAAGAGACTAATGGAGAGCTTAAGGGGCCCTGCACTGGAGGCTATCCCTTTCCTCCATTCCACTAGCCCAGAGGTGACTGCAGCCAAGTACCTCTCTGCCCTGGAGGGGGTGTTCAGGAGCACCGAATCGGGGGATGACCTGATGTGGAAATTTAAATCTGCCAAACAATGGAAAAATGAAAAACTGTCTGTGTTTGTCACCCGAATCGAGAGGGCCTTGCAGAGGGCTCACAGGAAAGGAGGGGTGTCTGCCCGTGACCTAAATCGAGTCAGATTAGAACATATTTTGAAATCCGCCAGGTACTCTAGTGTGCTGATGTTGAAATTGAAATTGCAAGATCGCAAGCCAAATCCACCTAAATATTTCTGGCTGATGAAAGAAATTCGGGAAGCCAAGAATGACGAAGAGGGTTGGGAGCCCTATGCTGGGTTGCCCGAACCAGTCAAGCCTCTAACCGACCTGACGAACGTAATGATGAGTCTGAACTCTTACAAATGAGGGAGATAATTAAGTAAGTGAAAGAAATAAGAGCCAGTCAACAAACTGCTGAGATGGTTAAAAGTTCCTCCTCTTGTCAGACTTTCCCTGAGATTAGAAGTGAGACTTTGCCTGGGGGGGTGGGGGTTCATGTCATTGCCCCTAAACCTCGGGTTGAGACTAAGTTGATGGAGGAAATGAGAGGGCTGAGAGCCCTGGTGGGAGACCTCATCCAGGCCACTCAGGTAACGGATCCTTGGAGATGACAGGAGGAGAGGGAAAGTGAGTCCCGTCCAAGAGGATCCTCAAGGTTTTCCTAGTCCACCAAAAGTGAGGGATGATCCTATTTCCCCCAGAGATTTAAAAGAACCAGTATTTTGTTATTGCTGTGGAGAGGATGGACACACTAGAATGAACTGCACCCTCCCTGAGAATTTGTGAAAAGTCACTTCCCGGCTGCTAGTTCTAGTTCAGCAGAGCAACATAAAGCCCCAGACTGAGCCTGTGAAAAAGTCCTATTCCTCTAAGACTGCTGTGGGTTGGACTACTAAACCAACCTCACCTGACTGGTCTGAAGTGGTGGGCCCTTCAATGGAGGCTACCATGACTGTGAATGATGTTTCTGCTTGGGCTGTACTGGACAGCAGATTGCAAGTAACCATTGTGTTTGAAGATTGGTACAACAAATACCTACCTGATGTGCCCTTACAACCTCTGGAGGGTTTGCATGTGTGGGGACTGAGTGAGAGGTCCTACCCCTACCTGGGGTATGGCCAGATCTGGTTGTCTTTTCCCATGGCTGTAGCTGGGATAGATAAGCAAGTAGAGACACTGGCCTAGGTGTGTCCACGGTTCTGTATAATGGCGTGCACTTACTCATTGGTACGAATGCTCATATGTTTGGGAGGCTGGCCCAACTGTGTCAAGAGAAACAGGGATGGTGAACTGGATGGGCCATGCGAATTCCAGCCTTTGTGAAGCAGGCTTATGAGTTACAGAGACATAACAGTGAAATGGAGAAGGATGAGTCTGTGGGGATAGTGTGGAAGAAAGAACCCGACTCCTTGGTATTGCCCCCCAGTGCTCAGTATACCATTCATGGTAAAGTGCGGCTCAAGAAAGATGTAAAAAACAAAATCCTCATGCTGGATGCCCCAGAAGAGGGGAAGTTGCTGGAAGAATTATTGGTTGAGCCCAGTATTTTACCAGCTCGAGCCCATGCCTATGCCTGGTGGGTGGTAGTGCAAATCCAGAATGTGCCTGATCGAGAGGTTCGGGTGAACCGGGGATGTACCTTAGCTATGGTGCACTGCACAGACACTGCAGTGCTGCCCAGCAAAAAGTACTCGTGTGAGCAAGAGGAAGTGACCTCGGACCTGTTTGATTTTAGAGAGTCCCCACTGCCTGCTGAGTGGAAGACCAGGATCAGTTGGAAGCTATCCCAGAAGAACCAAGTGTTTTTACTAAAAAAATGGGATGTGGGATGTGTCACTGGGGCTGAGCACCACATTCGGCTTCATGATGATAGACCATTCTGAGAGAGGTCCCATCATCTTGCACTGGCTGATATAGACGATGTCCAGAGACACTTGCAAGAGATGTTGGTGGCTGGGATTATCCAGGAGTCAAGGCGCCCCTATGCCTCCTCGATAGTGCTGGTACGCAAAAAGAATGGATTGGTGAGAATGTGCATAGATTATCGTACTTTGAACCGGAGAACTGTACCAGACCAATATACTATGCCTCAAATCCAGGATGCCTTGATTGCTTAAATGGGAGCCAGTGGTTTTCAATGCTTGATTTAAGGAGCGGGTATTACCAGATCCCGATGGCCCCAGAGAACTGTGAGAAGACAGCATTCATTTGTCCCCTTGGGTTTTACAAGTTCCTGCAGATGCCCCAAGGTATTTTGAGCACACTCGCTACCTTCCAGTAGCTGATGGAATGTGCTGTGGAAGACATGAATTTATTGGAGTGTCTGGTGTACCTGGACGATGTCATTGTATTTGGGCGTACTTTGGAAGAGCATGAGACCTGATGTTCAAAGTGCTTGACCTTTAGGAGGACTTCGGCCTGAAACTCTCTATACACAAGTGCCATTTTTTTCAAACATCCGTAAAGTACATTGAGCATATAGTGTCAGCAGATGGAATTCAAACAGACCTCTGCAAAGTGGAGTCATTGACCACCTGGCCTCAGCCAAACAATCTGAAAGAGTTACAGCGCTTCTTGGGATTCTGCGGCTATTACCGCCAATTTACTAAAGACTGTTCAAAAGTTATCCATCCCCTACTTAATCTTACCCAAGGCTATCCTCCTACTAACCGAAAATATAAGAAGAGTATTGTTAAAGAGGAAGAGAAAGTGTATTTCCGAGCCAATGAGCTGTTCGGGGCTCGGTGGTCCTCTGAATGTGAGTCGGCCTTCTTCGAGATCATTCATCAACTCACTCATGCACCAGTGCTCGCTTATGCCGACCCTACCAAACCTTATGTCCTACATACAGATGCCAGTTTGAAAGGGCTATGGGCTGCGTTATATCAAGAGGATGAGGAGGGCCTGTGACCTGTGGCTTTCACAAGTAGGAGTCTAACACCATCTGAGCGCAACTACCCTGTCCATAAACTTGAATTTCTTACCCTCAAGTGGGCAGTGATGGACCAGTTCCATGAATATCTTTATGGGGCTAAAATTCTGGTGAAGACTGATAATAATCCATTGACTTACATGAAGACTTCAGCAAAATTAGATGCCACCAGGCACCGGTGGCTTTCTGCCTTGTCAACATATGACTGTGCGGTAGAGTACTGACCTGGTTTGAATCATATAGATGCAGATGCCCTCTTGAGATGTCCAAACCCCGCTGACACCTGGGTGAGGTTGTCTGAACATTCCATTAAAGCATTATGTCAAAAATTTGATAAAGATGACCGGCCATCTGCAAACACCGTTGATTGCCTGGTAGACTGTTTGGGGCCCTCCGACACCTGTGTCCCTGCAGCCTACTGTCATTTTTCAGCATTAGACATCAGTGCCTTACCTCAGTTTGATAATGGCAGTATCCAGTGGGCTCAATCCCAAGACCCAATGATCCAGCCTGCGCGCAAAGCTCTGCATGCTGGAAAAGTTGTACAGTATCCAAATTCCGTTCTCCTGATTTAAGAACTGTTTTATTGCTCAGTGAAGGCCCCAGGCTTAAACTACGTGACCAACTGTTGCATATAGAGAGACAGTGAACTGTCAAGGCCAGCTGGACAGGCAGCAGTTGGTGTTACCCACAGCTTTCAAACAACTAGTACTTCATTTTCTTCACAATCACATGGGGCATCTCGGTTATGACCAGACACTTGACTTGGTGCGCTCTCTGTTCTACTGGCAGAAAATGGGGGTGGATGTTGAAATGCATATTAGAACCTGCAGTTGTTGCCTCCAAAGAAAAGCTTTACCCCAAAAAGCTGCTCCTCTAGTCAATATTTCCACCAGTGCCCCCATGGAGTTGGTCTGCATTGACTTTTTGTGCCTGAAGCCTGACCAGAAAAATATTGGGAATGTGCTAGTTGTGACTGACCATTTCACACGTTATGCTCAGGTCTATCCCACAAAAGAATAAAAGGCCTCTACCGTGGCCAAGGTGCTTGTAGAGGAATTCTTTGTTCATTATGGTGCACCACAACGTATCCACTCTGATCAAGGAAGAGACTTTGAAAGCCGGTTGATCAAAGAGATGCTCTCCCTGTGGGGAGTGTGGAAGTCTAAAACAACTCCTTACCACCCCCAGGGGGCTCCTCAGCCTGAACGTTTTAACATGACCATTCTGGACATGTTGGGCACACTTCACCCCAAAGATAAACCTAAGTGGAATCAGCAGATTAGCACCTTGGTACACGCCTACAATTGCACCAAAAGTGACGCTACTGGGTTTTCCCCCTATCATCTCATGTTCGACAGGGAAGCCCAGTTGCCCATGGATGCCTGCTTCGGAGTGTCCCCGGATGGGGTCCGTGCTGAAAACTATTTACAATATGTACAAAAACTGAAAGCTCAGTTAAACTGTGCATACCAACTGGCCCAAACTATGGCTGCAAAAAGAAACCTTGCTAACAAAGAGAGACACGACAGGCAGGTAAAGGCTCAAGAGTTGTTGCCAGGAGACCGTGTGTTGTTGCGCAATTTGGGACTGCATGGAAAGCACAAAATTGCAGATAGGTGGCACCATCTCCCACACATAGTAGTGGCCTACCTGTGTATAAAGTGTGTCCTGAAAATTACTCTTGAGCTGTTAAAACTATGCACAGAAACCACCTGCTGCCTATTGGTCAAGTAATTATTGATGCTGAACCATCAGGTGCTGCTCCTCCCGGGCAGGTGACTCATTATACTGCTAAAAAGAGGCAGAGTCAACCTTCGCAAATTGTTCAAGAATCTAGGCCCCCCCCCGGCAGGCCCAACATGACAGTGACAGTCAATCTGACAGCAGTGAGTATGAGACCCTTATTACCCCACTTATGAACTGAGTCATTTGTTTTGCGGTAACCCTATGTGTAATTATAGGGATGAAGCTGGGCCTTCAGGACTGCCTAACCCTCCAGCTTCCTCCTTAGAACCAATGCCCCCAGAGAGTGAGGTGCGAAGTACAACGTCTGAAGTAGCTGATTCACTGTGCTTAGTGGAACTGTTTGAACTGCCTGAGGAGGAGTCGGATGCCATAAACCACTCTGGTGACATGCCAGAAACTAATAGTAAGTAAGTAAGTAAGTAAAATTTTATTTTTTAAGCGCTTTTCAGAAACCAAAGCACTGTACAAAAACAACATTTAAAATAACAGACATAATATTAACAATAAAATCACTCACCAAAAGCTTTTAAAAACAAAAAAGTTTTAAGCTCCGATTTGAAACTCTCGACGGTCAGGCAGCCTCGTATCCAGCGAGGTAGAGAATTCCACAGGGCAGGGGCAGCGTAAGAAAATGCACGTGCCCCAGATGTCTTTAAACGAACCCTGGGAATCTCTAGCAATCCCTCATCGGCGGATCGGAGTGAGCAAGAGGGACAGTAGGGAGTAAAGAGATCTTGTAGATACCGTGGTCCCTGTTCATGTAGGGCTTTATAGGTCAGTAACCCGACCTTGAAGGTGATCCGCCACTGAACCGGCAGCCAGTGCAGTCCACGCAGCACAGGCGTAATATAACTACTTCTAGATGTCCCAGTCAAAAGCCTGCCCGCTGCATTCTGCACCAGCTGCAAGCAGCAGATATCAACCCCCAGTAGCCCTAGGTACAGGACATTGCAGTAATCAAGGCGAGTGGTCACAAAGGCATGGACCAAGGTAGGAAGGTCAGCCAGATGAACCAGGTGTTTCACCCGAGCAATATTCCTAAGATGGTAAAATGAGGATTTGACAACGGCTGACGCCTGAGATTTTAGGGTCAGGCTGTCGTCTATAATAACGCCCAGATTACGTACCTGGTCTGAGGTTGGGAGTTGGACACCATCAAGCCATATGCCCGATGGAACCCCAGCCCTACAACCCGCCTCAAGGCGACCTGGGTCCACAGCCAACACCTCAGTCTTATCCGGGTTTAACCTCAGCCAGCTGGCACTCATCCAATCTTTGATTTCGGATAGACAGCTGTTAAGCATAGAGATCACATCTTCCTGTCTGGGATTGAAGGACAGATACAGCTGGGTTTCATCTGCATGCAGTGAAAACCCAGACTGTATCACCTAATAATGTCTCCCAATGGCAGCATATAGACAGCGAACAACATGGGTGCTAAAATGGAGCCCTGCGGCACCCCACAAGACAGGGAGATGGCGTTAGAGGAATAAATTCCAGTGACAACCCTCTGCCTCCAACCCATGAGGAAAGATCGAAACCAATGCAGAACTATACCAGACAGTCCACAATAAAGACGTAGGCACTCCAAAAGCACACCATAGTCCACAGTATCAAATGCTGCCGAGAGATCAAGAAGGACTAGAATAGTACGAGCCTTTCGATCTCTCACTATCAGGAGATCATTTAAAACCTGGACAAGGGCAGTCTCAGTGCTATGTCTTTTCCTAAATCCCGATTGAAGAGTATCATAGATAGTGTCATTTATAAGATGGTCATCCAGTTGTAGTGCAACCACCTTTTCAATAACCTTACCCACAAAGGTCAGGTTAGAGACAGGTCTGTAGTTACCTAAGCAGTCTGGATTCAGTGAAGGCTTTTGAAGGAGTGGTCAAATGACCAGCTCCTTTAGGGGATCAGGAAAGACCCCTGCTCCAAAGATTTCCAGACAATTTCAGCAAGGATCGGACAGATAGTATCTATGCAACCTAATAATAGTGATGTAGGGCCCGGATCCAAACTACAGCTGGTTGGTCATACAGTCTGGACAATCCTCATGATATCCATGAACTCCAGCTTACCAAAGTCAGACCAGGTCACACAGGTGTTTGTTTCCTCTTGCCGATCACGGCAAACCATTAAAGAGGGAGCTGGGCAGATACCCGACCTAATGCTGGCAATCTTATCTGTGAAGAACCGAGCAAGCTCATCACATTTTATTTGAGAATAATCTCTTCCAGACTGCAGACAGAGTGGATCGCACAGTCTGTCAACAGTCTGAAAGAGTTGAGCTGGTCGTTCCGTGCAGCAGCAATCTCCCTGGACAGGAATTCTGCCTTCTTATGGATGATTGCTGATTGATAGAAACCATAATGGTCCATCAACCTAAGTCTGCCTGCATCCAGGCCGGATTTCCGCCAAGCCCTCTCTAGCCTTCACCCCACTGTCCTCAGTTCCTTTAAAAACTCATTAAACCATGGAGTCTTCGGGCGCTGAGTGAGTGGGCGAACACGAACAGGAGCAACTAAGTCCAGGGCCTCACCCACCACCTTATTATAGGCAAGAACGAGGTCGCCTTGACCCATGCACTCACCTGAAATACCCGAAGATCCAGTACCGCCTAATAGACCCTCTGGGGTAACTCCCCTTAAAGGGCGATACTGGACCATCTCCGTAGAGGCAGGCCTATTTGGGGGTGCCCCGAAGCTGAATCTTATAGTATGATGGTCCGTCCACGCATTTGGTTCCACCCCCAAATGCGTGACCTCCAAATCCAGTAGAAACACTAGATCCAAAGAGTGACCCCCTATATGGGTAGCAGAGGTAACGACCTGTGAAAGGCCCAACATAGTCATAAGTTGGAGGAGATTCTTTCCAAAATGCGAGAGTTCATCATCGACCCAGGCATTGAAGTCACTCAGTATTAACCATCTGGGCAACTCCAATGCCGTGTCGACAATGAAGTCCGCGAACTCCTTCAGGAATTCTCCACCATCACCGGGCGGACGGTAGATGAGGAGAATACTGAACCCTGCACCTGCTCCCAAGATACACTCAAAGGTTCGAGTGCCACCCACTGGCACATTCGTAAGACTCAGCTCTGTTCTAAAAACGATGGCTACTCCCCCTCCTCTACAATCCAATCTTAGGCTGTGTATCACCGAGAACCCATCCGGAGCAGCAGAGGCTAATATAGGGCCTGCATTCTCATCAAGCCAGGTCTCAGTGATTCATGCCAGGTCAGATGTTGCAACAAGATCTGCAATAATTGCAGTCTTGTTCCTACTGGACCTGGGATTACATAACACCACCTGGGTTGGAAGGGTTTTCAGGGAAGAGCGCAGTACCTGCCCACAATCTGCGGAGCCCTTGGGCATGGGAATCAGGTAGGGAGGACCCCTCTCCTGATCCCATTTCACCCCAGGGCGTCTCCTAGCCCCAACTATCCCTATCTGCCCACTCCTTTCCATTCTCCCACTCTGGCCAGCCCATCCACCCCTCGAATGCCTTCTCACTATTCCCAATGCACGACACTATTAAAGACATCGGCAGATAAATGGGGACAGTGAAAAGGGTGGAGGCTCCAGAGCAGAGTGGGAGAATAGCACCTGACCATTGTAAAGCCCTCCCAACACATCTTAAAACGATCAATAAATAACCAGACAAATAAACTAATCAAATTAACTATCTCGCCTTCAAACCCAACCCCAAAATAAATTACCCTCACACAAACAAATATTATTGTACTAATAACAATAACAAACTATAAAAACAAATAATAAACACACAAGATTTATAAAAATAATATCTTCCTCTAACCCACCCCCAACATATACAAAATAAATAAAACTAAAAATCACTAAAATTTAAATTATTAAACCTAGCGTCAGAGTCCAAATCAAAGTAAGTCTGCATAACACAAGTCACGGAGAGGTGGATAATAAATCTTAAGGGCTGTAAATAAAAACAATAAGTGCAAATATTTTTCAAGCACAAACTCTCACTTAAAAGTGAGAGTAGGTGCAAAGCAGCCAAAATCTTTAAATCCCCAGACACTCTCACTACCTGGAGAAAAAAGGCATATTCAGACGTCAAAGCATAAAAATTAAATAATAAGTCTTAAGGCAGCCGATGTCTTCAGATCTTCAGATCCTCAGACCCTCTCACAACCCGGGAGATCAGAGAAGAAACAGGCAATCTCACTGCCTCAAACCAAAAGGAGTATAAATCACCCAAAAAATAAAGTTAAAGTCTGACCATAATCCATGTGTAGATAGGCAAAAAGTCAAAAGAGCAGTTCCAAATCCAATGGCACTGAGAGCTCAAAAATCACAGTGTGAGGGAAGAGTAATTACCCTGAAAGAGGCTACTAATCCAGGCCGGGTCCACAGCAACGACCCCGGAACAGTATCCACCCACCAGTAGACCCCTCCGGTAAGTCTAGGAGATACCGGTAACTCGCACCTGCCCTTCAGCTGGCCCGAGGCCGGCGTCACCTGCCCTGAACCCAGCCAACAGCAACCACCCCAGGCAGCTCCCCCAAAACACACTGTCTCAGATAATCCAAGGCCAAAACCTAGGACAAACGATTTCCACAGCGGGAGCAAACAAATGCAGGCTCCTATCTCAATCTTCCTAAATCTCACTGCACCAAATCAGCGAGTTCATGCTCTTCTCCCCCAGAACTCCAGCGACCATATATACGATAATCTGCCTCACATTCCGATCAATATTCAGTCTACAGTCCTCTGTTTCTTCTGCTAGTAATCCAAAAGGTTCACTTCTTCATTAATAAATCAAAAAAGTTGCAGTCCAATTTAAAACTCGATCCAGCTCTACTGATGAATGCTCATTCACAAATAATACCCGTAATGCTCAACCCATTCAGGAGTGATACAGGAGCGATACAGCCGCACAAAGTTGCAGACCGTTTCGGTCTATGAGACAATGAAAATACCACAAAACCACAAAATGATAAAAATACCATAGTCACTCAATCGGTCAGTAAAATTAAGTTAAACGACAAATAAACAAATGATAAAAGTGTTAGGAGGTGTTCAGGGAGCTCAAACAAACAATCGAACAATGAGCAAATGAGCGGCATGTAGTGGCTAGCCCAGCATGGCCGCCATCTTTGCCATGACCACAGCATCCTTTCTGTTATGGAAAGTGTCAGTCAAATGCCTCAAGACACAAATGTTTCAGAATGTTCCCTGGATGACAAATCTGGGCCTTCTACAGAGTACAATGATATGCCTAATTTGGAGGAAACAGAGTCAACAGAACAAGGAGCCGACAATGTTCCATTACTGGAGTCTTCACCCAATGCAGAGGTACCCCTCCTTACTGGAGAAGAGACTAATACCAGTGATGATACCCTAGATCCTGTGTCTGTTCCCCCACAAAAGTCTGGAAGAGCTGTTAAACCAGTAATTCATCTCAGCTATGACTCCTCTGGGAGGCCCATTGACCCCCCCCTTAAATGTTGTTCACAAAGATGCCTATATCTCTGAAAGCTCACTGCCCAAACTGAGCCTTTCTGCCACTTCCAAGTTAATTGTTCATCCTTCAGAACATGGTGCCCCTGCCTCAACTAGCCCTAAATTAGCTGATAGGGATGAGTCCCCATCTACGTTATTCACAGTGCAGGTAACAATTACCTGAATAAATACAGTAATGCTATTGTGTGAATCATAGTAAAATAGTAATGTATATGAAAAATGCATAACTGTTGTCATTACAGAATATTTATAGAGTATCATGAATAAGTATAGTAATGTTGTAAGTTTATGTTTACTGATGCATCAGTCTTTATTTTGGTCTTGTATAGTGATGGAACATATGTCTCGTATAGCATAATGTCATTCTGCTACTATATTGTGAGTATAGACTTGACACGGACGCCAAGTTCCTTCCATGCAGGGAAGGATGTAACCCCCCCTACAAATGAGGGTTCCTAAATTGTCTTCCTGGGCTTGCCTAAATGCCCACTGCCAGGCTGGTGTTCTGTGTTCTAACAGTTTTAAAAGTGTTTGCATGCGAGTGCCCTGTTAGCCTCCGTGCCTGTCTCTTTAAGAGGTATCATTTTTGAATGGTTATAATTAATCTGGGTGGGGGCCGAGTGTTTCTAGGCTTGAGTTCTGCCCGGGCTGCAGTATAGCCGCTTCATTCTGCCATCACTAATTGTGCAGAGGGAGACCTACTAGAATCTGTGGTTATTTATTGCTTATCTGCTTTAGTAATAATAATATAGTAGTTTGTCTAACCTGCCTTCCTTTGTAGCATGGACTTTCTGTTTTGCACCACCATTTTGGTTCTGGACTGCCAGTTTGGACCAATCAGTACCTTTGGGGACCCTAAAATGGATCCTGTTCTCAGGGGTCTTGTGGGAGTGAATTCTGTAGGAATTGTAGTTTTTACTGTTTGGTGCCTAAATGGACCTGGAGGGGGAGCCCTTGCTGTGACAGACAGATGGATCAACCAACCAAACCTTTTGGATCACTGGGAAGTCCCAGAGCTGTCTGCAGCAGTGAGGCAGTGTGTAGTTGGAGTTGAGAGAGTGAACAGCTCGAGTAATTCGAGTAGCTGCTCCTGCGTAGTAGCGAGGGGGAATCGGCTGGAAGGCTGTGTCTGGCCTGCCTGCTACCATCTTCTCGAGTGAAGAAATCTGCATTAATATCTTGGACTTTATCCAAATTTGCAGTGATTGTGACCGGAATCCTGAATTGTGAGAAAGTGAAATTCGCCTGGTGTGGACCGAAGATTTGCCTCGGTGCGATCGGCCTGTCAGGACTTGAGACAACCGCAGAGCATACGGTTTGCGCAGAGACACGTTGATTGCAACCGGACTGTCATCTGAACTGTGGTATTTACCTGTCTTTACTATAATTGTGCTGAATGTGGAGTGTGGGTCGCGATTTGGTTCCCCACATTGCTGAATGTGTCACGCTGGCTGGAGGCTGCATCCAGCAAAACCTACTGGACTATATCTGAAATCATTCACCTGGTCTGGGCCTCACCATCTTGGCCTAGACTACAATTCATGCTGCAGAGAATCATCTGACGAAAGACCCACCTGGGGATTCATCTCCCTACTCAACAGCATCGAACATGATCGACCACCATGGTGCATCGTGTGGGCCCTGCTTCTCCTGGCACAGCAGTCAATCATCCTGAGGTCTTCATTTCATCCATCCTGCCTCCTGGTCTGGGTAGCGTGAGTAAACATCAGGGTAGCTCCTTGCAACAGAGCTCAAATCAAAGTGTGCCTTCTGATTTAATTGTTTTAAATGATCATTATGAACTGAGCCCTCCGGCTCCGGAATACAAATTGTGGGTTAAAGTGCATGTTACGTTTTTCCTTCCTAAGGGACCCAACAACAGTCGCAACACCAGCCTACCCCGGGCAAAATGCTTCTGGCCAGCCTGCAGTCCCTTGGGTACCCAGAGTGTGTGTGTGACTGTATTAGAGGGACTCTAAGAAGCATGCATGCTTAGCCTGATTAAATCAGATCCAGAATCAAAAACCCGATTACTGCCCCTCCTTTGTTCATGTCCCCAATAAATCAGATCTAAATATTTTTGTATTTACACTGGCTATTGTGTACTTTTGTGGTGGGGATACTGTGTTGCTGCTGCCTTTCTCCATTGCAGGTCTTGTTTTGCAGGGGGTCTCCAGGGCCAGTGCAACTGATCCAGTCCTGTTGGTAAGTGTGCCAAGTGTGAGTATAACATTTAATTCTGGTGTTCATTGTAACTGTCTAATTTCTGACCAGTATAGGCCACTAGAGGGGTTAGAGGGGGGTATCAGTGTCCCAGAGAGCTGTACCCAGAGCAGCTATGCTACCATTAATCCTGTCCTCCCGGTGGAGGCACCTATTTTCAGAACTCAGGCCTCTCAATCTGCACCTAGTTATGCAGGCAGGGGTAATATTCCTTCGGGTACTGTCACCTAGGGGTTACACACACTTGTCTCCCTAGGGAGAAAAATGGAGGAAAAAAGCAGTTCTCTGTCAGCTGGCCATCTCCAGCAACTTATAGCCTCTGCACTTAGTGAACACCCAGGCCACATAGCTGAGGCACAACTGTAAGTCCCAGAGGAAAGCCGGGGTGATGAGGCTGGGGCTGCTGGAGCCAATCGGCTGAACTGGGGACTGATGGAGGGGACAAAGAAATTAACCATAATACACCTTCTGTGCATGCTTAACTGTACTTAACCTTCAAAGCTTTCCTTAACTGCCCTCAGTCTCATTTAACTTTTCTGTGCCTGCCTAACTGTACCTAACCCTCACAAGAACATAGAAACATAGACTTTTATGGCAGATAAGAACCACTTGGCCCACAAAGCCTGCCCATTTTCTTCTGCCTATACTGACATCACAGAACCTACTTGGTCTCCGCCCCCCCCGCTTGCTTACCATAAGATCCCCTTGTGCCTATCCCATGCATTCTTGAATCCAACCACCTCTCCTGGAAGAATGTCCAGGGATCCACCACTCTTTCAGTGAAGAAGTACTTCCTCACATCTTTCTTAAATTTACTCCCTTCTAGCTTAATTGCATGCCCCCTTGTCCTTGTGCATCCTTTCCTCTGAAAAATACTTCTGTGCTGCACCTTTATTTACCCCATTGAGGTATTTATAGGCCTCTGTCATGTCTTCAGCCTTCCAGGGTGTACATATTGGGGTCCTTCAGGCTCTTATTGTAGGGCTCTTGATGTAGTCCATGTACCATTTTAGTTGCTGTCCTCTGGACAGCCTCCACTCTATGTCCTTCCTGAGATATGATCTCCAGAACTGGACACGGTACTCCAGGTGGGGTCTTACCCGCTATCTATACAGCAACAACACCTCCTCTCTCCTTCTGCTGGTGATACCCCTCCCTTTGCACTCCAGCATTCCACTGGCCCTACCAACGCCCTTGTTGTACTGTCTTGCCACCTTGAGGTCATCAGATTTGATTATTCCCAGGTTCCTTTCCTGTTTGGTGACTGTCAACACCTCATCCCCCATTTTGTACTCCATCTCTGGGCTTCTGTGCCCTAAGTGCATGATTCTGCACTTTTTCACATTGAAAGCCAGCTGCCATACACTTAACCACTCCTTGACTTTTCTCAGATCCCTGCCCATTCTTTCCACCTCTTCTGGAGGTCCATCCTATTGAGGATTCTGGTGTCATCCTTCCAACTCATCTGCAATGACACTTATAAAGACATTAAAGAGAAATTGTCCCAGTACTGAGTTCTGAGGCACCTCACTGCTCAACCTCCCTTCCCCAGAGTGAAGTATGTTTACCACCACCCTCGGTCCTCCATCCCTTAGCCAATTTCTTACCAAGTTTACCTGGTCACCCAGTCAAAGAAATCTATCAGATTTGTCTGGCATGATCTGCCTTCTGTGAATCTGTGCTGCCTAGGGTCTTACAACCCATGAGGATTCAGGATACTCCACAATTTTTTTCTTTAGCAGTAACTCCATTATTTTCCTACCAGCGATGTCAGACTGACTGACCTGCAGTTCCAGCCTCCTCCTTGCTGCTGCTTTTATGAAGCAGGATTACGTCTACCCTAATCAAGTTCTCTGGAACCACTCCTGTTTCCAGTAAGTTGTTGAACAGGGCTCTCAGAGGTGCAGCCAGTACCTCCCTGAGCATCAAAATCAGAGAGTTCAGCGCAGTTCCTTCTAATTCTCAAGAACTGGCTATATTGGATTGATTGTTTAAGAGACTCAGAGTGACAACTTTCATATCTTAGTAGTGAATTGGTAGAAGTACTTTCTCCCTCCCCTCTCTCCCCCTCCACCTTCTTCCAAGCCCCCTCTTAGCTTTTTACCACATCCTATCTTTCATCCCCTCTCTCCGATATCTCCTTAACACTTCTCTCTCTCTCTCTCTCTCTCTCTCTCTCTCTCTCCCCTTCTCTCTCCCCTTAAGTAACTAAGATATGACTTCTCATCTCTCTTAAGACTATATCTGACAAGGCTGCTCTTTATTATTACGCATCTGAGACTTCTCATCCTTTAATATTGTTTTCCCCACATTTTTGTACCTGTGTCATGCCTCTAGAAGAACTTAGTGTACCTGTAGTAATTATATGATTGTAAGCATTGTCCTGTAAATGAAAACTTGTCTGAAGTTTTAGCAAAGGCACTACAAATATTACCACCCAGCATAAGGATTATGATCCCAGTATCATTTTAGATAAAGTTGAGGTAGAGAAAAAAATTAAAACAGTTAGATCAAAATAAGGCACAAGGTCCCAACAAAATACATCCTAGGGTGCTCAAGGAATTGGCAGAACAATTAGCAGGTCCTGTAACATGCCTCTTCCAAAAATCAGTTAATGAAGGTGTAGTCCCAGATGTATGGAAGCAGGCCGAAGTCAATCCCATGTTTAAAAAAGGTTCTAGGCAGGTGGTTGGCAACTATCTACCAATCAGTCTGACATCAATATTGGGGAAAATACTGGAAAATTTCCTAAAGGAGTACATCATTAATTTCCAACACATGACAGGCAACACAGACCAACACAGCATGGGTTTGTAAAGGGGAGGTCATGCCAAACAAACCTCCTAGAATTTTATGGGAAGGTAAATAAAGCCTTGGACGAAGGGAAACCCGTGGATGTCATCTTTTTAGACTTCACCAATGCTTTTGACAAAGTTCCCCATGATAAACTGATTGATGCCTTGATCAAGTTGGGTATTCCTGGAAATATTACCCACTGGATTGAGTCCTGGCTGACCAATAGGAAGCAGAGGGTCTACATAAAGGGGGATTACTCTGGTTGGGTAAATGTGAAGAGTGGGGTCCTACAGGGCTCGGTTTTGGGTCCATCCCTTTTTAACTTATACATTGGATCCATGAGTCTATCTTCAGACATTTGGCTTTCAAAATTTGCCGATGATACCCGTATAGGGTACGTAGTAGAAAGCAGGACGATGCTGATGTTCTGCAAGCTGCATTAGTAAACTTGGAAGTCTGGGCCCAGGACCATGGATCAGTATTTAATGCTGATAAATGCACAGTGATGCATATGGGGAGGAAAAATAATAATTATCCATATAGTTTAGGGAATAAAATACTTAAGGTAGTTAAAGAAGAAAGCGACCTGGGTATTAAAATCAGTAACAATCTCAGCTTTAGGCCCCATTATAATCAGCTTATTAAAGGAGCCAGTAGCACCCAATACTGTATTCATAAACATATTAAAAGCAGAAATAGAAAAGTACTGCTCCCTTTATATACTTCTCTGGTGCACCCACATGTGGAGTATTTTGCCCAGCTTTGGGCGCCGGGGGAAAGGGAGACACTAAATCCCTGGAGAGAGTACAAAAGAGGGCTACACATAGGATAAAGGAGGTCCAAGGCATGGACTACTAAAGCTGGCTCCAGAACCTGGGATCATACTCCCTTGAATTCAGAAGATTGCGTGGTGATATGCATTTTATTTATACGGTTTTAAGCGATGCAGTATTGTGGGAACAAGTAAACCTGGTTCTTAGGGAACAGGTTTATAATACAAGAGCACACCCACTTCAAATAATTAAGGAGAGGGTAAACACGGTTAGGAAAAAGCATTGGCTTACAGTTAGAGTCACAAATATCTGGAATAAACTCCCCATTGAAATCGTGGACAGTAAATCAATAAATGAATTTAAGGTCGAACTTGACAAGCATTTGATTAGTAATAAAATTTTTGGGTATGATTAACTAGGTGGCGAGCATATGGATCTTTGATCTAAATAATTGCTCTGAAACACCTATGAAACCTAGGAAACCTATGAAGTGTATGTCTTGTGTTCATGACGTGGAACCTATGTAAAAGAGTTCTGTCTCAAAGGTTGTATCTGAATATGCAAATAAATACATAAAAATACAGCCCTGCATAGAAAGCTTCATTGTAGAGTCAGCTCAAGTGATGTAAATAAATATTGAGTGGGAAGAAGGCAGCATTGACAAGGGGCCCTAAATAAGGGGAAAAACAAACAAACCTAGGACTATTTTAAAATAACATACAAAACAATACAGAAGAGTTATTAAACAGATTTCACACATGCTCAAATGTGCCAGTCACATTAAATGTAAGCAACAGGGTTTATGCTCCCTTTCAATACCAGTTACAGAAAATTACCATATACATTCTATTATTACTGCACATGTAATGTCAGCTCAAGCTTTATCGGGATTATGCATGCACACAAAATATGAAAGAACACTGTCAGAACGCCTGGACAAAGGACAGTAATTCCTCTCTAGGGATAGTCGTTTATTGCTGTTTTTGACTCACACTATTTTCTAACCCTATGATGATGGACAGTTGCAAAGCTGAAAAAAACTCAGTACAAGCCATCTAGAAGGGAAAGTATTATCTATATCAAGTTAAATACACTGGAAGCCAACTGGGCCACCAATAGATGAATTTCAGTTGCCAAGAAGAGTTAAGGAACCTGAAACTTGTGACATTTACATGAATACAGAGCTCCGTGATATGCTTATTTTCATGAGGAGCTGTAGGGGCAGGATTCCTCACATCTGGGATGCATTTTTCTTTTCTTTTTTGTAATAATGAACCATTTGTTTTTGATTTGCTTTATTTGTCTGAGCGCATTACAAAATCCACAGTAGATTTCATTTAAATAGTCAGCATCCGCTGGTTTACAATAAGCTCATATGAAAAAACACTTTCAGTAAATGTCTGTGGTGAGAATTTGATTCATAGTCATTGCAGTGTTTGTTTTTGTTAAAAAATATGTAACACAAACCATTAAATATTTTTTTCTTGGAGTAAGCTGGTTTGCTATTACATTTTAATGGCTGTGCATTATAACACCATCTTACAAAGCATGTGCCTTCCAAACACTTGGGGTAAATATAAAAGGATAGAACAGAATTTTCTTCTCTAGATCACACTTCAAGAGAATTTCCAAGATTCAGATGTGGGCTTTTTTAATGCTATAGCCAATTGCCTAATACTGGTGAAAGTCTTTTTAGCTATTTATTGAATTTTTTAAAGCTGTCCTGTTCGGGAGGGAAGAGATCATAAACTGAGCCAAACAGATGGCCAGCCGATCCCTTCCACTTTCCAGTCTGCTGGCCTTGCCCCCACGCTCAGACGTTTTGTGATGTCTAACTATGGAGAGCGTGGGAGTGTGCCACATTAAAGTCTATGGGACCAGTTCTGAAAATGGCTTGATGTATGTTTAAGCAATCTTTGATATAAATGAAAGACAGTGCTTAACTAAAAGGACCCCTATTAGTTAGGTGTCAGCTTTCATTTATCTCAACGGTTGTGTGAACATACAGTATATAAAGCTGTTTTCAAAATTGGCCCCATAGACTTCAATGGGATGTGCCCCTGTGCTCCCCATAGTTAGACCTCACAGAATGTCTGAGCCTGGGTCAGGGCCGGCAGACAGGAAGTGGAAGTTGTGGGCTGGCTGACTGTTCTGCTCAATGTATGACCCCTTTCCTCCCGAAGAGGACAGCATTAAAAAAAAATCAGTAAACAGCAAAAAGACTTTTGCCAGAATTAGGTAATGGACTATGAGATAAAAAAAAACTACATCTAAATCTTGGAAATTCTCTTTAAGAACACACACATTCAGGAAAGAAACAAGGACACTAAGCTATTGTCTTCTTTTCCCCTCCAGCTCAGTGGGAACACACTGCCACCCCTTTTCCTTCAGGGCAGTGTGTATTGTTCTAGGTTAAGAGTGATGGTAGGAATAGTACCCACTGCAGTGTTGGACTTATTGGGGTGGGGGGCTTTCCAGGGCTTGGCTACATAGTTCTGAAGTGAGCCTGGGTAGGTCATGCATTGCTGCCATTGACTTATAATGGAAAGGGGCCTCAGTGTTTTTTCCCTGAATTGTTTAACCAGGAGTGGCACACTTAGCTGAAAGCTTGTTTACAAGTGCGACCTGGGAGCACAGGGAAGTTAAGTGACTTGCTCAGGGTCACACAGTATGCAAGTGGAGGCTGTGGGATTCAAACCCAGGTCTCCAGATTTGCAGCTCAGAGACTTAAACCACTGTGCTATACTGCCTCCTTAAAGAGAGGACCCACTGAGCCGGCCTGTCAGTGCAGCAGCAAGGCATCCACCTGCAGCGTCGATGACCTTGCTTCAGGAATGAGCCCGGGATTTGGAGGGCCAGCCAGGGGGAGGAGGAAAGAGCATCCAGGGGACTGCTCTTCTCCTCCAGGGGTGAGGGAAAGGTCTGCTACTAGCACTTGCATGACCCCTAGCAGAAACTGGGGGGCTGGATCACTGGAGCCCATGCAGGGGGAGGGGCGGGCAGATGCTGACATGCTTGCATGTTGTGGCGTCATTGCATGCTTGCCACTCAGGATGGGGGAAATAAAGGCAAAAACCAATGCCGGTGGCAGGATGCTGCCCTGCCCCAGACCCCTGTGCTGACAGGATTGGGCAACCAGTCCAAATACCGGATCCATTTTGTGGTGGGACAAAGGGAGGGGTGTTGCCAACCCCACTGGGGGGGGGGTAAGCCCTGGGAGTACTGGTTGGTATGACCTGACCAGTGTCAAGGCAATGGGGCTGGGTGTCAGAGCCAAAAGGCGATCACCAGCACAGAGCCAGAAGCAAATAACTGAAAAAAAAAAGACAGGACCCACATGTGCTCTATAGCTCCCCATGCTCATGAAGTGAAAATCCAGCACTGGTCAACTAAGTTCACTTGTTCTGGAAGTCTATTCCAAGCATCATCAACGTGTTCTGTAAAGCAGTTTTTCCTGACATTTCCCCTAGAACCTTCTTCCTTTTAGGGACACTGAGTGTTCCCTTGTGCTCTAATCCTTGTACATCATTGAGAGCAGCATTTGATATGATGGTTTTATCCCATTCAGATAACTAAATATTCAATTGTGCTTATGCAACTGGATGGGATGTATGCTTGTGTGACTTTGATACATTGTGGCTGTTCGCCTCTCTGTCTGTGGGATATACCACCATGTAGGGGTACGATGCAAGGAACCCTAGAGGAGAGATCCCCCCATAGGTGCCATGGGAATTATTCCCTTGGCTAAAGGTAGCTTAGGAAGAGGCCCACGGGAAAGAGAGATGAGCCGCTGGAGGAGGAGGGGTGGATGGTGGAGCAACGAGAAATGAATCCTGGAACAGTCCAGAAGGAGTGGCCTTTTAAGGCCTGATGGGGAGTGACATAGTTGCTCCGCCCATTGAATCTCAGGCTTAAAGCCTTCTCATTCAGTTGTGCTTATGCAACTGGATGAGATGTATGCTTGTGTGACTTTGATACATTTTGGCTGTTCGCCTCTCTATCCATGGAATATACTACCCTGTAGGGGTACGATGCAAGGAACCCTAGAGGAGGGTTCCCCCCATAGGTGCCGCAGGAATTATTCCCTTGGCAAAGGGTAGCTTAGGAAGAAGACCAAAAAGAATACCCAAAGGGTGTTGAGCATCGAAGAGGTGAGAAATCAGAAGATATCGAGACCGGAAAGTAAGGCAATAGACATAGAAGGAAAGGACAGGTGAAGAACAAGATATGATGAGGACGATGAAGGAAAGGAAACATGACAAGATGCAGAAGGACGGACTTCCTAAGGAGAGAGGGAACAGCGGGGCCACCATCCAACTCCATCCAACAGCGGAACCTAACTACAGAACCTATGAGAGCACTAACCCTGACTAATAGTATGACCATTGGCACAGAGGAGAGGAGAGGAAAAAAACCCTTTGAGGAGGAAACCTCTGGGGATCCAAGGCCTAGGTCACCTTCCCTCTAGGCTGAAGGACATTTTTGCTTAGTGATGGCTTGGCTACGGCAATTTAAAGTTGAGATCTAGGAAGCAGGAAAGTCCAATTTACAGGAAGCTCTCGCTCTGTCTTTCTAAATGGACAGCTGTAGAGGGATGTGACCGATGTCTCTGCAACTAGACGCTCAAAAGCAAGAGAGGATGTACGATGATGGAAAGAAGCTTTGAAGGCCTGAATGGTTCAAGGTGAGGAATGGAATGGACGATGTACGATTATGAAATGAGGCCTGGAAGGCTGGTACGGTTAGGTGAAATAGGAAGTGAAAGATAAATGATGATGGAGCGAAGCCATGGAAGCTGGTACAGGTAACGTGAGGAATGAAAGGAACAATGTATGATACTGGAGAGAAGCCTGCCAGCCCTGAGCAAAGGGGCAATAGACACGAAGGCATGTCTCCGAGTGGAGAGCAGGTCGAGTCGAAGTAGTATGGACCCGAGATGGTTATGCTTGAGTAGGCAATATGAAGGAGTCGACCCACATTGAGGTCGGATGAGCGAGGGATACCCAGATGTGGTCATGAGAAGATTGATGGTGATAATGACTGTAGGAGTGCAGCAGTTTGATGAAGCAGCATAAGACCCAAGGAGAGGTATGCTCGATTAATTGATGTGAATGAGTAAACCTTGAGGTCAGACCAAGCGAAGGAGAACTTGACTCAGGCACCTGGACGCCAGATGGACTAAGGTAAGAGAAGGATACGAATAGGGAAGGTGATGGCAGGATAGGGAAAAACTCCAAAAGAAAGCAAAGGTCATAGAAGGAGCAGAAAGGAGGGTGGAGAGAATGGGAGAAGGAGGAGGGCAACAAGAGGAGGTGACAGGGGTAGATTCCCCCGATACGGTGGACGTAGGAAAAGAGAAGGACCAAGGCAAGCAACCAAGGCTGAAGAAGGAATGGGTTGCGCGGCCACAAATGGCCCAAACAGCAAGAGGGGTGCTAATAGAACCTTGTACTACCATGAGGACACTACGTCCATAGCACACCCATTCAGAGGAAATTGAGTCACGAATGAAAATGCCCATGCAACAGGACAGGATGGGAGCAGAGGGAAACTGCAAGTGCTGAGGTGAATGAATCGACCAATGCACTGAAGGATGCCGCCAAATCACAGGAGGTGCGAGTGCCCACCATAGGGTGGAATGAAGGGGGGTGGAGCGGTGAAGGCCAGAGCTAAATACAAGCAATGGGGAGAGGGGAAGAGGGAGGGATCATGATGTGCAGGAGGAGCAGAGTAGGCAACCAAAATAGGCAACAGACAGATTCCAGGAACGATGCCAGCAAGAGGAAAGAAATGATGTAAGGGTAAGGGGGAACTGAAAACAAAAACCAAGGAACAAGGGAGAGGATAGGATGAGGAGGACTATGAGGGCAAGCACAGAAGGAGACCAAAGGCCATCTGGCATGCAAAAGCAGAAAAGGCCGGGCCATGGTGCAGGATGATGAACCAGGCAGACGGAGCAAAACAGGGTGAAAATGAAGCGAATGAACGCCAGCAGGTGCAGCTAGGCTGACAAACTGTGGGGTAAACAGTCATGGGCAGGACCGTTCCAAGCAGTAATAAATGAGACTTTAGCATGCACAGGGAGAAGCGAGGCCTAGGGAACCCCAAAGGCACACAGCAGAGGAGGCATGCTAAGGCACAGTGTGTCCTTCCAGGGAAAACACAAAGAGAAAATAAATAAATAAAATATCAAATGGTCCAGATCAGTGTACACCAGATGGATTCTCAGAGCAGGCACAAGGGGAAAAGGTCCAGCTCCGGGTTATTGTAGTCAGTACAGTGCAAGATTAGTAAAGAATCATTCAATGGGAGCAAACCAGACCAGTCGACGGAGGGAAGGAGGGAGGATGGGGAGAGAGAGGGAGAGAGAGAGAGAGATAGAGAGAGAGAGAGGGGGGGAGGGGGGAGACAGAGAGAGAGAGAGAGAAGACAGAAATGAAAGCAAGACGAAGCGGCACCGCAGGGAGGCCCAGAAGCAGGTGAGGAGCAAGGGACCGGATGAATCGGCAAGAAGAGGTGAGAAGCCCAGACACGGGGACAGAGAACAGTGGCCTGACCACCCGAACAGCCAGCATGAGAGAGACACATGCCCAGGAGCCAACAAGAGAGCTCCCGAGCAGCAAAGGAGAAACAGAGCGCAGGGACTGAGCCAGAGGCAAGCAGCAGAGAAGCAACTGCGGGTAAGCAGTGGAAGGGAGCCAGAGACATGGAGCAGAGCTACTGCAATGTAGAGTCAAGATTGAGGGAGAAGGAAGATATTCCAATGTAGAGGAAGCTCCCGCTCTGTCCTTAGAAATGGACAGCCGATGAGGGTTGCGAGCGATGTCTCTGCAACTAGATGCTCAAAAGCAAGAGAGGAGAGAGATGACTGCCGAGGCACTCAGCTGGCCTATGTGAGTGTATGAAACAGACCAGGTGAACCAGAGGTGGTCTTGATGGAGAATAGCAGAGGGGGTGCCTCCAAATCCACTCGGCAGCCAAAGGGGCTCTGATGATCAGAGCCCCACCCCTCACAGCTGGAAGTCATAAATGTTACATCCAGAGGTGTCGCTGAGATGAGGGACGACTGAAGGTCCACCCGGAGCAAAGACATTCTCACTATGGCCAGGGAGAAGGACCACACTCCAAGCTTGGCAAGTTCTAGATGTGGACTTCGTGCATGCAGAGCGAGACCATCAGCTATAGGCTAACCCCATGCCAAGGAGCAATGGACGCGGAAGGCACTTTTCCAAATGGAGAGATTTCTATGAGGTAGCATAAGACCCAAGTGGAGGTATGCTCGATTAATCGATGTGAATGAGTAGACCAGAAGGTCAGACTGAGCTAAGGAGCATCAGACGCATGTCACGAGGTAGCCACCCATGATTGGTAACTATGGGAGTGCACGCCAACTGGGTCCATTGAGAGCCAAATTAGGAGTGGGTAAAATTGCATGAAGGTAGGAGCGAGAGCGACTGGGCAAAGCCGATGGCAGACGGTGAAGTAGGTAGTACCAGGATGACATCCGAATAGGTTTAACTAGAACGGGGGAATAGGTCGGAGGAAGAGATGAGTAGGCAGGGCGACATGCAAGAGGGAATATTAGGCAGTGTGAATGAGTAGGGTATGGTGGTATATTAGATGGCAGGATAGGGAAGCCCCAAAAAGAAAGCAAAGGTCAGAAAAGGAGAGGAATGGAGGGTGGAGAGAATGGGAGGAGGAGGAGGGTGAGCGCCTACCATGGGGAAGCACGGGCAGGAGGAAATTAAGAAAGCACACCATGGTGTAACCAAGAGCAATTAACGGTGAAGGCCAAGGAGAGCAGGGGTAGGGACGAATGGAAAATCCCTGAGGAAGGCTGCAGAGCACGTCAGCCAAATGTACAGTCTGGTTGGATGGATAGCCCTATGATGAGAAACAGGAAGAGTTGCAAGCATGGAGGGCTGAGGAAAGGAAGGGCACGAGGACCAGGAAGAAAACAACATAAAATGGGAGGGAAGAGGAGACTAGACAAGAATTGACAGTAGGAGTCGCAGTCCTCATAGAGAGCAACTGCTTCTTGAAATGGGAGCTGGCAACCAATAAGGGAGATCAGGATCCGAACCACAGGGCAATGACAGGAGATGTGGTCCAAACAGCAAGGCAGGCCCTAGAAATGAAAGCCTGGAACAGGAACGAGAGGCTTGGAGGTAAGCAACGACCAGGGGGAGAACAGAAGTCAAGAGGAGGTAAGGAAACGCCAATCCCCAGCGCACAGGACTCACTGAGGAGCTCAAAGCACAGGGTGAAGGAAGCTGCTGGCATGTTGAATGCGATCTTGACACCGATTTGCCAGAGCTCGTTATGAAGCATGGCACAACGTTACACATTCCGTAAGGGACGATGATAAGTATGCAAAATGATAGTACTCAAGGATGAGTACAGTTAATGAGAAAAACCCATGCAGTCAATTTGCACAACAGCATGTAGTAGAACTGCTGTTCAATAGCAAAACAGACTCTGACGTACTTCCACGACTACAGACAGGCAACATGAAACATTAAACTGCTAAGGGAATCCCAGCATGGTTACTGGATAGACCACATTAAGTTCTGATAGTACAGAAAACAGATCTGCAATCCTAAGTCAGAAAGATAAAAGATTAAGTCATGCAGAGTGGGGAGGATAGCAACGGGGAAGCACACAGTGCAGGCGATGCCTAGAGAAAGCACTGGTGGTTCTAAAGTCACGGCAATCGATGGTGGCAAGAACAAGCAGGAAGGGCTGGATCTGGGTGTGGGAGCTACTCGCCTACTGCATCTGCAGGGAAAGATGGAAGCAGAGCAGTAGCTCCCAGAGAGTAGAACAACCCACAAGAGAGTGGCAAAGGAGAGCAGTACAGAGAGGGCTAGGATGAACCCAGAAGAGCAGAGAAGCAGATGGGACAGCCGCGGAGCAAGCAGCACAACTAGAAAAGGAACAGGGGGTGAGGCGAGACAACAGGGAGGATAAAGAAAATGGAAGGAGTGGGGAGGAAGTGGGGGATAGACATAGGAACGAGGGGAAGGAAGGAAAGAGGAGAGAAATGGTTAGAATGAGGAGGGGGATGGGCTAACAGCCACAAGCAAGCGGCAACAGAGGAGCGGAGATCGAGAGGGATAGAAAGGCTGGGGCAGTAGGAGGAAATAGAATGAAACAGGAGAAGAATAAACAAGAGAATTGGAGCTGGGAGAAAGAACAGCCGACAGAGCCTCCGGCTGCAGCGAGAAACGAATCCTGGAACAGTCCAGGAGGAGTGGCCTTTTAAGGCCTGATGGGGAGTGAAGTAGTTGCTCCACCCATTGAACTTCAGGCTTAAAGCCTTTCCACTGTAATCATGCCAGGCCCCATATCTCCACTTTTCCAAAGAGAACAGCCTCATTTCTGCCAGTTGGTCTTCCTATGACATACTTTTCAAGCATGAAGCAACTTTGCTCTTCTCTGTACCATCTCAAAGCTGTCAATATCTTTCCTCGGTCATGAGGACCAGAACTTAATACTATACTCAAGATAGGGTCTGACTAGTTATTTTCACTCCTACTTCTCTGGCTGGCTAGTCAGTCTGGTTTAGCAACACCTTGTGCTCCTTCCTCTTAGGGGTTCCCTAAGACACTAGCTTGGGCCCCATGCTCTTTGACACCTTCTTAAGTAATCTGCCCACTGTTTGCGTTGAAATGAATATCCACATGTATGCTGATGACACCATACACTTTGATACTGGTGCCTTGGTCAGTGATGTGGAATCATCGCCACAGCTTGACTTTAATGATGCCCAGCACTGGTTCCAGTCACACCCAATAATGGATAATGCAAAAATATTATCTCCACATCCCTTGGAATTAGTAAACAGTTTACAAGGCTCAGCTGCCCCCCCCCCCATCTTTCTAAAATCCAGGATGGTACCCCACTTGATGAAGTGTCTCATTTCGAGTAGTTCGGTAAGTAACTGGATCTATGCTTAGACTTCTCTATCTACACCTATACCATCCATAAAAAAACTCTGTCCCAAACGTAGCACCGTTTATCGCAGCAAGTCTTACCCCTTCCTGTCTGCTGTGAGATCCTCCTTAACATGATTCTTTCGATGCCTGACTGACTACATAGATGTGGTCTACAGGGCTGCCCTGAATTCCTACCTTGCTATACTGGACCCTCTTTTGCATGCTTTCTGTGTATTGCCGCTAACTCTCTTCGCCTCACCCACCAGTGCTCATTGTATGCCAACCTCTCTCTCCATCCACTTGCAAGAAGTGGATAAGGGTACAGTAAATGAATGCATCCCAGATATACACTAACTGCACATTACTGGGGTACTTACCTGTGCACCCAGTGATGCCAGTGCACATGCTGGCATTCACGTCCCCTAGCCTTCAGGAGCCGAGCACGGAGTCAGGGAGTCAGGGGGTGGTGCCATGCAGGAAAATGGGAATCCAATCGAATGTCTGGGCCAGCTCTGACGTGGATCCCAAGGCCCATGTGGAGCAAGGGCTGGTGGGATACTGTAGTCCTCCAAGGACTGTCATAGCCCCAGTTTGAACACCATCTGTTTTCAAGAAATACTGCCCTGTGTTAGTGTGACCCCAAACCTCCATATATGCTCAGAGGGCAGGGGGCATGTGGTGCAGATGCCGATGGGGCCCCAAGAAATGAGCTGCAGTTGGGCAGAAGGGGGTATGTAAGCACTATAGCAGCCCCTCAGGCCATGTAGCCTGTGCCCCTCTGTCAGCTCTCTGCACTGCAGAGACTGTGTTGTGAATTGGGTGCTTGCATGCCCCAGGCTCCCTTGCCTGCCCTGAACAAGCTGTTCCACATGGCTCCAGACTGGATATAGAGGGGGCACATATCCAGGGCTGTGGATGTGTAGAAGTATCAACATGTGGAGAGTGAGACCTCTGCACACCACCAGCCCATGTAGTCACCCCTGCGTGGGTGTATAACCTGCTTTCTCATACCACCTCCCCTCCCGCTGGAACCAGCTACCCTCCTCCATCCTTCTCTCCTCCTCCTTCCCTTCCTTCCTTCCTTCCTTCCATTAGACACCAGCTAAAAATCCTCCCCCTCCCTCCTGCTCCTACCAGCCCTTTTCCTGAACCCTTCCTTACCCTTGCCTGGCTTTTGACCACCCCATACCTTTCCTTCCTCCCTAACCTCATAGTTCCGGCAACCTTGTTATACTTTATCAACCTGCTTTGACTCCTCCTTTCAGCACCAGTTCAGCCTCCCTTCACTTTGACACTATGCACTTTTTGAGTTTTCCTAGTCACAGATGATTTGTATGCTAATTTATTTGTCCTCCCTATACAATGTTTTGCCATTTTGTCTGTACCGCAGTCAGCTTACGCTCTTTATATGAATATACGGACATATGAAATTGCCAGCAGATACAGGCCTATTGGTCTGTCTAGTCTGCTTGAGAGTGCAGCACTTCAGTCTTTCAGACTGCAGCTGCCCCCCCTCCACTTGCCTCCCACCCATTGATTTTACCCATGTATCCTTCACTCCCTCCCCCTGCCCTTCCCCCATGGTTTGAAACCTCCCTCTGAACCTGTCCCACCCGTTTTTGAAGCTGCCCACCGTCTACAGTGATATCACCTCCTCCGGCAGTGCATTCCACCCTGCCACCACCCTTTCGGTGAAACAGTGCCTCCTTATTTCCCTCCTGAATCTGCCTCCTTCCAACTTTAGACTGTACTCACTGGTTTTCCTTCCACCTTTTAATTGGAAAATACTTCCGGTGCTTACTCTGTTCATACCGTTCAGGTACTTGAAAGAATCAATCATATCCCCTCTCTCCCTTCTATCCTCCAGGGAATACATATTGAACTCTCTCAGTTTCTCCTCATAAGGTTTAGCTCCCAATCCCAGGATCATTTTTGCTGCCTGGCGCTGTAACCCCTCCAATAGCTTGATGTCCTTTTTCAAGTAGGGGTGCCCATACTGCACACAGTACTCCAAGCATGGCCTCACCAGGGACCTGTACAGGGGCAGGATGACTTCCCCTCTCCTAGAGGCAATTCCTTTTGTGATGACCCCCAGCATTCTGTTGGCCTTTGCCTCTGCCTTCCTGCACTGGGCTGAGAGGTCCATTTCCCCTGTCACTAGTACACCCAGATCCTTCTCCTCCTTTGACTTGGATAACTGCACAGCCCAACCAGTAACTATTTCCGGGGTTCCTGGCTCCCAAGTGCATGACTTTGCACTTCTTGGCATTGAACCCAAGTTGCCATGTGTTAGACCATTCCTCCAGTTTTGCCAAATCCTCCTGGAATACTGTACCACCTTACCCTCCATCAACCTCCGCACAGATCTTGGTGTCATCGGTGAAGAGACGGATCATACTGTTTATCCCTTCTGCAGTGTCAGCAATGAAAACATTAAACAGCACTGGTCCCAGCACTGAGCCCTGTGGGACCCCACTTGTTACCACCCTGGGCTCAGATACCTCACTCCCCACTACTACCTTCTGCTGTCTATCCTGCAACCAGCTCCTGACCCATCTAACCAGTTTCCTCCCAGATCCCAGGTTGCTCAGTCTGCTGGTCAGCCTACCATGCGGCACTGAGTCAAAGGCCTTGCTGAAGTCCAGGTATAGGACATCCACCTCATGACCCTTGTCCAGTGACTGCATCACTCAATCAAAAAAGTCCACCAGGTTCATCTGGCAGGATCTGCCAGAGACAAACCACTGCTGTCTGCCATCCTGGAGATCATTATCCTCCAGAAATTTTGCCGGCCTTTCCTTGAGAATAGTCTCCATTAACTTTCCCATAACTTAGGTTAGCCTGACTGGTCTATAGTTCCCTGGTTCATCCTTGGGCCCACTTCTATGAAGGGGCACCACATGCGCCACCCTCCAATCCCTGGGTACAGATCGCATTTCCAGAGAAAGATGTTAAACAGGTCCACCAATGGCCCCACCAAGACTACTGCCAACTCTCTCAGTACTCTAGGATGAATTCTGTCTGGCCCAGGTGCCTTATCAACCCTCAGGGACTTTAGGCCCTCCAACACCCATTCCTCTGCGATTTCCCATTCATGATCTCCCCACCCCCACCCCACCCTTCCCCTTAGGTATGGGGCCCGTCCTCTCCTTGGTGAATACCGAACAGAAGTACTCGTAGAGTATTCTGCCTGCTCTGCCACCTTTTCTGCCCACTGCCATTCTTGATCCTAACAATCTGATCCTTACTCTTTCTATTCTCCCTTATATACACCTGAAGAAATCCTTTTCACCTCCTTTGATCCCTTGGGCCAGCCTCAGTTCTCTTGACACTTTGGCTGCCTTTACTGTTCTACTCACTTCCCTGGATTTCCTGATGTATTCCTTCCTGTCTTCTTCCCTATTGGATCTTTTATAGGTTCTAAATGCAGCTCTCTTTTCCCTCACCCGCTCCCCTACCTCCTTGTTCATTCAACTCAGCTTCTTGGTCCTGGATTTCTTGCTCTGGCTCTTGACACACATTCTAGTGGCCTCAGCCAGGCCCCTCTTGATGACTGCCCATTTTTGTTTGGTGTCCATGTTTGGGCGGATGCTAGCTATGTGCCTTCCAGTATACTACCCATCCTGCCAAAGTCTGCCCTTTTGAAATCCAGGACCTTAATCCTGTGTAGTGGCTACCTCCTTACCTAGATTGATTGAGAACCACACTGTGCGATGGTCGCTTCCCAGAAGGGGTTCCTCTTCTCCAACATCCCTGACTTGCTCCCCATTCTGCAGTGCCAGGTTCAGGATGTTCCCCTCCCTAGTTGGTTCTGCTGCCTTCTATGTCAGGAAGCTGTCCTGGAAGGCTTCCAGGAGGATCTGCTCCCTGGCACATGAGGTAGCCTGGATGCTCCAATCCACCCCTGGTAGATTAAAGTCCCCCACCACCACAGTGCTCCCTTTGCTGTTAAGCCTCTTTAGCTGCTCCCCCAGTTCCCTATCAATCTCCTCATTCTGTGTTGGAGGACTATAAACTACCCTCAGTCTAACCTTGCTACCCCTCGGGTTGTATAGTTGCACCCATATGGCCTCCGCCCTGCTTTCCTCTCCCTCCTCCCTATTACACCTTATCCCTTCCCTACCATAGATGGCCACCCCTTCCCCTTTTCCTTTTCGCTATCCCTCCGGAATGGCTTGAAACCTGGGATGGCTAGGTCTCAGTTATGGTATTGGGTCACCCATGTCTCTGTGATGGTGGCTATGTCCACCTCCCCTTCCGCCATCAATGTCTGCAACTCTGCCATTTTGTTCCCCAGGCTACTAGCATTCAGTGATACCACACTCCATTTTGATCTACTGCACTTTATGCCTTTACCCTCCCTTCCATGTCCCCTCCTATTTGAATTTGGCTCCTGCCTTGCTGTGGGGGGAGGTCCAAAGGACCCCCTCTCTTGGAGAATGTTCCCTCCCTTTGGCCAAACCCCCCCCCCACCACCTAGTTTACATTATAATTTTCTTTTAGCTACTATTTTCTCTCCTGACCCCTGGTCAGCTGGACATCTCAATCGTCCTTCCAGCCTGCACCCCGACATCAGGCCAACTTCCCCCTTTATCCCCCACAGGCTCCTCTCCATGGCAGGGTGGTGAGGAGCCCCTAACTTGACTCACCTGAAATGGATCCAGACTCGGGAGAAGCGCCATTTGGGGTCAGTGCCGTGGAGGACAGAAGCTCATGCTGCCTGACCAGGAGCCTTGTTTCCTGTGTTCTTGTACCCAGAGGTGGAGCATGCAGGGATGCCAGCAATGGTACTGTGCATTCTCCCCATGTGCACACCCTGTCAGGCGTCTGCCCGGCTCTTGCCCAGTTGTTTCAGTATTGGTATGCCAGCCCCCCCAGCCATCGCTAGGGGCCAGGCATGCACCGACATCTGGTTACCCCCCCTCCCCAGAAAAGGAGAGCTGTCCCTGGGATGCTCGATCCTTCCCCTCCCCTGCTGACCCCTGGCAGCCTGCGCTCACTCCTGAACATGGGTCACCGGTGTGGCATGAGGTGTGGCATCCAGCGCCTCAACCCTCAGCACCACCGGGCCAGATGCATTATAATTTTCTTTGATAAACTCCCCCAACTTGTGCTTCAGTACCTGTTAGCCCTCCTTACTAAGGTGCAACCTATCCTCTGCATACAGGTCTGTCTTCTCCTACTTGTTGCCCCCCCCCCCAATCCATGCTCCATGGACTCAATCCATTCCTTCAGCCATCTATTGAATTCAGTGATTCTCTGCTTCCTGGCTGTACTCGCTCTTGGCACTGGTAGGATTTCTGAGAAAGCTACCGACCTTCCCACCATACTGCATAGTTTCACCAGTTCCCTGAAACTGTCCTGCACCTCTTCTATCCTTCTCCCCTCCAGGTCATTTGTGCCAAGGTGTACCACAGTGTGTGGCTTTTCCCCTA
The DNA here is from genome assembly GCA_016271365.2 of Neoceratodus forsteri. Lineage (NCBI taxonomy): Eukaryota > Metazoa > Chordata > Ceratodontiformes > Ceratodontidae > Neoceratodus > Neoceratodus forsteri. The sequence continues at coordinate 321,383,039 of JADMNL010000022.1, forward strand.
CCTTCCTCACACATCTGCTAATATGCTGTCCCACTCTACCTGCTGTCATGCCTGGCACGCACTCTAGCTAAATGATGCTTTTCCTGGTGCCCCCTCCCCCCATCTTACACCCTTAAGTATTGAGTCCCCCAGAATAATGACCTTCCCTCCTTTATCCTTTTCACCCTCCTGCTGTCTGCTAATCCTCTGCCCCCATTTTGATCTTCCCCTCCATCACCCCTGCCTCTGCACCCCTGTGCCTTCCCTGAGCCATGTATGTCCCCTTTCCTTTGCCATGTCCTTTCCCCTGTACCACTTGTGCCCAGACTATCTGATTCCACCCTCGTAGCCGTCCTCTTCTACTCTACCTCCCCCTTTTCTGTGCCCGCCTTCCTACTCCCCTTGCCACCGGCTCCCTGTGTCCCCACTGACATGTTCTCTTTCTCTTCCCTGTTCCCCCCATCCCCTCTGTGCTATCTATTCCAGGGCTGCCTGCTGCGCCCCTTGTCTGTTCTCTACCTGCCTCTCCCTCCCCCCTCTCGTACCTGCTGCTTTGCCACCTTCCTTTTGCCCTGCATTGCATCTGCTGCTCCCTGGGCTACCTCTTTTGCCTTCCACCTCACTGTTGTATCCCTTACCCTTCATAGTGCCCTCCACCCTTCCAATGTCTGCAGATTCTCTCCCTGCCACTTCCTGTTCCTCCAGGCTGCCAAAACAGAGAATCTGTTCCTGCTGTCATTCTCCCTTCTCTGAGCTACTCCAGCCACCCCTCTCTGTGACTTATACCGCTGCCCTGCCCGTGTTCTTATCTTTCCCTGGTGCTTGACCACCTACCACTTGTCTGTGTCTGCTCCCAGCTGCACCTGATTGACTGCCCCTCTTGTTTCCCCACCTTGTCTATCCTTTCTTTTGTTTGCCACAACCACTGGTGATGGCCTCCTCAGGTCCCCTTTTCCTTGGCGTTCCCTACACCCCTGCCCCCCATCTACCCAGCTCCCTTCTCAGCCTTCCAAGCTCCTCCCTATGTTGTATCAGCTGCCTAAACACCATACATCCTCCTGCCCTCCATGCAATCCCCAAGAATATGGTTGCCCTGCATCCATTACAACTTACCACCCGTCCCTCTTGACTGCCCACAAACACTCTCCCTCCCCATGCCTACTTACTGGCCCACTCCCTGGAACCACCCCCATCCTTCTTGGGCTCCCTGCCATATGGTATATTTCTGAGCTATACAGTACCTGATCAGCACTCCCTTTACAAACTCCTCTCCCCTGCGTCCTACTCTCCACTGCCCAGCATGGCCTGCTGTCCTCCCTGCTGATACCCTGCAGACACTACTCGAGATGCTACACTCCTGCTTCATGGCACTCAAGCTTCAGGGTCGCTCACACTTCAGGATCGCTTGATCCCCCTTGTCAATATAAGTCGATCCTAGCTGAGCTATTGACTGGTCTGAGTCACATGACTGCCCCTCCCCCTCCTGTGTAGTCTCAGCTTCTCCCTCCCTCAGTCAGCTTCCCCCTCCTCCCAGCCCAAGACAAAATAATTTGTTTTGCAGTTGCACAGTTTAAATCACACAGCACATGTTGCCCTATCAGTAAATGCTACCACAATTCTAAAACAAACAGCCCAGAGAAAGTACTTCCCTTTCAGCTCCAGCTGTCTCTGTAGGTCTTCAGCTCCTACTTTATGTTATCGTCACTGTAACCACCTCACCAGACTGGCTGTATTTTGTTTGTAATTGTGCTTCTCCCCTTCCCCTTTCCCTCAGGTCACACATGGAAACAAGCTTCTGTTAAGTGTGTCTCTCCCAGTTACCAATTTTTCAATAAATAAATAAATCAATAAAAAAAAATACTTGATCTGGTACAAAGTTATCTTTCATTCCTTTTTTAATCGCTGATTACACTCAGTGCTTCCTTCATCATCCACATAAGTTTACATCTCCTGCTATTATAATTCTGCCTCTTTGGGATACATTCTTTGTTTATTCTCATTTTAAGTTCTCTAAATGGATTTTGAGGGGGTCCCATTGCTGCTGAACATTTATGCCCATGAGTTTGCTTTCCCAGGACTCCTGTGCTGTGAGTTCTCTCATCTTTCCAAAATCTGCCTTGTACAGGAGCATGATCGACACTGACAAGTACCTCACAGGGGGTGAACAGGGTGCAGGTGGGGTATCTCCTTTAAATAAGAAAGAGCACCAGGACATGGGGGCATCCAATGAAGCTGGGGAGGGGAGTTCAACAAAGATATGAAGAACTATTTATTCACTGAAAGAGTAGTAGATGCCTGGAACTGACTGCCAGCGGAAGTGGTGGAGGCTAGAATAGCTGGGGGCTTGAAGCATGCATGGGATAATCATAGAGGTATATTAGAAAAGAGGCAGGGAAGTGGAAGGGCCGCCAGAGACCAGATAGGGTCTGCAGAGGCAGAATAGGCAGGGAACACTTTGGTAGACTTGGTGGGCCAAGTGGTCCTTTGCTGCCGACAAATTCTTGATTTCTATGATGTATGTCTCTTTCTTTGCATTTCCTCTGTTCTTTCCAATGGTGACTGTGCTGATGTTATGATCACTGTTTCCTAGTGTCTCACTAATTTCCACATCTCTGACCAAATCACCCTTATTGCTAAAGATCAGTTGCAGTGTTGTATGCTTCCTAGTGCTACCCATGACACATTGTATCAGACAGCATGCTTCTATCATATAGTTTATGAGCCGGCTCCATTAGTTAAATCATGCTTGATCTATGGACATCGTAAATGGCTTCCAGCCCTTGTGAGCAGGAGACTGTTGCACAGGGGAATGGCAATTTCTAGCTGCAATGTCTGCACAGACAGCTCAGTAAGATACTGTACTGCTGCTAACAGTATCTCCAAATAATTAAATGGAGAAAACACTCTAGGCAAGGAGACGAAGCACAACCAAAATAGCTGTTTAGCTGTCCATTTATTTAAATATCAGTGCATTACAGTGACAATATATAGTTAGTACTCACAGTGAAGAAACGCACAATCTATGTGTAAAATGCTGACTATGTGTTGTCTCTGTACTGCACTGATATTTAAATACAGTAAATGGATGGCTAAATAGATATTTTGGTTGTGCTTAGGCTCCTCGCCTTAGCTGTGTTTTCTCCAGTTAATTCTTTAATTATGGTTTTTGTTTATGCACTGAGCACTTCCCAGTGCACTCCCTTTTCCACATTTTTTGGAGACTTTCTTCCTAACAATATCTCCAAAGAGGGGATTGCAAACATCCACAGTGCCTTGTTTTTACAGAATTAAAGATACGCAATCAGTATTGCACTTGAAAATGACAACAGGACAAGCAAACTATACCAGGGATTCATAATATAAAAAAGTCTGACAAAAATGTGGTTGCAATGAAGGAACAGCTTGTTAGGAGGAACCGATATGCGCCAGCAGGGCTACAGTTTAGATGGGTTAACTACAGGTACCACAATAATTACTCCATATCAGCAGAAAGCAGAACAGCAACATGATACCTTTGTGTACTTGGTCTAATGGTCTCTCTTATACTTCGCTGATTTAATTTCCCATGGGGCTGCACTTTCAAGGGACTGTCAGGGATTTGCGGCATGATCTTCCCGCATCCCCAGTGCTTGCACCAAGATGTCAGACTGGCTAAAAGGTGTTCTGTCATATGGAACTGCTGTGACTTGTGGTGGGTTGTGGGCCCTATAATGACACATGCATTGATAAATGACGCATGCATGATTATTTTGTGGTAATGTGGCACCAACTGCCATAAATGCAGCAAAACATTTGAAACCAGCAAGCAAACATTTAGCTGCAGTTACCCTGTCACAGGTGCACACCAAAATTGGGACTTGCACCTGTGGCAGGACTGAAAATCCAGCCCTTGATATCTACAGTAGCTGGAACCATGAACACTGAACAATATAAGTTACTCACAACAGATTTAATTCTTAATTTCTAACTACTTAAGGTTATCATAGGATTCAGCACAACACAGTCAATTTTTCCTGACCAGGGGCCCGATATTCAAAGATGTGCAAACAGGAATGCAAAATTTTGTGCCGTGCTTAGCAATAGAGCGTGTGTGGAAAAATGCTATATTCAGAGGAACAGCGCATGGCACTACTCGTCTGAAAATAGTTAAATTTTTCCCCAGAGCTAAGGCACTTAGTTTGATAGTGCCCCTGAAATAGGGCCCTGCAATGGCTTGCACCCGAGCAAAATGTGCTGTATTCAAAAGTTTCCATGCAAATGAGCCCATTGGGCATAGAAGGTGCTAAGGGGCCATTTGCATGTCCATTATGAGCTAATTTGCATGGGGAGTGTGGCTGGTTTGCCCGGTGCAGCATCCCCAATTGCCCCAACCCAGTGAGCTGTCCCTGGTGCTTCCCCCCTCCCTCTGATCCCAGTCCCAATAAAAAGAAACAGGCCCTGGCATCCAGTGGTGCCCCCCCCCGATCCCAGTCCTGTTAATTAAAGATATAGTCCGACGTCCAGTGGTGACTCCTCCTTCTGATCCTAGTCCCGTTAAATAAAGATATATCTCTGGCATCTAGTGCTGCCCACTCCCTCTGATCCCATTCCCGTTAAATAAAGATATATCACTGGCATCCAGTGATGCCTCTGATCCCAGTCCCATTAAATAAAAATAGATCCCTGGTTTCCAGTGGTGCTCCCCTCTCTCTGATCCCAGTTATGGTATAAATATACAATTTCCCCTGGTTTCCAGTGGTCCCTTACCCCAACTGATCCCTGTCCCGGTAAGAACACTATTTTCCCTGGTATCAAGGGGTCCCTCCCCCACCTGATCCCCATCTCAGTAAGAACACTGTTTTCCCTGGTGTCCAGTGGTTTTTCCCCACACCCATTCTTCCTCCTGGGAAGAACAGTATTGTCCTCGGTGTCCAGTGGTCCCTCCCCACACCCGATCCCTCTCTGCCCCCCATTTTCCAGTGCCCCCCAACAGCTGCACTACCCTTGGCATGGCAGTAGCAAAGATGTGCACTCCCCAACAAAGCTCCATCCTGAACTATGAGCAGCAGCCCCCCCAGCCCATACTCAGTTGGTGGCTAGTGGCCTCCATCCCACCTGTGGCACCAACACCTACCCCCAGTCCCCCTACCTGTCGGGTGCCATGGTTTAATAATGCCAAGCAGCACAGCCCACCTCACACCACCTCGGCCACCAGGTGTCTATCTGGAGCAGGGAGCACAGCTTCTTTACAGGGCACAGTGATGTGTAAATAGCCCATGCTCCCTACTACAGATAGATGCCGGGTGGCAGAGGTGGTGTGAGGTTGGCTGTGCCACTCAACGTCATTGAATGGCAGCACTGATGGACTGGTAGGAGGACCGGGGATGGGTGTCGGTGCCACAGGTGGGAGGGGGTCCACTAGCCACCAACTGGTATGGGCTCACGGTTTGGCATGAGGCTTCATTGGGTGGGCTGGACTTCTTTGCTACTGCCATGCCAAGGGCAGTGCAGCTGTCATGGGGGCTTTGGTAAACTGGGAGGGAATGCCGGGATGGGGATCAGGTGTGGAGAGGGACCAATGGACACCAGGGAAAACAGTGTTCCTACCGGGATGGAGATTGGGTGTGGGAAGGGATCACTGGACACCAAGGAAATTGTATATTTATACTGTGATTGGGATCAGTGGGACGGGGGTACCACTGGATGCCAGAGATATATCATTATTTACTGGGACTGGGATTATAGGGAGAGGCACCACTGAACACCAGGGATATATCATTATTTACCGGGATTGGGATTGGAGGGAGGGGAGGCACAATGGGATGCCAGGGATATATATTTATTCACCTGGACTGGGATCAGAGGGAGGGGGGCACCACTTGCCACCAGGGCATACTGTGTTGGGGGGGCACCAATGCACTACCTCTGGCAACTGCTAGGGTTGTGCCAGATTAAGACTAGGGTTAGGTCGGTGGTATTTTCTCTATGCAAGGGGACTGTGCAAAGCATCCCTGCATGGATCAAATACTCTGAATATCGGACTGTGCCGATATTCAGGTTGCCGCCCCTGATTTGCATACTTTTGCCTTGCATACCCCTTCACTGTTTGCCTGCGCAAACCAGACTTTTGAATATGGGGTTTCCATGTAAAACCCATTTTGTGCACACAAACTGGGATTTGTGCCAGAGCAAACTTTTGAATATGGGGCTCCAGATGTTGAATTTCTGAGGTCCAAGCTTCAAATTTTAAAAAGAGATAAATTTCAAGTGAAATTCATTTACATACATTAACTTCTTAGCCTCTGTGCTTCCAGTTTTCAGGAACATGTGGCTGGATAAAAGATTCACAATTAAACAAAATTGATCTTATTGGAAGGGGAAAGATTCAAGTAAGCTAGAAAACAGGCGTGGTCTTCCTTTATGAAATACTACTAGTGATGTCAGCTGCAGTGGACAATGTTATATCATGTGTTGTCCCCCTCTATGTGGAAAACTAGCTGTTCTGCCGGCACAGGAGTAGGACTGCCACTCACAGCGCTGTTCACCGTGGTTCAGGAAAGTGCCTGGGCTGTCAGAAGGCCACTGGGGTGGAGGGTCTGAGCAACCCAATGGATGCTCTCTCTCTCTGGGTTGGGTTAATGACAAGCTCAAAGTGAACACTACCACTTGGTTGTCCACAGGCAAAGGTGCAGCTCAGAGAGGCAAAGGGAAGGGGGATGCTTGCCGACTCTGCACAATGCCATGCAATTGCATGCTTGTGCAGGCACTTGAGCCCTTGCGTGCATGCAGTCCCCAGGGACTGGCTTAATGGGAAAAAACTCCTTGCCATATTAATGATGCCCAATATACTCTGGCTTTGTGCAGCCTACTGAACTCTACAGCATGACTGGGTCTTTAGAGGGTGGGAACGTTCCCCTCCCAGCTCTGCCCTGTGGGGAAGCTGAGAATTAAAAGCTAGGGCTGGTGGATGGCTGACGGGGCTGGGTGGTCACCAGGAGCAGATAAAGAAGTAACCAGGATGGAAATACTACAAATTAAAAAAAAAAAAAACATTAGAAACATGTAAGCACTGGAAAAAGATGCCATTCTTATTTCTTAAAACTGACTGCCAACCAACAAATCTGAAAATTAAAAAAAAAATGATGTTTACAAAAGGTCCTCCTCCCCCAATTACTATAAAAATTATACTGCTGTATATCAAGCTATATTGATGCATGTAAAAGTAAAAATTAACATTAACATTTGCCACAGTGGCTTACATATACTCCCTTACCCACCAAAGAACATATTTTTCTCAAATGTAATTGAGTGAGAGAAAATAGGGTTTGAGGGATCTTTCATTTATGGTCTGGGAAATAATAGTTCTCAAAGGGACTAGGAATGGACCTATATGGAAATTATGGAATGCAATAATGAGATACAGAGCATTAATGGGTCCAAATGCTACATACAATCCTCCTCTGTGATAACGTGCCTTAAACATTAACTACTCTGGCTACTTCCAATGGAAATCAATTTGACAAAATGTGGAAGAACCTGGAGGACAGGGTGATCCAAACTAAATTTTTCAAATTTGTACTTACTCAATGCACAATTCTTATTTTACTATCATGCCCCCCCCAAAATGCCTAATTTGCAATTTTTTGTGCAATAAGTACCACCAACAGAAAGTACAATTTCTTTGTTTTTTTAAACATTTTAGGAGGCAGTATAGCGCAGTGGTTTAAGGCTCTGAGCTGCAAATCTGGAGACCTGGGTTTGAATCCCAGAGCTCCCACTTGCATACTGTGTGACCCTGAGCAAGTCACTTAACTTCCCTGTGCTCCCAGGTTGCACCTGTAAACAAGCTTTCAGCTTAATGTGTCTCACCTGGTTAAACAATTGGAAAAAAAAAAATATTAGCTTTGTATATATGACAGCTAATCATTCCATTCCATCTTGGAAACATCAATTTACCATTTAACCAGATAGGAAACATAACACATAATATACAGGATTACAGTATCTCCAAGTTTTTGCTAAAATCGGTGTTGGGGGGAAGGGGACGTCAGAATATTTAAATCCAGTTGCTAAAAGTCCAAAGTACTGTGTAACTGTAGCCCATGAGCAGGTGGATTGAGTACTGAAAAACATCTTGAAAGTGCTTAACAATAGCCTCACTCTGTGAGCGTGGGTTCACCTTTGTAGCTAAAGTTTTAACCTGGTCGGGGAAGAATAAACCCACCTTGAAATATTAAGAATGCAGGAGAACAGCAGTGTACAACTTCAGTGCTATCTAAGAATGTACCCTAACGCATAGGGAGAACAATCAGATTCTCCAAGACTCCCTGGAGCATACATTACCTCTTAAGGAATGATACATTTAAATCAGTACAGTAATAATGAGCAAAATTCTGTGGAATGGCTCTCATTAACATTATTCAAATATCAGTGGAGATTAAATAATACTCCAGTACTTAGAGCCAACATTTAACCCAATACGTTGAAGATTTAAAAAGAGTACAAACAGAGCAACATATAAACGCTCAGCTTGTTCTCTAGGAGCATGCGGCAGCAGCCACTGTCAAGAGGGCAAGTAACTTAAGTCACTTTAAACCTTGCTTCAGGTTTCATCCAGTGAGTCATCTTGGGGTGTCTGAGCACGACTGTCAGACTGCTGAACCTCCATGCGGGTGGCCCACTTCCCAGCATCTAGCGGGTCAGTAAAATAAATACCTTCTCTTCGTAGACAAGTCAAAGCTTTGCCAGAAATAAAATGGCATATGGTACCTCAAGTTCACGGAATTTCATTCTGACTCCTTTGAATTTCTTTCACCGCTGGCAAGGGCGTATGATATGTCCAGGAACAAATGCATAGTATGACCCTGCACACTCACAGGGCCCAATTGCTTTGCCAGATTAAGAATACAGTCTCTAGTGCCCATGCTGTCCATGAGCACACAGGGAGTGTCTTCCGAATGTCGTCCACAAGGGCAAACTCTGTATGCCTTCATAAATCTCCACTCCGAAAAGTCTTCTTGGCCCAAAAACTGCTTCAGTAACCATTCCTTAAAAAAGAGCAGGGAGTGATCCCCTTCAAGTCCCTCTGGAAGATCGATCAGGCATAAGTTGAAGCTCCGCACTGGACTTTCTAGTAACTCCAATCGGCTAATAACTTGCTGAGCTTCCTTTGCTTGCCCCACCGTTACTGCATTGCATTTTTTAACCTGTTTCTGTAGGTCGTCAACTGTGATGTGTAATTGTTCCACTGAAGATTCCACCAAGTTAATCCATCCTGTAAGGCCATCTAATTTAGTGTTCATAGCAGTGACTGATGTAATTAAAGTTTTGAGTTTGTGGCCTAGCAACTGCATTGTTTCTTCAGCCTCTGCACCAGTTGCTGCTGTCTGCCCAGTCGTCCTCATGGCTGGTCTTCCGCTGCTGTTTGGCCTTGATCCCGCTTCTTCAGATTGCCCATCTGCACTCCAAAGTAATCCGCTGCACACTGGTACCCTTTTTATCTATTTTCTGAAGGTATAAAATGTAAAATTAGCTCTTTAAAGTTGTAAATATGTAGAGCTGCAGTTCCTGCATCTGTATAGCTCAGGCTCCACAGCGACACCCCCAAAGTACAAGTTTTAGTGATTAATATGGTATCGTATATGACACTTGTGTTCATATGTATGATATGTGGTGTAGTGGATGCTGAAATATACGGAGTACAGGTATTGCAATGGAATTTGTAAACATGCTTGGGAAGATAGGTATGGTAGCTTGAAAAGGAAAATGGCTAGGTTCCAAAGACATTCAAACATTTTGTAACCAGTCTTTTGTTAAAATTTCATATTTTTGTACCTATTCAGCATAAATAAATAAGACTGGCACAGATTTTGGGTGGTTTGCACTTTTGTTAAAATAGTGTACTTGCCTAATATAAAAGCAGTTTCTGTTCAACTTACCACGTACTCTTCCTAGCTTCGCAAGATAGTAATGCGTCTGTATTTAAAAAACTTTATACTACAGACTTCCTAGACCAATAAGCCAGTTCACATCTGGTAATTATTTATGTTCTCTTTTTATTTTACGGTATATTCCTCATATCTTTCTCCTTAACTGTACTAATGAACCAGCTATGTAGCACACATGCACTCACATTGGACAAGACAACAGCAGCTGTTTTAGACTACATGAGTTTGGAAGAAGATTCTTTTTTTTTTTTCCACAACCTGTAGAAGAGGAGCAAGCCAGCATAAGGAAATCTCCAGTGGAACGTGCAGCTATAACTCTATTTGACTAGTGAGTTCCATCATTGCTCGCCCACAGCTAGGTTAACAGAAGAACATTCTTGGGCAACAGATCCTCCCTTTAGCCACTGAATTTCTGCATGAAGCAGAAATGTACATTGGTAGTGCTGGGTTCTACCCTCTTTTTGGCACAATGTACTCATCTGCTTCCTTAAGAACAGCGTAAAGGGATGGCCATGCACAGTATCACTGACTGATTTCAGCATTTCAGTTTGGGGGATAAACTCTTCCACTGCACAAGAAAATCGAGTGAGCAAAACAATGGCCTGGAGTCAATCTTTATTCTGTGGATCACTCCATAGAAAGGGTTTTGGTGACGTAGCTGATGGTACTATTCTTAAAAGATTTTTTTCCATAGACCCAAAATGGGGAGCAATTATTTTGCGAACAGGGCCCTGAATCTTCAATATGACTAGTATAGGACTCAAAAGACTTTGGTTTACATCTAAAAGACAGGTTTGCAGTCCCTTTACAATATTCCAGCCATGTCATAACATTGTTCCCAGAAGAGAAAACAATTGCATGCTATAAGACGGTTTAGATACAAAATGGATTCATAAAGCAGAAGTTAATGTTAAAAAATGATATCCTTGTTCATCCCTTTTCAGTCCTTAACGTTAATACAAGTTGTCTGTTTTTGTTTCCATGTCCTTTTACATAGTTCCATATTTAATTCTGTATTCACCATGTTAACGTCTGGGTATTTTGGCCAGAAATAAGTCCTAATGTTTCTAGTGTTACAATATGGCCCGAGAGTAGTTTCTGGTGTGTATTCAAGCATCTTAGTCACAATAAAAGTGATGTAATTAAAGTTTTGAGTTTGTGGCCTAGCAACTGCATTGTTTCTTCAGCCTCTGCACCAGTTGCTGCTGTTTGCCCAGTCGTCCTCATGGCTGGTCCTCCCGCTACTGTTTGGCCTTGATCTCGCTTCTTCAGATAAGCAATAGGTGTTCGACTACAGCTAAGAATACTGATGAAAACCTGAGGGTAGCTCTATTTAATGGAGCTCTCCATTAATTATTTCAAATCTTAAAATATGCAAAAGCAGACTCAAAATTGGGAAAGGGCATCATACCCTACCAGAGAAAAAGGGCTGTCTGAGTGGAATTAAAACATGAATATGTAGAATATTGTTGCCATGATACAAACTACTGCTTTAATAAGCTTTAATGTGAAGTAGCTATGGTAAAGGGCTAAAACAGAAAGTTTAATTACAATGAGCAGGGGTTAAATATAAAGATGTGGTCTGTTTTCAGTAGTGTGTTGTCTGCCCTGGGCTGTTTTGTCCACTTTTATTTTATGGCGGGCCATCACTGTAAAACCCATGCAACACATTTACCTCTATAGGGGCAGCATGGGATAAATTGGGTAGATACCAAGGAGCTATTCTCCTTGAGTATGAACAGAGGCCTGAGAAAGAATTCACTGAAGCTGGTAGGAGGGAGATTCAGACAGTGTGTCCATAAGCACTTTTTTTCATTGAAAGGGTGGTGGATAAGTGGAATGAGTTACCTGAAGAAGAGGTACAGGCCAAACTGATCAGGAGCTTCAAGCAGAGATGGGACAGGCTGGTGGATTTAGTTAGAAAAAGGGGGGACAGCAGGAAAGGGGAGGATGGCCACAAGGAAGAATAGATAGGTAGGGTGGGCAGACTGGATGGGCCAAGAGCCTTTTTCTGTCCTCAGTTTCTGTGTTTCTGTGTATCTATGACACAATGTAGTTGAGGCTACATAACTAGATGGCAGCTGTTAAATAGAATAAGCTACTGTATATAGTACTATCTTTCCGCGCATATGTTGCTGGGTAGTTGTGATCCAGAGTCCAATCTATAAACTTACAGGTGCCAGGCAAGAGTTTGTTCTATGTTAACTCACTGGTAGAGTGCTAGTGTACCTTATATTTATTTCTTCATCATCATCATCCTCTTCATCAACTTGCTGTGTTGGCAAGTAGAGGTGCAGAGTCTCAGTTGGTGATACACTGCTGGTTTGCAAGTCAGACTCATCTAAGAAAGTTGGTTCTTCAGAGATGCTGATATTCTCTTTGATCATAGCCATTTTAGGCCCATGAATACCATCTTTTGCACAGGAACTGTCTAGTGTATCACCATCCAGCTTTCCTAGATAAAAATCAAAGGAAGATGCACATGATTGAACAGCACCAACACAGGAGTTTAAGAACAGCTGCTTTTATTAAAGACAGGTATTTCACTGGTAACAGTAAGACAAGGTTCAATTCAAGATAGCAGTGCTAGGGGGTGTAAGCGTTAACACTGGCATGCCACAGCACCAAACTTCTTAGTTATCAAATTCCCAGCATTCGAGTCATACAAGTTACGATAGTCATAATATGATGAGCCATTTGGACTGTCAAGTACAGCATTTCCAATCAAATTCCAGTAACTGTACTGGAATTTGCATTAGATGTCAAACCGATTGTGCCAAATACAGATTCCTTAAGTGTTATCATAATATAACTGGTAACCTCCATATCAGCCTAAATCCAGCACTCTTCAAATGCCATGACACATGGTTGGGATATCACAGTCATGTATTAGGGCACTTCATAACACCCTGATCACCCCTGTTACTCTGCGAATGTTGTCACTAAACTCTACAACCTTCCCAAACTACTTTATTTTTAAATGTTTTTATTTAACTTGTTGATTCTGCCATTTCTACCATGCGTCTGAGTTTACAATAAACAGAAACTCTCAGTGCTGGGCCATACACTCCATTTCTGACATCTGAGTTTGTACTGTTGCCGGTGAAAAGATTGGCATGTGTGTCTCTGCTTATTTAAAAACGGAAAGCATTCCAGAAATGGCAGATCAACAAGGTAAGTAAAGAAATAATAAGTGAAGAGTTTTGAGAGGTGGATGGTTTGGAGACAGTACATGCACCCACTAAGCACAGTGCTGGATCAATTCTTTTTAAATGTGGGGATAGTGCATAGACAGGGGTGGGTGCAGAAAAAAACAGTAATTATAAAAAGTGACATAGGAAGTAGTCATATTTTTTATGTTGGCTTGCGTGCATGCACAAGCAACATCTTGTGGTAGTAGCACATTTCAGAGGTGTGTCAGTGTTGTGGCAAATGCAGGAGACACTTTAGTGGGTGTGTCCCTCAGCCGCCAATCAGTGGGCATGCTGGCAATGACAGCAGCTTCAAAGAGAGCCAAGGAGTTGAAATGAATCTGCTGCTGCAATCACGGACATTTTAGTCATTGCAGTGGCACCCCCCTCACAACCTCGTCCCTCCTGCCGCTCGCTGAGCACTCTGTCTCCGGGCCTTGCTCTATGAGAGTAACTTGTTTGCTCACTGTGCCTTTCCTGGTGAAAGATTTCACTAAATAAATCAGCACCTGTGCAGATTTCCACATTGGTGGCTCCTGCCACCTGCCACACACTCCCTGGAAAGCCGACACTGGGGTGCCCAATCCCCGAGTTGGTATGTTCCCCCCCCACACACATACATATTGTGGCACACTAGGAGCGCACCCCAGTGTGCCCAAAAATGTTTTTATATATTTATTTTTCCCGATACCAGGATGCCCACTCCCAGTGTCTGATGCCCCCCCATGCTGTCTTTGCCAATGGGGGTACTAAATCCCCATCAGCATCATGTTTCCTCTCCCCCAAAGCTCACTTTCTTTGCTGATGGAGGTGCCCAGTCCCCGTCGGCATCATGCCCCCCCAAACTCATATGGCACACTGGGAGCCCACCCCAGTGTGCCTCCAATTTTTTTTAACCTGTAAATTATGAAAACTGTCCTCTGGCATTTTTTTTTAAACTGCAAAAAAGGAAATGGTCCCTCATAGTCTCCCCACTGCCCCTCCCCCATCCCCACTCTCCCACTGAGCACCCACCTCCCTGCACCCCTCATTATCCCACCCTTACCTCTGGAGGTCAAGAGCAGCGATCTTCTGTGGAGTGGGACATGTCTGCACTCTTCAAAGCTGACCGGCAAACTGAAGAATCAAAGGTAAGTGTGTGTCATGGCTGTCAATGGGAGTTTCAACTTATGTTGATATCTCAGCCATTTTTAGGAATTTTGGCCCTAAATTGTCAGCATGGGGTGCTTGGGAACCCACCTCATGAACTTGTCACTGTCATTTCGTTACTCAGTCCCGAAAGGTGATTTTGTGGTTGCTGCGTGGAATCACCTTTTGGGACTGATTAATGAAATGACAGTGCCACTGTTCATGAGGTGGGATCCCAAAAAGCCTATGTTGCAAATTTGGTGAAAAATTTTTAAAAAATGACTGTGTTACAAGTGTGCATTGTGCAGTTTCTACACACGCTCGTAACTTCACCAATTTTTAATATTTTCACTCCAGATGCTCGGCATTGGCATTTTTCACACCTCCTTATGAACAGTACAGCTGTCATTGTTCACATCCTGTCTGAGATGTGTTTTCGCACCTATTACACAGAATGGCGCAGTCGCTGTGAGAAATCAACTTTCGGACAGATTAACAAAATCACAGTGCCACTGTTCATGAGGGGAGGTCCCAAAATGCCCATGTTGAAAATTTGGTGAACAAAATTCGAACAATTGATGGCATTATGGGCGTGTGTTGTGCAGTTTTTATGCACACTCGTAACGTCACCAATTTTTCATATTTTCACGCCAGATTTTCAACATTGCCATTTTTTCACACCTCCTAATGAACAGTACAACTGTCATTTTTCACGTCCTGCCCAAAATGTGTTTTTGCACCTGTGGCGCCAAATCATGCAGTCACTGTGTGAAATCACCTTTTCGGGATTGAGTAAAGAAATGATAGTGCCACTGTTCATGAGATGGGATCCCAAAAAGCCCATGTTGAAAATTTGGAGTGAAAATACCAGCGAACGTCAGGGTTGTTAGGGTTTCCAACTGTAACACCTCACCCTGTACAAACTGACAGGCGTCGGTGGTGTGACTTGGGTTCATCATCCGTAATGCTCATGGCATTCCACCCCCACCCTGCAGCCATTTACAGGCACTGAAGTGTGCCTTGGGGGCTTCAGCACTAACGTTCACCCTATTCTCCTATACTGCACCCATCTCAGTTTATTTCCTTATGGAATGGGGTGAGCGTAAGGGCCGAAGACCCCAAGGCACACCACAGCACCTGTTGCTGTCTGCAGGGTGGGGTGAGGAGGAATGGCTTAAGCGTTATGGCTGATGTCTGAAAGGCACACCGTCAACGCCTTTCAGTCTCTGCAGGGGTGGGGTTGGGGTTGGCGTTAGTTCAATACTTCACTGCCATTCCTATTATGCATCTCTCTAACTCCTGCACTACCAATGCTAATGCCGGCAAGCCAACATTCGGCATTGATAAATGCTTGTTTTATATACCCACAGTGTTTGATGTCTTCATAAATCTCTTGAGCTTCACTCTCGAGGTTTATGGACATCACATATGTTGAGATGTTGAGTGTGTAAAAAAAAACAGCTTCATAATGCATTACTTCCTCTGCATTATTCTATATAATTACAGATGCAGAAGTATGCCATGCATATAATGCATTACATCAAAATTATTACATTGCAGTGATTCCAACCTAGTATTAAATTCTGACCAGAGTTTCCAAACCCAGGTGACAGGATGTTCCAATTCTAAAATCTGTATTCCCAGAACCTTTTACTGAATTTTGCCCTTTATTTTTCAGTATGATGATCATGCCTTGTTAAGTGCTCCATTTCCTTTGGAATGATTTGTTTCATATGTTATTAACAAAAGTTCCGACCCAGCTTCTAGAAGCTACCCTCCTATCGTGCTCCAATTACATTCAAAGGCAAATACTGCAACGTGCCCATCCACAACAGGAATTTTCTATTTACAGTTTATTTACCCAGGCTATCCCAGCTGAGATGCAATAGCTCATTTTCAAGGGGGTCTTGCTTCTACCCCATTTCAGCAGTTGGGTGGACTGGAGCACTGGGAGGCTAAGTGACTTGCCCAAGGTCACATTGTAAGTATTTGGCTCTAGTGGCTTTTGAACATGTGATCTTCTGGTTCTCGAGGCAGTGCTCTAACCACGAGATCACAATCATCATTTACTGGGGCCCAGGCATGAATGGTGGCAGACTTTATATTCTTTCATACTGAGCGCCATTTTTACAGATTGTCTAACTTCATCCTGTGGACTACTACTGCTGCAGTGCACTTCTAATGCATCCCCCCCCAACATGGACAAGTTAGGGATGTCAGTGTCACATAAACACCACATGTGGGTGTTACATGCATCCCCTGCACCGTGCTATTAATGGCAGAGTGTGGTAACAACCTTTGGAATAATCTGACAGGATCAGCAAAAAGGCGCAATGAGCTACCAACATCACAAAAACGGTACTGTAACTGTAATACTATGTAGAACAACACAAAAAGCCAAGTATGCACAGCCTGACAACAGTTATTTTTATTGTTAAATAATAAATCTCCTACTATCGTACAAGTTATAGCATTCACAGTGGATTCTGAAGAGTTAATATTTTATCTACGTGTAAGATATGGCATAGATCCTGGAAGTCACTAATGTAGCTTACAATTCAGAATGAAGTATGGCTACATGTCTGGCTAAACAATTAAACTATTAGATGAAGAGCTATATCAATGTGTACAAACTGGCTGTCAGAGCAGGACTAGCAAGGCAAAGCTGCATTATGCACATTTGTTTCTGAGAAAACCTAGGAAGGACTGGAAGGCTGTTAGATTAACAAAGGCACCGCTGGAATCATGAGTGATAATAAGATCAGGATGTCCTGGGATGTTCTCACATTTGTTAGAAATTATTTAATATTTCATTGCCCTAACAGTTGTTGCAGCTTGCCAGTGGTTTTGCCTGATCTACTTGGAATTGTCTTAAAGCTATTCCGAAACTAGGTTCAAAAGGATGACACTATGTAAAATGTTTGATACAGCATAAATCTATTTAGAATGTTAATGGAGTCAAACCTCTAGGCTGTACTGCTAGCTGATAATCAAAAACTTCACATTTCAAGGCTGGCCGCATGATGCAGGCCACTAGGTACGTAGCCACATTTGCATCTTGTAGACCGGAGTTCACACCCAGAATTGTAAGAGAAAAGGCTGTAAGAGAGGGAACGGAATGAGACTGAAGTTGGTGCTGTGGCAGCCCCAGAAATCTGTACTGACATGAACACAGCCAGGGTTTAGAAATCCTGATATGGGGCCCCAATACCTGTTGGCACCACAGAGCCAGCCTTGAGATGTGTAGTTTTTGATGATCAGCTGGCTGTATAGCCTAGAGGTTAAAGCAACCCTAAAGATGGATTATTTTTACTAACAGTTTGAAATGTAAAGGTGATACTGTAACTCACTAGTTTCAATGCACATACAAAACAAGTATTATAAATGTAGAAAGTGTTGTAATAACACCTTAAAACACACTTAATAAAACAGACAATTTCCTATTTAACCTACAGTCAATGGAGGGCCAAGATCCTCAGTGACATAATTTCCTGTCAGAAGCCTAAAACATATGACTGCCCCCAGCCCTTAATTACAGGCTGATTTACATATGAATAACTCTGGACTGCAAAGATTCACAGATAAACACAATGGCTCACTCAAATTAGCTGTTTATGGACTTTCAGACATTAAGAAACCCTGTTGATGACAGTTCCCTTTAAAGAGCTGACGACACGTTCAGGAGAACTTTAACAAAACCTAGTATTTAGACACAGTCCAGCTTGTGTTTCCCATTAGTGCAGTGCTGTATTTCTCCTCTTCATTATTTATTATTGAGGTCAATTGTATGAACACAGGATCTTTGCTCCTGAAGAGTTTGTCTATTCCTGCTGCTTTCTTCCTACCTGAAGTCATAGAGCACTGCTTGTGGTACCACAGTTACTCCCATAGCAACAGATTGTGATGTCACAATTCAGGATTATGACCCAAAGTAGGGAGTAAGCTATAGAGGCAGATGGACTCTAAAGGAACTCTAAGGAATGAAGATCATGGGCCGGATTCTGAAAGAGCCCTTAGATTGCCATAATTTTTCAGTGATCTAGTTCTGTGGCACACTCCCGGTGTGTCAGGGACCATGCGGCCAATTCCATAAAATTGGGGGTCCCTGCACCAAATACCTGGAAATTGCCGCAAAGACAGGCTAGTGCTGAACACTAGGCACAGCCGAGGAAACTGCCGCATGGATCTGCCCACCCCCTCACCAGGTGCAGGACAGAAACCAATGCCAGGAGGGCTCCTGGGGCAGAAGTGTCACAGGAGATGCCATGAGGGTGTTAGGGAGTGAGTGGGTATGCCAGGGGGGATGATTGGGCACCCAGAGGGGGCGCCCTTGTAAGCTTCAGTCACGTAATGGTGTCTGCTGTGCTGTATAAGAATGGCACCCCTACCAGGTGCCTGATCACCCCCAGTGTACCCACTTGCTCCCCAGCACTTCTACAGTACTCCTTTGTCCCTTCTGCCCCCAGACCCCACATATGGAGCCCCCTGTCAGGTCTACACCTTAAGGGGCAGTGCTGCAAGGGGTGTAGACCACCTCCTGGCTTGTCTAATGTGACCCCCTAACTGTGGCCACAGTGTGGCTTTCAGAATCCCACTGAAGGGGATGTTGCAGCCCCGCCATGGTGCAAGCCCCCTTGTGACCTGGTGTACCCTGATGCCGGTCACAATGGTGGCGCAGTACCTCTTTGCCACAGCGGCATCCCCGTCTGGCACAGACCACGTTCTGGAATAGGGATCGCCGCAATTTATGATGCAAGGTGCAGCATCTGCTGACTAATGTAATAAAATATCTCTGGTTGCTACCTGACGTGGTACTCATGTACCTATATTATGACTACTGTGATCTACCTATTACCAAGCTTGTACCACCAGTGAATGCCTGTAACACTGGTTGCTTTTTTAATCTAAGCGTTATCTACTGTACTGTTTTGTTTGCTGTGATGTATTGCTGTCTTGACGAGGTGCCTTTGTAAATGAGTCTTTGACTCAAAGGCCTGTAAAATGATGATCTAATAAATAAATAAATATTGCGTCATTGTTGTGTGGCACAAGCACCTTGCGTCAGTCGGAGTGCTTTTGTTATTGGGCCCCATATAGTCATGCAAATTTTCTTAGTAATAAATAATGGGGAAGAGAAATATACAACATCTAAATGGAATGCAGGCAGAATTGTACCTAATTATTTTATTTTTTAAAGTTTTCTTTGAGGCATCAGTGGCTCTTTATGTTTTGAGCAAATTGAAGCAGCAGAAAATTTGGAATTTACAGCTGAAATATATAAATATCTGTGTGCAAATCCTAGGGAAGCAAGAGAGTTGTTAGGATTTTACAGCTGAAATATATAGGTAGGTACAGTAGTACTTGAATAAAGAGAACTGAAATATTGTGGAAGGTGATGCAGAAAGGCACCCACACATTCTTAGGCTAAAATGCTGCCAAATCTTAGTGTTATTTTCAGCATTGTGGTGCAGTACAACCACAGTTTTGTTGTAACTTTTTTTCTAAATTAAGGTATTTTTTCACTGCTTGCCGACTAGCCCACATTGTTCCTGGCCCAGCCAGCTCCATCGCCCACAATCTCTGAGACTTAACTAGCTCTGTTGAGTCCCCCATGGATTTCTCCCAGTGGCAGGGCTGGAGGGGGAGGGCTGTCAGTCTTCTTCCTAGAGCACAATCCAGATCAGGAGCCTTGCCTAGTCAGTAGCATGGAGCCTGCACTTGGCCGGGGAGTCACCAAGCTGACCGGAGTGCTTCCACCAGTATTTTCTCCACAGGGTTGCCAGTGTTCAGTGATGCACTGCTCATGTGTGCCTTCGCACGCATGCATGCTTGCATTCACACATGTACCGGCATCAAGGGTGGCCGTTTCTACTTGCTAGGGTGATCCTGCTGCACTACTGGCTTCTACTAGGTGGCAGCCTATGAGCAGGATGCTAGAACATGGCTCCCCAGGAAAGCAGTGCTGTCCCTTGGAATCTCAATCCTCTTCCCCCAGCTGATCTGAAATGACCTGCATCCACTCCCAAACCCCGGGCATCAGTGTGGCAGGCAGTAACATTAGTGCTATACCACCCCACTGGCAAGTTGTAACTGTTCTAACACAGTATCTATGATAACATTTGGTTTATGGAACATACTTGGATCCTATTTTTAATATTGGATTTATCTAACAACTATGGGAGCTGTCACAGCGTCATATTTCCTGAACACTGAATCTTCACTTTATAATACAGTTCTTTACTAGAAACAGCTGTGAAAGACAAAGATAGAGGTGAATTATGGTCGCATTACCTCTTTGATGCCTCCTTGATGAAAAGTTAATAGCAAGTCTTTGAATCTTTTTTTTTAAACAACGTACTTTTGTACAGTGTTTTGAGAGATTGTGACATTATAAAATCATCTTCTTCATGCTCTGAGCTCAGAACTTCAGGAGCAAAGGCTGATAGGGAGGGTGAGAGTCTGTGAGGACACTCTTCTACTGGGGGGGGGAGAGGAGGGGGACACATACACTGCTTCGAGAGTGGCACCTGGAGGTGGTAATAGGCCACATCTGCCATAAGTAACCATGCACCTGCTAGCCTCCCCCACTTCCAGAGCTGATGTGGGCAAGCTTTAAATAGGTTGGTGGGGATGGGCAGGGACAACAGGGGAAAATGCCCCATCAGGCAGTCTTGGGTGACAGACTTCCTGTATGCTCCTCCATGTCACCCGACCCTCATTGGTGGCACATTTCTCTACCCAGCCCCTGGTGTTCAGACACTGACTTCAGCAGCCTGCTTCTCCCTCTCCCTCTCCTCCTACGATGGCCCCATGGGAGGAGTGGGGCCCCCCAGAGAGGTTTAGAACTGGCCTGGGCACTGGGGCTGACAGTGGATGACATCAGAATGAGTATAGCTGGTAAAGGCACAATGTTAGGGCCTGAAGAATGAGGCTCCAGGGGGCACGACAGGTGGCCAAGAAATCCTCCTCAGAACTGTACTTATTCACCATGATGCACAGGATATTTTTAGATAGCTGGCAAACAAACACTTCAGCTAAGATTCATAATGTCAGCTGTTGCTTTGATAGTGAAGTCCATTCATGTAGTTAAAATTTCAAAGCAGCAGAGTAAACCACAGGAATGTGACTGAATAGAGTTAGCAGATCAGATATTACCAGTGGCTCATTGTCTCCAGATACCAAAATGGCTCAACTGATGATATCTGTTTAAAAAAAACGATGTCTAATTATATTTGAGTTTACTAATACATGTACTCCTTAAATGTATAGATTCCTTTTCTACTCTTAAATTGCACTTAATCAGACTAAATTGTCTTAATTTGTTAAAACTGTATCAACAATTGTGGTCTTGCTTAGTAACAGATGTAGCAAAAGTGGAGATGGAGGCTTCTTGCCTAATGCATTTATCAGCCTACCAACACATTGGAATGGTCAACATTCTGCAACCATGATCTTTGGGTAGCTAGCAAAAAACTGAACAGTGCTAAAGGTAAGCATACCTCTCAACCTCTTAGCTTTAAAAATCATAGCACTGGCCTGCTAAAATCATAGCAAATGGCCAGAATGTGTAGCAGTTTCTTATTTTAAATAATAATATATGTACAAATAGTGGGCCCTATATAGTTAATGATAAGGAATGTTTCTATCAACTTAGTTCAATGATTTAATAGTTTGTGTGTCTAGAAATAGCTCTAACATTAGTAAGAACATCAGTAAACCTATGTGGAGCAATGGTAAATTTGAGTGTAAAAATCATAGCGCTATGTGAAATTCATAGCATTTGAGAGGTATGACGGTAAGACAGTCACTGTTGATACTCTCCTTCCTAGAGGGTACTTCTAAAGCTGGTAAGGTGAGTAGGAAGGGGTAGAAAGTCAGGACTTAAATATCTGACCTAACATCTTTAAAGGGAACGTAACTCCGGCTTTTCCTTTTTAATGTAATTTGAAATTTGAGCATCTGTGTAACCTCCTTAACATCTCCACAGTACTGTTTCTTGTGTTTGCCATGAAATAATCTTGTTATTTCCTTTTCAGGGTCTCTAGTTGATGCTTCCTTTTTCCTGTCTAACATTCATTTTTAACTCAAGCGACATACAATAGTACTTCAAGTCTCTTTTCCTGGGATCAGGTGGTGGAGAAGCAGTGTGGATGCACAAAGAACAGGTTGCCCTCTCATCTTGTTTGCTCCTTATTATATTGACCTCGAACCCGGGTTCCTTCCCATGAACCCTTGTTGCATGTACAACCTCACTGGTGGCCTGGCATCCAGGAGCATGGTCATGGTAGGGTAACAAGCCAGCTGGCACTCCACCAAGGGGTCACTGCAACAGTACACCATGTCACCATTCCCCCTAGGCTGGGGTATGCTGTCAGAAGCAACATTCTGCCCAGCCGTCTGCCTGACTGGCAGCCAGCCTCCCAGGTCAGCTCCAGAATCAGGATATCTATCACATTAGCTACTTGGGTGGCCCTGATGCTTAATGTTTTATTAAATTTTTTTTTTTGTCTCCCTGCATCATTATACAGGCTGCCACAACTGCATTCTTTGACCGCTGAGAGGATAACAAGGAGATGGCTTCACAGTCAAAGCCATGCTTGTTTTAAGACCATCCAGCAGGCAGATAGCATATGCCTTCCCTCTGAAGTTAAGTGCCTCACCTGCACAATGCACCATTCCCCCAGTTCCCAGCCGGCCCCAGTATGGGATTCCATGACTCACTTTTACACTCCTGCTTCCTCCCAGGGCTGACCCCACACTTGCTTTTTATAAAATGGGCTTTAGAACGCCATCAACTTCATTGGTCTAAACACCTCACCTGATCATTCGTTATTTCCAGTAAATCCATGGTGGGTAACTAACCTGACATAATCCGCCTAGCAACAGCCCGACTAGATGAAAATAAAACCTTTTTCCATTACAAATAACAACTTTTTCAATTTTTTTAAACAGACTAACTCTCAACAGGGCATAGTTTTTTTTCAAAATTAATACACTTCCCTGGTGCAAGCAAAGGCACTCGGCCTTCATTACCATACTCACATAATCTACCTAGTAAGAGGATAACTACATGACAATAAAGCCTTTTTCCAATAAAGAAAACCCGTATTCCATTTTATATGCACAGTATCACCTCAGGGCATGCATTTCCTGAGAATTAATGCACTTCCCATGTGCATTGAAAAACCATTAGGATGTTGGCATTGTGTCTTCAGATTTACTTGGGGCATGCAATGACTCTCTAGAAATGCATGCTCTGCCGTGTGTTACTGATTACTGAAACAGGGAACCTAAGTTAACCTTTTCTATCCTTTATCTCTAAAACAGTCCTCCACCATTGTACTTTGAAATAAGAAGCAGACAATTAAAATCTTGTTAATTGAAAGCTAAAGGTGCCAGTTTTAAAGGCCTTACACTTGGCGCTGTGTCTAAGGACTATTTTTTTTTTGACAGGATATAAACAAGATGGGTATATAGAATGTGAATCCTGATTCGTTGAGAGCTACTTTCAGTTGGGCCGTTATCACAGCACAACAGCCCGGCTTAAAGTACTCCCAGACCAACAGGCACAGTACGCACCCGTGGAGTCGTCCGCCTTAGCCGATCATCGAGCCACCTACTCCACACACAGTGGATTGCGGTTTTATTTTTTTTTCAAATAAGTCCAGTTGAGTTTGTTTTTTGACTGCACATTTCATCATTATTGCCCCTCATTGCGGGGCACATATGGTGACCGGCGGGGATTGCCTAAGCAGCCACAAACTTTCCCTTTCTGACTCTAGCTGCGGTGTTTGAAACTGCTGCTCAGTGTGACTCTTCTTCAGTAGCCCTGACGGGCCCTATAAACATCGCTGACTGCGGTGGTTGAAACTGTTGCCAAATGCAGCTCATTTGAAACTGACACCCAGCTTGTCTCTTCTTCAGAGGGATTGCAGTGTCTGAAACCGCCAACAGATGCAGCTTTTCTTAAAGTCCCTGACAGGCCCATCACTGCTCTTAAGAGCAATTTACATGCAGCTTTGCTGCCACCTGCTGGACAAATAGTAAAATTGTACTCCAAGACTAGGACTACTTTGTTCCATAATGCAATTTATTTTACCTTTTTTCCTTTTTTTACTAATTTAAATTAAAAAGAAAAGCTTAAAAAATTGTATTTCCTATTACTTTTGGACCCATTTTGTAATCACAATAAGACACTCTGGGGGTGCATTGTGGTGGAATAATTAGCCCTTCTCAGGTGGTGAAAGCACTCAGCTTTGCCTTGTGCTTCAACACACCTGAGGTGGGCCATTATCCCACCACAATGCACCCCCATCATACCTTATTGCTTAATGAATTAATCTTTAACTGTAAAAATGTCTGGATAATTAGTTATTTCATGTTTTCTCATCTCTCAGTAAATTACAGAACAAGTTATACAGTTGACCGATTTGGCCCAAACCAGCCACAGTAGATTTATAGAGTGTAAAATAAAAATAATAAAAAACCTCCTCATGTGTGTGCCTTTGGGGGGAACCTTTACATATAATTTCCTAGGTCTTTGCTCTGTGGCTCCAGAACTAACCTCAGTGGTGGGGTATTATATTAAAAAAAAATGCAAACACACGTTACTTACATGCTCACATTCCCCAAGGCGATGATATACAAACAAAATTGTTGGGGCAACACACCCAGTGGGATGAACACTGAAGTGCACGTTTCACAGCTCACTTGTACTACATTGCAAGTAAAAGGCAATGCAAACATCTGGGGCGGAGGAGTTACTATTAAAAGCATCAACAACTGGACTCCTACTCCAAATCATGAATCAATTCGCATGAATGTTGTCTGGCTATTTTTTTTGTCATTTCCAGGAATTTGCATTGTTTGAGGGTGACACAGTTTTATCTCTGCTACAAAAGAGCTTAAAGTGCGTGCACGTGCTAATTAAGTATTCAAGTATTTAACAAAGGCCGCTGTATTTTAACAAACAAGCAAGTCTAGCCACTGCCCATGCCCTTCACCAAACCTACAGATGAACAGTAGTGACAATGATAAGCAGCATACTTGAAAGCAAACCGCTTATACTTTTTTCTGGGCAGACAACGGCCTTTTTAATTTACTAAATGCACACACTGTAAAGAGTCCAACCTCCACCAAGGTTGCAGGAACACATACAAAATGTAAGCATGTGGTGTACACATTTATTTTATTTTTTTTTGGGGGGGGGGCAACATTTTGTTCTACCACTGGGACAGTTGGATGAACTCATTCGTTTTCTCTCATACTTTACAGTATTGGGTCCGTAACTGTACAGCAACAAATATGTTTATGTATATAACTGGAGGGAACAAACAGAGTTTATTTCATTTTTATTTATCAGGTAGATGCACTAGACACATAGTTGCCTGTTTTCAAGCACGGCCTGGGAGGTCACAGTAGGGAGAACAGTACAATAATTGACAGTGGCATTACATACATAATAGTATAGGCAAAATATAGTCGTTTATGAGTATGTATATGTTACGAAGGTATACACAGTTATGTATATGTCATGTTGTGGAGTTATGGGGAAAAGAACAGGGTTAATGGTGTACAGAATGTCATACAAACTTTATTTTCGTATCTGCACCTCTGACATCCATTGCTCACATACTGAAGAAATTGCATCTCCAGTCACCAGGAAACATATCACAGCTGACATCAGCAGAATTTAATTACAAAACATTCCCAAAGTCTTTGGATGTAGAATCATTCTAAAGATGTCACCATGAAAAATTATTTTTGTCCCTTACAATTCCTTTACAGCTCATATTAAGCCTTTAGCTGAAGTTATAATGCCCTGACTGGGACATCACTGTCTGTTGCTATGAACATAGGAACATTTTTTTATTTTTTTTTAATTTAGTTGTTGTTTAACCAGGTATAGCACACTAAGCTTAAAGCTTTTTTACAGGAGCAACCTGGAATATAGGCAACATAGGAATGTGACGACAGAAAAGGACCGACAGGCCCACCTAGTCTGCCCAGAATGCCCAGGAGTCTCCTAGGCTTTTGTTGAAAACCCTCCCCCTGCTTCAACCCTCCCCTGTGTTTATCCCAGGCCCTCTTAAACCCATCCACTGTTTTGTCACCTATCACCTCCCCTGGCAGTCCATTCCAGCTGTCCACAACCCTCTCAGTAAAGAAATACTTCCCAAAGTTGCCTTTAATTTCTCCCCTTTAATCTGGTACTCATGACCCTTTGCCCTAGGTCTCTCCTTCTATTGGAAAAGGTTCTCCACAGGCACCTTATTTATGCCTGTGAAGTATTTAAAAGTCTCAATCATGTCTCCCCTCTCCCTTCTTTGTTCCAAGGAATACATGCCCAGATCATTCAGTTCCCCTCATACGGTAAATGTTCAAGGCCCCTCACCATCTTTGTTGCCCTCCTCTGAACTCTTTCCACCCTCTCCACATCTTTCCTCAGGAAGGGTTTCCAGAATTGAACCCCATATTCCAGATGAGGCCTAACCAGCTGTGTGTACACGGGTACTATGACCTCCCTTTTTTTGCTTGATATCTCTCTCCCTATGCAACCCAACATTCTGCTTGCTCTTGCCACTGACCCCCGCACTGCTTTCCTACCTTCAGATCATGTGAAATGATGATGCCTAAGTCTTTCTCTTTTTCAGTTACCTGCATGGAATTACCTCTCAGTGAGTACTTCACCCTCCCATTTTTTTGCCTAAGTGCATAATCCTGCATTTATTTGTGTAGAACAAATTTGTGTGGAAATTATTTTATTTATTTAGTTTTTGTTGACCAGAATAGGACGACTAGGCAATTCTGCCATTTTCAGCCTCATAGTGAATGAGGGAAATTTTGCAAGGACACCAGGAAAATTCTCCTACTCTTGCCAGTAGGGGGAACTGCTAACTGTCTGCCAAGATGGCCGACCTCAGAGGTGGAAGAGACGGAGCAGAAGGGGATGCTGCTGTTGTTACTGTCGAGCTGGAGGCTGTACAAGCAGTGCCTGACCTGTAATTTGGAATGGTGTCAGATAGCCAAATGGAAGTTTGTGACTTGGAGCAGGATGCAGTAGATACCACTGCTCCTGTACTGCCTGTAGAGCCTTGCTCTTCTATGGATGTCTCGCAATGCTCACTGTCTGCTTCCTTATCAGATTCAGAGCTCATGTTAGTGGAGAAGTGCTTGCCATGACCAGATGTCTGAAAAATGGAGGCAGTTATTGGCCTTACTGGAAATTTAAGAAGAAAACTATCGAAAAGCCTCACAGTACTCGCACTCTAAAATTAACATGAATGCTATACATTTTTCACCCTCCGAGATTGCCTTTGGATTGCAGCTCTCTGGGGTGGGTATGTCACCTAATGCTGTTATATCTTCTGAATTAAATGCTGATCAAGTTGTAGTCCCTTTACCTGAGCAAATACTGCACCTGGGTCATCAGCAGGACTCTCCCGTTTTCTCGTTGACTCCTCTCACAGCTGTTCCTAATGGTTTGGATTCAGCTATAATTCCTAATTCTGCTGACACTGAGCTCTTTATCAGGAACAGAATTGGGAAAAGTTGTTAGTTCAGATGTCTCACTGCCACACAGTCAGGCTGCATGTTCCCAAGACACAGCCATAGCAATGAAGCCTACTTCAGGCGGTGAGATGGAACCTCTGGTTTCTGATCCTTTCCCTCCGAGAATGGAGCCTACCAGGACCCACTCTGAGATCCCTATACATTCTGAGACACAGCCCTCTATCAGGGTGTATGTGGCACCTGCCAGTGTTTGGAGTCCAGCCCGGGCTTTACAAGAAGCAGGGTGACTCATTGGTCCTAATGGTAGGAGCTGGATACCCAGTCCTGCCACTGTCCCTATTTATAAGATAGCTACTGGACTGTCTTCTATTACACTTAATATGCCACAGTGTGTATCTCCTTTGGAGCCTGTCTCAGCACAACTGAATGCAGCCCCTAGATGCTGCCCCTTGTGGGGTTTCTGCATTAGCCACTGATATCCTGCCTTATTTTTGCACTATTCAGGTGGTGCCAGCTGTTCCTTCTGCCCCTATAGCACCCAATTCTGGGGTGCCTAATGCCTTAGTCTCTGATTTACAACTGAATATTGATCCTTCATCATCTATACATCGAAATCAAGCTCTTCAGACTTCTGCAGGAGCAAACACTTCTGTGCCGAGTTCAAAGCCTACATTTTGGCTCTCAGACCTTTTTGCTGCAGAACCAGTCCCTGCCCCTCACCTCAATGCTGTCAGAATCAAATATGGGGTGGCACTGATTTGCTCCCTGATTGCTCCTTTATTGTGGAAAAACTGATTATGGAGTCCACAGGATTTCTGCCTTCAGACACTGATGTTTGATTTATGTATCTGGAGATACTCTGCATGATATCAGCTTTCGGCTACCTTCTACACTTGATAGGTTCTGGACTAAATATAATAATTTGAAACATTCCAAATTATGACTACCTTTTCAAGCATTTCCTATTACTAAGCCCACCACCCATTCTATTACTATTATGTTCCAAAATGAGAATGTGGATGTGCACAACATCACTTATTGGCTCAAGCAACTATGTGAGATGTTGGGGAAGCCCAACCCTATTCTGGACAAATATCGGATTTGGACTGGTGACTGGAAGTACAAAGTACAACTAAAGGCTACTGATGTAGGAATTTCCCATTTGCCTAACAGCTGTTTTCTTAGTTGCGAGTGGGGAGTTTGCTTTTACCATGGTCAGCCGAATGCTTGTTTTAAGTCAGATCATTGTAACACCTCAACAACGTCTGTGATCAGTGATTTTATAATCTTTGTTTGGAATACGGACATATTAGTGTACAATGTACAAACAAGGTCAAATGCAATCTTTGTCAATTTGAAGGACACTCCTTTTGTGCCTGCCCCTGGGCTACTCATAATAGGACTGACAGACCAAGACAAGATGAGATTTTGGATACTGCCCAGGAAGCCAGGACCTCTATGGCCTCAGATACTTTACTTCTGGATCCTCCCACCAAACTGGATACTGCAACAGCCCCATCTGAGGATTCTTCGATGGTTGCCAACACACCCTCTGCTTCTACTGTCTCTTCTGGGGATACAGTTGTTTTAGAAGTTGACTCTGGATGCCCTCTCCCACAGACTTCACATGATCCTGCTTCTGGGACTACCTCGCGCCTCCATCCCGAACCTTCAATGCCTAACCCAGAACCCTTCAAAGAAGGAATCTACAGATGTTCTTTATGCAATAAAGCCCCACCATCTTCTCAGACGGACTGCTCTCCTGTTATTGTTTCAACAAAGAATAGATTCAGCCTTCTTGACAAATTAACAAAACTAGGGAGATTCAGACGAGGACATGGACTCTGAAGCATCCTCCATGATGTCATCAAGGAAGATGCTTTCTTCTGATATTGAGGATGATGGCCAACACTCTGCTCACACTCGTAAGCAGAAGGATGGTCCCAGCCCCACTAGCAAAATGAAGGCTAAGAAGAAACATACTAAGCCACCTTGGATGGTTTTTCTTGGACTCAAATGTTTGTTCTGTTCATTGTTTTTTTTTCTTTCATTATGCGGATTGCTACACTAAATGCTAATAGCATTAAGAATTTTGTACAAGGACAGATTACCTTTCAGATTTTGCAAGAATACCTAGCTGATGTCTTTTTTTATTGCAGGGTATTAGGCTCAGAACCCTGTCTAACATAGCTGCTGCACAAAGGCTATGGAAGGCTTGCATTTCCTACTTTTCAATCGGCACTGATGCTTGCACTGGGGTAGCAATTCTGTTTAAAGGAGTCCAACCTCAGGTACTGAGGTGGACACAATTGCCTATCGGCTGATTGTGATCTAGGTCTTCCAAACAAAATTTTATAGGGTTTCCCTCTTTCAATTGATTAACCTGTTCTTATATACCTTGAAAGTTGTCATTTTGGGGGGGAGGGGGGCTTTAATTATTCATTACAGCTCCAGGATAGGGGAGCAAAATCTACTACATTATTTTACGACTCGGTCTGTTTAAATAAAATTCATAAAGATACTCAGTTGGTTGATGCTTATCGCTTCCAGCATCCCACTGACACATCACAGGGTGACTTTCGCCACTCGAATTGATTACTTTTTTATATCTTGATACTGTGTTTCATGAATAATACAACAGTGCCCATAGAAACTACGGATCATCTGTTATTAGATTGTACAGTGACTGTTGTTCCAGAACACAAATTGGGAAATCAGTTTGGAGACTAAATAATACAATTATGTCTGAACAGACTTTTCAGGCTTCCATCCGAGAATTAATATGGGCCTGTAGTACTGTACTTTGTCTATATCAGGCTAAATCTCTTTGGTGGGAGGAGACTAAGTTGGATATTGACAAAACGACATTCCAGTGTTGCGTATCTGCATGATTATACAACCTATTTGGACCTCAGGCATCAATTGTATAAATGAATTTCCTTACAGGAACAAAGGAGTATTTCTTACCATGCTCAAATCCAGATTCTTAAATATAGGATAAAAGTGCTACAGTAGAAGGCTAAGACTCTTTCGTTTGAACAGACATATGGCACTCGGGGTTAGCATTTAACTGGGGACATGTTTCAAAGTTGCACCTCTAGAATTCATAAAAGGAGGATGCTTTCCTTGGTGGATCAAGCCATCAGGGTTCAGATGTCTAAACAGGGTATGATGTGGGTAGTTTCTGACTTTTTATTGACTACTGTGGGATCCCGTTTCCACTGGATGACAGAATGGCACAATTTTGTACTCTTTAGGCTTACCCCAAGTGTCAAATGTTGACTATGCTATACTCATACTTTTACTTTATTTATTTATTTATGAAATCAGAATTACAACCCTTTGAGTCATAGACTCATTTCCAAAGGCTCCATGTCAGAATAAAACATAGACATTCATACAGTACATACATAGAATAAAATGTGGGTGAGCAATCATACAGAGTATAAGTACAATGAGCACGGGTTAATGCCTATACATTTTGTAGCTAAAACAGGGCAGAGCTATCAACATATTTACCTAATGAGTAGTTAAGGCCTATACAATTGGTAGCTAAAGCAATGCATGATATGAGTTGGTAGTAAGCCACCTCAGGGAGGCCTTGTCTTATACATAATACAATACATTCATAGTCCATGCAACTATATGGTAACCGAGGGAGGTGAGGAGCCTGTAGGCTAGAAATAGTGAGGGCTCTCCACTGCCTGGACAAGGGCAAGTGCATGGCCTACAGGCATGGTGCAGGATCCACAGGTTACTGGTTACACTGGCATTAACATGAGGAGAGGATATGGGCCCTTAAGGCAGCTTTAAAAGGACCTAGATTGGTGATTGATGTGACAGCTAGTGGGAGGGCATTGTACCAGGATGGAGCTCTAAGGGGGAAGGATCACTGGGCCAGGGTAGTCCTGACCCTAGGCATAGCGTATCAGTGCTGCTGAAGTCAGCACAGTCATTTCAGTGCTGAGAAATAGATCTTCTCTTGGCATCGGTGGTCTGACTTCTGAATTTTACCAGACTTTCATGACTTGTTTGGCTCTGATCTTGGCCTTTGTTTTTAATCATTTTTTGACAAAACTTTCTATTCCAATTCTGTTAAGTACGTTATATAGACCGTATTGTTTAAAAAAGAGAACCAAGCAGAATTGAAAAATTGGACCAATTTGCCTTATTAACACCGAATGCTGGAACTCTCTCCCCCCCATTCTATCTTTCTCATTCCTCACACTCCTTTAACTGTGCTCACTCCCTTCCCTTCCCTCCTCCTGTACTTGCTTGAGACATATCTAGTTCCCTTTACTGTTTTGGTTTCTCCCAACTCTCCATCTCCCCCCCTCCAACCTTCTTCCTCTCCCATTTCTCCCCTTGTCTCACTTCCCACTCCTTCTTCCACCAGTTCCCCTCTCTTGTCCCCTCTCCCCATCTTCAAATCAGTTTCTCTCAGCTCAAGCCCATGATGTACCCTTGTAAACTGCTGTAACATTAACCTGTCAACTGTGAGATGCAGTATTGTCTTTTGCTTCCTTGCTCACAGGAACACCTCCACCCTGTATTTTGTTCTACTAGTATAGAATGCTTCCATGTACATATTTTGTATTTATGCATATTTTTGAATTTGTACACTGCATTTTATTCTGACTTGTCTAATTGCTGTATTACCTCCCTATTCCCCTGGGTCACACCTGGAAATGAACCTCGGCTCAGTGTGCCTGTCCCAGTCACCAAACTTCAAATAAAGAAATAAAAATCCTCACAAAATGTTTTGCACATGACTAACTTCAATACTTTCCAAACTGATATATCCCTTACAGACTTGTTCAGTTCTAGGGTGAACGATTCAGGACAACTTATTACTTATCAGAGAAATAATTGAGTATTGCAATAGGGAAGGGCGGGGGCATTTTTTGTTCCTACTGGAACAGGAAAAGGCCTTTGATAAGATTTCCCATGAGTATATGTTTCCTGTACTACAAAAATATGAATTTTCATCAACCTTTAACAGTTGGATCCAGCTGCTATATTCACAGGCCTCTGTTACCCCAAACATAAATGGGTGGATGGAAACCCATATAACTGTACTTCGTGGTGTATGGAAGGGCTGCCCTCTTACCCCTCTTCTCTACATCCTGATGTTAGATCCTTTGTTACGTGTCATTAATACGACACCCACTATTCATGGGATTTGTAATCCTTTGCTGTTAACTGAGGTGAAAGCACCTGCCTATGCAGATGATGTTTGCCTATTTATTCTTGACTTCTCATCTGGGGAGGCTGTGGTGACATTGATTCACAATACTGCTGTGATGACGGGAGCACAGTTTAGTCTTTAAAAGAGTCAGATGCTACCTATTGGACACCGTAGGAATTCCCTTTGACCACTGGTACTGTTAAGGTGTCTTTGGATCCTGTAATAATTTTAGGTATCTATTTTGAACAGATTAACCTACCGATACTTAACTGGGAAAAAGCTGTGGATATTGGGACTCTGCAGGTTATGAAATGGAAAAATTGGAAATTCTCGAAAAAGAAGAGAGTTAGTGTCATTAAAACATTTTTGGTCCCCATATTTCATTATGTAAGTGCAATATTTCCCTCGGCTCAGTCATTTGAATCCCGAATATTGAGTATTTTTTTTTCCAAATGGTTTGGGGCAGCCGACTGAATCCTGTCAAATAGGATATCTTATATGTGCCCCTCCATCAAGGAAGGTTAAATATGATTCATCCAATTTTACATACAAACATACGAAGAAGCCAGCAGAAAAAGGCCACTTGGTCTATCAAGTCTACTCGTATTGCAGGGTCCACAGCTTGAGCTAATGTCCCTGCCCTCCCTCCCCACTCCTCCCTTCCTCTCTACCCATGATCCTTACTTTACCCCATGCCTATCCCAGCTTCTCTTAAAGCTGCCCACTGTCTTCAATGAGATAACATTTTATTTTTTCTTATATTCTTTCAAGACATTGTTGTGCCTTGGTTTTCCGCATGTTCCACTGTGTGGGTGGAAGGGGCTGCTATATGGCTGGAACCACTTCAAGCTGAATGACAATGACCAAACCCAATTTTTAGATGCAATTTGGTGTTTCCTCCCTATTTGGACACCTTTCTGAAATTTATTAAAAAACATGGACTGTCTTGGGACACAATTTGTACTCAACATCGAAAAGCATTTTACAGATCATTGGTTTCTGCTGATGTGGAAATTATGCCTGGAGTTTCCCACCCTTTGAAACAATCTGTCCTGAATTTTTTTTTTTTCACATTTAGTATGCTTAATTTAAGCACTCACACAATACATTAAAGAAAAGCAAAGAGTAACAAGATATCATAACAGGAGTTAACATGAGTTACACTAGTCACAGTGAAGCAGACATTATACACTTCATTTCATTTCATTTTATTTTTTATACTTGTTAGCTAGATGAGCAAACTTCCCATTTTCACAAGCAACAAGTCAACAAATGAACAACATAATACAAAAAAAAATAAAATACAAAAAAAACGAAAGACAAATACACAAAACTAACAATATAACATACAATACTATATTAAAAACAATGACATTCATTTAAACAGTTTAGCCAATCAGCAAAACTTTTCTTAAACACTTGAACCGTCCTGGCATTAATGATTTTAAGTGGAATACCATTAACGATTTTTATCACCCTGTAAATTACTGACCTTTGACCAATGGATTTTCTGTAAAGAAAGATTCTAAATGAACCCCTAGACTTAGACCTAGTTTCAATGTAACTTAACTGAGGGGGGATAAGATCTTGAGTTACCTGAGGGAGTAGACCCTGGGTTCTCTTAAACAAAAAGACTCCAAGTTTCAGGTTAATCCTGTCAAGGAGAGAAGGACAATTAGCTTCTCTTAACAAAACACAATGATGTGTTCTCAAGGGAAGACCTGTCATAAAACGTAATATACTATTGTATGTTACCTGTAATTTCTGGATCATTGTATTGTTTGTACCAGAGTAGATCAAAAGACCATAATCTAGTACACTTAGTAATAGACTGTTTCCAAGAAGTCTATGGGATTCAGGAATAAGAAAGGATTTAATCCTAAATAACAACCCAATTCTCTGATGAATTTTTTTAATAGTCATGGCCACATGTTGGTCAAACTGAAGGTGAGAATCAACGGACACTCCCAGGTAATCAAAACTATTTACCAATTCAATTCGATTCCCCACTAAATCAGTAATATGAATGTTTATATCTTTATTTTTCCTAGGGCCAGTAAAAAACATGCATTTAGTTTTCCCTGAATTCAATACTAGATTATGGGAAGACAACCATATTTGGAAATTTTCAAAGTCCATCTGGACTTTAATGCTTGGTCAGGAGTATTTCCTTCAGAAAAAATTACCGCATCATCTGCATACATAATAAGACTAGACCCTGTGATGGTAGAGGGAGCAGTATTAACAAAAAGAGAAAACAAGAGAGGGCCCAAGATTGAACCTTGGGGTACCCCACAGGATATGGGGTGAGGATCAGAACTACACTGGCCAATAATAGTTTTATGTTCCCTATTATTAAGATACCCTCCAAGCCATGTAATAACTTCCTTGGAGAGATAGACTTCATTTAGGGCCCTCAACAACACGGAATGATCTACTAAGTCGAAGGCCTTGGTAAGATCCACGAATATTGCAGCAACTGAGTGCCCTGAGTCAAGGGAGCCCTGTATGCTGTTCGTGAAGCCCACCAAGACAGTCTCCGTATTGTGCATTTTCCTGAAACCATGTTGACAGTTTGACAATAGGTTGTAACCTGATAGAAAAACCTGAATTTGATCGAAGACTATTCTCTCCAGGATCTTTGATAATGGTGATAATAGGGAAATAGGTCTATTGTTGGAAGCAATGCCTTTATTACCTTATTTATGTATGAGTTTGATAAGTGCCAATTTCCAAATCTGAGGGAAAACATTGTGACATAATGAGTAATTGAAGATTGAGGCAAGAGGAGTAGCTAAGACTTTGATTTCCTTTTTAATTAATCTAATTAATTTAATTACTTTCTTATTGTTAAAATGTACAGTACAAGAAAAAATAGGAGCTTAAACAAGGACTTAGCAATGAAACTAACATACCCTCCCCCCATATCCCCCTTCCCCGTTGCACCACTAACAGTGATGAAGGATAGTTCATCCAGTAATGAACCATAGAAGGACGTCATAAGTGTGATGCTAAGCAGCAGCTTATGTGAGTAGCTAAAGGGTGAGCAAAGTATACAGAGGGGCCCAAACTCTTTGATAACGCTTGGTTTTCTTCGAGAGACTGGCCAAGATATTTTCTGCTTGCAATGCAAATTTTTAGCACATAAGGCAATTAATGCCATATGTTTACACTGGTTACCAATTAAAGAGTCTCCATAGTTGCCTATTAGACAGCTCTCCAGTGTAAAGGCATCAGTGAAACCTAAGAGGGGGTCCAGTTTTGCTTTAATTGCAGACCAGAGTGGGGCAGCTCTGCTGCAATTCCACAGTATGTGGAACAAGGTACTGGGTTGCTCCCCACAACGGGAACATGTATCGGTTGGAAGTTTCCCCATACTGTAGAGCTTAACAGGTGTACAATAAAGGTCATGCACAATATAAAACTGCATCAGACGGTGCTTGTCCTACCTAATATCCCTGTATAATTGGTCCCATATCCAGGCCCATGGGTGGGCATTGGGAGAAGTAGGGGGCAAGACTTGATCCCATATGTAACAAGACTGGCCCTCTCTATCTGCCAAAAAATCCCGCAGGTGGTGATAGAAGTATGAAACGGTGTGTGAGGAAGGTGAGCTCAAAATAATGGGGAGGAGAGGGCCAGCCTGATTTTGATTCCAAGCACCCACCCCAGAATGGTGTAAAAGTATGTGGGAAAGTTGGATACACTGGAAACAATGTGAGGAAGGGAGGCTAAATTTGCCTTGAGCTTCCAAGAAGAGAATCAATTTATGGTTATTCAACAGATCACCAACAGTGGTAGTCACCTCAGTGGGCCAAAAGGTGGATCTTAACATCTTTCCCCCCAGTCTTAAAATTGGGGTTATACAAAATAGGTTGCGAAACATTCTGTATGAGGGAGACCTGGGCAGCAGCGCATAGTTGAGAATACGCTCGGAGCATGGCCATAATAGGAGAGTCACGCAATTTTTTAGGGATCTGTTTGAGAGGGGCATAGGGCAGGGAGATTAGATCAATATTGCATAAAGTACATAGTGACCTCTCTATTTGTACCCACAATGGAATGTATTTTCCTAGGGTCATTTTATCCTTTGAAATTAACCAGAGGTGTATCATTGAGCAGTGTATAGAGAGATAGTATAGGAAAAAGTTAGGTGAATGAAGACCTCCTCTAGACTTGGCCCGCTGCAATTTGGAAAAAGCTCTCCGAGGAGATTTATTATGCCATATAAAATTAGAGATAATTCTGTGTACTTGTGTGAACCAGTGTTTAGGAAGAGGGTAGTTGTACATTTGGAGTGGGTGTAACAATCGAGGAAGGACATTCATTTTCACAACGCTTATCCTGCCCCACAAGGAGAGGGGAAGGACAGCCCAGTGGTTTAAATCAACCTTAATACAGTTAAGGGTTTAATCTAAATTATACTGTTTCATTTTAGTACTGGACCGGGAAAGATATATGCCCAAATACTTAATTTTGTCTCTGACTCCTGTAAAGCCACGATGCCTAATGTCCGCCTGCAAAGTGTGGGCATTAAGGGGTATGACTTCTGTTTTAGAAAGGTTCAGTTTGTAATTAGAAATCCTACCAAACTCTGCTATAATATCAGTAGTGACTTTGAGAGAAATGGAGGGGTGCATAACGTGGAGAAGAATATCATCTGAATATACAAAGATTTTATCTTGAGAGGAAGCAACCGTAATCCCAGAAATGAGAGGGGAGGTACTGATGCATTGAATAAGAGGTTCAAGAAATAGGTTAAAAAGAAAGGGGGATAGCAGGCAGCCTTGCCTGGTGACCTGTTGGAGGGTAATAGGGTGCAAAAGCAATCCATTGCAGAATATACGGGCCCGGGGTTGTGAGTAGAGTACCTTGATCCACTTAATGAACTGTAAAGGGAATTTATATTTCAGTAATAAATGGAAGAGAAAGTCCCACGAAACCCTATCAAAAACCTTTTCTGCATCTAAGGACGCTAACACAGCAGGTGTGTCGGAGTCTCATGATGCAGAAAGCAGGTGGGCTACTTTACAAAGGTGATCTGAGGAGAATCTTCCATTAACAAAGCCCACTTATTCTGGACTTATAAGGCTGTGCCAAACTTGATTGATATGATTGGTCAGTACCTTAGCCAGGAACTTAAGGTCTACATTGATCAGAGAAATAGGTTGGTAGTTAGAGACAAGAAGGGTTTTTTTACCTGGTTTAGGGAGAACTGCAATCGTGGCTTTGGTTAAAACGAGGTCTGCTAGTCTGTGTTCATAG
Source organism: Neoceratodus forsteri (assembly GCA_016271365.2). NCBI lineage: Eukaryota > Metazoa > Chordata > Ceratodontiformes > Ceratodontidae > Neoceratodus > Neoceratodus forsteri. The sequence continues at coordinate 321,421,228 of JADMNL010000022.1, forward strand.
ATATAATTGTATATGTTTAATAATAAGGGCGCTAATTGGGCTTTGAAAGCTTTGTAAAAGTCAGTAAAGTAGCCACCAGGACCCAAAGCCTTGTCTGATGGTAAATTCTCTATGGCCGATGTAATTTCTGCAATGGAGATAGGGCCTGTAGATAAGAAATATGGTGACCATCTAATTGTGGAAGCTGGACCTCCTGTACAAATTGGTTTAAAAGATTCATATCAAAAGTGTTGGAGTGGCATGAATATAATTCCTGGTAATATTCTTGAAAACAGGATAAAATATGTCTGGGGTAGCTCACAATATTACCCTTGGATGTGCGAAAGGAGGGGACAATCCTGTCCAAGGCTTATGCCTGGAGGCGTAATGCCAGTAATTTGCCAGCTTTATTGCCTTGATCAAAATAATGAATCTTGGATCTTAGCAGCAGATGCTCAGCCTTGTCACTCAGTAAGGTATTATTGTGGGAGCGAAGAATTTCCCATCGATTTAGATCGTCTGGGGCAGGGTGGGGAGGGAGAGACACTTCTACCTGTCTTATCTGCTGAAGAAGATCATTTATAAGTTGGTTGGCAATTTTCTTTTGGGTGGAAGCTAATCGGATTATTCCCCCCCCCGCAGGATGCATTTAAGTGCACCCCAAAGGAGGTTTGTCTTGGAGACCGAGGAAGCATTCTTGGCTAGGAAAGTCATGATACATTTTTTGAGATGGGATAAAAACTTGTCAGACTTTAGAAACTGAGCATTGAATCTCCAGCTCTTATTCCTACTCATGGAGGGTCCAAGCTGCCAATGTAGGAGTATTGGGTGATGATCTGAAATAACCTTGGCCAAGTAGTTACAGGATAAAACAGCGGGAAATTGTGCAGAGCCCAACAGGAAGAAGTGTAATCTAGAAAATGAATTATGGGGGATTGAATGAAAAGAGTATTCTCTGTTATTGGGAAAAAGCACCCTCCATGGGTCTACCAAACCAATGGAGTCCATTAACTCTTGAAGTGCAATCTGGGCCAGAGATAGGAACGAGATACTGGTCAAGATCTGTCCATAGAGTTGCAGTACACCATGTTCCAGCCCCCGCCAATCAAAATTGGCAAGGCAAACCAGGGAGCTAACTGCGTTATAATAGATGTTATAAATTGGGGGTTTTCAGTATTTGGGTCATAAATTGAGCCCAGTATAGCTTCAGAGTAGCCAAGCAGGGCCTTAATAATAATATATCTATCTGAGAGTCGGTGACCAGGTCCAAAAGTCTAAAGGGAACATTGCAAGCTATGAGTATGGCTACTTCTCCCTTGCATGAGCCTGGACCCACGCCTAGAGTTTACCCAACCCAGGACCTCCTGAACTGCATGATCTGTGAAGAGGGCAGGTGCATTTCTTGAAGGAACGCTATATCAATATCAAATTTACAAAGATGCAGTAATATTTTGGTTGTTTTGGTGGGAGACTGGGTACCCTTTACATTCCACGAGCAAACCTTTAAAACAATAACCATGATGGTTTGGTTTTCCTAAAAAGCTGCTTAACACCTAGTCGGAGCCCTTTGTGCGACTCCTGTGTTTTTTTTTTTGTTTTTTTTTTCTTCTTTATACTCCTCTGCTCCTCCCAGCCAGCACCTCCTTTGGGCCCTCAAGGTCCTATCCCATCTGTCTGCCATCCCCACGACCTACCCTTACCTTAGATCGCAGCCCCCTGGAGGTAGCCCGGCGTAACCCTTCACCAGGTGGGTCCTCTCCTCCGAGAGGGAAGGCACCGGTGAGGGTTGTCCAGCGCACTGCAGCATCGGCTCCAGGTGCTGCTGAAGTGGGAGATCGTGGGGCCGTGACAGCAGCGAGGAGACCGGCTAGCCAGGGAGCCATTTTCCAGTTTTCTCCCTTGGAGAGTGACGTACCTGACATCAAGGTGAGCGCCGACGTCCGTCACACCCCTGGAAATTAGAGCTCTGACACTCTGCCATACTCCCGGCCTCTGCCAGGGGCCAGCAGGTGCCCGGCTCACATCCCCACCCTCCCCCCTGGAGAAGGTGAGCTGTCTACGGATGCTCAAACCTTCTTCCCCGGCCGGCTCTCCAATTACCTGAGTCCATTCCCGAACCCAGGCCGCTGGCATCGCAAGCAGAAATCCAACCACTGCGCCGATGAGTCAGCTGACTCCTGTGTTTTAGTGAGTTTGTGGCAAGTGCCATTAGTGGTGCATGCCCTTACCCCTCCCCCTGCATCTCCCCTTAAACAGTTCCCTCCACAGAACCCCCCCTCCTCCCCTCCAAAGAATGCCCCTTCCCCCCATGACTGAGACTGAGCATTGCAGGTTCTGTGTCTGCCTAGTAGTTCCCAAATTCCCCAGTACATAAGCCACTGCTCTCCCTTCATCCTTCCCCACCACCCTCTGAAATAATAAAATCTGAAACCAAATATACTAACATTGTATATCCTGACCAGTATGTCTGTCAGGTTTATAATTGTGTCCCAGTTATCCATAACAATACACTTTCCTCCCTGCCCTTCCTTAGTTCCATTGTTCCTGCAAGCTCTCAATAAATAAACAAAAAGAAAGGGACAGGCTAGAGCCCCTTCCCTTAGGTACACAGCTGGTACAAAAGTTGCAAAATGAAAGAAGTAAATTATACTTTTAGTTATAGTGATTTTTGCAGGAGCACTCCCCCCCGAAACAGTTTGTGATACTCAGCCACTGAACCAGCATATTTAATACCCCCCCACCTCCATCTATTAAGATCTAATGTAAAAGAGAAGAAAACACTAATTACAACTGTAGTAAGCTTAAACTTGGTATAATGAGTGACGCAGTTATCCGTAGCTACAATATAGGCAACTATAACTATGTGCCTTCTTGACCTCCCCTGGAAACACAATAAATGAAAATGTGTAGTTTTATCAAAAGTCTTCTTCGCTGAAGATGCATTAACTAATAAAATGAAATTTCGCTTTCCTGCCTCTCTAAAATTAGTCAATGAGCAGGGGTTCTGTCCTCAGTCCAACAACCTATGAAAATAATGGCGCCCCATAATGATAAACTTTCTGGCATCCAAAAAACCCATAAAAGGGGAGGGAGACGAAGAAATAAAAAAGAAGGGAAAGAAAAGAAGTACTCATCTCCAGGATATGTCTGTGTATGAAGCAGGCATCACAAATAAAGTTTAACAAGGCCAGATAAATCAACATAAAGCCGATAGTTCGCAGCATCGAGCAGGCAGAGCTCGAGGTAACAAAACCTCAGGCACCATCTAGCGGAAGGAGACAGCGATCTTTAAGGAGCTCAGGAAAGAGGGCCTTTAAAGCTGGGGAAGCCTGCTCCACTGAATCATAGCCGACCCATGTTCCACGATGCAGGACTGAGAGTCGGGCCAGGTAGGTCACTTTGAAACGTATACATGCAGCAATGAATTTAGAAACTAAGGGATGATATACAGCTCTCTTTTGCTGGCAAGTCCTGTGTAATTCGTAGCCTGCTACCCTCCTATTGTATTTCTTTTAGCTCCTTGACTTTAGATAAAATATGCTGCTTGTCAAGGTAGTTTAGTAACTTCATAATGAATGGTCGCGGGGGAGATCCATCAGCTGGTTTGGGTTTTAGGGACCTATGGGCATGCTCCACAATGTAGGCTGGGTTATTGGGCAATGAGCCCGCAATCTTGAGCAGAAGCTTTTGAGCAAATAGAATTGAAGCCTGTCCCTTGGCCTCCTCTGGAAGGCCAAAGATTATAATATTATTCCTTTGACTTTGGCCTTCTAGAGCCTCCTGTTTATTTTCCATTCTGTGGAACTTCTGACGTAGGGAGGCGATTTCTGGGTCCAGCCTGTTGTGCCAGTTGTCTAGAGAGGTGGTCCAAGCTGCTAGGTTTGTAATAGCTTTGGTGGATTCCCCCAGCTCAGATCGTAAAGACTTAAGCTCTGAGGCGAGATCCTGGATCGTGGTTTTAAACGCGCAAATTCCTCTAGAAATTTCTGTTCTGTTAGCAGGACTGGTGCCAGGGTGGCAGTGGAGGTTTTCCTGGTTGTCGAAGGTTGGCCTTTGGTCATCTTTGAACTTTTTTGTGAGTCTGCGGTGGCGTGTGGTGCAGTGGGGCCTGCCGCATCTCTGATTCCATAGCAGCTTGTAAATAGATAGTCTTCTCCCGAATGAGCAATCAACAGAGATGGTAAGTCCAACTGAAGTCACAGTTGCTCAATGTGGAGAAAAAATGCTGTATTAACTGCTAATTTGTTTGTAATTAGATGGGTCTGGCCGGAGCTCGGTTTTGGAGCTGCTGTCTCTAGCTAGACATCATGTGACCACCCTGAATTATTTAAATGACAAGGCATTTCCTGCTCAATACTGGGATGTTGCCTGGCTCTGTTGCCACAGTAGACTAAATGTGAAGGATAACAACAAACATAAGAGTATCACTGAATGGTACTGGCCTAGAAAGAATTATACGATGCAGTTTGAAACCATCGTGCACCTGTATTTTGAGGTGGGGGGGTTGGCGGAGACCAGGTAGGGTCTGCAGAGACAGAATAGGCAGGGAATATCTGGGCAGACTGGGAAGACCATGCAATTCTTTCTGCCAACAAATTCTGTGCTTCTATGTTTCTATCTGAATTTTGTCTGCTCGGCAATCTCACCAAAAGAAGACATTCGTCACACGTCACTGAAGCCACAAAAGAGGCCCTCATGCCACACCATCATATTCGGGTGACCTTAAAGATGAAGGTAGACCTCTAGGTCTGGTGTACTTTCTTGCAGCACTTTAATGTAGCGGTTGCTGACCAATATGTTAAGGTGCCTTGAGTTTGTATGTATGTCAGTACAGGAGGGTGGCATACTGTCCCTCCCCCATATCCAAGCCGGTGTTTCCCAAGGTTCCATCCTGGACCCAATACTATTTTCTGTTTTTCTGAATGACCTTCCCTCAGCCTGTGTCTCCTCACACAAACACATGTATGCCGATGACACAGTAATTTACATTTCTAGTCCCTCAACCATCGCAGTCGAAGTTCCAGTCCAGCGTGACTTCCTGAACGTTCTGCACTGGTTCCAGGCAAACCATCTCAATAATAACACCAAAAATCCTGTGTCCATGATCTTTGGTGCTGGCCAGAAACTAGCTAGGCTCTCATCTCCCCTGTCTTCTCTACCCTTGATGGCACCCAACTTGAGGCAGTCCCAGCCTTCAAATATTTGGGAGTTTGGCTGGATGGCAAACTGGACTTCTTCTCACACACCGACGCCATCTACTCCAAGCTCTGTCTGAAGCTTGGTGCTTTATACCACAACAAGGACTGCCTCTCCCCACCAATATGCTGGGAGCTGGTCACCAAAATGATTCTCCCCATTTTCGATTATGCTGATGTGGTCTACTGTTCTGCCCTCTGTTCCTCACTCACCAGACTGGATACCCTCTGCAACGTTTTCTATTGTTGTGCCACTAAAGTGCCCCCCACAGCCATCACTGTTCACTGTATTCTACACTTTTCTTACTTCCCCTACCCCTATGCTGCCAGACACACTGCTCTATCTTCATTGCCAAATACTGGTTTGGCTCACTACCCCCCCACCTATTCTTCCTCCTTACCCCTGTAGCTGTCTCTGCCTATGAACTACGTTCCAGAGACTCATGCACTTTCTCTAGCTCTCTCCCACACTCACGTGCTGGGCAAGCGGCTTTCTCACACCGGCTCCCCACTCTCTGTAGCCAGCTTCCCTCTTCCCTCTGGCTTCCCCCCTCCCTCTTTTCATTAAAGTGCCTACTAAGGCTGCAAATCAGGTTCAGAAAGGCCGCTGCACTGGGAGATGGTGCCCGGACAAAGTGGAAGTACAACATCAAAAGGAAAGTCCCGCACTCACCACCGTGTTTCAAAAAAGCCACTCACATTGTTCCACTGTGCAAAATTCCTTTATTAAAGTGCTGGTGCAGCAAACAAAATGCCCACACACCTTGACGTGTTTTGGATAATAATCCTTTTTCAAAAGACATGGTATATCAAGAGTGACTGACTTAAATACAAAATGTGACGTCATCACTCTTGGACAAACAAGACTTTCTTGCCAAAGACAACACCCTGCAGGGGAACATACTTCTAGATTATAAGATTCATAAGATTTTAAACAGGTCATTAGCGTTAGCCTTATGAGACCTACACATCCTAGAAATAATGCTACTTTAAATTGGTTCATGGTCTTACTAGATAGAGTCTGACCTCGATTATCCAGACTACTTGCTCGAGCGGACTCCTGTCACAGTCCCAACATAATCACTAACTGGGTTACTTTACATCGGCTACTTTACAACCATCTGGTGCCTAAGTATTTTTTATTGCTGGATTACCAGAGATGCTCAGGCTGGTAGTACAACAATGCCACAATCAGTGGCTGCCTAACAAGGTGTTACAGTTAAACAGGTGTTAAACACTGTTAAAAACTTCTGCTCTGAGTCACATATCTAACTTCATTGATTGTTTTATTGGCTTCTTCTGTAGTGTTTTCATTACAGTACCTGATTTCCAATGTCCCTGTAGCCTGAGCTGTGTTCTGCGTTGCATCCATGTGGCATCATTCACTTCTGCCTTCACTGTGTCTGCTGTGTATCCTGATGGAAGGCCAAGGTGCCATGGTAAAGAGAAAGTGCAAAATCCTGTACATAAGTGACAAGATGCCATAGTTGACCGACTGGGCAAGGGAGAGAACACAATCAACACTGCAGTGGCATATGGGATAAGTAAACAGCAAGTTTCCAACATAAAGAAACAAAGGGAACAGTTGCTATCCCATGCCACTAATGTTGAGGATGACCAAGAGTTAAAGCGCAGAAAAACTCTTAAACCTGCTGCAGATGAAAGGTTTGAAAAAGCGACTTACTTATAGTTTGCCCAGCAGCAGAGTAAGGGTGCTCCTGTGAGCGGTCCTATGCTACAAGAGAAAGAGCAGCATTTTAGTCAAGAACCAAACAGCACAGAAAAAGATTTTAAGGCATGCAGTGGATGGCTACAGCAGTTTAAGGAACGACATTCAATAAGGCAATTAGAGATCCAGGGTGAACAGATGTTAGCTGACAAAAGTTAGGTGCAACCCTACAGAGAAAAACTACACAACCTGATCCATGACCAGGGCTACACCAATGATCAAATATATAAAATACAGACAAAACAGGTCTGCATTGGAAGCTGCTACCCAATCGAACACTGGCCGGTGCTAAAGAACAGACAGCAGTGGGTAATAAAAAAAATAAAGGATCGCATAACTCTGCTTGGCTGTTCTAATGCAACTGGCTCCCATAAGCTAAAGCCTTTTATGATCGGGAAGTTTGCAAATCTTAGATGTTTTAAAAATGTGAATACGTCAGCTCTGCCTGTTGTTTATGAGAATCAGAGAAGTTCATGGATGACCAGTGATCTGTTCTGTAACTGGTTTCATAGATGTTTTGTGCCAGACGTCTGGAGACACATGCAACTGCATAAATTGCAGCTGGAAGCCCTACTTTTGCTGGACAATTGCTCGGCTCACCCTGCTGGTCTGAAATCAAGGGATGGCAAAACAAAATATGAATTTTTGCTTCCAAACATGACCTCTCTCTCCTGCAGCCTTTCGACCATGGCATACTGGAGGGGCTAAAGAAATGATACAGGAAGTGCTTGCTGCACTGCACCTTAACAGAGACAGAGCCCAATGTCTCAATCATTGACAATCTTAAAAGATTAACACTTAAAGACATGGCATACATGATCAGTGACTCCTGGGAAGAAACAACACTGGAGAGCATTGCCAAATCGTTTATCTCTACTCTAAAAATAGGTGCAACAGAATCAGTTCTTAATGTGGATGTGGATGAGGAGGGGGTTGGGCAGCCAGAGCAGACAGATGAGGAGATCAGAGTTTAAGATGCTGCACTAGAAGCAGACATTGAGGAACTAAATGCTCAAGATCATGAGCTACTCACTGCCCCAGATCTCACTGATGGTGACATTGTCACAATTGTCACAGAACAGAGACCTGTGGATGCCGAGTCAGATGAGGACGATGAGGAAGCTTGTGCTGCAGAGGAGGAGGTCATCAGTAACTGCCAGGCTGTGGAACACTTTAAAAGGTCTGTCACGTGGTTGGAATGACAGCCCAATGTCGACCCCATTCATTTGATCACCTTTAACTGCCTGCTTGCACTGGTGTCCACAAAGAAATACAGTGGTGCAAAGCAGAAGAAAATCAATGAATTTTTCAAAACTGAATCAACTTGAATAATATACAGTACTGTACTGGACTAGAACCTGCCAATTCAGATTACCCCGGGCAAACTGTGATACAGTACACATGAACTTTAATCTTAATTTTAACCTTTTTTGTCTCAAATAAAGAGTTGCTTTATGTAATGCTGGATCTGGTTTTTTTTTTTTTTTACTTAATTTCTGATTATCTGGACGTTTGATTATCCAGACAACTCCATTTTCCCTGAGTGGGCCAGATAATCGAGGTTGGACTGTATTACTGATGTTGGTAGTGAATTCCAGCAGGTTACCACCCTCTGGGAAAACCACCCACCCCTCTGATTATTCTTACAGTTGTCCCCTTTTAATATTACATTATGATGCCTAACTTGTACAGTGTTTGGTCTCATAGTTAATCCAGTACACTTCCATGTATCCTGACTCTGAGTTGCTTTGTAAACTAGACACATCTCCTCTCAGTCTCCTGTACTGTAGGGAGTACAACTCCAATTCCCACAATCTCGTCTCATATGTCAACATGCTGATATCAGATACCAGCTTTGTTGCCTTCCGCTGCACCCCCTCCATCCTTATTATATCCTTCTTTTTATGGGGCATCCAGAACTGTGAACAATACTCCAAGTGCGGGCGCACCAGAGACACATACAGAGAAATCACCACCTCTCTTGATCTACTTTTGACATTTCTTTTAATGGATGACAAAATGACATTTCCTCTCCATACTATGTTAGAGTAGTGTTCTGAGAATGGATGCTAACATGTCTTTGATTTCTTACAGACACCACACTCTGAGCGATGACAAGTTGGGTTATCAGACACTCATACATCTCAAGAGCCCATGGGAAAATGGAACACGACTGGGGGCCCAACCAGACAGGGTTACATTACACTGGTTGGGAAAGGATGGTATGCTGTGGAGGGAACTCATACCAACACTCAAAAAGTTGGGCTTGCTCAGCTCCCCTCTTATGGGTATCATTTTGCACCTTGGTGGGAATGACCTAAGACATAGTTCTTCCACTGATGTGATGGCAAAGATGATTACCTGGGACCTGGCATAGTTGAAGGAGCAACTCCCATGCAGAAAACTGGCCTGGTCCAGGATCATTCCCTGGAAGAAGTGGAGAAGGGTCGAGGGTGAAAATTCCATGACTAGAATGAGGAGGGAGGTAAATCAGGAGGTGTCCCATTTTGCACTCTTCCAAGGGGTTATACATAATGTATCACCAGTTGATCACACCAGATTGTCTTGGACTGTTTGATAGGGTTGGGGTCCATTTGTCTGGCATTCGTTGACATTGTCAGATTGGGTTACAGGCAGTGGTTGAAGATTGACTAAAGAGGCACCCTGGGGCATTGGTGGGAAATGCTTAACAAGTTTTGTGTCTTGTAGCGGATAATTCATGCTGGAGAAAGCCTGAAATTGGGGATTTTGGAAACATGGGTGGCCCTGTGGTGGTGCACGTGTACAGGATTATTCCCAGATGATACTGTATGGATGGAACAGTAGAGTGTGATGGGTAGTAGAAGGGGTGGATGAGGCCCTGTCTGGGTAGCACTGCCTTGTTATGGCCCAACAACTCCAGAATGCATGACTGGAAGCTGTCCCTGGGCATGCAGTCCCAGTGGGGGTTGGTTGGTAGCTTGCAGCCAGGGTTTGCCCACTGCATGGTCTCTGAGATGAGATGATTTTCATTGTTCAGAAACCATGAACTGGTCTGCTCTCACAGGGTGAGAAATGTATAATCAAAAAAAATGTATGTATATATATATGTTTATGAAAATTGCGTAATCGCCAATTGCTTTAATATTGTAGATAAAACAAGTCCAGTAAAAACTGCAACCTTTTCCCATAATACTGTGTTTAAGTGGTTGTTGGTATTACTTATGTTGACTGGGGAAGTGAGCCTATCTTGGCACTGCTAATGGTCTTTATGGCCATACTTTACACCTCCCAGGTTGACTGCTTTTACAAAGAAAGAGCTATATGGACAACAGAACATATTTGTACTGTACAGTAACTTGGCCATGCAGCTGACACAATGAACGATATGACAAAATTTGTTTTAAGAGTATGTGAACAGTCAGAATGACCAAAAAAACTAGACTGTCTCTGAGCAAAACTGAATAACCAGAAAGGGACCCTGAAAACCAGTTTACCAGGTAAAGAACCTGACAGGTGGCAACTCTACCTGCATCCTTCCCCCATTCTGTAATGGCCTAGGCAGAGTAGATCAGAGGTTTCTTTCTGAATCTAGATATCTGGCAGTGCCACTGGCTACCTTTACATTATTAATAAACATAATCACCATTTCAGTTAAAGAAGGTTTTTAAAATTTGTGTGAGTGCAAACAAATATCGTGCCACCCTGTATAACTGTCAGTGCTGCCCTTCAGTCTGGCAACATCACCCCCTGCTCATACCCACTCTAATTTAAAGCCTTGGACATGGGCATTAATAGAAAATCATATTGTAAGCTGGCCCAGAGGAGTAGCAACAGTATAGTGATAAACTATTGTTGAACAGGGCGTTTAGTGAAAATGGACGAAGCCTATGGGCACTTTTGGGTATAGGCAGAGCATATCTGAGCCAGGCAGTTGCGGAAGCAGAATATAAATCTGTGACCTTTTGACCCTGAAACAAGGGCACAACCCACTGAGTCAGTACCATTTACAAAGAAATGTTTTTTAAAAAAACTGTCTTTTTGAGAAATGTCTAACCTCAAGTGCCTTGAGAAGCGAAAAAAATGTCAGCTTTAGATTCAGTTCAGTGTGGATTTATTTTCTGCTGTAAGTTTATCTTTTTTCTTTAAAACTTTGGAAACAAGAGGATCTCTGGACCCTGCCCCATTAGCCTCATCTGCTCTGCCAGTATGTCTGTGCCTGACATCATACTATTTCATTTTTGCTGTCATAATCATTTCCCCAGTAACTAATTGTGATAATCCCAGTTTGGGATAGCTCATGTCTCAGGCTATTGTTTCCACCCAGCTCTCCACAGTCACCTTATTTCAAGTGAAATAATTCATTCTCAGCCTTACCATTATCCTTCTCTTGATCTACAATTTGCTGTATATGACTGTTTGACACATTCACTGGGGTATGACTGGTTGGTTTATGTATTCGGCTCCTATTCACATCTGTACCGCAACGTAAAGATACAGCACTCCTTGGTCTTTCTAGCAAACCGTATGTTGATCCATGAGCTGTCAAAAAAATAAGTCAAAGAGAGCTGAGATCTGAATGGAGAGCCATGTGGTGCAAGCAGTTTCCACTGGTTTCAAATTTAATAAAAAAAAAACAAAAAAACACAACATTTTGCTGCGGAACCCTATTTCATTTGATTACGCAGTATTAACACAATGCTACTTGTTTTCAGTCCTCATCTAAGAAGAATAATATGAGTTACAGGGAAAGCAAAATACCAACACCTGTAATTGTTTATGATTTATTGCAAAAGTTGATCTTTACTCATTAGAAAATCAAACTGCCAGCATTAAAGAGGAATAGCCAACATCAAGGGCCACACACCCAAGTATGGGGCTGATCCCAATGTTTACTTTGTTTGCAAAAACATATTGTTTTACTTACGGGTTACTGTGGTTACTGTAGTGTAGTAGATTGTATCAGACTAATTTTGCTTACTAGGCTGACATCTTTTGTGACTACAAATACCAGAATCCCTTGCAGCTGACATCAGAGCAGGGCTGCAGTAGTGGGAGATTAAATAGCCTGCAGTGCATGTTAGAGTTTATATAAGCTCTGGGTCCTGATATTTGAAAATGGGCAAAGAAGAACACAGATATTTGTGCTGTGCCTTGCGCTCGCCTGGGTGCCCAAAAATGCTATATTCAGTGGAATAGTGCACTGGCCCTATTCATCTGCATATAGGGCCATTGCAGCCCAGCACTAAGTCACTTAGCGCGGGGCAGATATGGCTGTCGAAATAGGGCATCACAATGGCATGCTCCTGTGTTAAATATTTAACTATTCAAACAGACCCATGCAAATGAGCTCATAGGACATGCAAGGCACAAATGAGCCATTTGCATGGGTAGCCTGGCAATATAGCATGGTGCCACCCCCACTAGCCTGTCCCAGAGAGCAATCCCTGGTGCTAGTGGCCCCACCCCACTGATCACCAGCCCAATGGATAAAATAAACTTACTCTGGTGTCTGTTGCCCCCACTTGATCACTGGCCCGATGTGAAATATGAAAGATTCCCTGGTCCCCTCACTTGCCCGATGTGACATATTAAAGTCTCCCTGGTGTGGTCCTCCCCCCCGCTGATCACCAGCCTGATGTTGAAAGAAATCTTTCCCTGGTGTCCAGTGGTCCCTCTCCCCACCTGCACCATGCCCGATGAGGAAAGAAGTACTGCATGGTGTCTAGTGGTCCCTCCCCCCACCCGCGCCCATGTCTGATGTAGAACTGAGTACTCCTTGGTGTCAAGTGGTCCCACTCATCCTGATTACCCTGTACAAGAAAAGAAAACCATTCCCTGGTATCTAGCAGACAAGTACATGCTCATTGACAGCTCAGTCAGTGGCCAGCTGTAATGGAGAGAGGAGGGCTGTGCCAGTCACTAGCTTGGGGTCAGGGTGGGGCCAGACCAGGGTGGTGGGGCACTACTTGCCAGGGTGGGGGGTCCACTAGACACCAGGCAATGGATTTACTTTAGACAAACAAGAAGTCCACTCCAGTGAATCAGCAAGAGCCTATATTGCAGTGAAAAATCAAATTTATTGCAGAGTACACATGAAGAACGCCAATAGGCAACCCCAGTGATTCGACCATTAGGTCTTCATCAGGGGGCGTGTCCCAACCATGCTACAGACCCACAGTTTAAATCCATTCCTTAAAGTTCAAGATACTGATTCAATTAATTAAATTAACAAAACAACAGTATATAATAAAAGGAAGAGGTAAAGTCTGTAAGAGAGATAATGTTAACCCTCATTATTCTACTGAAACTTGCTTAGGTATATTTAAATCACTCAATACTCAATTTATTGTACAGATTAATAAGCCAGTAATATGAAGAATGGGGCAGTAATTACAGAAGACACTATCAGACATCACCAATGAGTCAAAAAACATTGAGCCCTAAATCTAAAAAGTATTAATATAGTTCATACGTGTCCATTTAACAATGAAGGCAAGTTGGAGGAAGGGGGAAACAAGAAAAGACAGATAGGCAAGCCAAAGGAGGGGCGGAAGAAGGAAAATAAAGGCATGGTACATAAATATAAACTTGGAAGATGCTCAAAGACAGCAGAATAAAATGAGCAAATAAGTAACTTATTTCTGTACAAAAAGTGTCTAGGTGGAAATGGTTAAAAAAAGTGGTAAATAATAAGTCTGCGGAATTTAAAGTCATTCCAACTCAATTAAATAAAACCAGATTTGAAGAAATTTGGAATTCGAAATAGGAAGTAAATCAACATTATAAGGGCGAGAGGGTCCAGTGAAGCAGTTCGTCACATCATCAGTAAAAGGATTAAATGGATGAACTTGAATTAATTTTTTTGTGGTGAATTTGGTAGATGAATTTTCCAAAATCCAACCCATAGAAAAGAAGAGGTGGAGGCGATCAATGAAACAATCTAGAGGAGGCTGTAAATGGAAAGAACAGAACAAAAATTAAGTGAACATCTAAGAAAGCACAATAAAAGTGAACTCTAAGCTATACATGAATACTATACAATTATGCATAATACACAAAATATTTCTCTATGTTAGGCCTATGAAAAAAGCCCAGTCAATACAACTAAATAGTTCAATGACTAAGTATTTCAATTGTTCAATGCACTTTCAAGACGCTCCAAAATTAGAAAATGTCTTGAAAAATTATTATATGTTATTTTAGGAAACGACTTATGTCAGTCTCTTCATTCATCCCATCAGGGTAGGACAAAAAGAATGTTACAAACATACACACAGGAATACGTCGGGGGTCTTTGCAATAAAACACTGACCAATGCAGTAGGAGCACATTTTGCGGTGGCACACAGGGCTAATCCTACTGGTTTAAAGTTCACATCACTTGAATTTGTACCACAGCTATTATGAGGGGGTGACAGGCTTAACCTGTTACTCAAAAAAGACATTTGTTGGATTATGGTTTATGACCTTGGAGCCCCGAGCCCTGACGAGATAAACAAAGCAAATGACCTGCGATCTTCCCTAAAATAACATAAAATAATTTTTTCAAGGCATTTTCTAATTTCAGAGCATCTTGAAAGTGCATTGAAAAATACTTTTTTCATAGACCAAACACAGAGAAATATTTTGTTTATTATGCATAATTGTACAGTATTTATGTATAGCTTAGAGTTCACTTTTATTGTGCTATCCTAATTTTTGTTCAGTTCTTTCCATTTACAGCCCCCTCTAGACTGTTTCATTGATTGCATTCACCTCCTCTTTTCAATAGTTTAGATCCTGGAAAATTCATCATTTTATTCTGCTGCCTGTGAGTATCCTCCAAGTTTATATTTATGTACCCTACCTTTATTTTTCTTCCTCCCACCCCTCCTTTGACTTACCTACCTGCCTTTTCTCTGCTATTTTGCCTTTATTCTTTCTCCCTTCCCACACCACTTACCTTCATTGTTCAATGGACACGTATGAACTACATTCATACTTTTTAGATTTAGGGCTCAATGTTTTTTGACTCATTAGTGATGTCTGATAGTGCCTTCTGTATTCATTGCCCCTTTCTTTCTATTACTGGCTTATTAATGTGTACAATTGAGCATTATGTCATTTAAATATACTTAAGCAAGTTTCAATAGAAAAATGAGGGTTAACATCGATATCTCTCTTACAGACCTTTCCTCTTCCTCTTCCTTTTATTATATACTGTTGTTTTGTTAATTTAATTAATTGAATTAGTATCTTGCACTTTAAGGAATGGATTTAAGCTGTGGGTTTGTAGCACGGTTCAGACATGCCCCCTGATGGAGACCTAATGGTTGAATTGCTTGGGCTTCCTGCTAGCATTCTTCAAGTGGACTCTGCAATAAATTTGATTTTTCACACTGCAATACTGGGCTCTTGCTGACTCGCTGGAGTGCACTTCTTGTTTGTCTTTGCTCCGAGTTTGGCTAGCCACCAGTTGGTGCACTGACTCCAGAAGCGCACTTGCCATCCCTTTCTGCAACAGATTTACTTTAGCATACAGGGATCAGGGACATGGAAGGGGGTCCGCTAGACATCAGAGAATGGGTTTACTGTGTTAGACAGGGGCTCATGGATAGGGATGGGGTCTGCTGGACACCAGGGAATGGATTTCCTTTCTTGTACAGGGATCAGAATGGGTGGACCGCTGAGCACCAGGGAGTACTCAGTTCTACATTGGGCATGGGTGTGGGTGGGGAAAGGGACCACTAGATACCAGGGAATATGTCTTTCTACATCAGGCCTGGGTGTGGGTGGGGGAAGGGCCACTGGACACTAGGGAAAGATTTAATTTAGCATTGAGCCAGCGATCAGTGGGCGGGACCACTAGCTCCAGGAAAAGTTTAATATTTCACATCGGGCTAGTGATTGGCGAGGGAGTTTACTAGACACAAAATAAATCTTATGACATATATCAGGCCAGTGATTGGTGGTGGTGGTAGGGGGGCATTAACACCAGCGAAACTTAAATATGTTACACTGGGCTGGCAATTGGTGGTGGGAGACCACTAGCACCAGGGAAATTTTAATATGTCACATTGAGCCAGCGATCAATGGGGGGGCCACTAACACCAGGGAAACTTTCATATTTTACATTGGGCCAGTGATCGGTGAGGGGGGGGACTACTAGACACCAGGAAAACCTTATGACATACATTAGGCTGGAGACTGGCAAGGGGGAGGAAACACTAAACACCAGGTTAATCTTATTACTCACATTGGGTCAGTGATCAGTGAGGGGGGACCACTAGATACCAGGGAAACCTTATGACATACATCGGGCCAGTGATCAGCAGTGGCAGGGGAACCACTAGACACCAGGGAAACATTATTACTTACATCAGGTCAGAGATCTGTGAGAGGGGGGACCACTAGAAACCATGGAAACCTTATGAAATACATCGGGCCGGTGATTAGTGGTGATGGGGACCACTAGACACCAGGAAACCTTATTACTTACATCAGACCAGCGATTGGCGGGGGGGCACTAGACACCAGGGACTGCTGTGTTGGGGGTTGGGGTGATGCACTTCCTTTGCCAATCACTAGGGTTGTGCGGGAGTAGGTAGAGGATTCGATTAGGGGTATGTGCACTGCACAAGGAGACAGAGCAAAATGGCCTTGAACGGTACACATACTCTGATTACTGGATTGTGCCAATATTCAGGTCCCCGGCCCTTCATTTGCATTACACCCCCCCTCTGAATATTGCCCAGGCGCAAACTCTGTTTGCCTGCGCTAACTGGGCTTTTCAATATTGCACATCTGTGCAAAACCCATTTTGCGTGGGCAAACTTGTTTCTTGGAACAGTCTTTTCAATATCAGACCCCTGATATTTTGTTTGCTGGTCTCGCTGGCCTCTGGGGGCTATTTTATTTTTTTATTTTATTTAAACAGCAGTTTGGAAAACCTTTGAGCCATAGGCTCATTTACAAAGGTACCTTGTCACAGTAAGGCAAACCAAAATACACAGTATAGCAGTACAACACATAAGTATAACAGTAAATTAAGACATAGATACAAACAAGCTGGCACAGGTAGGATGGATGCAAACAATACCAGAGTTATGTCGTCCTTAGCAGCTTAGTAATGAGCTTTGTCATAAGTACTGAGTACGGCTTTGACTAGCGGCAGTTACAGCATCGGTGTTAATAAGGTGGTTACATAAGGAAGTTTTGAAGCACGATATAGTTGGAGCTTCGGAGATGGAGGGGGCAGTGTGTGTTGAACAGGAGGGGCCCTAAGCTGAAGGCTCTTTGGCGTGAGAGGTCCTAGCTCTAGGGATAACAAGGAGGTTTTCCCAGAGGTCCGAGTATGAACTAAGTGGGACAGGCGTGTGGTGGTGGTCAATCCTGGTGGGGAAAGCCCAAGGAGGGTCTTTTTGTAAGGGTACAGGTAAGATATTTGAGGCTCGTCGAGATCAGTACCAGTGCTTAGCATGCAGTGAACAGGTGTGTGCGTCATCCTAGGTGCTCAGTAATTAACCTGCAGGCCTTATTCAGAGTAGTCGCGAATTTTATGAGTGCGGTCTGATCAGCACCGTACACCGGCAGTCCATAGTCCACTAGGGACAGGATAGAGGAGGTGACTGCGAGTTGAAGAGCCTCCGGGGAGGCAGTGTTATACCGATGTAAGATGCCCAATCGGATATTAGTGGCAGTGGCTAGGGCAGCGATATGTCCATGGAAGGAGAGGGAGGTCAAATGGATCCCTAGGTATTTATAGGAGCAAACTTGTTCGAGTGGAATGAGGACCCAGAGTGAATGAGGAGTTTGAAGTTGCAGGACTTGTTTTGGGGATGAGTGAAGAACATGTTTTTGTTTTTAAGATTTATCACCAATCTATGTTCATTGAACCAGCCCTCGGCTTCAGTGAAGGACTTCTGCAGCGAGTCCTGGAGGCAATAGGGTTACAATTTGAGGCAAAGATGACTGCATCATCAGCGTACAATAGAATGTTCCCGAGCAGAAGAGCGTGGAGGTGTTAAGGTAAAGGGAGAATGAGTAGGGGGCCAGAATGGAGCCTAGGAACCCAGAAAAGATGGGACAGATGTCTGAGTAGGTCCCATTAATTTTACTACGCTGTGAGATCAGACAGATAACTGGTGCACCAGGAGATAGGCCCAGCAAAAACCAGAGAGACTAAGGGCATCAAGAAGGAGGGTGGGAGACAGTGTTGAAAGCTTTCGAGAGGTCAATGAAGACAGCACCAGCCAGAGAACCAGTGTCTAAGGAGGAGAGAGAAAGTTGGAGAACTCTAGGAGGGCTGTGTTGGTACTGTGGCCTGCCTGGAAGCCATGCTGCTCAGGACAAAGGACATTGTAGGTGGGAGAGGTAGTCAGAGATTTGAGAGGCTACCACTTTTCCAAGGCCTTGGAGAGAGAGAGAGAATGGAGATCGGTCGATGGTTTCCAGCCACAGTCCTATCACCACCTTTAAAGATAGGGGTGACAGTGGCGACTTTCAGGCAGTTGGAACCTTCCCCAGGCAAAGAGAGTGGTTGATGAGGCATGGATCGGGGTAAGGACTGTGTCTAAGACCAGCTGTAGGATCACAGCGGATCCAGGGTGTCACTGCCTGTCTACTACTCTTGAGGGCAGTGACAAGGTGCGGCCTAAGTTCTTGGGCAGAAGCAGTGGAGAAAATAAGGCGAGAAAGATTTACTGCAGGTGCTGGGAGGAGGTAAAAAAAATTTGTAGGGAGGATAGGGCTAAGGTCAGTGAATGAGGTGTTGAGGTGGTTGGCTATGAGGGCTGGGTCTGAGGAGATCACACCATTAATGTTGATCTGGGTGGGTGGGGAGAGTGTGCACTCCCATTTAACTGTTTAATGTTATCCAGAAGGTTCTGGGATTCCCATCAGAAAGCAGCAGTGAGGACCGATAGTGCTCAGACTTGGCCTTTCTGATGGCCGAGTGCACTTGTTTTGGGCGAGCATATAACCGCCTGTCATTGGGCGGCCAGTCTCAATGGCACGGTGCCACAGGTTGTCCCTATCTTTGAGCTGGTGGATCAAAGCTGGGGTAACCAGGGGCATTCTTTCTTTTAGAGACGGCGGGTCAACACTGGGGCAAAGATATCACAGGCATTATTAAAAGTTTGGGTAAAGAAGGAGAGAGCTGTGTCGATGTCAGGAGTTGCCTGTATGGAGACCAGTCAATTTGGGACGAAGTTCCTTAAGTTTTATCAGTCCACCAGGTATAGATGCGCCTGGCATGTGGACTGTGCTATGGTTTGGGGACTGAGGTTGACCAGTGGAATAGAATGGGGGAGTGATCGCTGAGAGAGTCTGGGAGGACTTGTACATTGGGGATCCGATTAGGGCGGTTGGTGAGTACCACATCAAGCAGGGTACTGGAGCCTCTCTTGGGGTTAGTCCTGGTAGGGTGGGTAACTAGTTGCGTTAGGTCTATTGCAGAAAAGGAGTCTTGGGTAGAGGAGGAGGGGCTGAGCCAGTTGACATTTAAGTCACCCACCAGAATTTGATCAGCGGAAGGAGGTAGAGAGGTAAGGTATTCTGTAAGAGAGGCAATGGCCTGCGTTTGGTCCCTGGGGGGCACGTATGCAGTAGTCAGATAAAGGGTCCTTTAAAGGGTCAGGAGTTGGTTTCAGCGTGGCGCCTGGGCCCTGGAGTCAAGGATGGGAGCAGGCAGGGCTGAAATGCGGGAGAGATTCCTTGACATAAATAGCGCAGCCGCCGCCCATCTCCCAACACGGTTGGACGGAAAAGGGTGAAACCAGGAAGGGAGACTAGGGAGTCAGGGAGGATTTGACAGCCAAGTCTCAACCAGGGTGATGACATCAGGGTTAATTGATGTGACCAGGCATTGTAGTGAGTCAAACTTTTTGAGGCTACAGATATTCATGGAGACCATGCATAGGCCTGAATAGTGAAGTTGGGGAGCTCCTGGGAACCGGGCCAGGGTTTGGATGAATGTTCCTGACAGGAGTAGTAGCATGACTAACACCCTAGCTGGGAGATGGTGAGAGGTTTTCCTACGATTGACATGAGGGAGGGGAGGCTAAGGGAGCAGGGTGGGCAGGAGGTACAGGAGGAAAGCAGAATAGAAGACACCCTGATGTGCCTGAGGGTGAAGAGAAAGCTAGGGGAGGGCAGAGGGACGGGGACACACAGAGGTCCCAAGGAGCAGGAGAGGAGGTTCAGGAACAAGGGAGGGAGGGTGCCAGGGCACAGTGTGGACTAGCAGATGGGTAAGTGGGTAGTGCACTGCTAGTGGGGATAGGCATAGGCAGAGGCGTGAGGCAGGGCCAACACATTGTGGTGAGCAGATCCCAGGGAAGTAGTGCTGTACAGGTAGGAGTAGGAAGTAGTGAGGAGCATAGGTCCCTCTGGTGGCCAACAGGTATAACCTGCAAATGGGAAAATGGGGAGATAGGTTCTGGGCAACAGGCGTGATGTCATCGGATGTGATGTCACCAGGTGGATCTTAAATTGACAGCCGCCCCTGGGTGGGAGGGTGGTTAGGCGGGCGGGGCAGGAGGCGGCAAAGCGCCGCGCTAGCACCCCCCTCTGCAGGCGTACAGACGAGGAGAAGAGGCTCTCTTTACCTCGAAAGTTATCAGGCTAGAGATCTGGCTTCCTCAGCTACTCAGGTGAGCTGCTTGTTGCTTCAGTTGCTTGATTGTCCCGAGTGCCTAGCTTGGGAGCTGCCTATGTAGTGGAGAAAACAAAGCCTCTCATTACTATGCAGCGGGAGAATATGTTGTGACTTACACAAAGGAGCTCCACTCTAAGCAAACAGGGCTATTCCAAAATGAGGTCACACTAGGACCCAGCTAACCTAATGCCTTCAGTAACAAGCGCAATTAGCTCAATACCACCATATTAAACAAGTCTGATCTATATTAGCTGCTTGGTATATCTGGCTTTAAGATGTAATCAGCAATTAGCTCCAAATACCACCATATTAAACAAGTCTGATCTATATTAGCAGCTTGGCATATCTGGCTTTAAGATGAAATCAGCAAGGCAACTCTAGAAAAGCCAGTGAGTCCCTAGCTTTACACTTCAGCATTAGTAGCACAAAGAGAATCAAATAACAAGCCCACCCAGTGGTGAACAGGAACAAAGTTCATAAAATATAAGTGTTCATCAGGTAGCACCCCTCTGCAGGCGTCAGGACGAAGAGAAGAGGCTCTCTTTACCTCGAAAGTTATCAGGCTGGAGATTTGGCTTCCTCAGCTACTCAGGTGAGCTGCTTGTTGCTTCAGTTGCTTGATTGTCCTGGAGTGCCTAGCTTGGGGAGCTGCCTCGAAAGTTATCAGGCTGGAGATTTGGCTTCCTCAGCTACTCAGGTGAGCTGCTTGTTGCTTCAGTTGCTTGATTGTCCCGAGTGCCTAGCTTGGGAGCTGCCTCGAAAGTTATCAGGCTGGAGATTTGGCTTCCTCAGCTACTCAGGTGAGCTGCTTGTTGCTTCAGTTGCTTGATTGTCCAGTGTCTAGCTTGGGGGAGCTCCTCGAAGTTATCAGGCTGGAGATTTGGCTTCTCAGCTACTCAGGTGAGCTGCTTGTTGCTTCAGTTGCTTGATTGTCCGAGTGCCTGGCTTGGGGGCTGCCTCGAGTTATCAGGCTGAGATTGGCTTCCTCAGCTGCTCAGGTGAGCTGCTTGTTGCTTCAGTTGCTTGATTGTCCTGAGTGCCTAGCTGGGGGGGGGGGCTGCCTCGAAAGTTATCAGGCTGGAGATTTGGCTTCGTACAGTCACAGAGGACTGTCTTAGCCCATGGAGAAAAGCAGAACTGGAAAACAGTTGATCAAAGCTTATAAAAACTCCAACATGCACTGCAGGCTATTGAATCTCCCACTGCTGCAGTCCTGCTCTGATGTCAGCTGCAGGAGATTCTGGGATTGGTAGGTATAGAAGATGTCAGCCTAGAAATAAGCAACATTAGTCTGATACAGTCTACTATACTACAGTATACAGAAAGACAAACAAAATGTTTTTGCACACAAAGTGCACATTGGAACCAGCTCCACATTTAATAATAATAATAATAATCTTTACTTTTATTGCGCCTTTCAAAAATCAAGGCACAGAACATGATTAAAATCAGATCAGAATAGAACATCATAATAAAACCAATGAGATAAAAAACATCAGACATCATAATAAAAACAATAAGACAAGTCGGCACCATTCCCAAATGCCTTAATCCACAAAAAGGATTTTAATGCTTGTTTAAAGCCCCCCACAGTCATGCACTCTCTAATCCAACAGGGTAGAGAATTCCAGAGGGTCAGTGCCATGAACATAAAAGACCGGGTGCCAGAAGATTTTAAAACTACCCTCGGAATCTCCAGCAACCCCTTGTTGGCCGAGCGGAGCGGTCGCTCCGGGAGGTAAGGAACCAGCAGCTCTTTCAGGTAGTCAGGGCCCAAACCGTGCAGGGCTTTATAAGTCAGTAAGCCAACTTTAAAGGTGATCCACCACTGAACCAGCAGCCAGTGCAGTTCCCGCAGCACCGGTGCAACATGGGAAGAATAAGGCATCCCAGTTAGCAACCGGGCTGCAGAGTTCTGCACCAGCTGCAAGTGGCGGATATCAACTCCTGGAAGCCCAAAGTAAAGGGAATTGCAGTAGTCCAAATGCGAGGTCACAAAGGCATGGATCAATGTGGATAGGTCCCCAGACAGAAGAAGGTGCTTGATCCTAGCAATGTTCCTCAAATGGTAAAAGGATAACTTAATGACAGCTGACACCTGAACACGTAGTGTCAGCTGATCGTCAAGAATCACCCCTAGGTCACGCACCTGTTCAGAGATAGAAAGCTCAACATCCCCCAGGAATAAACCTGTGGGATGGTTTGCCCCCCACCCCCCATCCGGCAACCGGGATCCACGACCATCACCTCCGTCTTCCCAGAATTCAACTTCAGCCAGCTGGACCTCATCCAACCTTGGATTTCACCAAGGCAGTTATTAAACACTGAGAGTGCTCCATTCTGGTCAGGTGCAAAAGACAGGTAGAGCTGGGTATCATCGATATAACAATGAAACTCCAGCCCATACCATCTTACAATGTCTCCGAGGGGAAGCATGTACACCACAAACAACATGGGAGACAGCACTGAGTCCTGGGGCACCCCACAAGACAGAGAGGTAGGGTCAGAGGAAAACAGCCCTGACATCACCCTCTGGGTTCTACCAGTGAGGAAAGAAGTAAACCATCTGTGGAACAAACCTGAAAGCCCACAGATGATTCTCAGGCACTCGAGCAGCACCCCATGGTCTACAGTGTCAAATGTTGATGACAGGTCCAGTAGGACCAAAATAGACCGTTTTTTCTAGTCTCTCGCCATCAAGAGATCATTGAGCACCCGAACCAGCGCAGTCTCGGTGCCGTGCCTCTTTCCAAAATCCAATTGAAAAGGATCGTAGATGCTATGGATGGTCAAATGATTGTCCAACTGAGTAGCCACGGTTCCATGTAAAAATCGCGACCGCAAAATAGCACCAGAAATAATGGCGAATTAAAAACTGCGACAGACAAGTTAGCAAACGAGCTTAATTGCACTGCAAATTGAGCTACATCATCAAAGTAGCACCAGCTGATGCATAGGAGAGTATACTGAACATCGTAACTTTTCTTGGGGGTCCATTTGTGGGAATGCAAAATGGAAAATGTAATAATCTGGCATTTGAAACCTGAAATAATCCTGAAAGTGGGCTTTACTTTGTACAACACATAATTCATTCACTTCTGTAAGAGCTTTTCCTTTTGGAATATTTATGTATGTTATTGGTGAGCTGCTCTACTTGGGAGGATGCCACTATGAATACTTAACGCAGGTGGTCGGAGCTTAGCAGCGAGTGCCTATTAAGTATACATTTAGCAGCTGTTAAATGTTTGTCTTTGTTAAGAAATTGTTTTTCAGGGTGTTCTTTCAATTAGAAACATGACACCCCCGATTAACTGCCCAAATCTGTGTGCCTGCTTTCCCTGCTACTTTTTTTTAAACTGCCACTGTATAGCCAGAGTTTGTAAACAGAATGCATTGTTTTCAGCTCACTTACTTGGCAACAGGTACTGGCTGCAAAATGAATTCTCCAGTTTAATATTTTCTGAGCATAAACTGACTCACTAATTAGGCAGTCGCTATTTTTGATGCATTTTGGCAGTGTTAGTCGCTATAATGTGTTCTGCGCCTTTGTGCCTGATCACCGTTCAAGGGATCGCTATTTTGTACTCGCTATTTTAGCATTCATGATTATATAGTCGCTGTTATCACGGGTTACCAGTAGCCACTACTTTCTCAATTACCTTCCCCACAAAGGGAAGGTTTCAGATAGGCCTGTAGTTAGCGAGGAAGTCAGGGTCCAAAGAAGCCTTCTTCAACACTGGTGTCACCACTGTCTCCTTCAGGGAGCAGGGGTACTCACCAGAGTCTAAGGAGCACCAGACTATCCTCGCCAGAACCGGGATGATAATCTCCCAACAGCCCATAATCAAGGCTGTGTAGGACCCAGGTCTAAACTACAACATGTAGTGCGCATACCCTGGACAATCCTCATAACATCCTCGATTTCCGGACTTTTGAAGGAACTCCAGAAAAAAAAAAGAGGGAGTGTGACCGGGGACTGGTCCCCAGCAGTTCCCATAGAGAGTATTGCGCGGGTCTCCGCCCTGATGTCATCCACCTTATCTGCAAAGAACCGAGCAAGCTCCTCACACTGTAATTGCGAAAAAGCTCTACGAACCTGTAGACAGGCTGGGTTGCACAGTCTGTCCATGGTTCGAAAGAGCTGGGCTGGTCGGTTCTGAGCAGCAGCAATTTCCCCAGACAGGAATACTGCCTTTTTTACGAGCAATTGCTGACTGATAGAGTTGATAGTGCTCTAGCAGTCTAAGATGGTCGGCATCTAAGCCGGATTTCTGACAGCACCTCTCTAACCTGTGTCCTAATCGGCGCATCTCCCTCAAGTCTCCATCGAACCATGGGGACCGACGGCGAAGGGAGAGAAGACGCACACGGATTGGAGCAATGGAATCCAGAGCGGAGGTAATGGCCTTATTATAGGCCAAGACCAAGACCTCTGGATCTAAGCTCATCACAAGAAATTCTGATAGGTTAAGTGCCGCAGTTAGACCATTGGGAGTCGCATCCCATAAAGGGTGGTACTTGACCATCTCCACAGGGGTAGGTCTATGCAGGAGGGTGCCAAAATTGAATCTCACAGTGTGATGGTCGGACCATCCGACAGGTTCCACCCCCACATTGAAGGCTTCCATCCCCAGGAGGAAAACCAGGTCAAGGGAATGGCCACATTTATGAGTGGCAGAGGTAACCACCTGTGAGAGGCCCAATGAATTCATCAATTGGAGGAAGTGCTGTCCAAATTGTGAGAGTTCGTCATCGATCCAGACATTAAAGTCACCCAGCACCATCAACTTGGGGGACTCAAACACCAGGTCGACGACGAAGTCCGCCACTTCCTTAAGGAATAGCTTCTCATCTCCGGGCGGACAGTAGATGAGAGCCAGTCTATAGCCCCCACCTGCCACTACGACACATTCAAATGATCTGGTCTCCTCAACTGGAACACTAGTGAGACCCAATTCAGTCTTAAAACAGACCGCAACCCCCCCACCCCTGCGGTCCAATCTCGGACAGTGTATCACCGAATACCTGGCCGGAACTGCCGCCTCAAGTACGGGGCCAGCATTTCCATCCAGCCAGGTTTTGGTGATGCAAGCCAGATCTGCTGTATTCACCAAGTCTGCCACAATAGCAGTTTTGTTCATAACGGATCTGGCATTGCATAACACCGCCCGAGTTGGACAGAACTCCTGGGATGCCCCCGCCACCTGCCCACCGTTATTAGTGGTGGTGCCCTTGGGTATGGGGGTCAGACAAGGAAACCCACATTCTGACCTCCATTCTCCCCAGGGCATCTTCTGGGCTTAAGAATCGTGATACGAGCACTCCCCTTGTCCATCCTCCACTGTTCAGACCCCCCCACCCCTTCCCATCCTCCTGTGGGCAATTCCCAAGGCCCGGCAATGTTGATAAATAGAAAAAAGCAAAGGAGGGGGAGAAAAGGGTTGTAGGGCATGAAGAGCGGAGGATGAATAGTGCATGACCAGGAGGGGGATAATAATATATATCCCAGTCCTCCAACATGGAGCAAGACAATAAACTTCTACTCTCACAGAAACTAATAAAAATCAGATCCCAATGAATTTAAATAACAATAAACCAAACAAAATGAAACAAACACAAACCAAAAATCAAAAAACTCAAATCCAGTTTACTCAAATTAATCTGCATTTCTCAAATAGAACCTGCTTTCAGGAAGATAAAAGAACCAAAACTATAACCACAGAAGAAAAGTAGAAATAAAAATAAAAATAGAAACGAGGGGTCCCTCCTCACACAAGGAATTCCCGTCTCTAAGGTCAAATAAAATAAAAATAAGAATAAAAGTAAAGAAAACACAACTAAAATAAAAATATCAAAACAGTATAAGTTGTAGCATAAACAAGCACTACTTTTCTAAAGCTTGCTCAGCCCCCGGGCACTCTCACTGCTCAGAAAAAAGGAAAAACAACAAAAAATTCCCCACAAAATAAATAATACAAGTTTGTGGGTGAACAGGGACTCTCACTCCCCGGAAGCTCACAGAAACCAAGCACTCTCACTGCACGGACAGAATAAAAGATATTTTGATCCAGAGAATAGGTTCCAGTCAGAAAAAATGTCACACAATAACATGTAAAACTATCAATAAAATGTTCAAAAACAGGGACCCATCCATGACCTCCCTGAAAAATTAATCAGAGATTAGTTCTAATAGGCCATCAGTACTTATCCTCTCTTCGGTCCAGATGATTCAAAGAATCCAAAGTTCGAAAATTATATATCACACAATCCAGGCGAATATAAGCATCAACCGGGCCAAACAAACAGGACTAGACTTGACAACAGGCAAAATCCTCTCAGTGAGCGGTCAAGGTACAAACCGATCCCCACTCACAGCTGGCGATTTGCTTCTCAATTCATTAACTTACAAGCTGAAAAGTTCCCCAAAACTGCAGTAGCCGAGGTCAAAATAAACCCTGAGGACCACAACGGCTAGGAGGCACCCCACAACCACCACTCCCCTGGGTCAGGGCCCCAGAACAAGGGCAGAGCAAAGACCACCACAACATTGAAGGCCCCCAGGGCAGACAGAGGCCTAACCCTCTGGCAGGCTGCTGACCACCCCCTCACCCACTGGGAGCGAAGACTGGGGGGGGTTCCCTTCCCACGGCAGCCTCAGGTCTTGACCTGGCCCAGTACCTCAAAACCCAACAGTTATAAGGTATTATCTCCAGAAACAGCAGCTTGGAAAAAACACCAGTCTCAAAACCAGTCTCCTCTGTCCAAGCGAGTTCCACCAAAGGGGAAGCACGTCCGAACGCCGGATTCCAAACACCCAAACAATCCCAGGCAGATCTTCCTCCTACAAAACCCCGAAAAGGATACCAAAGCAGTCTCCAAATGTCAGCAAAACTGCAAAGTTTCCAGTAAGTCAGCAATCACACAAAGCTGAAAAATAAGCAGTACTGTGTTGTACTTCATACAGACCAGCTCCAGGGAAAAAAACTAATTGAAACACAACGGCCCACAATAGCAGCAAGGGGTATCTCCCAAATCCAGTCCCAAAGGTCCAGGTCCCAAAGCAAAAACAAATGAAATGACGATGAATAACAACGAAAAAAGCAAATTTTAAACAATGAACTATAAACTTAAAACAAAACTTTGACGAATTTAAAATGGACTAAAAACGCACGTTAAAACAAAATTAAAACAAATACTGCAGGAGTGAAATTCAGAGCAGACCCGCACCGGTCACCATCTTGGTCAATCTCATGGTTCCTTGGGTGTAGGGCCCTTTGTGCTGACTGTTCCCCTTTAATATTTTAATGGAAAAGAACCTGGCTGCAAAAGCACTCAAGCAAGGGTTGCACTAAAAGTGCTTTGCTAGCAAGACAAGTTTTAAGAAACATAAAGTTACACATATCAGCATAGTGCAAGGCATCACGGGTAATTTATTCAACTCACCATGACAGAATTAGGACATGCATTGAGGTTCTTGTCTTTTAAATTAGTTTTATCGTTTGGCTCACCATGACACAACCCTGTATTATCTTTTAAAAAGTTTTCTGTGCAACTGGCTTTCCAAGATGAAACTGTTAAAAAAGATAATGAAAGTATAATACTTTATGAAGCATTTTTAACCAGTCTGTGTCTCTGGATTTACAAAGTGCTCTGTATTACTGTGTCCAAAACCCAGTATGAGGAAGGGCCATACATTCTCATAACAATTTGTAACACTGCACTGAATGAGTAAGTACAAAAAAGGAGAGTTTCAGTGGACTAAATATTTATGGTACAGTACCTGTGATAGATAATTTAGCATTTTCTGACACGGCACTCCCCTTCATGTCTGTTGCACTAAAAGGACGTGTTCTGACTTTTCCAGAAGGAGTCCTGGCCTGGTTATTCTTCAGCTTTAGAAGTTCAGTGAAAGAACAGGACCTTTCCCTGAAGCAGGAAGAAAAATCTATTTATTACATATTTTATCATGATTGACTTTAGGCACTTACTGTAATTCTCTTGAAGTCTGATAGCCCCACATGTTGTGATACTATTATTTGGCCTTGATAACCCAAGTGACTTTGGATCCTTGGAATTTATCATTTTGAACTTAATGCATTTCATAAAAGAAAGTAGTTATAGAGTCTGAGAATGACACACAGTGTCTATTTCATAAATTGCTGTTTGCCGTAGGTGCATACTTTATTCATACATTGCATTTTGCCATTAGGTTATTTAGTCAGCAATTAGCCCAGAAGACAATTGGAGGGTTTGTGCTAGATGCAATCAGGGGCTGGGGTCAACTGGTTTTGGGGTGGATCTTTGGGAATGGGGTCACAGTGCTGTGAAGTGTTGGTGGGTAGGGTGGGGTATTTTAATTTATTTACTTGTTAAATGATACCAGGGATGGGCTCCTGGTGTTCAGTATCAAATATGATGGGATATATTATTTATTACTGGCAGCAAGAATAATTTCTTGCTGCTGTTGTAAATTCAGACAGTGTAAACAAGTGGCCCTGGAAATGGGCTCACATTTAAAAGTAGGAGCATGCAGCTTGTTTTTTGTGCCACCCACCACAGCCGTATGGGAATGAATGTGATGATGGACACATGAAAACACCCAATGGAAAAAAGCAACAAAATGTAATGTGCATACTGCCCAGTGTTTTTTATTAAGAAAATTAAAAGCTTCAGGTTACAAATTGCTATAATTGTTTTGTTTTTGGACAATGTAATCATCAAAAAACTGATGATTTTCACTATTTGGACCCTCCTGACTTTAAAACTATGGAGCAACATTTTACAAATCATAGAGAGTTTGGAGATCCTGCCGCAAAGGGTGTGCATAACAATTTGCACTTTCCCCTAGGTTAAAACATGGCTGAGCTGTGATCAGGCAAACACCATGATTTAATGTTAAAGGACCTACTCAACCCTAATTGTATATAGTGAGCTACCACATCACTGCAGTAGATAGATAGATAGATAGATAGATAGATAGATAGATAGATAGATAGATAGATGTGAGTATATTACAAGGCTCCTATGTGCTCATTGAAAATGTATTTCATTTATATTTTAATTTATAGATAGAATTTTTAAATAACTGAAAAAAAAAATGGAGCTATACATAGACAGTGTCGGCAGATAAGGGCCTATGGCCCACCCAGTCTGCCCATTTGAGCTTGTAAGTTCAGTTTATGTTTTCCTAGAAGTCTGTTGCCCCTTACCCCTGACCTCCAGAATTCCTTTATGTCTATCCCATGCATTCTTAAATCCCATGATTGTTTCAGCCCCCACCACTTCCTCTGGCAGGGTGTTCCACTTGTCCACCACCCGTTCTGTGAAGAAATTCTTCCTCACGTTTCCTCCGAATCGTCCTCCCTCCAACTTCATCCCATGCCCTCTAGTCCTGGAACATCTTTTTCGCTTAAAAATAGTGTATTCCTGCACCCTGTTCCTCCCTGTAAGATACTTGTATGTCTCTATCATATCCCCTCTCTCCCTCCTCTCCTCCAGGGAGTACATGTTCAGTTCCTTCAATCTGTCCTCACAGGACTTGTGATGCAATCCATGCACCATCTTTGTTGCCCTCCTCTGAACCTTCTCTACCCTGTCTATGTCCTTGCATAGGTAAGGTCTCCAGAACTGTACACTGTACTCCAGGTGGGGCCTCACTAGTGTCTTGTATAGTGGAATATGACCTCCCTTTTCCTGCTGGTGATGCCCCTGCCTATGCATCCCAGCATCCTACTTGCTTTACCTGATGCCTTATCACACTGTTTCCCTACCTTGAGGTCATCAGAGATGATAACCCCAAGATCCCTTTCCTGCTTGATGCATGCTATATCCTCACCCCACAACTGATATATTGTGCCAGTGTTTTTGTGCCCATAAGCATTATCTTGCACTTCTTTGCATTGAATTTCAACTGCCAAACCCCTGACCATTCTTCAAGTTTCTGCAGGTCCCTTCTCATTCTGTCTACACCCTCTGGTGTGTCTACTCTGTTACAGAGCTTTGTGTCATCAGTGAACAGTGAAATTCTGCCTTCTAGGTCCTGCGTAATGTCTTCTGTCTCTCCTCCAGTGTGTATAGCCCAAGCTCTTCCAGTCTCTCCTCATAGGGCGCCCCCCCATGCCATGAATCATCCTGGTCATCCTCCTCTGGACCCTCTCCAGCAGTGCTATGTCCTTCTTCAGATGAGGTCTGCAGAACTGTACACAGTACTCGAGTTGCGGCCTGACCAAGACATTATACAGAGGGAGGATCACCTCCCTCCTCCTGGATGTAATCCCCCTGGCTATGCAGCCCAGTATCCTGTTTGCTTTGGCTGCGGTTCTTCTACAATTTTCAGAGTTATTCATTTTGATGTCTACCATCACCCCTAGATCCCTCTTGCCCAATGTGGCTTGCAGTGTGACCCTCCCCGGTGTATACATGGCCCAGGTTTCTGACCCCCAGATGCAGCACCTTACATCTATTTATTATTACAAATTATTTACATAGACACACAGGAACCCGGTCCCCTAAAGCACACCTGGTTAGCACTGTACAGACAGTTCCAATCCTGATCCTGGTCTTGAGTCAGGATCTTGGGGTCCCTTTGCAAAGGCTGTAGCCTTAACACAAATTTTCCACCACCACCACCTACAATAGGTAAGGTTATACCTCAGGCCAGAATCTATTCTATTCTGTAAAACTTTACCAGACTCTCCCACTAGGCTAAATGCCTTTTCTTCCTAATAAATCACCCACAAACACATTCTAGTGTCTGGTCAGCAGGTGCTGCAGGAGGCATCCCCACTGTGGGGAGTTCTGTTCACTGATGGCATCCAGAGGTAACCATGCCAGGCTAATCTCCAGTGCTGGCTTTTTGGTTTTCTTTCTTATAGGCAGCTTTTCTTCCCTTGACCCCAGTCCCCACAGCTGAGAAGCAGAATGGAGACACCATCACATGAGCTAAGCAGTTTAGCACATCTTCATAAGTTCGCTGTTTATGTGCATCATTATGTGATCGCGGCTGATGTGCAATCCAAAGGGTCTGTGACACTGCGGGTGACTGGCTGTGGTGAGTGCTAACTGCTGGATTCTGCCCCATTACAACAGAGTAGGCAATGGAGCCAGAATGATCTTTGTGGTGCGACAGCTAAATTCAATGTTTTCTGTCCTTTTATGGACTGTTCTGTCCAAACAAAACCATAGTCCTTTGGCTCTGGTCCCCTAGAAACAAACAAAGCTATATTGAAAGCCCTTTTAAGGGCTAGAGATGGTCTGTTAAGGCAGGGACAGGGGCATGGAAAAAGGAGAATTGGGCAAGGAAGCCCCCCCCAACAAGGACTTTGTGGGGGCAGCAGCTAACAATCACAGTTAATTTAAAAGCCCTCAAAGGCTAGTAAAGGATGACACTGAGCGAACCAAAAGGTAGGCAGGAAAATGATTTCAGAAAGTGCCCTTCTAGCATGCTAGCAGCAATAAGTCTTTTATGCTTGGTCCATTCATGACCAAATGAAACATGGGGAAAAAATGCGGCAGCATGCAACTCAGTTTATGGGCATGTAGATGTCTCACTAGGCAGGACATTTTTTCTGAATTTCAGTGAGTATATGTATATGTTTATGTGTATGAGTGAGTATTTATTTATTTTTCTTTATTCATTTATCGATTCAAGGATTACAATTACCTTTGAGCCCAGGGCTCTTTTACAAAGGTTCCACGTCATAAAAGTTAAACATCATGGGTTACAAGGTTTACACATGTTGCAAAAGAAGACATTCGATGAAGATAGGACAGAGGGGGGTAGGAGGTGAGGAAGAGGGCAGAAGCAGGGGTCAGAGAGGAGCAGGGAGTCTTTGGAGATGAGTACACAGCATTAAGCTTGCCTTCCCAGAGGTATAGGACGTTAACCCCCCCACCCTACACACCCTGCAGATCCTCTATTGACCTTTGGAAAAGGAAGGCAAGGAAGGAGGAAAACAATTATTTGACATAGTTCTTTATGTAAGGGGGAAAGGGGAACCTGCAACTGCACCCTGTATTTGTGACCCCTAAACCTAACCCCACCCACAACAGAACAAAATAACCTCTCCCTTCCACAGATCTGTGGTACACACATATAAATGCAGTTGTATTAACAAACAGTAAATAGGGAATGAAAATGAGTAGACTGTAATCCTCCAGCTGCTCCTGCTAATGCTGCACGTTCAGCCCTCTAATTTAAATAAAAATGTACAGTAATCATTCCTGTTATGTGCATATCTGTCTGTAATCTACTGTACTACTATACCTGGAGTACCTGTTACACTGTATTATATTTGTACAAATCATATGCTATTGTTTCTTTTACTGTCTCTGTACTTGTACTTGTTTCTAATATTTGCCATGTACTGGGTCTCGGCCCCCAGGTCGCATCTGGAATCGAGCATGTTGCTCAGTATGCCTTCCTGGTAAATCTCGTAAATAAATAAATAAGTGACAGGCACTCCACAGGCATCGTAACTTTCAAAACTGACACTATGCAAGCAAAATACGTCAGTCAGTTTCGAACACATTAGTACCAGAAAAAAGAGTTCCATTTCAGATGGTGGGGCCTTCGGGGAATCATGCAAAGCCCAAAGTCACGCCCCAGCAGTATTAAAAGAGCTCCAGTTTCGGTGGTTTGCAAATGTACTGTATACAAGTATATTGCTGGAATGATTGCAGAAAGCTATGGGGTTGACCTTGAGATGTAATTTGATCTCCACAAGTTTGTTTACAGAATTGTCAACAAGAGACCAGTCCTAGGACAGAATGTTCTATTTTGTTGCACCTGTTTAGCCTAGATGTACTCTGCTGGCTGGACACAGGAAGGAAAGTGCCAAAGTTTTGAGACATTTTGTGGAAAACAGGAGATGTAACTTACGAGAACAGAAGGCAGAGTTTGAACTGCCAAGCGAAAACTTCTGATATAAGCAAAGCAATGCTTTTCCAGGGGGACTTAGATGTAAGATTTGTGTTTTGTATTGCCTTTGTAAAGTGCTATTCTGTACAACTTTATTTTATTAAGATTAATAAAATGCTACTTGCTAATTTTACAACTTCTCCTGTTTTGCCTATGCATCCTGACCTATGCCTCTATGACAGTTGGTGTCGGACAAAGTGGGATTTATGCCATGCATATTCTAATTCAGGAGTTTTGTGCTTGGGTACTAGACTTGGTGTCAGGGAAGCAGAGAAGAAAGGTACGGATCCTGCAACAGCTAGCCTGGGAGTGATTACCAGAAAAACGGCAGCCAAACTAGAAACAGAAACAAAAGATCAAACTGAAACTGAACAACTAGCACCAGTGAGGGAAAATAAAGAACAGGCAGGGACAGAACCTGAAAGCATATCTGCCTCCTTCAAATGGTGGGCTATACAACAAAGAGAGGCTGAGAAGCAAAGAAAAGAAAAGAAGCAATGACAGGAGCAGTGATGGCTGGATGCCTTGCAAGCTGTCAAAGCTAGAGGCTCTGATACGGTCCAGCAGATCAACAAAACACAAACAACTTAAAAGACATTAAACTTACAAAGCTGTATCTCTCGGATGATATCAAAGCATATCTGACAACTTTTGAAAGAGTAGCCAAACAGCAATGAGTAATCAGGCTGGTACAGTACCTTATCTGACACCTGACTCAGAAAACTCCTCATTAAATGGCTCCAACTAGAGGGCAAAACAGTCCTACAGATCATTAACATATTTACAGTGGAGCAATTCATCAACATCGTTTCTACAGATGTGCAGCTTTGGGTAAAAGAACACTGACCAGAAGGTGGGTAAAAGGCCATTTCTTTGGCTGAGGACTGACAGATGGCCAGACAAACACTGCAGCAATGAAGTAATAACCAAGGAATGTAAGACCCTCTTTTTCCCAGTTTAACTCCAGATCAGATAAGAAGTCTGAAGGGGGTAACAAATCTTCACCCAAACTGTAATGAGTCAGGCCGTATTGTATGAAAATAAGGAGGGTAACACTGGAGCGAATTTGGCCTTAGTAAATTGGGGCAAGTATTTAACAGATGTCAAGGTGGAAGTTAAGACTGTGAAGGAACTTATAGATTCAGGAATCAGATAGACCCTGGTGCATGTCGAAGTTCTGGGAAAAGATTGTGCAAAATGAGCTGGCATTGGGGTCAGCTGCATCCATGGGGACACGCGATACTATCCCACCACCCAAGTAACTCTGAACATTAATGGGGTGTCACACCAAATGAAAGTGGGGGTGGTATGAAAGTTACCTGTATGGTACCTGTGATTATTGGAAATTACTTTCTAGGATTTGTGAAGTTACTAGAGATGCAGCAAAATGTAATTTCACTGGTGAAATTCTGGTGAAATCGGGAATTTCACCCTGTGAAATCTTTTGTGAAGTTCATGCATTTTGCCAGAATTTCGCCGGTGCAAAATGCTGAATTAAAAAAAAAAATGTTTTCCCCTCTATCGTCCATGCCTTTACACTAAGACAAGATCCCACATCCCTGGTGTCTAGTGGTCCCAACCCCCTGGCCAATTGCCTGCTCACAAGAATTCCCTTCACTGAGATGCAGCCCCAGCCTCCATCCTTATATTGAGCATAAAATTAATTTCCCTGGTGTCTAATGGCTCCACCCCCATGGCCAATTGCCAGCCAAGAATGACCCCTCCAAGATTCACATCCATCCCCCCTTGTCCTAAGTGTCACTTCTGCCTCAGGGCCAACATCAGTAATCGTACTAAAATAGATAAAAAAAAAAAACTTTCCCTGGTGTCTAGTGGACCCCCACCCCCACCCTGTCCTGTAGTAATCCCACCCACCCACACACACCCATCTAGGAGCCCCACAGGGCCACCAGCACTGCCCCCTCTCACTTCCACGGATGGCAGCCCTACTGAGGCTCAATGAATGAGGCACGGCTTGTGCAAGTGCGCACTCATTCATTGAGCCTGGGCCGGCTGCCGCCATGGAGGTGAGTGGAGGGCTTGTGCCAGTGGCCTGCTGTAAGCTCCCTAGCTGGGGTGGGGTGGGATTACTAAAGGACAGGGTGGGGGGTCAATTAGACACCAGGGAAAAGTTGTTTTGTAATTTATTTTATTATGATTACTGATGTTGGCTCCCCAAGCGAAGTGGCACTCACGGACAATGTGGGGGGCAGGTGTGACTCTCAGGTGGGGGGTCATTGTTGACAGTGATTGGCCAGGGTGGGGACCACTAGACACTCAGGAAAATAATTTTATGTTCAATATAAAGATGGGGACAGGGCTGAATCTCGGGGAGGAATTCTTGTGTGCTGGCAATTAGGGGGCTGGGGACCACTAGACCCAGGGATGTGGGATCTTGAAGCATCAGGCAAGGGAATGGAAGGGAAACACTTTTAAAAAAAATATCATCCCTCCTGGCCTGTCTCAATGCAGAATTTTGCTGCGGTTGACGAAATTAGCATTTTGCAGGAGAAATTCCGCATTTCGCCTAGGGGGATTTCGCACCTGTGAAATAGTTCATGAAATGAGGGGATTATGCGAAATATTTAATTGCAGTGGATGTAGTCTGTCACTTATACAAAAGTAAAAAGGGTAATTGATTTATTTTGGTAGTATGCGACTAAGCTACTCAATACCCAGAGGCAACTCCAATGTGTGCTGTCACAGCCTCAAAAGTGGCAGCACAGCTTGCCAAAATTTTCAGTAGGGTGGGCATACCTAAAGAGATTATTACTGATCAGGGTACTAATTTTGGTGCTGCATTACTGAAGGAGCTGTACTAGCTATTAGGTATCACTGCCATAAGAACCTGCCCTTATCACCCTCAGACAGACGGTCTTGTTTTTCACCCTATGAAATGTTGTGTGGTAGACAACCTAGAGGGTCCCTAGATGTAATAAAAGAAACATGAAAAGGTAACCCCACTCAGAAAGAATCTATTACATCTTACATGTGTGCACTGAGAAAGAAACTGGTAAAGTATGTTGAAATTGCTCACAGTAATCAGGAAAAAGCCCCAAAACAGCAGAAGGTGTCTTATGACCATGGAGTAAAGGAAAAGTTTTTGAGTCAGGTGAAAATGTCTTTTTACTGTTATTCACTGCAGGAAAAAACACAACCTGATAAAGTGGCAGGGGCCTTATAAGGTGGTTAGATGTACAGGTACAGTTTCTATGAGATTGAGACCCCAGATAGGAAGAATCCTACCCAAGATATACCATGCTAAATCACTGAAGAAATGGGTTGAGAAAACACCAAGGGTTACTTTGTTAGTCTTTCCGAAACTGCTAAAGAAGATACTGATATAGCTTATGACAGACTGGAATAAATAATAACTTCTGATGCTGTAAAGGTGAACATTTGCTTACACACAGAACAAATCACAGAAATTCGTAACTTGGTAAAGACATTTGGGAGCACTTTTACTACAGTTCCAGGCCGAGAAAAAGGGGTCAAGCATGTAACAGTGACAGAGAATGCTTGCCCTATCAGACAAAAGACATACAGATTACCAGAGTGGCCAAGAGGAGGTGTAGTTAAGGACATTTAAAAAAATGAAGGAGTTGGGTATCATTGAAGAATCAAGAAGTGCTTGGTCATCACTAATGGCGATTGTAAATAAAAAAGAAAGGGGTGTAAGAATATGCCTTGATTTTAGGAAACTTAATCAAGCGTCTATATTTGACATCTATCCCAAGCCCAGGATAGATGATTTGGTAGACAGATTGGAAGTACTAAGTACACTAGTCCCCTAGCTAAAGAATCCAGAGATAAAACTGTATTCTCCCCTCCACTTGGATTCTATCAGTTCACCAGCAGGTCATTTGCCATGCCATGCAGTATTCATCGACTTCTACCCAGTTATGCACTATGCACTTTATCTTCTTATTGTATTTATGGCCTCACACATGAATGTACTTAGATGTATTATTAGCCTAAGCTGATGCTGCTTTGTACCTTTTTATTTTAATTGGTTGTTTCTGTACTTGTTATTTTTTTCCTTGTTCCTCCCTATACCCCCTTTTCCACAGGACGCATCTGGAAACAAGCTGTTCATGGCTCAGTATGCCTTTCCCGGTGAAACTTTTGAAATAAATAAATAATAAATTTGGTTTACATGGTGCACCCATTGCATTCCAGTGGCACATGAATGTAATTCTAGCCCCTCACACTGGTTATTGTGCTGCTTACCTGGATGATGTTGTGGTGTATAGTTCAGACTGGAAAAAAAACCTGGAACACCTAAGGCTAGTTATCCAATCTATCAAAAATGCAGGTCTGACCATTTATCCTACTAAGTGCACATTAGGCATGCAGGAAATCAAATATTTGGGTTATGTTTTGCTAAATGGAGAAGTAAAACCAGAGAGTTCCAAGACAGAAGCTGTAGCTAACAGTCTTGTCCTTAAAACAAAAATACATGTCAGGTAGTGCTGTGTGGAATGCGGAATTCTGCTGGCGGAATTAGTGCAGAATGATCATTCTGCCGGCAGAATTTCCACCAGAATTCCACTGCTTCTTCTGCAGAATTCTGCCTACGGTGATCCGCAGAATAATATTCTGTGGAACAGCATTTTTTCCGTGGAAAATTATTGCGCAACAATTTCCATTGAAAATATTGAGATCCGCAGAATAATATTCTGCGGAACACCATTTTTTCTGCGGGAAAATCATTCTGCAACTATTTTCTGCCACAGAATCCCACCATTCCGTTTCTGGCAAAATTCAGTGGAATTTTGAAAATTCTGTGGAATTTCATTCCACTGGAATTTGAAAATTCTGCACAGCCCTAATGTCAGGTAATTTTTAGGTCTGGCTATTGTGTTCAGCCTCTGTTTTAAGAAATCCAAACGTTGAGAAACAATTCCTGTTAAAGGCAGATGCATCAGAGGTAGGCCCAGGTGCTGTCCTGAGTTAGAATATAGATGGGAAGGAACATCCCATTCTATATATCAGTAGAACATTGCATGGCAGAGGGAAAAAGTACTCCTCTATTGAAAAAGAATGCCTTGCTGTGAAATGGCTAATTGAATCCCTTAAGTTTTATTTGCTAAGATATGACTTTGTACTTATAACAGATCACAATCCTCTCTGTTGGCATAATCAAATGAAGGATAAAAGTCCCAGAATCACAAAATGGTATCTGGCACTACAGCCATTTAAATTCAAACTGATGCACAAATCTGGAAAGGAGAATGTCAATGCTGATTTTCTGTCACGATATGATTCAGGAATTGAGAATTCAAAATGTTGAAAAAATGTGTGCTTAACTGAAATGTTTACTGTAATAGGTATGATGAAAAAAGGGATACTGCATATTTATTAATTTAACTTTGTTTACTGGGTGAGTGCACTGGTAACAAGTACCTTTTTAAGGCATGACCCAGGTGCAGAAGTACAGACAAAGAGGAAAACAAATTACAGTGAACACATACAAATTTACAGCAAGTTGTAAGCAAACATGAGCATATATGGTGCTAATACTTCAATCAATCAATCAATCAATCAATCAATCAATCAATCTAAATCTTTATTTATCCAGGCGAATATCTTTGAGCAAGCTCATTTTCAAGATACCCTGGTTAAGTCCGGGCCAAGTAGTAAAGTACATATAAAATATTTATAATGCGCACAATAGTACAAATGGATAACAAAATTACAAATAAGTACTCAATACAACAACCAACATTACAGCTTAATGGGATCATCAGTTGGGTAAAGTGGTCAGTAGCCCAACAGGAGAGCTGGCGCAAGCACAGAAGTCAAGAATGGAGTGTAAACACATGGTATTCCATAAGTTACATTTGAGACATAAGGATAAGTGTTCTATAGCCAGGAAAATAAGTGAATACAGCTCCTTCTATGCACATTTAGGCAGAAGATCAGATTTAAATTTGGTTTAGAAGGAACACAGAGGAGGACTAGGAGAACCAATTGGAAATCAACGACAGAGTGCTCACATTCCGATTGGATGAAGGCTGTTGCCATGTCTAGCTGGTGAAGGATCCAGGCTTGTAGTCTACAGAGGCGGCTAAAGCAGCACCGAACACCCAGTGACTAAGCTTACCCTGCGCTTGTGGGACAGGGAGTACAAAGGGGTCTTGTATATGGCAGGAAGAAGGAGAAGGAGTCCGGGACTGACGGCACCAACGGAGAGTCAGAACAGCGAGGCAAGGAGTGTAATTCCTTCGGCACCTAAATGTTCAGCTCAAGTACAAATTTACAGAAGGAAGTGTAATCACCCCGAGTCCATACTCTAGCACACTAGGCAATGTAAAATATGGGTCATGCAGTCAGTCAATTAAGTGATTCTAACATGCTAGACCAGGTAAGTGGTCAAATTTTTGCAGGGTTTAGTGAAAGCACGGGGCAGACTATGGGAGCCAATTGGAAGCCAGAGCCGAGGAGCGCTCACCTTCCAACTGGTTAGCAGCTTTAGCTGTGCTTTGCTGGAGGGGAATCTGGGCTTAAGGTCTTGGACAGTG
Source organism: Neoceratodus forsteri (assembly GCA_016271365.2). Lineage (NCBI taxonomy): Eukaryota > Metazoa > Chordata > Ceratodontiformes > Ceratodontidae > Neoceratodus > Neoceratodus forsteri. The sequence goes on from JADMNL010000022.1 coordinate 321,461,191, forward strand.
GCTAAGGAGGTGTCGACTACCCAAAGACCAAGAATCCCATGCCTATGGGCAGGGAACACCTGTAATGCTTGACTTCGGCCAGGGCCAGAGCACAGGGACCGGAGAAGGGAAGAACATTTAGGGTGTTGGGTAACTCATAACACTAAAGTGGCCAAAGATTTCAAGCATACGTGGCTAATACTGACTGCATGAAACAGAGAACTGACTACAGGTAGCAGAGAACTAACATCAGGCAATGCTTAGGAACTGGGGAAGCAACTGCATGGCTTACGCACGTATCTAGTATATAATACTTGTAAATATACAATGTAATATATGATGTGATATATACTGTAATATAGAAAAGTGATTGTAATGTAATAAACAGAGGTAGAATTCAGGATAGAGAAAGGAGGAAGATGGAGGAGGAGAATGAAAAATGTGACCGAGATTGGTCAGTGGGTGTGATTAGCTAGTATAAAGTGGAAGGTCATAGCCGGCCCTGTGGTGCTGAGGGTTGAGGTGCTGGATGCCACACCTCACGCCATGCAGGCGACCTGTGTTCAGGAATGACCTTGGGCCACTGGCGGTCAGCAGGGGCAGAGAAGGATTGAGCTTCCCGAGGACTGCTCTCCTTCTCTGTGGAGGGGAGATGCAGCAGATGGCAAATGCTTGCCTGCTAGCAGAGGTTGGGCGGTCAGCTCACCGATGCTGAAGATGTGGGCGGGGATGGAGCAGATGCCTGGAGGAGTCCGCATGGGAGCGTGCGTGCTGCCGTCACTGGCATCACTGCACACTCCACTCCCAGAGGGAAGGGGAAAACAGAAAAAAGAGGGGGTCCTCTGCCACAGAAGAATGATGACTGCCCCTCCGTAGCGTAGCCCGGGAAGATGCCTCCATGAAAAAACACTGGATCCGGTTTGGTGGGTTGAGAGGTCTCCCCACCCCCTGCCATGAAGGGTAAGTCATGGAGGTTAAAGGGGATGGGGTCTGATAACCAGTGGTCAGCATGGGGGGGGGGCATCAGAGGTAACCCAGTAGAGGACCCAGGGAGAAAAAGCACCAACAAAAAAAAAAAAAGGGAGGTCATGACAGAAGGAGGTTATTGAAAGGAAAAGCAGCTTGGGCTGAAGAGTAGTATGACTTTAGGAGCTTGGCAAAGGTATAGGGAAAGGAAGATTTTGACAGAAGGAGGTAGGGAGTTCCAAACTAAAGCTGAATGATGACTAAAAGAGCACTGACCCATATTTGTGTGAAACTTGGGTATTATTATGTTGTTTTTGGTTGCAGAGCAGGAAGAAAGAAGGCTGACGAGAGAGATTTGGCTACTGAGGTAGGCAGGTGTCCCTTACTTCTCTGTGGTAAAAAAAAATATATATATATATATATATATATATATATATATATGATTATTTATGTGAAACTGCAATCCCTTGATTTGCAAATGTATACAATTATATTATTAAAATGACTGCAGAAAGCTATGGGGTTGACCTTGAGATGTATCTTGACCTCCATAAGCTTGTTTTCAGAATTGTCAACAGGAGACCAGCTCTGGAACAGAATGTTATATTTTGTAGCACCTTTTAAGACTAGTTATACTCTTCAGGCTGGTCACAGGAAGGAAAGTGACAATGTTTTGAGACTTTTTGTGGAAAATAGGAGATTTAACTTGCAAGAACAGGAGGCAGAGTTTGAACTGAGAGAAAAAACATCTGATATAAACTCTACTGGGTCATAATGTCATACGCTTAATAGTGTACGACATTATTGCTAACCAACAAGCGCTATCCGTGACAGCAACGAATGCTAACACTACGATATACTGCTATGCGGTATTGCACCATTCACACTCCCAGGCAGAGGAAAAGACCTCTGCTGTGAGTGGGTTCCACTGAACAGCTGCCATGGCTCACTGGACTGAGCCACAGCAGTAGGAACAGGCAGCTGGGTCTGGGACTGGGTTTGATTCCCAGTCCCAGACATTTTACTTTCCCGCAGTTGTGTGCTTCCGAGTTGGACCTCCCCCAGAGTTGAGAATCTTTAGTGGGGGTCTGTGAGTATAGCCCCTCTTAACCAGGTGTGTGGAGGCAGAGCCCCACAGAAAAAGACATGCCGCATGGCAATGCTCGTGCTATTATTGGCAGCACGATTTTGCCATGCGGCATAATGTCGTGCGACATTATGACACCATGCCAATATAAACAGGGCAGTGCTTTTCCAGGGGACTCAGATGTAGGACATTTTTTGTTTTTTTGTACTGCCTTTGTGAAGCGCTGTCCTATACAAGTTTATTGTTATTTTATTTTATGTTTATTAAGAATAATAAAATGCTGCTTGTGAATTTTATAACTTTTCCTGTTTTGCCTATGCTTTCTGACCTATGCCTCTATGACAATAAGAGTAGCAGTGGCAGCAGGAGTATGGAGGGCCTACATGACAGACCTGCTTGCTAGATCAGTGAGCCTCGAAGGAAGGTGTTGGGTGTGTTTTTAGTGTAGGTTAAGTTTGTTTTGGGAGATAGTTTGGGAGGATTTTAGGGCAGCTGTTATGATAGTTAATAAGGTAGCTGTTACACGTATTTTTTTTTCAGTTGATCTTTTTAACTGAAGAAACAAAAGGCAACAAAACAGCAGAGCACAACAGTAAACATTTCTTGAACACCAACAGTGGAGTTACATTCATGCATAGTAGCCCAAACCTATAATAATGGGAGTGTACCTCCAAAACAGGGGCAAATGTGATCTCATCAGGTTCACAACATAGATGGGTCAGTATGGCTATGGGCCAGTATGGCTACATAACCTTGTAATATCCAATTTGCAGTAAACACACAGAAGAAGTACATCATAGATAGGAGCATTTGGATCAGATCCTGAGAGAAGGGGCGAGAGGTACACCCAAAAGGAAGCACAATACAGAGGAGCTGTGTGCAGTCCCTGGGGGTAATATTAGTGGAACAAGCTTAGTGGGGCAGGGGGTTTAGGGTAAGTCCTGCCCCTTATTGGAAGGGGGATTCAACCCTAAGTGTTTGGGCAGTATGAGGAGTTCAGTTAGGGCCCAAGATGGAGTCATAGGACATTAGGGTCCCAGCAATAGCATGGGAGACCCTCTTCCATGTGCAGATTTACTAGCGAAACTAAGGGGGCTGTAGCCCCCCCCCCATTGATTAGCACCTATGAAGCAAAAAAATCAAGGTAATAAAAAAAAAAAATCAAGCTTTGTTTTTAATCAGCACAGAAGGGGTTAAAAACTGCAGGTCATGATCTGCCAATGAATATGGAGTGTTCACGACCTGATCTGACTCCTGCAGTTGAGTGTTTGTGTGCCCGCTGCACCACTGTAGTGGAATCAATCATGAGCTGGGGCTCAAGGATCAGTAAAAAAATTGCAGATTTTTTTCATACATGTCAGAGTCATCCTGCAGGTGCTGCTTGAAAAGGTAGGAGCATTGGTCTTTCTTCTCCAGATTGGCTGAGAGCTGCAGTATGCAGTGGGCATTATAAAAACTTCTTGACTTTTACCAGGTGTCGGCTGCCTGTCAGACTAGCTAGCTGCTCCATTCACTTAAATTATTGATGGGCGTAAAATGCATTAGTGCCACTGACACCTGTCAGGATAAGTGTGCCTTGAGGACTACGGTGTCATCAAGACTTTCAAGTGGACTGGGCAGCATTGGTCATGCACACAAAACTATTTCTTCATTGACTTCTTGCGGCATGAGGTACTCGGCACATGGGCAGGCTTTTTGACCTCTGACCTGACTTGACAGTCAGCTCCTCGATTCACTCAATTCTGTTGGCAGCAACTCGATGCAGACTCTCTCTTTAATTTTATTTAAACTGAATGCTGCACATGAAATTAAGTCTGCCCCAACTGGAAATACCTCTGACTGTGATGTTGGGTGGCGGGCGGCAACAACAAAAGGCTCAAGAGTCGGCTCAGCAAGTGTAAATATATGGGGCAGACTACACTCTAATTTTGTTTAAAGCTGCTTACAGGTCAAGTTTGACCCAAGGAAATATGTGACTGTTAGGTGGCAGGGTGGGTGGCAATAAGTCACAGTCGGCACTCACCGCGGCAGCAATAATACTGCTCATGGGCAAACAGAGCACTCTTTAATTTTAACTCTTTAAGCTGAGTGGCAACCATAACACGAGGGGGCACAGTCTTAAGCTGGAGGGTGGGAGTTTAGGAAGGAGGTCAGGAAACACTTCTTCACAGAGAGGGTGGTGGACACTTGGAATGTGCTGCCGGAAGACGTAATCTCATTGAAGACAGTGGGCAGCTTTAAGAGAGGCTGGGACAGGAATAGGGGGAGGGTAAGGGTCATGGGTAGGGAGGATGGGAGGAGTGGAGAGAGGGGGGGGCAGGGACAGTAGCTCAAGCTGTGGACCCTGCAACACCAGCAGACTTGATAGACCAAATGACCTTCTTCTGCTGGATTCTTCGTATGTTCATATTATTAAAGCTCCTACTGCCTGCTTGCACATCATCTGCCTGAGGAAATATGTGACAGCTGTCAGGTGGCAGGGTGGGCAGCAAGAATTCACAGTCCGCAGCAATGTATACCCTATAGTTGCAGTCTTACAAAAATTAGAGTAAAAGTGCAATATCCAGTTATAAAATAAGTACCTGTTAAGACTCAAGAGTCAGAGCAGCAAGAGTAAATATATGGGGTAGTGTCAGACTACACTTTAATTTTATTTAAAGCTGCAGCTTACAGGTCAAGTCTGCCCTGAGGAAATATGTGACTGTTGGGTGGTAGAGCGGGCTGCAAGAAGTCATAGTTGGCACTCGGCAGCAATGTTATACCACTCAGAGCACTCTTTAATTTTATTGTTAAAGATCCTGCTGCCTGCTTGCACATCACCTGCCCCAAGGAAATATGTGACTGTCGGGTGGCAGGGCGAGCAACAAGAAGTCACAGTCAGCCAGCAATGTATACCCTACAATGCAGTCTTACAAAAATTAGAGTAAAAGTAATTCCAATATCCTGTTATAAAATAAGTACAATGCAGCCTTACAAAGTAATACTTTGCACAATATTAGAAATATAATCTGACTTCTTTGATTTAAGTCAGGTGTAAAGTGTTTGAATCAGACAGCCTAACACAGTCTATTTTATTCCCCAGTGAAAGCCTTAGCACACACCTTTTTTATTGTTATTTTTTATGGAGAGAGTGGTTCAACAAATGGACTGTGGGGACTTTGGGGAGGGGGCAAGGGTGAAACTTACTGGGTATGGGGAGGGAGAAATGGTAGCAAATTCTGTTTGAAATGACTTCCAAAATGTACCAGAATGCACCAAATTTTAAACATTTTCTGGGAGCCTAGGTGGCCCCCAGACCCACAACCTGCATTTTAAGTTCTGATCCAACTTCACCCCCCCACCTCACTAGTGGATGGCAAGGCAAGGCAAATTTTATTCAAAAAGACACCCATCCAGGAGGCTCTGGGCTCTGAACATGTTAAAATTACATACAAAACACCATCAATAAATTATATATACAAATAACACCACAATATACAACCTAAAAATAAATATTCTACACTATAACTCATTATTATAAAATGTATAAATAATCCGATCAATAATCAATACAAGCTGAAAATATAGCCAGGGACAGAATTAAACACGAAAGTCAAGGATCAGAAGAAATTATAAATCAAAGTCCAGGAAGGCCTGATTATACAGGAAGGCCTCGAGGTGGGCTTTGAAAACCTCAACAGAAGGGGCCACAACAGCCCCTATCTGCAGGGCTTCAAGGTGTCCCATGCCTTGTAGGCAATCTGATGAGCTGCAGATTGAGCCCTATTTCATCAGCAGAAGCCTTTCTGCCACTACACTGACTGCTACTAGCCATTGTAGAGCTGGAGAGTGCTTAGGCATATGATGTGGTGGGATCCCGAGTACGAAAAGTTGTGCATCTAGTAAGTTGCATTGACCCATCACTGCTGTACAATCCTATTTGATGCTCTGCCAGAACTCTTGAATGGAGGGACATTCCCAAAGGATGTGAGTTAGGTGGACACCAGCCTGGGATCATCTCCAGCACTTATCATCTGGCATAAGTCCTATTGTTTTGCATGCCATAGGGGGTTCTACACCACTGCATAAGCATTTTATTTTGGATAAGGTGACTGTGCCCATCTAATCACACTTTGTGGGCATGGTATAAGGCACCTGTCCATTCCTCCTCTGAAATTTGTATATTGAGTTCTGTTTCACATACATTCCAGGCAGGTATGGACAGGTCGGGTAGGGCATCCCAGAGAAGTTTGTAGCAAAAACTAGTTTTGCCTTGGCATAGCTCAGCAATAGTACAGATGGCTGCTGCAGAGTCTTGCAATGGCTATGTGTATTTGTTTTGTAACAGTGGCCTGGAGCACTCTGTATTTGGTGGTACCTCCAAAAATCTTGTTTTGGGAGGTTGCATTTCTGCTGCAGTGTACTGAATGCTTCCTTGTGAAGTTCAGTCAGGTTTATCATGTCCTTTACCTGGTTATTTCCCTCTGGTCCCAGAGCTTCCAGTAAGGAGACCACATTCCTATTTGAGTGGTGTCATTACCCCAGAGAGAGGCTGCTTGAGGGGGGAATGGGATCAATGGATAGAAGGCGATGAACCTTGAGTCATGCTGCCTTGGATACCTCAATAGTAAGGTGCTCTTTAACTGCAAGGTGGGGTTTATTATAGAGTAGCCTGGTGGTAAGGGGAGACTGACCAGACCCCTGCTCAATAGAGAGCCATTGTGGGGAGGAAGAGGTTGTAGCCCCAAACCATTGTACTGTATGGGAGTGGAGGAAAGCCATATGGTACCCCTGGAACCATCGCAGGCCCCATCTGCTTTTGCTCCAATGGTCTCATAGTTTAGCCTTACTGTACATGGAGGGATTTGCCCTCCCACAGGAAATTCCATGTGGGTTTGTCCAATTTCACAAACCAAGATATAGGGATGGCAATCGGGAGATGGGCTAGCATATGGTTGAACCTAGGTGCCATCATCATACAGAATGCATCCACTTTGCTTGCCAGTGACAGGTTCAGAAGTTCCCATCTGTCTACTTCCCCCTGTGCTGCTTGTAACTCTGGGGTTAGATTGAGGGTCACCATTTTATTAATAGAGTGGCGCACCTTGATGCTGAGGTATGTAACTCCCTCAACTGCCCACTGCAGACCTTTCTCTTGGAATAGTTGTTGGTTACAAGAGGGATGCAGGGGCATGACTTCTGTTTTGGATTGATTAATCCTGAGGCTAGATAGTTCGATGAACTGTTGTAACAGTTGAAGACAGAGGGGCCAGGGAGGTGACCCCCATAAGTCTGCAGGATTAGGAACTTGACTACATAAGGTACAGTTCTGTAGTCTTGGGTCCCTATTTGGATACCTCCCAGTTCCAGGTGAGTCTGTATCGCTACTGGTAGGGGTTCAGTAGCTAGTAGGAAAAAGAGGGCAGTCTTGCCTGGTACCTCACTATGGGGTAAGGGGGTGGGCATAATCTATTGGTCAGTACCAAGGCCATTGAAGACTGATAGAGGAGCTTGACCCACTTAAGGAATTCTGGACCTACCTCCATATGGGTCATGGCTGTCAGTAAGAATACCCACTCCACCAAATCAAATGCTTTTTAGAAATCACAGCTAAAGCAACTGCAGGAGAGTGGGTCTTCTGAGTGGTATGGATAACATTAATTAGGGTGTGGAGGTGGTCAGAGGTGGTCAGCACTGTGATGTCCTTTTACAAATCCCATCTGTGAAGGGTGAATTAGACTGTTCAAAGTGGGTTCAAGGCAATTTGTCAGGACCGCCACCAGAACCTTGGCATGGGCATTAATGAGGTAGATTGGTCTATAACTCCTGGGGAGTGAAGCATCTATATTTTTTCATGTGGATGGTAATAACTGCCTTCCCAAGGGTGGGGGGCATGCACCTGGTGACATATGCCATTTGGGACATGTCACTGAGTAGCAGGGCAAGATCCTTGCAAAGCATGTGGAAGTAGTCCACCGACAATCTGTCCTCTCCAGGAGCTTTCCCCTAGTTCAGGGCTACAATAGCACTCTTGATTTCTGCAACCATGATTGGGATATCCAAAATTTCCATCTGTTGTCAGGGGACTCACAGGAGAGGACGTTTGTCTACAAAGTAGTGGACATTTCCAGGTGTAGGGGGAGAAGGTGAGACATACAAGGACTGGTACAACTCTTGCATGATGTCATTAATAGTATGAGAGTCACAGTGGACCACTCCAGTGTTATCTTTCAGACCTGAAATATGTTGTTCTGCTTGCCTCTTTGTGAGGTGGTATGTCAGTATTTTACCAGCCTTGTCCCCTCTCCCAGTAGGTTTGCTTCATGTAGAAGAGGGAGAGTTCTGCCTTACTGGTCAGCAGATCATTAAGCTTGATTCTGGTATTGACCATATTGATGACCATGGCCTGAGGGGGTGGTGAGTCTGCTTGTAAGAGTTTTCCAACTGTTGGAGCTCTTGCTCTAGTTGCTGTGCCTCAGCTCCCCTCTCTTTCCTTCTGTGGGCAGTGAAGCTAATCATTTTTCCCGAGTGTGGCTTTATATGCCTTCCACACTGTCCCCTTGGAGACCTTGCCATTGTCATTCTCAGAGAGGAAGTTATTCATCTCTGTCTTGACCTAAGTTTCAAAAGTGGGGTCCCTTAGGAGTAGGGTGTCCAGACATCCTGATTTTGTATGGGGGGGGATCTGAGTGCCACATAGCATGGTAAGTGCAACCAGTGCATAGTCTGAAATTATAATGGAATGGACCCGTACCTCTAGAGTGCTGTGTGTGATTGTGGGTGAGGAGAGCCACATGTCTATTCTGTTGGCTGTAGAATGGGCTGCAGAAAAGCTCATGTAGTCTCTGGTACTTGGATTCTGAAGTCGCTATATGTCCGCCGGTCATGCTCACCCATCAGTTGTCAGAGGGCAGCTCTGGCCTTCATATGAGGTTTGAAAGCCCCCATACTGTGGTCAAGGCAGGCTTCCACTATGAGGTTGAAATCCCCCAATTAGGAGTAGTGTGGGGGTAGCCCTGAATCTACTTAGCTTCTGGCAGAGGTTATTTCAAAATATGGGGTCGTCAGTATTAGGCTGTTACACATTAACTAGAATCAATGGCCCTTCAAGTGTAGCATCTTCATAGGCACATCTGGTCCTCTGTGGTGCGTACCTAGACCATTTAAGGTATTCATGTATAAGTAGATACCCCTGATCTTTTTTCGGGGCCAGAAGTGTGTATTTCTAGGCCACCCACTCATGTTTCAATTTTGCAGCTTCTGCAGTCATGAGCCGAGTCTCTTGCAACAGGGTGACCTGGGCATGGAGGTTTTTTTAGGTGTGTCAGAATATATTTGTGTTTGATGAAGGAGTTAATACTCCTCATGTTTCAACTGATAATGCAAATGTCAGCCATGGGGCAGGGATGAACAGCCAATATATGTAAGAAGATGTGCCCTGGGTGGTTTGTAAGAGTCCCATCCCTTACAAAATGCAGGTAAACAACATATCCATTTAAGCCCCCAAAACCCCACAGACTGAGGTTCCGAAGATCCAACTCAGTCCTGTTCCCACCCACCAAAGCCTTCTCTCCCACTCCCATCATCCTGTGCATTTGCTGTCATGAAGTACCCAAGTCGACTGGCCCAAGTGTGACATGCAGTGTGCAGTGACCACAAAAAAGAGCTCCCTACCCACCCATTCATGCTGAATCACCCATGGCCTACCTTGGGGGTGAACTTGGCATACTATGCCTTAGTGCTATGGTAGGACCCTGAAACAGTGTGTGATACCCCTGGTTAGGGTGTCCTTCAATCAGCTGTAACAAAATTAAGGAATTAATTTGGAGTGGGGCTCCTCTTGGAGATCACCAGTCATGCTAATGTAAAGGTTGAAAGAGGGAAGAGAGAGAGTATAGAGATCGATAAACATGACAAGGGGGCAGAATGCCTGACCCAACGTTATTCCTGGGATGAGGGTGGTGATTCCAGTCCCCAAACTAATCCCTGGCTCTGCTACAGTGATGACAGCAATGTTGCCAGTGGTGGTGGGGGATGCACGGCATCAGCATGATTTCTTGATTAGTGGCGGTGCTGCCATTTTAGAGGGCAATATTCCTCAGTGACTGCCATTTTGCAATTCCCCACCCATATCACTGGCTGTTGTGGGGGAGGCAGTGTGCCCTAGCCATATGTGCAGCTGTGTTGATTAATCCAGTCTTTGCCCCATAGATGCAGTAGGAGTCGTACAGACAAAAAAGGCACTGTCTGGAGGGGTTGGAAAAATCACATCCCTGTCCGAAAAGTGCCATTCCTGCCCAGCCTCAATGAGAATAATGTGCTCACTAGCATAAATGGACTATCACTCCCCCTTCCCACATTTGGTGTGGAAAATTGTGCATGGTGACTGAGAATAACTCTGCTGAGAAAGCGTAGGGATGCCAGTGTGTGTGTGTGTGTTTGAGTATATGGTAGAATGGAACAACCGCTAAGTGAGACATACTCCTGTTGTGGAGCATTGTCCAGGCTGTGAGGTCTGATTAGGCTTGGTTGCAGGAGTGGAGCCATGCAATTGGACCCCAATTTGCTCTTACAGGTGTGGGAAAAGAGACCTCTTGTGATTAACTTTGGCTGGTGGAGAGACCCATAGCCTACTAACAATCAAATGGTGGTCACAGATTACATAGGTATCAGCTGGCGGGTACTTGTAAGTGCTACTGGTCCCTTCCCCACTGGTAATGCCACCATCAGGGGATGCTGACCTCCGGGTAGCATTGGGCATCACATAGTGGTCATGAATAAATTCCAACACAGTACCTTGCCCCACTGGTAGCATTTCTTAAAGCTAGTTAAAATGGCAATATGTATGTAAAGTGTCTATGCATAAAGAGGGAAAGAAAAAGGTTCTTCATTAAGCTCAAAAAAGAAACATGGGCAATTACTCCTTTAAATGGTTAAAAAAGTGTTAATTGAGCAGCAACCATGATAGGTGACCTGGTATTTCTCATCACTCTGTGCTCCACCAGTACATCTAGGATCACATTGCTCTTTCACATTACCATGTGTGTAGTAGTTCAGGTGGGAGGGTGTCCTTGTGGAGCTTGTGATGAACTGGCCTCATTGTTGCAAATCTCTTTGGCTCGGGAAGAGTCTTCCAAGGGAAAAGGCATGTAGTGGCTGCCACAAGGCTCACTGCCTCCGACCAAGACTTTAGGCAGGTCACTGCTGTCTCTGGAGCTTTAGAGGTTGTAGGGAGCTGAACCAGAGAAACGTGCAGAACTTCATCTTGTGGTGCCTGGAGAAGAGGTGCATAATGGTTGCCTACCATGAATGGGGTATCCAAGGATTTAAGCATCACTATCCCTCCACTGCAGCTTCTGCTGTGTGTGAAGGGGTCCCTCGGAGGACTTGTTTTGTCAGTCTTAGCTTTGCAGCTCCTCCTTTTCCTGGGTTGCTGTAGTCATGGGTCATGCTCAGGTGGTAGTAGTCGAAGAGGAGTGGTGGCATGTCATGGGAGTTAATGACTGGAGTTGTGTTCATGCTCTAGGTCTGGTTTTCATGGCCTCCTCTGCTGAGCTGTGGTCGGTACTGGGACCAGTCAGTATGGGGTCAATGCTTGATAATATAGCTTTCCTCTGACTCAGGTGAGTCAAACTGGTTGGTGACTCCATTCCAAGTCACTTGAAGAATCACAGGATAATGTAGGCTGTAGGGGACTGCCAGTTCCATGAGGGCTTTCCGGGCTGCTGTGAAAGCCTTTCTGCAAGCTGTGAGATCCTGGGAGAAATCTGGGAAAATTCATATGGCGTGACCCCTCCATGCCAGGGATCCTTTCTGACGAGCCCAGTCCATTACCTGTTCCTTGTCAGTAAAGCAGAGGAACTTGGTGAGGATCAGGTGAGGGCACTCCCTGGCCTTGTGGGGAGGGGGGGGCAGAGGCTGCTGGGACCAGTCAGATTCAATGTTGCTGTGGCATTACGGTCCCAGGAGTTTGCATAGTGTTTGCTGCAGGAACCTGTTCATGTTCTTTCCCTCACAGCCTTCAGGGAAGCTGATGAATCTAAGGTTATTTATTATGTTGGCCCCTATTTTCAGTATCATCTATCTTAGACAATCACAGGAGATTTAAGACTTCATGAGGTAAAGTTCCTAAAAGTACGAGGTCCATGACACAGAGCCTTTCTTCCAGGAGAAAGACTGGCAAACACAACACCAGCTGCTGAACTCCAAGCTGATGGAAAAACTAATGGGACTGCTTGAGCTCTCACAGAATAAAATACTTTAATATCATGAATTTAAGGACACAAAGGGGGGGTAGACAGCTGGTTTTTAATTGTTTCTGTGTTTAATGGTCACAAGTTTGTAACACAGCTGCATGATACTCAAGGCCACTATTTACGGTGCTCAGAAACACTGAATTCCGTTCTGACCATCCTGGATTCCGGGATTTTAATGGTGTTTCAGAATCCAAATTCCGGTATTTTACCGGTAATCCAAAATAGAATATTTTTCACACATTTTTTAATATTAAAGTAGTTAGTCACAATGTTTTTATCATGTTTCTATGCAGATTTAAGCTACCTAAACAGAAAACATCTAGATTTCATCGATATTGCATTTTATTACAGCTAATTAAGTTGTGCCTCTACCTGAATACTTATTAAAAAAGTTACCTTCTCAAAACAAGCCAGCATGTGAAAATAAATGGCCCACGGCAGCAGTACAATTCTTCTAGCTAGCAGGTACCGGTTTCTACCCCTGTTTTGTGACCAAAGGAACACTAAAATGTATCATTTTCATGTTGTGTATTTTTGTAATCCATGTTTTGTGATGTATGTAATAAAACTTCAAGCTAAATTGACAGTGTGATTTATTTGAATGTCATTTACAAAGACACACACATAAAAAAACATTTTAAATACTAGTGGAGTGGCTACATATGCTGCACAAACTAATGACATATCACAAGTAAATGTGACTACATATGCTGCAAACTAAAGACATATATAATCGCATGTAAATCTATATTGCACACGGAAGTGGCATTTTAGTGCAGTGGAGCGCCATTTGTTTCAAGAACCATCTCATTTACAGTATTGCACAAGAACCATATCACTAACAAGCTTGAGAGATCAGATTGTGTGTTGGTCTACTTATTAAATAGCATCATTGTAAAGAGTTTTAAATTATCCACAGTTAGGCTTCTCTGTTGGTCAGTAAAGATCTGTCCATATGCAGAAAATGACCGCTCCACATCTGCACTGGAAGATGGGACCCAAATGGCCTGAAGGACTGCCTTAGAGTTGGTACCAGCGGCGACATTGAAAGCCAGTTTTGGGGCTGTAGCTGACAGAGAGAGAGCAGCCACCAGCTTCCTTAAAGCAAGGAAGTGATTTGATACAGTACACTGAATTGAATTCTTAATTTTGGGGCCTGTGTAAGTAAGTAGGAATCAGTGTTTTGGTTCTCTGTTTTGGGGTTGATCTTTCTTAGTGTAACTTTTATTTGCCAGGGAGGAAATCTAGTTGGGAGAATATTTGTAGTCATTTGTAACTAGACCTATTACTTAAACTGTGTAAAATAGGTGTCTGAAAGGAAGGAAGGCACTCACCTGGGTGGTTGGTCAGAATTGTAGTTGACTGTTTCTGGAGGGCACGGGCTTGTAAGTTTTGAACCCTTAAAAGGGTCCTCTATTGAGTATTCCCAATATCACTTATATCAGTTATCTTCCCTGGCACACACCAGCACAAAACAGAAACTGATTTATCAAAGGTAGCCTAGCTGAGATGTAACATCTTGTTTACAGTAGGATCTTATTTCTACCCATTTGTACAGCTGAGTGGAATGGAGCACAGGGAGGTCAACTCACTTTCTGAAGGTCACATTGTTAGTATTTGGCTCTACCGAGGTCTGGATCTGTGACCTCCCAGGTGCAAATCTGGTGTTCAACCCAATAGACCACACTGCCTCTTATTACACAAAATGATGCTAGCGAAACAAAAATTTTACACAACTGCTTCAGTACAAAGAAATGTAAAATAGCACTGGTGCAAACATTGTTTAGAGCGGTACTAGCAGGACTCTTTGCAAACCACACAGGTGCAAACCATTTCACTCAACTGAAATGTCACAAAACATTGTACAAATCAACAAAACCCCACAGGAGCTCGGAAACTGTTGCCACTGGAAGCACACAACTTTGTTTTTACAACAGGGCAATATACATGTAGCTCCATGACACAGTGGGTTTACAAATTTGTAAGATGGCAGGGATGCTGATGCCTAAAAATGCCATCAGCACAATTTACTGCAAATGTTGCTGAGAGTTGAGGGGATGAAAAACTATTCATTGTAAATTACTGACAGCACTTTATTTCCCTCTGTTTTCCCCTTATGTGATGTCATTTCCTGTGCCTGTGATTTAGAAGATGGATGCCTGCAGCTATAAAGGGAGGGGCAACTAAATGGGTTACATTTCTGACCCTAAAAGTGTTACAGGTTTAGCAAATAGCTTATGTAAAGCAGATTTCTGCTGGTAATATTGATACTTTTTATAATTCACGTTAGTTTCCCTTTAAACTCTATATTATAACTCTGTAAAGTCAATAGGACAGCTTGAGCCACTGTGGAATGGTTTACAGCTTCTAGTTCTGTAGTGTTGCCAAGGAATATCTTGCCCCCTTCCAACACAAATATATTATTGAGTATGCACCGTGCCTGTGCATCAGTACTCTCGTCACATATGACAGATAGTGATTTTCCTGCTACAGCTGTATTAAGGTCTGCATCAAGCTGGTCTCTTAACTTCGGGATGTAGATCTGCCTCAGGGTGTCTGCTTTTGGCAGTGCTCCAATCCCCTCACATATTTGTCCATCCATTCCCTTATCTGTGGCTGATCCAGCTTCTCTAATGGGATATTTACTGCACTCCAAGCCTTTACTGTATCCATGACGAGGTCATTTCTTGCAACAGATGTGTCAGTGGCAGATCTGAAACTGCTGGTTAGGGTCACCTGCTTTGTTTGCTTTCTTTCCCTGGCAACTCGCTCCTTATTCCTGGTGTGTTTCTGGCTGAGCAAGTGATTCTTCTCTGTATCCTTCCTTGTATGATCCAGAACATGGTTATAGCATGGATAGAAAAGTTTTTCTCCATCCTTGTAGAGGCTTTCAGACTTGAACTGAAGGGCCCACTCCTTAGCAGTGGTGTTGCAGATCTTAGACTTCTTGCTGAGTTTTGCGGCAGACATCACGCAGGCAGTTATGTCTTTAAAATACTGAAATCACAGCCAAAGGTACACAAAATTAGTAGACTGTTCCTATCCTCCTGATAAGATAACAAGTGGAAAATGGAACTGCAGTCCATGGCTTTTATCCTCTAGGTATTATGGCAGCAGTCTACAACTCTAATTCTCTGGGCATGACGGCAGTCCATGACCCTCATACATCCTCCAGGTATGACTGCAGCAGCATTTTATGACTCCCATCCTCAGGTACAATGGCAGCAGCAGCCCATGACTCCCATCCTCCAGGTGTGAAGGCAGCAGAGCCTAGGACTCCCATCTTCCAGGTATGAAGGCAGCAACAGCCTATGACTCCCATCCTCCACGTACAACAGCAGCAGCATTCTATGACTCCCATCCTCTGGGTGTGATGGCAGTAGGGCAGCCTATAGCCACCATTCTCTAGGTCCAATGGCAGCACCCTCTTACTTGCCCACAACTACATGGCAAGTAACCCTCTCCTGACTTGTCAACCACACAAGCAACATTCAGACTTACCTGGTGCCACAGAGCTATTTGCACAACCATACAGAATATACCCATTCATGACTTGCACAAAACCACACTGCAAACTGGTCTGAAACAGATTCAACACATATCCTCTGTCTTGCTCATTGACTCAGTATTTAAGGCCCACCCCGAACATTTTCTCTGGGGCATACAGAAAGCACTGCAGCCCCAGAGCCAACTTCACTGGGGAAATGCCTTATACACTGCATGTCCCTAAGCAAGTCTGAGTGTTTCTGTACCTTGTGGTTTGCTCTGAAGTAAACTTCCATACAGACACTGGCCTGGTCAAGGACATATGTTGTAAGGCCCCCCTTGCAAAGTCTGAGAAGTCGTGTTGCTTTTCATATTCCACAGAGCAAGTGGGAACACACAGAAAAATGCACAGCCCCAGTGTGAGTTTGCAAGGGGGGGGAGCTTACACACTGCAACTTCCTAACCAAGTCTGAGGGTCTTCAGTGATACCAACTCCCTTCCCCCAGACACTGAAACTTGCTCTGATGCATGTTACAAGGGGACAGGCACCCTCGGACTTCCTCAAGGACACACTTTGTACAATGCACCCCCTGCAAAATGAAAGCAAGTTTGTACATTGGGCCTTACACATTGTGTCCCCCCGAGCATGTCCAAGGGCCTCTGTTTGTTGCATACTCCACACCTAGTTTGGGTGGAGGACTGGCATCAGTGTGGCCCTTAGCAAATTTGTCTGTTCTCTCCCTAGTTGCCTCCATAGAGTACATTTGCAGGGGAGCATCACTACTACTTTACCACCATGCATAGTCAACTCCACCACCAACAACTTGCTAGACAAGACCTCCCCCCCAAACTTGCTCTGAGGTGCACTCAATTCAACCCAACTTGACGCATACCCCAGTATAAGTGGCAAGGTAGGGCATGGCAGGTTCACATGGGAATATGGGCTCTGCCTGTTTTTTCCCAAGCTCCAGACTACTTTAGATTTAAGCAGCATACAAGTAAAATGCAGAAAATCATGCAAAAGTGCAGAACTTTCAACAAGTGGCACATTTACATGATTTTATGCAGTCTGAAACTGGGGTTCCTGCTAGGGCTACCTGGGCCTCCCAAAAAGAGACACTGTAGGCAGGTATGGCAAGGCATTGTTGCAGTGGGATGTGAGGATATTTCCAGATTTCCCCAGCAGAAATATAACTTACACCTGCATACAGTAAAATGGGAAAATCACTGCACCTAGGTTGATCTCAGAAGCATAGTAGGCAGGTGTGGAGCACAGGATTGCAGTGGGGATCCAGGGAGCTTTCCAACGTTTCCACAAGAGAAAAAAAAGAACACTTATGTAAGAGCTCACCATTAACAGTAGATCTTTGAGAGAATCTCTTGCAACAGGTCACACCTTAGGAACTACAGCCTTCAGGCATCAGGACCACATGGAAAACATTTTTGCTAGCAGTCTGAGGCCACCCACAGCTATATAGGGAGGATGTCAACGTAATGACATTGCCATGCGTGGCCCCAGATAGACTGATGGCAAAAAGATTTTCATGTGGTCCTGATTCCTAATAATTGTAGTTCTAGATATAACGTGCAAAAGAATCTCTGTAAGATCTACTGTCACAGTAAGTTCTCACACAAGTGTTCTTTTTGTTTGGATTCCCACTTTAACCCTGCCCTCCACACCTGCCTACTGCACTTCTGAGGCCAACCTAGGTGTAGTGATTTTTTCCGCTCTTTACTGTATGCAGGCACAAATTTTTTCTGCTGGTGAAGCTGGGAATACCCCACCCCCGATCCCCACTGCAACTCTGGCTTGCCATACCTGCCTACCATATCCCTTTTGGGAGATATCCTGCAAGAGATATCCCTGAAGATCTAGAAACAATTGGTCCTCAGACTTGCTCTGAGGCACACAGCAAGCAACACAGCTCTGCCGACTTGCTAGAGGATGCAGTGTGCTAGCCATCTCCTGTGAAGTCCAAGGGGCAGTATTTCTTGCTGGGTACCCCCAATTAGGCTGGGGGGTGAGCTTGCTTTTCACACAGAAACAGCCCTTGATGACCCACTCCTTGACAACTTGCTCTGGGACACACAAAAGACAAAAAGAACTTGCTCAAAGGCTTCTTGGGCTTTCCTCACCACCTGCAATGTCTGAAGAGCTGTATGGATTCCTGTGTGCCTCAGAGCAATTTTTCAGGCAAGGGCTTTATACATGTGTAACAGAATGTGTGTGTAACACTAACACCCCTCACCAAACTTGCTCTGGGCACACAGAAACCAAAACTGCCCCTTCAACGTGGTCAGAGCTGCAGCGCTGCCAACTTTCACCCTCCAAATGTGCCCATGTTAGTGTGTTGTGCCATCACCTCGCCCCACTTACTCTGGGGCACACAGCAAGCAACACAGCCCCTCACTGATACTGTTTGACCATGGAGTTCTTAATATTTAAGATGTTGTAAAGTACACTTCCTGGGCCAGATTTTCAAAGCATGGCGCATGGATTGTGCCAAGGCCCGCGCAACAACACTTAGGTTCTACCAGTGCACCAAGCCCTGTTGCTGCAACTGCACCCAATTTTATAGTCTCAGACACAGTTGCAACAGTTTTCATGATTTATGGCAGTTTGCACTAAATATCTGGTGCAAGCTCTATAAAAAAAGATCCCCAGGACTACTGCAAGTTAGACCAGAAAAAGTTGGACTAACCTGTGGCAATTGCCACACAGGATAGAAAATCCCATTAGATTGCCGCAAGCCCCATGCACCATATCGTTGGTGCACACACAGCTTGCAACAAGCTAAGGCATTTGAAAATCCTGCCCCCGTATCAACTTTCTCAATAAAGTACCTTTAAGTTTAAAGAAAGAAAATCAATGTTGTCCCATAGGAGTCGTAGGACCCAGTCTTGCGGACAGTCAGTATGGTCTTCAATATGGTCTTCAGTATCTGCAACCTTCAACTCAATGATGTTGATCCAGTGGGCGATTTGAAGTACCTCTGCATTAGTGTACTGGGAAGAAACCTGTAGTTAGTTGATTTGCACCATTAGTTGCTGGAACATTGTTTTTATTTCTTCCAGAGTCACTGGAGCTGTGCTGCCTTACTGGAGTGCCATCACAGAGCTGGGCTCTGTCATGCAAGAGGATCTGAGGTAACTCTTAAAAGGCTGCTTTAAACGTTGGTGTTCGTAGCAGGTAGTCAAAAATGATACCTGTCTGTACAGCAGTGTGTCCCCTGTCAAACTTAGCACTGATCAGAGTGGTAGGGATAGCTATTCAGCAGGATGAATTAAGATGCTTAATGGGGTATTCAGAGATAGGTATTTAGGCATCCATCTTGCAGGCTGGCAGGTCATGCCCCTGCTTTTCTGTTACATGACTCCCTTGGTGGAGGCTTTTAAAAGGGGTCCAAAGACACACCTTTTTAATGAAACATTTTTTAACTAGCTATGCTAGTGGGTTCTATCCCCACACCAGGCACTTGGGTTAATATCCCAATACTGACACTGCAGTGCAGCATGGGAGGGGGGTGCTGCACTCCTGAGGTGCCGTCTTTCAGATGAGATGTTAAACCGAGTTCCCATCTGCCTGTTCTGGTGGTAGTTCAGGTGGATGTTAAAGATCCCATGGCACTTCTCGAAAAGAGCAGGGGAATTTTAATTAAAAAAACAAACAAAATAAACTATATAATATACATTCAAACACTTAAATGTTTTTACTATACATAGGTACTAGAATAACTTTTATCCAATTCCATCAAAAATTCATCCACAGTGTTTTTGCTGTTTATTCCCAAATATTCTACACTCATTTTGATACATTTTATCTATTTCATATTGAAATTTGAACAATAAGTCTTGCACTGTCATTTCTTGGTTCTATAGTAGTCTCTGACATCTTGCTTGCCAGATTAACCATTTTGAAAAAGCAAAGACAACATATAACGTGCTTTTATTCCATTTTTCCCACATATCCGTAAGTTGACCATATATTAAAGTATTATGAGACATATTCCTAAAACCCTCAGTACCCCAAAAAACCTGCAAGAGCTCCCCAAAATGGCTTAATAAAGGAACAATCAAAATACATATGAGTCATGCTTTCTACTTGCATTCCACATTGTAATACTGGACATATTCTTTCTTCTTTACATTTATGTTTTTGATTTCCTTTAACACTTAATTTTCCATGACTACATAGCCAAATTACCTCTTTTATTTGTTTCGGGATTCTTTTCTCTAAGATGTATACTAATATTTGTGGTACTTGTATCCATCTTCCACATTAAAAACTGGGTCCTCAAAAAAATTCTTACCCATTATTTCTTTATAATTTTGCTTTCTGCTCTTTCTTAATAGCATGTCCACATTTACCCCTCATCGAGTCATATATTTTCTAGAGATTTCCATATAAGGAGGAACTTCTAATTTTCCTTTATAGTTCCCTTTTTCCAATATTCCTTATAAATATGTCTGCCCAACTACTTATCAGATTATTCCATATATTGACTTTGCCCTGTAAAAATGGCACAATGCTCGCATAGAAAAAAATATTTAAATAAAATACAATTGGATGAATCATCCCTAGCCCTCCTTCTTTAGGAGGTCTATACGTATGACTTTTTACAGGATTGAGCCTAGAACTCCATAATAATTGAAAAAAAAATTCCCAAAACTGTAGTCTGCATATCATAAGGTACAGGAAAAATATATGCTATACATATAAAAAAATAGGTATAATAAAAGTTTTCAAAAGATATATAATTTTTTCTTTTGCATTTTCCAACTCTTCCACTTATTGACCTTCTCTTGCGCAATTTTACATTTCTCCACCCATTTACTTCTGGCTGCATCTTGTGTTCTAAATCTTATCCCTAATAACTTAATTTCACCTGTATTTATCATTAAACTGCCTTCTTTTACAGTGTTAACTTTTCCTAAGGGGAATATCTTACTTTTTTCCATATTGATACTAATTCCTGTGTAATCTCTGTTTTCACTAAATATTTTCAGCATTTTTTCTCCTGAAGTTTGATTTTTAACTAAAATATTACAATCATTTGCATGCACACAGACTTTTGGAAGAAATTCCTCACTCCAGGATATTGCCTTAATCTCTTTATTTTGTTCAATTATTCATAAAATTGGATCAAGACATAAAACATATAGGAGAGGACTTAATGGGCACCCTTGTATTACCCCCTTGCGCATATACATAGAGACTCCTAAGTGTCCATTTATAATTGGCTTTATTTGTACTTCACTGTACAAAGTTTTAATCATTTTTATCAAATTATCTAGAAATTCATAGCCTTTAATACCTCCCACATATACTCATGTTTGATTGAGTCGAATGCAGTCTCTTGATCAATGGCATATAAATATCCTTTTATTTTTCCATTCTGGACAGCATTTATTATTTCTCTTAAGAAAATTAAATTATTCCAAATATCCCGTCCCAGGACTCCACAAGTCTGTGTTTGTGTAACTAACTTATCTGCGAATGTTACCAGTCTTTGATTTAAAACTTTCACCAACATTTTATAGTCTGTTGTAAGTAAACTTATTGGTCTCCAATTTTTTAAAATCAATCTGTCTCCTTTTTTATATAAAAGGATCAAGATACCAGTTTTCATACTATTTGTTATCTGGGTTTCTTCTAAAATGTTGCTAGAAACATAAGTTAAAGTTTTGGTTAGACATCCTTCATACTTTTTGTAAAAGGCATTTGGGATGCCATCTATTCCTGGTACTGTATTATTTGTAAGTGTTCTAATTGCATTTCTGACTTCTTCTTCCTTTATATCCCCCTCCAAAGCCTTAACTTCATCTTCGTTTAATATTGGGATGTTTAGATTTAAAAAAAAATCCCCATTTACTTTGTTGATTTCCCCCTTAAATGAATCTTTTAAAAATTTTTGGACTTGAATACTTATACTTGCAGTATCAGTGTGTTTATTCCCCAAATTATTTGTAACTTCATATAACACTCTATTTTCAATGCGTTATTTATTACTGTCATAAGGATTGGTTTGAAACCTAGTACCTTGCATTCCAAAATTCTGTTCCATACTTAAGGATTTAGCTCTATTATATTGATAGGCCCACATTAAATTTCTTGTTTCTTCTATTTTCCCTGAATTATCTACTTTATACTTTGTTTGCTGTGATAGTAATTTATATAACTCTCCCCTTAGGGTTAGATATTTTTTACATTTTTTTTGCTGTTTTTTATATGTCTTCTACTATTAGTTGTTTTATATCATATTTTGTGTCCTCCCACCATTCTACTGCTGAATCATACAAATATTTTACTGTATCTCTTGCTACAAAAAATTCCTTTATTTTATTGTTAAAATTTTTCTCTGTCAATCTTTCCATATTCATTCTCCAGTAGCCTCTCCCGAAAATAACTTGTTTTCCTATTCCTATTTCATTTTAACCCCCATATGGTCTGTAAATTCGGTAGGTATTACTGAAATATTTTCAATTCTTGTCCCCTTTTGAATAAACCAAAAGTCTATCCTGGTAGAAATATTGCCTTTATAAAAGGGTGCTCTACCTTTTTCCCTTTAGCTTTGTACGCATCAAATAGATTCCCTTTTTTTAAATATGTTTTAATTTATTGGTATCACAAAAATCCTTTTTTGACTTTCTACCCCAATCCTCTTTCCCTAACCCACAATTAGAGTCACCCCCATAGAACCACCTGTGAAGTATGTATAAAAGGCTTTAACAACCCCATCATTTTATTCATTTGTGCTTTATTTTGAGGGTTATATATATTAATTAACCTGGTAGCTATGTTTTTAATTACAACATCAAAAATAAAATCCCTTCCTGGAACTAGATCTATAACTTTCAACATCTTTATATCATGCGTAAAAAAACAACCCCTAGTCCTGAACATAGTTCCTCTCCTATTGTCCACCATGAAGGCCCCCATCTCCACTCCTTTTGTACTTGGGTTAGTTCTTCCACAGTGTGTAAATGCGTATCTTGTATAAACACTACTTCACAATCTATATCACTTAGAGTTTGAAAAACTACCTGCCTTTTATGTTTGTTCTTTATACTATTCAAATTTAAAGTTAGGCAGCTAATTTTATGCATTTCTACAGAAGTGGTTTAATCACATAAAACTTCATCTACCTTTTTATCTTTTTTCTCTTCTTCATCTGAGTCTTCATCATTAGAAAAATCCACACAATATGACACTGTTTCCTCCTCCACTGATTCCCATTCTTTGTCCTGAAACACTGTGTATCTGTTTGTAAGTACAAACCCTTCTCTGTCCTTTTCAGTATTCGAACTTGCTGTGTTTTTTGCATATCTTTTCTTATTTGACCTAGTCATCATGGTGAATTTAGATTCTGGTTCTTTATTTCTAGTTTTTTCTTCTTTCTTTTTATGACTAGCCACATTTTCTTTGTTTGCATTTGATTTCTCATGGTTTCTTCTAATCTTGGAGGGAAGGCCTTGAGTGACCATGGTTTGTAAGCAGCCTGTCTTCTACTAAATCTCCCCCCTGGTTCTTTGCCTCAAAAATGTTTCCCTTCTTTGCCTTTTTCTTTTTGCGCCACTGCTAAGTACACATCTTGTTCAGCCGAGACCCCAGGCTCTGGACTATTATGTGCTGCCCATGGGCAATGTATAAAAAAGTGACCAGCTTCTTCACATAGACAGCATAGCATTTTATCCTTACAATCAGCACCTTGATGGCCAATCTCCCCACACAAGCCACATTTCACCTTACCACAGGCATTACATAGATGTCCCTTTTCACCACATTTAAAACATGCCTGTGGCTGGCCTGCATAAAATACTATTCCTCGATCTCTCCCAAGGTAAAAACAATTGGCCAAATGTTGACCTTCACCTTCCACTTGTTTTAGGGTAATTTTGTATTTCCATCCCCCAGTCCAGAGGCATTCTTCATCAAGGATGGGTTCAGGGGGACAATGAACAGTACTTTGTTGCTTTAACCAAAAGGTTATATCAGAAACATTTATGCCTTCATTCCTGAAGAGCACAGTTACAATCTTAGAAGCAGGTTTTGTTAGTGGTATTGCTGTGAATTTATTCCATAGTTCAGTATTCTTTAGCTGATGATATAGTTTCCAGAATCTGCCGAGTTCACTTGGATGCTTAAAGCTCACATCATATTCAGAACTCCCTGGCACATGAATCAGTGCAGAAATCTCATACGGGTAGTACCTCATACTTTGTTTCAACAGTTGTTTTCCTATGTACAATCTATCAGGCGCATCCACTATAGGGCCTTTAAATCTTAGCCGAACTGCATTTCTGCGCTTTGCCTGTTGTTGCTGTTGTTCAGGAAAAAAGTTTCTCCCTTGTATTATTTCCCCATACATTTTCTTTTGGCAGGTCTTTAACACTCTCCTCTTTATCAGTGATTACTGTTTTTTGCTCAGTTTCCATCACCGAGTTCCCACTCTCATTATCAGATATTTCTTTAGTATCATCTGTATTAGCAACTTCTGCATCCATTTTTGGTTTTCCTTCTAAGTTTATATTGATATCATTTTCCGAGGTACTGGGCCTATTTGGGTCCCAGCCTGCCTCTGTTTGCTTCCATTCTGCGGGAGTATCCTTTACTTTTTTCCTAAAATCTGCATCGGTTTCAGTCCTTTCTTTCATTTGGGGGACTCCTTTATTTTCTATTAAAATTGCCTTCTCATTTTTTCCTGTTTGCATCTCATTCTCACAATTTTCAGATCCCACTCCTTTATCTTGTTTACTTTCAACTCTTCTTTGGCCGAGCCTTCTATAGCCCTTTTTTGCCATTCCTTTCAGGGTTGAGTCTTTCTTTTCTTTCAGATTGTCAGGCCTAAAGGATCCGGCCTGATTACACTGTGCCACATCATCACTTTTCAGCTGTGTCTGACAGGCCTCACCCTTGTCAGACATTTCAGCCTCTTCTAAATCTTTTAGTAAAGATTCTTTCTTGCTTTTAACTTTTGTTCCTCAAATTCAATATTAGACAGTATTTTGGCTTTTATTTGAGACTTACCACGAGTTTTCTCAATTGCAGTCATCTTTTCAAGTCCTTCCTGATGCACAGTTCCACTTATTTGTGCCTCTTGCAACTTTGTCTTATTTTTCTTCCAGTTTACATCACGCACCTTCTGGCTGGTCTCTGTGGGTTTAGAGGCTGAAGCGGAAACCTGAGCTCCAGCCACCCACACATCTGCACTCATCTCCACAGCAAAGCATACTGACTGCTAGCAGCAGTCTAACATGGAACCCCCTTGGTGGAAAGTAGAGGAATTTCCCCGGTGTCCTGGCCAAATTTCCCCCATTCACTAAAAATACCAACAGCTTAATCTGGTTCAGTTTCAACTGGTTACCATCTGTATCCCTCTCCCCCCTGGTCACCCCTGAAAAAGGGACTTCTAGTCTCAGTGGGCCTACGGGTTAACAAAATTCAATAAATAAATAAATAATAAATCACACTGATTTATTGTTATTTATTTATTGATTTTAAACTGCAGACTACTACTAGCCCTATTAATTATTGTGATATTTATTGTTATTTGATGTCCTGTTCTACCTGTAAGGCACCCAGAGCCTCAAGGATTGGGTGCGGTATAAATAAATGTTCACTTGCTTGCTTGCTTTCATGTATTATTAAGAGGTTTGTTACATGTGTTACTATGGGGTTTGAAACATGTGTTATTAAGGGGCTCATTACATGTGTTATTGGGGTGGTTTGTAACGTGCTGGGTATAATACATTAATACAGTGTAATTAGCTAATTGGTTTCATAATATGCTAATCATATACCATGATATAAGGGGAAATATATGATGTCTTTAAGGGGATGAGGGCCCAACCATACATTATATACATATACATATACATACATATAGATGTATAAAATGGCAACCTGCATCTCTCTCCTGCACCAAGTCAGCCTTCTCAGGGGCCTGGTGGCTTTTGTCTCCCCCTCCACACCCTGTTGGCTGTTCCAGGGGACCGGGAAGCACCTGCATCCTTCTCTCGCACCCTGTCAGCCTTTCTGGGGCCTGGTGGCTCCTGTCTCCCCCTATACACCCCTGCAAGCAGCCCCATGCATCTGGTGGCACCTGTGTCCCTCTCCCTCACCCTGTCAACCTTCCTGGGGCCCTGGTTGCTCTTGTCTCCTCCTCCACTCCCTGCAGGCTGTCCCGGGGGACATAGAGGTACTTCCATCCCTCTCTAGCACACTGTCAGCCTTCTCGGGGCCTGGTGGCTCCTGCCTCCCCCTGCCCACTATGCCAGCTGTCCTGGGGACCTGGAGGCACCTGCATCCCTCTCTGCACCCTGTCAGCCTTCTTAGGGGTGTGGTGGCCCCTCATCTCCCTTGCCACACCCTGCCAGCTGTCCCAGGGGACATGGAGGCACCTGCATCCCTCTTTCTCACCTTGTCATCCTTCCCAGGGGCCTGGTGGTTCTCGTCACCCCCTCCAAACCCTACTGGCTGTCCCAGGGGACCTGGAGGCACCTGCATCCATCACCTGCACCCTGACAGCCTTCCCGGGGTCTGGTGGCTCCTGTCTCTGTCTGCACACCCTGCTGGCTGTTCAAGGGGACCTAGAGGCAACTGCATCCCTCTCCTGCACCCTGTCAGCCTTCCCAGGGGCCTGGTAGCTCCTGTCTCCCATTTCACATCCTGCAACAGTCCCATGGACCAGGTGGCACCTGCATCCCACTCCCTCACCCTGTCAGCCTTTCCAGGGGCCTGGTGGCTCCTGTTTCCCCTCCACACATTGCAGGCGGTTCCAAGAGACCTGGAGGCACCTGCATCATCTCCATCACCCTGTCAGCCTTCCTGGGGGCCTGGTGGTTTCCGTCTCCCCCTCCACACCCCTCCGCTGTCCCAGGGGCCCTGGAGACACCTGCATCCCTTGCCCTCACCCTGTCAGCCTTCCGAGAGGCCTGGTGGCTCCCGTCTCCCCCTCCACACCCTGCTGGCTGTTCCAGGGGACCTGGAGGCACCTGCATCCCTCTCCCACACCCTGTCAGCCTTCCTAAGGACCTGGTGGCTCCTGTCTCCCCTTCCACATCCTGCAGGTCATCCCATGGACCTGGTGGGACCTACATCCCTGTCCCTCACCCTGTCAACCTTCCCAGGGCCCTGGTGGTTCCTGTCTCCCCTCCACACCCTGCAGGCTGTCCTAGGGGACCTGGAGGCACTTGCATCCCTCTCCATCACCCTGTCAGCCTTCCTGGGGGCCTGGTGGTTTCCGTCTCCCCCTCCACACCTCTCCACTGTCCCAGGGGCCCTGGAGACACCTGCATCCCTTGCCCTCACCCTGTCAGTCTTCTGAGAGGCCTGGTGGCTCCCGTCTCCCCCTCCACACCCTGCTGGCTGTTCCAGGGGACCTGGAGGCACCTGCATCCTCTCACACCCTGTCAGCCTTCCCAGGGCCTGGTGGCTCCTGTCTCCCCTCCACACCCTGCAGGTCGTCCCATGGACCTGGTGGGACCTACATCCCTGTCCCTCACCCTGCAACCTTCCCAGGGCCCTGGTGGTTCCTGTCTCCCTTCCACACCCTGCAGGCTGTCCCAGGGGACCTGGAGGCACTTGCATCCCTCTCCAGCACCTGTCAGCCTTTTCAGGGGCCTGGTGGCTCCCATCTCCCCCTGCCCACCCTGCCAGCTGTCCTGGGGATCTGGAGGCACCTGCATCCCTCTCTGCACCCTGACAGCCTTCTCAGGGGCCTGGTGGCTCCCCTCTCCCCCTGCACACCCTGCTGGCTGTCCTGGGGACCTGGAAGCACCTGCATCCCTCGCCCACACCCTGTCAGCCTTCCCAGTGGCCTGGTGGCTTCTGTCTCCCCCTCCACACCCTGCAGGCTGTCCCAGGGAACCTGGAGGCACCTGCATCCCTCTCCCATACCCTGTCAGCCTTCCTAGGGGTCTGGTGGCTCCCATCTCCCCTGCACACCCTGCCAGCTGTCTGGGGACCTGGAGAAACCTGCATCTCTCTCTCCTGCACCAAGTCAGCCTTCTGAGGGGCCTGGTGGCTTCTGTCTCCCCCTCCACACCCTGCTAGCTGTTCCAGGAGACCTGGAGGCACCTGCATCCCCTCGCTCTCACCCTGTCAGCCTTCCCAGAGGCCATGTGGCTCCTGTTTCCCCCTCCACACCCTGCAGTTGTACCAGGGACCTGGAGGCATCTGCATCCCTCTCCCATTCCCTGTCAGCCTTCTCAGGGGCCTGGTGGCTCCCATCTCCCCTGTACACCCTGCCAGCTGTCCTGGGGACCTGCAGACACCTGCATCCCTCTCCACACCCTGTCAGCCTACTCAGAGGCCTGGTGGCTCCTGTCTCCCGCACCACACCCCACCGGCTGTCCCAGTGGACCTGGAGGCACCTGCATCCCTCTCCTCACCCTGTCAGCCTTCTCAGGGGCCTGGTGGCTCCCATATCCCCCTCCACACCATGCAGGCAGTCCCATGGACCTGGTGGCACCTGCATCCCTCTCCCTCACCCTGTCAGCCTTTCTGGGAGCCTGGTGGATCCTGTTCCCCCTCCATACCTTGCAGCTATACCAGGGACCTGGAGGCACCTGCATCCCTCTTCCATTCCCTTTCAGCATTCTCAGGGTCCTGGTGGCTCCCATCTCCCCTGCACACCCTGCTAGCTGTCCTGGTGACCTGGAGACACTTGCATCTCTCTCCTGCACCAAGTCAGCCTTCTCAGGGGCCTGGTGGCTTCTGTCTCCCCTCCACACCCTGCTGGCTGTTCCAGGAGACCTGGAGGCACCTGCATCCCTCTCTCACACCCTGCCAGCCTTCCCAGGGGCCTGGTGGCTCCTGTCTCCCCCTCCACACCCTGCAGGCAGTCCCATGGACCTGGTGGCACCTGCATCCATCTCCCTCACCCTGTCAGCCTTCTCAGGGGCCTGGTGGCTCCCATCTCCCCTGTACACCCTGCCAGCTGTCCTGGGGACCTGCAGACACCTGCATCCCTCTCCACACCCTGTCAGCCTACTCAGGGGCCTGGTGGCTCCTGTCTCCCGCACCACACCCCACCAGCTGTCCCAGTGGACCTGGAGGCACCTACATCCATTGCCCTCACCCTGTCTGCCTTTCTGGAGGCCTAGTGGCTCCCATCTCCCCCTCCACACCATGCAGGCAGTCCCATGGACCTGATGGCACCTGCATCCCTCTCCCTCACCCTGTCAGCCTTCCTGGGGGCCTGGTGGCTCCTGTTCCCCCTCCATACCTTGCAGCTGTACCGGGGACCTGGAGGCACCTGCATCCCTCTCCCATTCCCTGTCAGCCTTCTCAGGGGCCTGGTGGCTCCCATCTCCCCTGCACACCCTGCCAGCTGTCCTGGTGACCTGGAGACACCTGCATCTCTCTTCTGAGCCAAGTCAGCCTTCTCAGGGGCCTGGTGGCTTCTGTCTCCCCCTCCACACCCTGCTGGCTGTTCCAGGGGACCTGGAGGCACCTGCATCCCTCTCTCACACCCTGCCAGCCTTCCCAGGGGCCTGGTGGCTCCTGTCTCCCCCTCCACACCCTGCAGGCAGTCCCATGGATCTGGTGGCACCTGCATCCCTCTCCCTCACCCTGTCAGCCTTCCTGGGGCCCTGGTGGCTCCTGTCTTCCTCTCCACACCCTGCAGGCTATCCCAGGGAACATGGAGGCACTTGCATCCCTCTCCAGCACCCTGTCAGCCTTCTCAGGGGCCTGGTGGCTCCCGTATCCCCCTGCCCAACCTGCCAGCTGTCCTGGGGACCTGGAGGCACCTGCATCCCTCTCTGCACCCTGTCAGCCTTCTCAGGGGCCTGGTGGCTCCCATCTCCCCTGTACACCCTGCCAGCTGTCCTGGGGACCTGCAGACACCTGCATCCCTCTCCACACCCTGTCAGCCTACTCAGAGGCCTGGTGGCTCCTGTCTCCCACCACACCTGGCTTTGTCCCAGTGGACCTGGAGGCACACATCCTCACCCCTCACCCCTGCCTTTCAGGGCTAGTGGCTCCCATCTCCCCTCCACCCTGCAGCCAGTCCCATGGACCTGGTGGCACCTGCATCCCTCTCCCTCACCCTGTCAGCCTTCCTGGGGGACTGGTGGCTCCTGTTCCCCCTCCATACCTTGCAGCTGTACCGGGGACCTGGAGGCACCTGCATCCCTCTCCCATTCCCTGTCAGCCTTCTCAGGAGCCTGGTGGCTCCCATCTCCCCTGCACACCATGCCAGCTGTCCTGATGACCTGGAGACACCTGCATCTCTCTCCTGAACCAAGTCAGCCTTCTCAGGGGTCTGGTGGCTTCTGTCTCCCCCTCCACACCCTGCTGGCTGTTCCAGGGGACCTGGAGGCACCTGCATCCCTCTCTCACACCCTGCCAGCCTTCCCAGGGGCCTGGTGGCTCCTGTCTTCCCCTCCACACCCTGCAGGCAGTCCCATGGATCTGGTGGCACCTGCATCCCTCTCCCTCACCCTGTCAGCCTTCCTGGGGCCCTGGTGGCTCCTGTCTTCCTCTTCTTACCCTGCAGGCTGTCCCAGAGAACATGGAGGCACTTGCATCCCTCTCCAGCACCCTGTCAGCCTTCTCAGGGGCCTGGTGGCTCCCGTCTACCCCTGCCCACCTGCCAGCTGTCCTGGGGACCTGGAGGCACCTGCATCCCTCTCTGCACCCTGTCAGCCTTCACAGGGGTCTGGTGGGTCCCATCTCCCCCTGCACACCCTGCTGGCTGTCCCAGGGGCCTGGAGGCACCTGCATCCCTCTCCCACACCCTGTCAGCTTTCCCAGTGGCCTGGTGGCTTCTGTCTCCCCCTGCACAGCCTGCTTGCTGTCCCAGGGGACCTAGAGGCACCAGCATCCCTCTCCTTCACCCTGTCAGCCATCCCAGGGGCCTAGTGGCTCCTGACTCCTCCTCCACACCCTGCTAGCTGTCCCAGGGGACCTGGAGGCACCTGCATCCATCTCCCTCACCCTGTCAGTCTTCCCAGGGGTCTGGTGGCTCCCATTTCCTCGTCCACACCCTGCAGGCTTTCCCATGGACATGGTGGCACCTGCATCCTTCTCCCTCACCCTGTCAGCCTTTCCGGGGGCCTGGTGGCTCCAGTCTCCCCCTGCACACTCTACTGGCTGTCCGGGGGACCTGGAGGCACCTGCATCCTTTTCCTGCACACTGTCAGCCTTATCAGGCACCTGGAGTCTCCCATCTCCCCCTCCACACCCTGCCAGCTGCCCCAGGGGATTTGGAGGCATCTGCATCCCTCACCCTCACCCTGTCAGTTTTCCCAGGGGCATGGTGGCTCCCTTCTCCCCCTCCACACCCTGCAGGCTGTCTCATGGACCTTGTGGCAGCTGCAACCCTCTCCCTCTCCCTCTCCCTGTCAGTCTGTTCTTGGTCCTGGAAGCACACACCCTCCTTCTCCACAAGGCAGTCAGGATTTCATGGGTCAAAGTGGCACACACATCCAACTCCCCAACCACTACAGCCATGTTTATTGTTCGTGTGGCAAAACAATATAATTTGTATATTATGTGAGTTATTAAACATACTTTAACATTGTTTTGCACCCACCACGCTGGAGGCCTTTTTTAGAAGAATTACAGCGTTGGAAGTCAGGCTGAAAATGCCATTGTCATTTTTTTAAATATCTTTTAAATATTTATTTTTTATAAATATCTTGTTTGTAACAGTGACGGATATTCACAACATGTCCCCAGTTACAAACCTTAACATGAGAAATCTGTCCCTGTTACAAACAGGATTGACCTGGGGAGTGGGCCTAAAAACAACTTTTTCAAAGTAAACTAGACTTGAAAAGCTTTGGGAGATTTAAACACAACAGTAAATTGTTGGAGCACTGTATACTGTTAGGTTTACTGCATTCAGTGGTATGAAACTCTAAGCTATATTTTTCTTTGCAACACCAGCAAGGCCCCCAACCCCAAAGCAGCCATTTTAAAAACATATGTTCTTTGCTACACTTCTCTTATACATTAAGACTAAAATGAACACAAAATACTTTGATAATAACACCAAGAGAAACAGAAGCACTAAAAGTCTGGTTTGTAACAGGGACGGATATTCACATGTCCCAGTAACAAACCATAACATGAAAAATCCATCCCTGTTACAAACAGGATTGAACTGGGGAGGGGGCTTTTAAAACAACTTTTGCAAAGTAAACAATACTTAAAAAGCTTTGGGAGGCTTAAACATATCAGTAAATTGTTAGAGCACTGTATATTTTATAGAGTTTCTTACCACTGAATGCAGTAAATGTAACATGTTATAGTTTTCTTTGCAACACCAGCCAGCCCCCCCACCTCCCAAAGAAAGAGGCAGGAGTTTCCATTTCTGCTTTCATTACCAACTCCATTACCCCAATGTAATATATGGATTTGCGAAATAATACTACTGAAAACGATGAAAAAAATCCCTTGTAATCCATCTCACAGACTCAATAATACCACACTTCACTCTCAATAATACTGTCGTTCTAACGAACGATAGTATTATCACTGAAACAGCACAGCGCAAGCGCACCCTTCAACCTCGCGCCGACCACGAGCCAGCTTAATCAGCTCACAACTGTAATACTTTTAAAGTCATTCACGGGAAAGTAACGCTGGCTTCACTTTCTCAGCATAAATCTCCCGTTGCCATCAACATAGAGAAGTCTCCTAAACCGAAAAAAAGAAGATACGTAATGTACTCAGACTCAGAGTCTGAGTAACAACACTCAGTTCACACCTCAATTCATCGTTTTTTTGCCGCAATCATTGGCTATTTAAAAAAAAAAAGTAGCACCTCAGTTCATTGGTTTTTTTGCTGCAATCATTGGCTATTTAAAAAAAAAAAAAAGTATGCATTTTCATGTTTTACAAGAAACTTTTACGAAGTTGGCAAATTCTTCTATCAACTTCCGGATTAAGCTTTCAAGCCATTACAGGTAAGAACTCGCCAACTTCCTTAATCCATATATTAAAAAATAACAAATGGGTTAGTGTGCATTACTGCTGTCATTTCGTTTCGGCTTGGGGACATAGAACCTCTCGAGCTTCGCTCTCGAGGTTATCTATGTCCCCAGAAACTCTCGATGAAATTACAGCCTTGTAATACACACTAACCCATCTATTATTCTATTTATTCACTGTAGCATTGCACTTCCCCTCACACAAAAAAAGTACTTTTATTTAAATATCAATGAAGCTTTCTTTGCCTGAGATATTTCAGCTCCTGCCTCTTGCTGATGCCAGCTCCTTAACACATAGAGCTGACACCGACACGCTTACAAGGAAGTACAGCCTCTCACTTGTCCCCCCACTCACAATCCTCATTCATTTTCATCTCACCTCAAATAATAATTAAAAGGCAGGATCAACCAGATAACTGTTAAAAGTTTAAAAGTAATTTAAAAAAAATGAAGGCACACGGAGACTACAGGCACCCTCTCACTCTCACCAGTGTCTTAACACATGGAACTGACGCTGACACACTTACCAAGACAGCACAGCCTCTCACCTGTCCGCCCCACTCGCGATTCTCGTTCACTCTCCGCTCACCACAAATTAAAAATAAAATA
Source organism: Neoceratodus forsteri (assembly GCA_016271365.2). Classification (NCBI taxonomy): domain Eukaryota; kingdom Metazoa; phylum Chordata; order Ceratodontiformes; family Ceratodontidae; genus Neoceratodus; species Neoceratodus forsteri. The sequence goes on from JADMNL010000022.1 coordinate 321,494,497, forward strand.
CAGGCTCAACCAGATAACTGTTAAAATGTTAATATTAATTTTAAACAAACATGAAGGCACACAGAAACTACAGGCACCCTCTCACTCTCGCTAAGTGAGAAATGTGTTATTTGAAACTTACAGACTGCCCACTTGAAAATCATAGCCAATCCAAACACATAATATAAACATAAGGACGTCCAGCCCTAGTAACCACAATGACGTCCCTAATAAGCTGCTGAACTTGCACTGCAGTGTGGAGCAACAGTCAGTGAACAGAAAAAAAAAATCCCTTATAAATCTCATTTTAAAAACAAATTACATTTTAATTCAACTTAGAAACAATTTAAAGAAAATCCTTCCCTATTGCATAACTGGAATATGCAATGGGGAACATGATAAATAAATGATTTATTTGCATTCGAGCAGTTTGACCTCAGGTACCTCACTCGTGGCTTACACCACTCATGAGATTACCCAAGGTCAAACTGCTCTTGTGCAGATACATCATCCAATTAACTCATCCCCATTGCATAGCCCTTATATAATATGTGGCTCATTACGTATATATATATATTATGGTAGCACAGTAGTGCTACCATAGTTAGGGTTGAGGAGCCATTTACATGTTAAACCCAAACTTTTGCACCTTAATAACTTTGCAACTGTTTGACAGATTTTCCTGAAATATGGAATATATGATCAAGACCCATATGCCTTGGGATCTGCCAAGTTTCGTACTGGTCACATATACGACCGCGGAGTTATTAAGCGTGATCTGCACACGTTTACACTTTTTTTGAATTCTACGGTCGTGCCCTGCAAATTCGCACCGTTTGTGGACCGGTCCGAAATCTTCAGGGAACGTGTGGCCGGGGTCCCCGATGTGCCTTTTGAAGATTTCGTGAAAAAATATTAAACGGTTCAAAAGTTATTCAAAAAACAAGTTCCCATTATAAGCCAATAGGAAAAGTTAACAAAAAGTTCGACAGTGTCGCAAATGCAGTTTTTACTTTCGCAAATGGCCCTTTTACTGTCACAGATCCACCATTTTGTTTTCAGTTGGTGATCAGAAAAATGCTTGGCATTTAAATTTGGGACCCTCTAGCAACCTAATTCTTTTTGTATTCACGTAGTCGGACCCTGAGGATGCTAGGCATGTCTTTATTTTGGGGTAAAACAGCCCAGAAATATGTTTTTCAAATTTCTGTAAAAAGTACTTTCACAAAGTACTTTCGCACTTGCGACAGTGTTGAATGCATTTGCGAAAGCTTTCACAAATTGAGACAGTACTTTTCTAGGCTGTGGGAAAATGACAGCAATTCTTTGGCATCCTGCTGCAAAAGAACAGTTTGATGTTTTGGGCTCAAATTTGGAGGGAACACAGCCGACATCTCTCAGATATGCCTTTCAGTGTTTTGTTGAAAAAATATTACACAGTGGCAAAGTTACGGCACTCCAAAGTTGATGCTTTTTCCCATAGGATAACATTACGGCGTCCGACACATTACAGGAATCCTTTGGCGCCCTGCTGTAAAATAACTGTTTGGTCTTTTGGGCTGAAATTTGGAAGGAAGACAGCCAACATCCCACAGATGTGCATTTTAGAGGTGTGGTGAAAAAATATTACAGGCAAAGTTATGGCACTCCGAACTTCTCTTTTTTTCCCATAGGATAACATTATGGCATTCTCCGCCGCTTTTTCAGGCCCGATTCAGAAACGTACAAGTATACGGACTTTTCATCTAAAAATAGTTAGCCCCCTCAGGGGGCAAAGTAAAAAACTAGTCAGGAAAGTGATAATTCATATGACTTTAAAATTTTATTTCTATGTCGTACGGTTCCTGAGATATGCACAATTTACTATTCCAAGTCCTCATTTTCTGTTCCAAGACCCATTATTTTGCATACATTCTTTGTACTCACTGTCTTTCTATATGCAGCTTTTGGGGAAAACTATTGTGTGCGTTTCCATAACTCTTACCCTTAACGCTTCTGCTTCTGGTTCTGTACTTGTTTCACTTACTTTTCCTGTCTACGCCACCTTGTGCGTTACCCTTTGCATTTTCATTTGCGCTTCTGTTTCTGTCATTTTAACCATTTCTGTCTACAGTACTGTTTATCTTTGTGTTTCACTTTTTGGCACTATGCACATTACCATTTCTGTTTGTCGGACTGTGTTACTATGTGACAAGAAGACAATATGCAGCGAGAGCACGGGGCCCCCCGTCGCTGGTCCCGTCACTGTATTACATTCACTATTTGTCAGTACTGTTTATCTTTGTGTTTCACTTTGTCTCACCATGTGCATTACCATTTTCGTTTCTGGGCACTGTGTTAGTATGTGTGAAGACATCACGTGGCGGGAGCGTGGGGCCCGCCGCAGTGTCACATTCACTATTTCTCATTATCATTCTGAAAAAGAAGGGAAATTCGAGGCAAAAAACTCTGTTTAATGCACCAGTTAGGGTTGCTCCACTGCAACAAAAGTGAGGAAATTTGGTGTTAGGGTTGAAAACCCCCCTTGGAACCTCTGCCCACCCCAACTGGCATCGGGGTGCGTGTTGGGGTCATCAGTCCTAACTCTCACCCCATTCTCCTATACCTCTGCTTCTTTACACATGTGATGGGGTGAGAGTTGGGCCGATGACTAACGCGCGCGCACCGATGCCGAGTGGGGTGGGTCCAGGGGACTTTCAACCCTAACACTAAATTTCCTCACTTTTGTCGCTGTGGAGCAACCTTTAATGATGCATTAAACTGAGGTTTTTGCCTCTATATTATATATATATATATATATATATATATATATATATATTCTTGGGAAAAACTTCATCAATGCACTAGTTACGGTTGAAGCAACAAAAGTAGGGAAATGTGGCGCATTAGGCTTTCCAACCGTAACACTCCACCCCACCCTGCAGGTAGCAACAGGCTTGGGATGTGCCTTGGGTTTGTCAACCCTATTATTCACCCAATTCTTATACACGATACCCATCTCAGCTTATTTACTCATAGAATGGGGTGAGCATTGGGATGACAACCCCAAAGCATACCCCATGCCTGTTGCTGTCATGCAAAAAGATTTCTAAGGTTGAAAAAAATAACATTTTAAGGGCATTTTTCCAACAGTTAAGTGCAGGATCCAGTTAAGGGGGTCCAGTAAGCAAGATACATGTATTGGTTGTGCTACAGAATGTAATTTATGTGGCTTTTAGATTTTAATTTTCCCTAGGGAAAACCAGAAAACAAAATGGTGGCCAAAAGAAAAAGTATTTTTCCCTCATGAAAAAGGATGATGTCAGTGTGAAAAAAGAATTATTTTTTTGTTTCTTACAGCTGTTTTTTGGTGCTTACTGAGCATGCCCAGAACCAGTTATTGAAAATTTCAAAATTAAATAATTTTGGAATGGGTTAATATTTTTTCACCAAACAAGCAAAAGGCACATCTGTGGGCCAGCTCCTTTCTACCCAGAACATTTCAGGCTAAAATTCCAAACCATCTGGGCACTAGCCAATTTGACAGAAAATCCATTCAAACCAATGGGAAAAATCCTGGAAAAGTCACTTTTTACACTATCTGTATCTCAGAATCCACACATCCAGCTGTAATGAAGCTTGGTATATCCAGAGATCTACCATTTGAGACTGTGCATGCAACATTTCGTGCAAATGCATTGAACAGCTGCAAAGTTATTACAGTGCAAAATTTGGGGTTTAACATTGAAGTGCCTGTACAACCCTAACAATCTATATATATACATATATTATGGCAGCACGGTAGTGCTACCATAGTTAGGGTTGAGGAGCCATTTACATGTTAAACCCCAAATTTTGCACCTCAATAACTTTGCAACTGTTCAACGGATTTGCCTGAAATTTGGAATACAGAATCAAGACCCATACGCCTTGGGATCTCCCAATTTCCGTGCCAGTCAGATATACAGCTGCGGAGTTATTAAGCGTGATCTGCGAGAGCGTTTATGCTTTTTTTAGAATTCTACGGTCACGCCTACAGGTCACATAGTTTGCGCAATCGGTCTGAAATCTTCAGGAACAATGCAGCCGAGGTCCCTGATGTGCCTTTCAAAGATTTCATGAAAAATATTAAATGGTTCAAAAGTTATTCAAAAGACAAGTTCCCATTATAAGTCAATGGGAAAAGTTAACAAAAAGTCCAACACTTTCGCAAATGCACTTTTTACTGTCGCAAATGGCCCTTTTACTGTCAAAAATCCATCATTTTGTTTTCAGTTAGTGATCAGAAAAATGCTTGGCATTTAAAATTGAGACCCTCTAGCAACCTAATTTTTTTGTATTCACCTAGTCGGGCCCTGAGGATGCTAGCCGTGTCTTTATTTTGGGGTAAAACACCCCAGAAATATATTTTTCAGATTTCTGGAAAAAGTACTTTCGCAAATCACGACACTATTTTGCGACACTATGCCCAAAATAACAGTAATTCTTTGGCAGCCCGCTGCAAAACAACGGTTTGGAGTTTTGGGCTGACATTTAGAGAGAACGCAGCTGACATCTCACAGATGTGCCTTTCAGTGCTTTGCTGAAAAAATATTACACGGCGGCAAAGTTACTGTACTCCAAAGTTGAAGCTTTTCCCATAGGATAACATTCGATTGTGTACGATACATTGCAGCAATCGTTTGGCGCCTGCTGCAAAATAACGGTTTGGTCTTTTGGGCTGAAATTTGCAGGGAACACAGCCAACATCCCACAGATGTGCCTTTCAGTAGTTTGGTGAAAAAAATATTACAGGAAGGCAAAGTTATGGCAGTCTGAACTTCTGTTTTTTCCCCATAGGACAACATTACGGCGTTCGCCACACCTTTCAGGGCCCATACCTCAAAAACGGTGCGAGATACAGACTTTTTGTCAAAAAATTTCTTATTCCCCTAATGGAAGCTAAGTACAAAACTAGCCAGGAAAGTGATAATACATAAGACTTTCAATTTTTTTTTCTATGTCATACGGTTACTGAGATATAAGCAATTTACTATTCCAAGTCCTCATTTTTGTGTTCCGAGAGTCATTATTTTGCATACATTCTTTCTACTCACTGTCTTTCTCTATACAGCTTTTGGGGAAAACCAGCCTGTGCGTTACATTACTGTTACCATTACCGTTTCTGCTTGTGGTTCCGTACCCATTTCACTTACCGTTCATGTTTACGCCACCATGTGCGTTACCCTTTGCGTTTTCATTTGCGGTTGCATTTGCGTTGTTTTTAACATTTCTGTCTACAGTACTGTTTCTCTTTCTGTTTCACTTTGCATCACCATGTGCATTATGATTTGTGTTTGTGGCCACAATGTTACTATGTGACAAGACATCACTTGGCGATAGTGCAGGGCCCGAAGAGCCCCGCGCTCCTGCATTACATTCACTATTTCTCATTATCATTCTCAAAAAGAAGGGAAATTAGAGGCAAAAAACTCTGTTTAATGCATCAGTTAGGGTTGTTCCACAGTGACAAAAGCGAGGAAATTCGATGTTAGGGTTCAAACCCCCTTTGCACCCCTCCAGCCCACCCCCCAACTGGAATCGGGGTGCGCATTGGGGTCATTGGTCCTAACTGTCACCCCATTCTCCTATTCCTCAGCTTCTTTCCACATGTGATGGGGTGACAGTTAGGGACGATGACCCCAATGCACTCCGATTCCAGTTGGGGTGGCTGAGGGGTGCAAAGGGGTTTGAATCCTAACATCAAATCCCTCGCTTTGTCGCTGTGGAACAACCCTAACTGATGCATTAAACAGAGTTTTTTGCCTCATATATATATATATATATATATATATATATATATATATATATATGTACACTGCATTAATGCATATGTTTGGGTTAGAAAGCCACAAAAGGAGGGAAGTGTGGTATTAGCATTTCTCCAGCCTCAACACCCACCCCCTCTGCTGCTACAGATCTGGTGCCATGCCCAGAGGTTGGTTGCTTCAAGCTACAGATCTGGGGCCATGCCCCACAAATTGATTTTTCATTTAGGGCCAGCAGGATCATTCTTCCCTTACTTCAGGCACTGTGTGAAGCAGTATGTCAGTCATAACTTTCTTCGAGCAGGGCCCTGCCAAATCTCCAATGCAAAAGAAGACATGCAGGGTAGTGCAAAGCTGCAGGTGAGTCCTAACTAGCTTTACACAGGACTCTTTGGGCCCTGGGAGAAGCAGAATGAGCGTGATCCTTCAGGCCTTGCCCAAAACAGGAGTCGAGTCATAACTTGCTTCATGCGGGGTCCTTTAGTCCCTGTGTAAAGCAGGACAAGAGTCCTAACTTTCTTAATACTATGTTTGTGTATGACTTTAAAGAGCTGCTGATATCTCAAGGAAAACTTTTAGAAAACATTATATTTAGGTACAATTCAGCTTGTATTCTATATATCTTTTATTGACTTCTTTCCCCCATTACTTATTATTATAAAATGGGCATCCAAAATAAAGAGGTCTCATTGGTCAAAATATGTCATGTGACTGTGCATGAAATCTGTTTCATATGCAGTCATCCTGGTCCTAAACCACAGCACACAATGAGCAGATTAGTCCACCTACAACCAGAACTATCTTTCATCAGTCCCCCAACATCCAGAATTGATCTTCCATCATAAAAATGGCAGCTACCTTTACACTGTAAAAAAACCTTCAACTGGGCCCTAAAAATAAAACTACTTTTAAAAAAAATAAAACAAGTTAATTGTTTCCATGATCATTACACTTTCCTTACACACATAAACAAACTAGAAAAATTAAGTATTGTTTATAGTTTTATTTGCAAATGTTTCTTTGCTGACAATGAAACCCCCCTCTTCTGTCTTTACCTGCTCATCAGGGAAATCTCTTTTGCTTGCCCTCACAGTGAGATAGTTGAGTCTCTGGCTGTAGAAGATGCCTTTGTTGTGTGTCTGTGTGTGTATACGGCATGTTAGGAGAGGAACATTCTGCCAGTGGAACTGAGCAGAATTTTGAATACATGTATTCCATGGTAAACATTCCATGATAAACATTCCATATCTTGAATCTTGATGCCAGCAAAGGAAACACTGTCCAGCAGTAATACAATAATATGTTAATACATCCCCCAGAGCCACTCATTGCTGTATCAGAGTAGTTTCACGTGCCTTCGGCTTGGGCGAGTACAGAGAAGCAAAGCTGAGCTTTTCTGGCTCAAGCTGAAGGCAAGTGAAACCACTCTGATATAGGAACGCGTGGCGATGGAGGATGTATTAATATATTATTGATCGAGAGTGATCAATAATATATATAAAAAAAAAACTGTTCCCGGAATGTGCCTGCTTCTAGAGCATTTACACAAGAGACACTCTTCACAGAATAAGAGTGTCTCATGTGCAGGGGAAAGGAGCTCTCCAGTTGGTCGGGAGTGCACCCTTGATTTAGAACATCATCAATGACACCATTTGCAGTGGGCGGAAGTACTATTTTATCATAAATGCACACAAGTAAATCTATTGTTTCTATATATAAACATGCTTTTCTCAATTGTAAAAAGTTAAAAAAAGGAGCCCATTTTATACCTTCATGGTTTGACTGGGTGTCTTATCAATTGCACACACTATCTCTTATGTATGCACTGCATTCATTAAAGTCTGTCTTGAGGATGTTTTGATTAAATCAAAAATGTTTTTTTTCCCAATTAAAATACTATCTGTGTGTAATTTTGTTAAAGTCTGCTCAAACATCTCATTAGACTGTCTTCTGATGAACCATAAAACTGTCACGCTTTAAAGGTTTTTTTTTAACTTTAAAAGATCTGTTCATGCCAGACTTTATCTTGGAGAAAAAAAGCCTCATGTTTTTGCAGCTATATTTTAAAGTGGTTTGTGCATGCACAATATTTAAAAACGTGAAAGCCTTACAACATAAAAACCAAAAATGACTCCACTCTGAAACTATGAAATGTCCTAATATAGGCCACTCTCTAATGAACCTGTAAGTTTCACTATTTAAATTGGTATCTTTTTTTTTGTTAATCGGGGGGGTACAGAATACTTAATCTGATTTTTATGAAATCTCACAAATTAATAACTTTTGAACCACCAGACTGATTTTCACCAAAATTGCCAAAATGTTAGCCCAGGACTAAGTCTGTGCACACCGATTTCTGCAGACCTGGGGGTTAGGACTGTTGAGATAAAAGCTTCAAAACTCCTGTTTTTGACACAGTCACTAACTCAGCCTTAATATTCAGGCACTACAGCACCTGTATAATATATTGCTTGTGAATATACATAGAAACATAGACTCTGATGGCAGATAAAGACCACTTGGCCCACCTAGTCTGCCCATTTCCCTACCTACAGGATAAGTTGTAGATCCTATTTAACCAACAGCCTATTTCTTCCTACCCCCACAAAAATTGCCTTATGTCTGACCCTTGCATTTTTGAATTTCTCCCACAGTTTCAGACCCCTCAACCTCCTCAGGAAGGCTGTTCCATGCATCCACCACCCTCTCTGTGAAAAAATACTTCCTCACATTGCCCCTGAGCCGTCCCCCTTCTATCTTCAAATTGTGTCCCCTTGTTCTTGCACACCTCTTTTTCTGAAATATGCTACCTTCTTGGACTTTGTTGATTCACTGAGATACTAAAAAATTCTATCATGTCCCCCCTCTCCCTCCTTTCCTCAAGGGTATACATATTAATAAAGGGGAGGAAATGTGGGCAGAGGGTGACAGTGAAAAAGCAGGGATACTGAACGAATATTTCTGCTCAGTATTCACAGTGGAAGAGGAGGAGGAGGAGGTACCTAAACCAAACAAGGGAGAAACACTGAATGGGGGTCGATACCAGTCCATTCACAGAAGAAAGAGTTTTGAAAGAACTCTTGAAACTGAGGGTGGACAAAGCAATGGGGCCTGATGGGATTCACCCAAGAATTCTAAAAGAACTAAGGGTAGAACTAGTAACACCACTGACTACTCTCTTTAACAAATCATGGCAGGATGGGGTGGTACCTGAGGACTGGAGGAGGGCAAATGTGATTCCACTTCACAAAAGTGGGAGCAGGGCAGAGGCAGGAAACTATAGACCAGTTAGTTTGACTTCAGTGGTAGGCAGAATGATGGAATCACTGCTGAAGAAAATAATTGTTGAGTACCTAGAGGTCAGTGGGGTACAGGACCCAAGGCAGCATGGTTTCACAGCAGGAAGGTCAAGTCAGACAAACCTAATAGATTTCTTTGACTGGGTGACCAAAGTAGTAGACCAGGGAGGGGCTGTGGATATGGCCTACCTAGATTTTAGCAAGGCATTTGACACAGTCTCACACAAAATATAAATATACAAGTTAGCCAGCCTTGGAGTGGGTCCCAAGGTAGTAGCCTGGATAAAAAACTGGCAGGACAACAGGATGCAAAGAGTAAAAGTAAATGGAGTCCACAGTGAAGAAAGGAAGGTAACTAGTAGGGTACTGCAGGGTTCGGTACTGGGACCTTTAATGTCTTTATAAGTGACATTGGAGAGCACCTGGAAGGAAAGGTATTTCTCTTTGCAGATGACACAAAGATCTGCAACAGGGTTGATACACAAGGTGGAATGGAAAGAATGAAAAGGGACTTAGCAAGGTTGGAGGAATGGTCAAATACGTGGCAGCTCAGATTCAATGCAAAGAAGTGCAAGGTAATGCATCTGAGAAACAAAAACCCAGGGGGAAGAGTACACAATGGGGGGTGAGTTAATAACAACAAAAAAAATCAAAAGAGACCTAGGAGTAATTATATCAGATGACCTAAAGGTGGGCAAGCAATGTGAGAAGGCAGTAAGGAGGGCTGGGGGGATACTGGGATGCATAGAGAGAGGCATCAACAGTAGAAAACGGGAAGGATACTGGTATGTATAGGGAGAGGTATCACCAGTATAAAACAGGAAGTTGTTATCCCACTGTACAGACAGTTGGTGAGACCCCATCTGGAGTACTGTGAGCAATTCTGGAGACCCCATCTCTGCAAAGATATAGACAGAGTGGAGGCTGTTCAGAGGAGGGCAACCAAAAATGGTGCAGGGTCTGCACCAGAAGACATACAAGGAGAGACTAAAGCAGCTTAATATGTATACCCTTGAGGAAAGGAGGGAGAGGGGGGACATGATAGAAACTTTCAAGTATCTCAAGGGAATTAACAAAGTACAAGAGGGTAGTATCTTTCAGAAGAAGAGATGATCAAGAACAAGGGGGCACAATTTGAAGATGGGGGATGCTCAGAGGTAATGTTAGAAAGTATTTTTTCACAGAGAGGGTTGTGGATGCATGGAACAACCTTCCTGAGGAGGTTGTGGGGTTAGGAACAGTGGGAGAATTCAAGAATGCATGGGACAGGCATAAGGCAATTCTAGTTGGGGGTAGGAGGAAGTAAGCTGTTGATTAACTAGAATCTGCAGCTTATCCATCAGGTAGGGAAATGGGCAGACTAGGTGGGCCAAGCGGTCCTTATCTGCCATCAAATTCTATGTTTCTATGTTAAGCTTCTTTAGTCTCTTCTTGTATGGCTTCTCTTGCAGACCCTGCACCATTTTAGTTATATATGGGAAGTACACTCGTACTGAGTCAGCTCCTCCTCCTTAACCTCAGGGGGTACTCCCCCACTATTAAAACCATCCCTCCTAATACAGAGAGGGACATTTCCGGCCTGAAATAGCTCTCCCTCCTTATCTGGGATGGATACTGCTGCACTGAGACAACCCTCCTTCCATATCCCGGGAAGGACACTCCTGCATGGTGGCAGCCTTCCCTTACTTTTCCTTTGAGAGATGCACCCATTCACAGAACTCCTAGCTTGCTCTAGAAAAGAAATTCCTGGTCTGAGAAAGCCTTCACTCTTTCATCCATGAGAGACACTCCTGCATAAAAGCTGAGATAGCCATTTCTCCTTAAACTGGGAAGAGGAATCCTATACTACTGCCCTCCTCCCACCACAGAGTATTGGTGCCTGGTCAGATTCCACCCCAAAACTCAGCCTATATTGTAATTTTGAACATCATAGATCTCAGCTATGCCCAGATTTCAGTGCAGTGCCATGACATGCAATATGATCAACATGTTAATATGTAACAGCACAGAATGATTTAAGGAGAAAGCTGAAATGTATTTTTAATATAGCATGCTTCTGGAAGAAAAAAAAATTGAAAGAACTCTAAGTGTTATCACGTTATTATTATCTTTAGACTGCCTTACCTGAATCCATATCTTCATCCCGGATACCCCCTCTTAAACACTTCTGACTCCCTTACCTGAGCCCATATCCTAAACTTGGATACCCCCCTCGTCTGTCTGAGCTTTCCTCCTGTTTTACCTACCCTGGCCCCCCACCTACCACTCCTCACCCCCCCCAGCTCCCTCCAATTCCCCTCCATACTCCCCCAACACCTCCCTTTCTGCCCACTCTCCCCTAAATATTCTCCTTCTCCCAATCTCTCTCTCTCTCTCTTCCCTCTGTCATCTCTATCTCTCTAATCTACCCCTCATTCACACTCTCCCCCCTTTCTTTCTCCTACCCTTTCCGATTCTCTACCTTGACAGGCCTTCCTGGGGCAGCTATGCCATACATTGCTGATTGGGAAACCTCGTTCACACTCTTCCCCCTTTCTTTCTCCTACCTTTTCCGATACTCTACCTTGACAGGCCCCCCCAGGGCAGCTATGCCATACATTGCTAATTGGGATCTCCTCCCGCTGTTTAATTTCAATTGTCTAGGTTACTCAAATGTATTATTTATCTATTTTCTGTATTACATAGCAATCTTATGTTTTGTGTTAACTGTCAAGTTTTTGTTATGTCTCTGCTGTTTTACATCCTGACGTGGAACCTTTGTAAAAGAGTATATACTCAAAGGCTGTATCCAAATTACCAAATAAATAATTAAATAAATCTTTTTTGAATTTTGAAACATTCTACGTATGGATTACTGTTGACATGAGATGAGATATACTAACCATTTTCCTATGATGCCGTAGTTATGTAGAGCTGGGTTTGCAGGCAGTTTTGTATACCATGCTGGCAGTGCTGCGGGATTCCTGTAGGCTGCTTTAAGATCAGTTGCACTGCTTATGGCAACGTTGTACACAGATGGTTTAATTTGATGAAAGCCATGTCGGTAACTCTTGAAAAAACTCCAGCATTTCTGTAAACATTAAATTAAACACAAAGAAGTCAATTAGCTGAATGTGTGTCAAATTTATTATACTTTAACTGTTTGCTTCCAGGAGTAACTCCGCTGAGGTAACTCAATAACTCCTTTCCATGTGTCATGGGCAGAAAGCATAACAGTTACACATTCATAACCCTTTTATTCCAGGCTTTCTACAGTCAATGAATCCATTACTAAACCTTTTAACTTCCAAGTGCAGGTATACACTTTCATATATATTTCATAAATATAAATTTATGCACTAGGAGTGGGCTCAAAACTCATTGAATAAATCCATTTATCTTCACAGCCGTTGAATAAATAAAATGTATCCATATAGTAGCTATGTCACAATCACTCCGGGACTCATTTAGTATAATCAGCCTCAGTAGCAGAACTACCCATATTCAAATGTGAATAACTTTTAAATGAAAAAAGATAGCATGGTACTGTGAGCATGAAAGTTGTTCAGCACAAAATTATCTACAAAATGTGTGATGTTTCATTTATAGATACCTTATAGATTTTTTTATAATTAGCAAAAAAGAGCAGAAAATGCAATTTTTTGTTCACTTTTTTGACAAACATATGCAAAAAAAGATAAGCAATCAAAAGCAAATGTCCCTTCACTGACAGAAAGCATCCCTGTTGCATAAATTAAATATACAATGGTGAGCTGTCAGATATCTGATTTATCTACACTTGTGCTGTTTGACCTCAGACACCTCATTCGTGACATACGCCACTCGTGAGGTTACCCGAGGTCAAACAGCACTTCTGTAGATAAATCATTTATCTGACAGCTCTCCATTGTATATCCCATATGTATCTAGCATTTTTATTTTACCAGATGGGCCTCATACACTATTGCAGAACATGTGGCGGCACTAAACAGGGTAGACTGTTGCAGCACTCTTACAGGAGCAGTTTTCCCCCCAACATGATAGTGTTGTCCATACAAAATTTAAATGATAAGTCGGCCAGACTGGTGGCACTGAGGGTTGAGGCATCTCTGCCTTACCTCACACTTCACCAGTGACCCAGGTTCAGGAATGACCTTGGGTCATTGGTGGGGGGAAGGTGAAGCAAGATTGAGCCTAGTGGCTCTCCTCTCCAGAGGTGGAAGGCCACCCTCCCGTAGTCCCACCATCACTGGGTGGAGGTCTGGTGGTGATGCAGGCGGGTATGGGCGATTGGTAGGGTGGAGCATTCTGCAGTGCGTGGCATGCACATGCCTCCAGGGATGTGCAGGTGAGTAGGTTTAAAAAGGATAAATAAAATAATGAAAAAAAAAATTTAAATGATAAGATACAGATGTTAGTGGGAACCAACTGGCTTTCCGCCCACTACCATGCTATTCTGCGATCATTGATGGACCTATGTCTGGCACAGTATGCCCCCTGAACAGCAACATTTCTATGGTGATGTGCATTGATATAGACAACAGTACCATGTCACAGTAGAAGTGCCTCTGGGACCAGGCAACCCCTTCCCCTGACCTGCACCCCCCTCCCCAAACTAACTGACGGGGAGTTAGAATCCTAAAGCACGGGTGGTGCAGGGGGTTCAGGGGCAAACCCCCTGAAGAAAAGACACACACCAATGTGTGCGGCTCCATGCTGACTGCAAATTGTTGTTGACATGGAGCCTGGCGCTGTGATGCTGGTTGACATTTTTCTTTGCTTTGCTTCGTGGTCCTCTCACCTAAACCAGCATGAGATAACCTTCTAATCTTGTAAGAGACAACCCTAAGTATACATATTAGTATTTATAAAATGAGTCTGGAGTTTTCTGTGTCCTGACTGGCTAAGACGTACCTGTAGTTGTGTCCTTATCCAGGGAATATTGTCCTAGCCAGTACTTCTTATGCCAACCAGGACACAGTGCTGCAAGATATCCATGCCCACCAGCAGGCTGCTGACCTGCAGCTCTCCTGCTGAGTTTTCATCACTGCAGCAACTTCTCACCATTCCTATTTTGCTCTTCAGCTTCTCCAGTCCCCACTGCATTCCCTGGTGCTGGCACTGCCACCCCCCCATCACCTGAAGAAGCAGCTTGCTGACTAAATTATAAACTAGTACGCTAAGTTCAACTATGGTTATTACAGCGAGCATGCAATGAAACTGCAGTGATAGAGGAGCCATTCTGCTGTTAGTTGCTCCTCCACAGCATGTCCCATTGAGGCTGCAGTGCTGGCTATTACATTCCTTACACTGTACGGTTCTCCTGGCATTACTCTGACATTACTCTCCACCCCCCAACAACCATAACTGAGAGCTGCTGCAGTGCTGGCCATTATATTCCTTCAACTGTTCTGTCCCCATTCTCCCTGTAATCCTTGTCTCCCCCCACAGTGACTGTAACTGGGAACTGCTGCAGGGCTGGCTGTTACACTCCTTCAACTGCCTGGTCCTCCCTGCATTCCTTGCTGCCCCTCCTGTACAGCGACCGCAAGAGCTGATCCACTGTAGGCTCACATTTTGCAGCTTGAAAACTGTCACTTTCTTTCCTTTGAAAACTGTGCTTGCTCAGCCATACTCCTGTCAGCAGATGCGCTGATAACCGCTGTTTCTGTATGGCAGACTGCAATGGACAAACTAGCAAATGCAGTCTGCAACTAAAAGCAGCCAAAATAAAACTGAAATAAACTAAATAAAAAATCCAAAAAAAAAATCCCAAAGTGTTTGTGTGTTAGGGAAGAAACAGTTGGGTGGTGAGAGACAGACATCAATGCCCTCTAGTGGCTGGATGTGACATATATGGTCTACAACTCTGCAATGCAGATAGGCTATTTTTGTTTGTTTTGTATCTTTACCACTTTTCAGCATACTTTTTTTAACACATTTTGTTTTCTACTGGGGGGTTTATGGGGGGCCCATTTTATAAGCAGAATAAGACACTCTGAGGTGTGGTTTATGGGTTGATAAGAATACTTCCCATGTGTTAAAAGCACTCAGTGCAAACGCCTTGTGCCTCATTATGCACCTGGGACATGCTCTTATCAGCCCATAAACCACACCTCATGTGTTATTCCTTACATATGATCATGCTGGCCCCTGCAATACCATGACAGCTTCTGCCCATTTTTCTGCACAATAACAGTTGACTTTGCTGCACCAGGATATGTTTGCAATGCTGTAACACGGAGCAAAACAGAACAATTAGGAAAGTGGTAGTTGCAACCACTTAGCCCTAGTCAACTGCGAGTGTGTTTGAAGACCCCTTAATATTTATTCTGTTGTCCTTCCCCAGGTTTATATGCCTTTTGCTAATTTATCTATGAAATCTCCACAAAAACTTGTGTTGATGAGGATTTTATTACGTCATAGAACAATTTCTTGAAGGCACAGTCCTTTCCATGACAGCAAACAGTGATACCACAGATACTAACTGTGGACAGTCAGGTGTTTTTGGAAATGTCAATATGTTGGAGTCAACATGCCATCCCATTTGCAGTTGTTAGCCAAGAGCATCTATGGAAACAATCTAGTTCATAGCACTGTCATGAATATGTGATGTAGAAAAATTAGTATCAATGCTGTGCAGGTCACATTAGATTCAGAAGTGTTCATTGTGTAACAGCTCCTGTGTCTTGTTTCAAACCATTTTGGGTCTATTTTTTCAAAGTATTTTGGGGTTATTGAGTGCTGCTGTTTGTCCAACTGAGATGGATCACACATTTTTAAAACTGATACTTTTCAGTATATTTTCTACTCAAAGACAGAGAATAATGGTTTTATACATAGCTCCAACTGAAAAATAAATGATATGAAGCACTAGTTTAGATTAGTTGCTATACAGCTTTAGATATATTCAGTAATCAGTGTACCATTTCTGATAGATCTGTGTGTGTGTGTGTGATAACTATAGCATTAGTAATTTAAGAGCAACTTTCAAAACACTGCAAGTCTGTATTAAGGAAATAGGATATGATCTACAGCAGCATATGTCATTTTGCCTTACCCTTGAACTGCCTCATGCATCACTACACCCTCTACTCTAGGCTCAACTGGCTCCAGTCTCTTTGGGAATCATACTGTTATCCATGGTCCAGCACCCCTGATTGTACCCCCACCTTGTGGATAGCAATCTGTATGTAGGTACATGCACTAACTTTAGGGCAAAGATACTTATCATACAAGCATAAGTGTCAGGATCTGTGTTCTACTATGTTCTACTAATGCATATTATGCTCCATTATGTTTTGCTGATATAGTTTAGCCATTTGAGATGCTTTTTGCTATATTTCTTACTGTATTCTTATAAGTAAGGCAACAGTGCTATCTTTAGTAATTTTGCATGATTACAAGTGCAACTGACCTTGGGGTTATAGAGGTCCTATTGTATTGTGTTATCTTCTGCAAGCTATGCAACTTCTCATACTAGTTAGGGTGGTTACTCAGGCCACCTGTTTTTGGCCAATTATATACATGTTATGTATCTTCTTTAGCCATTGCCATAGTTATTATCAGGGTATAAGACCCTTTGTATCATGTACCTTCTCTGAGAAGAGAGACTGCATTGCCTAGGTAAGGAAAACTGGTATTCTCCAAGTGACCACACTGTTGGTAGTAAGCCTGTATTATTGTTCTGTAATAAATTCCATTTATTACGTGGGTACCACTTGTCTGTTGTCTTTTCCTTTTGTGACATTCCACCAAGAACCTAAGAAGGTAATTTATTACCAAATTACATTTGGTGACCGTGTGCAGGTTAGAAGGTACAAAGGAAGATTCACATTTGATTCCTTTTTAATGTCAAGTAGTGTAGTGTGAATTTCACCTACTTGGATCTACTCGTGCTTACAGTGGTAGCGGTTGTAGTGGACCCACACCGTCTTGATCTCGGGTGTGGCAAACCCACATCAGACCCCCTTACACTCCCTCTGCAAGTGACAGCGTCCTACCTTGGTATCATCTTTCACCCACCGGGGACTGAAAAGTGGTTGGTGACGGCGCCAAGGCATTTTGACCAGTTTTCCAACTGCTTATTTCTTTGTTTGTATACCCCTTCTTTGTTATGTCTGACTTGAGCACAGAACTGAGACTCGATATCTCTAACTACCTCACATCTCATGGCGGATGGACATATTTCATGCTGGATGCGAAAGCTGCTGAAAAACCATTGCTGCTAATATCTGACCAATACTTAGAATCCAAACAAACAGCCAAGAACTATAACCTTAAAGGTCTCTTGGTGGCGGCTCTACATACCACTGTTGAGAGCCTTGCAGCGAGGTGTGCCTCCCGTGAACTGCAAAATACATCTCTAAAAAAAGAGATGGGCTTGCAGGCATCAGAGTTTCAGAAAAAGGAACAGAAACTAGCGAAGGAGACACAGTCACTCCGTGATGCTACTTCTAGACTGCTGCGCTGTACTGCTCAAGACACTGAGCGAGAGGTATGTTTATTAAGAGATGATTGTGAAAGGTTAAAATGTGATAAGAAACAGTTAGCATATTTGAATAATATTCTGAGTGATATGAATGAGTCTTTGAGAGAGGAGAATGCTGAGTTGAAAAAGGATTACAAGCATGTGAGTTGTGAGTTGGAGAAAGAGCTTAGGGAAAACGTTGAATTGGGCACCGTGTATAGAGTGTTGCGGTTGAGAGAGGTATTGAGCAGGGCACTGCAAAAGTCTGTCACAAGAAGTTTAGACAAAAGATGGAAAAGTTGCACTTTCAACAGGAGGTTCTTGCTGGCCATGTTAAGGTCATGAATGGGTTTCAGTATATGCCTATTGAAACAGCATCATCCAGCGGTGACGACTCTGACTTTGGTGACGAGGCATGCCATGTCACATGCAAGTCCAACCCTGTGGTGGAGCAACTTCTGCTGACCATCCATAAGGTGGCGCTGATGTCGGCATGCACACTGCATCACCATGTCTATGCAAACATGGCGGATGCCACGTATAATGCCAAGATGGTGGTCCCTATGACACAGGCAGAGGGCCTGCTTTCTCTGGTGCACCTCCACTTGCACCTCTCACAAGGGGAGATGAGTTGGAGTACATAAGTGCCTGGGGGGTTATATAGACCAACATCCCACATTTGCCTATCACATTTCAGACTTAATAAAAAACACAAATGCTCATATAGGAGCTATGAGGCAGTTTAAAAATTGTACCACATTGAATGTTCCATGATTGCTAATCAATTAATTTTGCCAATCATGGACTATGAGTGCCATATATACTGGTACCCTGACAAAGAACAGCTAACCAAATTGGAACATTCTTATAATAGATTGGCAAGGTATGTGTTAAGTTGTAAATTTAACACACATCATTGTGTTATGTATAGTGCACTAAGTTGGAACACATTAGAGTAAAGAAGAAAGAAAATATGGATGAATCAAGTCTGGGATATAATAAAAAATGAGGTCCCGCCACATTTAGAGAAAAAGGTGCATAGACCAAGTCATGGTTTGAATCTGAGATTAAAAACAGCTAGGGAATTTATACAACCTAAAACGACCAACAATTTTAGTAAAATGACATTTGAATATAAAGCCACAACCAGCTGGAATGCACTTCCACTACAATGAAGGAAAGAGATATTTACAAGGCATAGGTTCAAGGCTGCTATAAATCAGGAGCATCTTCTTTGATGTAAGTGCAATAATACTAGTTAAGTTGTGGAATTTGCCTAAAACTCTATTTGAAAGGGCATAGAAATTTTAAGCATTGATATTTTTGTGTAAGCTGGTTTTATGTATTGTTTTTGTATCTGCTGATAATTGTTATGAAACTGTCTCTGTATTTGATGATAAATGCTTTGTATTTTGGGGTAATTGTTTTGTACTTGATGTTTATTTAATGTAACAATCTACACAGGTTCACCTTGTAAACAGGGCATTTCATAGCCCTAATGGTGCTATACTGTATAAATAAAATGTTTACTACTACTACTAGATCCGCAGCATGATTAATAAGGTGATTAACATAATCATTGTCCTGGAGGACCAATAGAGGGTCATCCAGGACCAAACTGAGAAAATGCTCAGAGAGTCGGTCAATCAAGGCCACATGTATAGAGCTATTGCCGATGTGGCAGCAGAAGCTGCACTTCACAGAGATCGGGAACATGAGGAACTCCATGTGCCAATGCACACCTCCAACCCCCTACAAGTCACTCACTCTGTCCAGCAAATTGCACAGAGCATTGGACCAGACAAATCTGCATTGCAGATACAATAGGAAACTGATTTTAATGGTTACACACTTCCTGTAGTTCGTTTATCCAAAGGTACTTTTCATGGATGGCCCAACACAGAGATTGTACCAAACAGTACACTTTGTATTCGACAAACTTCTTTTAAACATACTGGTCTCTATAACTTGACTGCTTTAATAGACCCTACCTTTTGCGACCACCTCGACTCTGAGGAATCACGTGCCTTCTGTTTTTATAACTATGTGGCTACTGAAGCTATGTTTCTTTCTGTAGTCCCATCCACAGAAGAAGAGCTGACTGCCTGTTCTCCCCAGGAGCCAGGTCCTCCTACTGGTTTGACCACCACTTTCCTTCCAGAAGCTTTGATTAATAATGTACAACGCATGCATGTCCCAGTTATTTTTAATCTTACACATTGGAATATGGCTGAGTTTGGTCTCTGTCACATGACTAACACTTCTAAATTTTTCAGTATGATGCTTCTAGACATTGTAGCCACATACTAAACTCACACAAATGATCCAGTTAGTGGACCTCATGCCACTGATTACTTAGGAGTTTTTAGACCTGCACCTAATGCTAAAAGTAAATCACGTGCTAGATGCAACACTGCAGATGTTACCGGTGCAGCAGGCACGATCTCTGGCTTTTTTGGTTCAGGAATGTCTATCTGGAATAAGGCAGATATAGCTGCTATTAAAGCACACACACTTAATTTTCAACAAGCTATTAAAAATGATGTGTTACCACCACTGTTACACGATGTAGATGATTTAAGTCAAGAGGAATG
This sequence comes from Neoceratodus forsteri, assembly GCA_016271365.2. NCBI lineage: Eukaryota > Metazoa > Chordata > Ceratodontiformes > Ceratodontidae > Neoceratodus > Neoceratodus forsteri. The sequence goes on from JADMNL010000022.1 coordinate 321,514,604, forward strand.
TTTTCCTGTTTATAATATGCAGGAAATTGCCAAAGTGTTCAATGATATTGAAAACAAAATTAATGAATTGATCTTTCAAAATAACAAGGAGGCAGACAAGCAATATATTGCTGGTGAACTTTTATGCTCCACCTGTGGTTCTTTTGTAATTGCCATTGTTAACAATCTCTTCAGGGATTTGGAAACAGGACGCATTCCAGATCTTATTCACGATAGGAGAATGACTAAATGGTATTGTCCTCACTGCAAATCTACTTCATGCATTACTGTATGTATGTCAAACAAGAAAAAGTTACTTACCATAGTAACCTTGTTTCTCCCTGGGGATACTCCAATATTCATAACTCTTCTGCAGTATATCTTTCAGATCTGCCAGGAGATAGAATGCTATACAAATGAAGGAATCATTGGCATGAGCCACTTTCCAAATGCTGCCACCTATCAATTGCCTACATTCTAACCCTCAGATATATATATAGAATTCACTCTAGAATTCCCCACCCAAACCTCCAACTGGAGGAAAATATAAACTTATATTAAACAACCCCACAAACTCCTATGTCAGAATCACCCAAAAAGGAAAAAAAAACAAAGAATAAGTTCCAATAAAAAGTAGAATGTGGCATGCAAACTCTAAAGTACAGCATGGAATGCAGAGGCCATGGATTCTTAATAGGGGAGGTAGGGTGGGACAGTTATGAATATTGGAGCATCCCCTGGGAGAAACAAGGTTACTCTGGTAAGTAACTTTTTTTCTCACCCCAGGAATACTCCAATATTCCTAACTCTTCTGCAGACTAAAAAGCAGTACCTCTGGAGGTGGGAAGAACCTATTTTGGAAACAAGCTGTGCAGGACAGCTGTACCAAATCTGGTATCAGCCCTAGCCTGCATATCCAAGCTATAATGCTTGACAAATGTGTGTACTGTTCACCAGATCGCTGCTCTGCAAATATCCATCAAGGGGACCTCCCTTGCAGCTGCCACTGTGGCAGCTGTACCCCTTGTGGAGTGGTCTCTAAGCCCTGCTGGGGCTTCCTTGCCCACCTTTGAATAGCAAAACAGAATACACTGGACAATCCAATGAGAAATGGACCTTTTAGATGCTGTATTTCCCTTTCCCACATCCCCATACATGAGGAAAAGTTGTGTCCTGTCTTGTCTATGGACTTAGTGGCTGTCATGTAGTAGCTCAAAGCTCTCTTGACATCATGGCTATGCAGCCTACGTTCACTAGAAGAAGAATGGTCAGTAAAGAACACTGACAAAGTAATAGACTGGTTCAAATAAAAATCTGAAACCATTTTGGGAAGGAATTTCCTATTTGTCTGAAGGACCACCTTATCCCTGTGGAAGGAGAAATAGTCCTTCTCAGTGCATAAAGCCTGGAGCTCACTAATCCTTCTAGCTGAAGTAATGGCCACTAGAAACACTGCTTTCCATGTGACATACTTCAAGGGTGATGAAAACATAGGCTCAAAGGGAGGAGCCATAAGTTCAGCAATGCAAATATCAAGATCCGAGGCTAGCACCGGTTCCCTCACTGGTGGGTACAGATGAGAAAGGCCCTTGAAGAACCTTTTAAAAATGCGGTTTGATGCTAAAGAAACAGTCTTGCCTGCAGAAGCATAAGCAGAGACTGAAGCCAAATGAATCTCCAATGTAGAAGGCTATAAGCCTGAAGAATGTAAATAGACCAGGTAGTCCAGTACCAATGGCACTCCTGCCTGTGCTGGCACTATATCCCTACTACAGCACCAAATAGAAAACCTTTTCCACTTTGCAGCATAGGTTTTCTTAGTGGAGGATTTCCCATATCCCCATAAAACATCAATAACTGGTTCAGAAAGATGCAAACTAGCATATTCTAGGTCCTCAAGAGCCAAGCTTCGAGTCTGAGTGACTTGAGGTTCGGGTACAGGAGCCTCCCCTGGTTGGAGGTCAGAAGATTGTGCCTCCTGGGAAGATGTATCAGTCTGTCCACTGACATGGATAGCAATAGGGGGTACCATGGTTGTCTGGCCCAGTCTGGGGCTATCAGAATCATTGTTGCTGGCTGGAACCTTAGTTTCAACAGTACCCTGTACACTAGAGGAAATGGAGGGAGTGCATACAGGAATTTCCCTGACCAATCCAGAATAAGAGCATCCAGGGGAACTGACCCCACTACTGGAGGTCTGCAACAGAACCATGGCAAGTAGTGACTCTGATGAGAGGCAAAGAGATCTATTTCTGGAGTGCCCCACCTCCTGAATAAAGTTTGCACCACTTGCTTGTTCCAGAACCATTCGTGATGGGCCTGACTGATTCGGCTCAGGGCATCTGCCAGAACATTGTCTTTGCCTGGCAGGTGAATAGCCTGTAGTCAGGATCCCAGTGAGTAAGCTAGGGTCCAAATTTGCATAGCCTCCATGCAAAGGAGGCTTGACATTATTCCCCCTTGCTTGTTTATGTAGTATATAGTGGCAGTGTTGTCTGTCCTGACTTGCACTACCTTTCCCTGTATCAGTGGTGTGAAAGCTTGTGTTGCCAGAAACACTGCCCTGAGCTCTAACAGATCTATGTGTAAAAGAGTCTCTGCGCTTGGCCAAGTGCCCTGGGTAGTGTGCTCTGCCAGATGGACCCCCCCAGCCTAATAGGGGTGCATCTGTTGTGAGAATCATTGATGGAAGTTCTTTTTGGAAAGGAGCCCCTTCTCTGAGGTTTTTTTCCTCTTTCCGCCACTGAAGAGCCTGATGAAATGTTTTTGTTACAGGGATGAGTTTTGACAGGGAATCCTTTGCTTGGCACCAATGAGCTCTTAAGTGAAATTAGATGTCCCTCATTTGAAACCTGGAACCCAGCACTGTGCCTGTGGCAGCTGCCATATGGCCCAGGAGCTGGAGAAATTGCCTTGCAGGCCTTGGAACATTGCGCCTGAAAGAACATGCCAACTGCAGGATGCTTTTTATCCTGTCTCTGGGTAGAAAGGCTCTGCCCACTTTGGTATTCAATTCTGCCCCTATGAACTGCAGTATTTGGGAAGGGAAGAGAACTGATTTCTCTAGATTTAAAAGGAATCCCAGCGATTCCAGAAGCTGCTGAGTGAGCTACAGCTGCTCTATTAACTGCTGTGGTGACTTTCCCACCACCAGCCAATCTTCCAGATAAGGGAATACTGTGACACCTTGTCTTCACAAGTGTGCCACTACCATAGCCAGACACTTCGTGAACACCCTTGGTGCTGAAGTGAGATCAAAAGGTAGAGCAGAGAACTGATAATGACCTGAAAGAAGTCTGAACCTGAGGTACTTTCTGTGAGACTCCCTTATGGGGATGTGGAAATAGGCATCTTTTAGGTCCAATGATGCCAGTCAGTCTCACTTTTGGAGTGCTGGCAGAATCAGGGACAAAGTTTCCATTTTGAACTTTGACTTTGCTAGGAACCTGTTGAGGACCCTCAGGTTCAATATAGACCACAGCTCTTCATTTTTCTTTGATGTGAGAAAATACCTTAAATAAAGTCATTTTCCTTTTTTGCTGTGGAGGCACTAGTTCCACTGCCTTTAGTGAAAGTAAGTGTTTTACCTCTTTTTCCAGCATTTTCCTTTCCAGAAGAGACCCTGGTTTGAAAACTCTGTTTTTAGAAAAGTGAAGGACTTGAAACTTAAGGACCGTCCCTGATCCACTATCTTCAGATCCCACTTGTCTGTGGTGATGGTTTTCCAGTTCTGGAAATAATGGGTCAGCCTACCCCCAACTGGTAAAGGAGAGGCAGCCTGATCGAGAAAGTCAGGAGTCCTGCTTGGATTGGGGTTGAGTCTGGGCACCACACCTGCACCTCTCCTGCCCCTACCCCTAAAATACCCTTGCTGTGGGTATTGAGGTGTCTGAGGAAGTACCATAGCCTGATAAAAAGGCCTGGAATGAAATTGTCTGCCCCTGCCTCCTGTACTGAATGGTCTAGAAGAGGTGGAGGGTCTTTCTTTTGCAGAATTGCTACGGAAGGTGGCTTTATACTCATCCACCTTCTTCATATAGGCCTCTATATGGCTGCCAAATAGGGACGTGCCCTCCATACGAAAATCCAGAACCTTATTCCTGGTATCCTGTGTAAGGTTTGTTGCTCCCAACCAAGCAAACCTTCTTTGCATGATGGTATTTGCCAACCACCTTGCAGCAGTCTCATTACTATCTGTTGCTATTTGGAACTGGTATTTGACAGCTTCCAGGCCAAACCTAGCAGTTTCAGCTAGGTCTGCCGAAAGAGGAGAAGGTGCTTTCTCAGCCATATCCTGAACAGACTGCCAGAGAGCCTTCTGGTACTGGGCTGCATAGGCCTGATAGTTAGTCTGCCTAATGGCCAGAGAGGCTGACAAGTAACCTTTCTTGGCTATACTATCAATTTTCTGAGAGTCCTTCTCTGGAGGGTGGGAAGCCAGAGGGACTTTTGCCTTGTCACTAGCTGCAGCTTGCACCACCCCTTGGTGGTCAGGGTGTGAAAATAAGAATTCAGAATAATTCTGTCCTGTCAAGCTGATACTTTTTATCCATCCTTTTGTCTAAAGGAGAGACAGACCCAGGAGACTGGAGGAGTTTCAAAGTACCCCTTTTTAATGAATTTATTAAAGGGGAGTAACATCTTTTTAGTAGGAGTTAATCCCATCATCTCCAGATACTTAGCCGCCTCCTCATCCTCTACCACCTCAGAGGCAGGGTCGTCCAATGCATCTACAATGTTCCTGATAAAGGAAAAATGAGAATAGTCTTCTGAAGTCCTGGGAGGAGAGCCAAACTCTTGATCAGGGGAGACCTCAGGCTCTATAGGCGCACCTCCTTCTTCCTCCTCCTCCTCCTCCTCTCCACACTCCTAAGGTTAGGAGGGTGGGTTGGAGGGTGCAGAGGTCTGGACTGGGGACTGTGGAACCACAGGCAGCAGACCCTGCAAAGTTTGCATTACTTTTATTGCCTGTGCAATCTCCAAAGGAGAAGGCACAGTGGCAGGTACCACAGAAATTCCCTTTTCAATAGAGGGTTCAGTGTGATTTGTTTTCTTCATTTTCTTGCCTGCAACTGGAGAGCTAGCTGGTTCAGAAGGCCTCTTTTTACCCATTTTAGGGGTAGTACCAGTAAAGGTTGTGGTGTCACCCACAGACCCTGAGGGTTTCGGCTGGTCAGAGCCAGAGGGACCCTTGAATCTTTTATTTAATCTCTCCTGACATTTTTCAAGGATCTTTTCAAGGAAAGATTTACAGATTTCACAATTGGTTTTTTAGTGATCAAAACCAAGGCAGAAAACACAAATGGAGTGTTTATTTGCCTTGGCAAAAACTTCACCACATTCAAAACAATTTTTGAAACCGGGTTCTCCAGTTCTCTTTTTAGGTTTTTCTGACATATTCAAGAACAACTGCAACCATAATATAGTAAAGAATTTTAAATTCAAAAAACAACAATTTTTTCAGTTGTGGTTGGTTCAGGAACCGATCGGAGAAACCGAGCGGAACCGGGAACCGATAAGAATCGAACCGGGATTAGCGGTTCAGTAACCGTAGTTATTGGTTAACAAAACAATAATTTTAAAACTTTAAAATTGACAGATAGCGATAAATAAATGGGGAAAACCCCCGTAAACTAACTAAAAGTGCCTCGGTTCCTCAGTGTTTATCCAGAACCGTGAAAAACTGAGAAAAAAACACAAAACTAACTAAATAACCTAATGGTTACTAAAATAACACTGATAAGAGGCAGCAAATGAAAATAAATAAATAATACTTAAGTATTTGTTATTATTTTAGGCTTCTCTGACGAGATGGTGAGGAGGAAATCTCTGAGCATCTGGTCTTGACAGGAGGAGAGAGAAATCTGTGGGTTAGAATGTAGGCAGTTGATAGGAGGCAGCATTTGAAAAGTGGCTCATGCCAATAATTCCATTGTTTGCATAGCATTCTATCTCTGGGCAGATCTGACCTTAAAGGTATACTGCAGAAGAGTTAGGAATATTGGAGTATTCCTGGGGTGAGGATGTTAATATTCCCAGGTCTACTGCTAGAAATCTTGGATATGTTTCATAGAAACATAGAAGTTGATGGCAGATAAGGACCGCAAGGGCCATCCAGTCTGCCCATTTATTTTTCTACCTTATGAATGTGCCATCGGCCTTTGCTCTGTCAATGGCCTATCTATTCATACTCATCTGTATTGCTCCCTTATGCCTATCCCATGTCTGTTTGAAGCCCTGCACTGTATTCATACCCACCATTTCCTGAGGTAGGCTGTTCCATGCATCCACCACCCTTTTTGTGAACAAGAACTTCCTCACATTACCCCTTAATCGGCCTCCCTCTAATCTCATGCTGTGTCCTCTTGTCCTGCTATTTTTCTTATGTTGAAACATGTTAAACTCTTTCACCTTGTTAATGCCCTTAAGTTGTTTGAATGTTTCAATCATATCACCTCTCTCCCTCCTTTTCTCTAGGGTATACATAATGAGCTCCGTTAATCTGTCCTCATATGTTTTCTGATACAGTCCCTGGACCATTTTGGTTGCCCTTCTCTGGACGTTATCCACGTTATCCAAATCAAGCACCATGTTACTTTACTAAGAAATGCTCAATCCATGACAACATTACTTTCATTGTGTCACTACCTCGATTTGATCCACAAGCGTCTGTCTTTAACAAACTGGCTGCTATTAATTCCATCAGACATCTTGATGAGAACGTTTACTAAGAACAAACTGACTTGCCTTCTTTGCTTGTTCATCATCCTGTTCTACTAGCTTGCGTCGCACCACATACCAATTGCTGTGCCAAGAAGGGATATTATTACCTGTGCTGCTGTGATGTGTTTGACATTGTTAACCTGTCTGTGGATATTCTCCAGAACATCTTGACTGGTCCTACACATTGGGTGATGATCTGCCATCCAACCTGACTAACAAATCTTTGCAAACTGCCTCTTCAGCACCTGCCACCGAAACAGCTGCATCCCGAAGCTACCTGGAAGAGGTACATCGCTTCACTTCATGGCTCACCAACCAGTCTTTCACCTGTCCTATATGTCTACAACAATGGAAGGTTTCAACGGTAAGAGTTACCTACAGTTCCGATGGGCAGTATTGTGTAGTGACAAATCATCAATCTTTTGCTTATGGTGCCAAAACGTGTGCTATTAATGCTCCTAACTTTTGCTTTACTCCACAGCAGAAAACAGTCATTGATTACACTGTTATCACTCCTGTTCCTCTCCCTGAACCAGATGTTATTGATATTGATCCACAATACTTGCTTGCCTTGTCTCAATATTTGCCCATGTTTAATGTGCACATTGACCCTTTGACTCTTTCCTCAAAATCCCTTTTAGCTAGAAAGGATTAGCATTTGATTTATATTAGCAATAATATTTCTAAGGCTGGTGATGCCCTTAATGATCTTATTCATGGTGGTGATTTAAGCACTGCTCTGTCCAATACTTGGTTAGAATTGACTTTTAAAGTTTTGTTATTATTCAAACATTTTTGATTATTTTTCTGATACTAACCCTTTGCTGTCTGTGCATACTCTAAGACAACATCGCAAACAACTCAAATTCCTTTACAAGGCTTGTGCATCAGGCTTGTAAACGACTTTTGTAGCTCCATCTTGCTACTTTCCTGTGGTTGTTGCCTTTTATTTTGAAGGCAACAAGGGGTGTGGGGAATGTTATCCATGGTCCAGCACCCCCTGATTGTACCCCCACCTCATGGGCAGCAACCTATATGTAGGTACATGTACTAACCTTAGGGCGAAGACACTTATCATGTGAGCATAAGTGTCAGGATCTGTGTTCTACTATGTTCTACTAATGCAGGTTATGCTCCATTATGTTTTACTAATATATTTTGGCCATAAGAGATGCTTTTTGCTATATTTCTTACTGTATTCTTAGAAGTAAAGCAACAGTGCTATCTTTAGTAATTGTGCACCATTACAAGTACAACTGACCTTGGAGTTATAGAGGTCCTATTGTATTGTGTTATCGTCTACAAGTTATGCAACTTCTCATACTAGTTAGGGTGGTTACTAAAGCCACCTGTTTCTGGCCAATTTCATGTATCTTCTTTAGCCGTTGCCATAGTTATTATCAAGGTATAAGACCCTTTGTATCACGTAACTTCTCTGAGAAGACAGACTGCACTGCTTAAGTAAGGAAAACTGGTATTCTCCCAGTGACCACACTGTTGGTAGTAAGCCTGTATTATTGTTCTGTAATAAATTCCATTTATTACATGAGTACCACTTGTCTGTTGTCTCTTACTTTTGAACCATTCCACCAAAAACCTGAGAAGGTAATTTATTACCAAGTTACATTACTCTCGGTCATTTTGTGTATAGCATGATCCATAATCAGGTTCCTAGCTCCCTTGTCTTCCTTCTCTTTCCTTACAGTAACATATCTCCCTTAAAGTCTTCTGACCTGGTTCTCCTTTCTGCTCTAGGAATGAGAGGTATAGTTGGAAACTGCTTTCTCAAATCTCACCCCTAGGCATTGGAACACCACTCCTCTTGAGGTATGGAACTGTCAAAGAGCGCAAAGTTTCTGCACTGCTTACTGTAGGTGCTTACATAACGTCTTTACATGTTCCTTTTAACAACCATGACTTGCCTTCATTGATGTGTATGCTGCCTATTTATGTAATTGAGCTTGTGTTTAAACTGACCTACTGACTTATTGGGCCAGAGTTTCAAAAGGTGGCACAGGGCTTACGTCCAGCCCTGCACCATGGCACTTAGGTTTTGGTGGTGCACCAAATCCCTTCATTGCAACTGCACCAGATTTTCCATTCTTAGGTGCAGCTGTGACAGTTTCCATGCTTTAGTGCAGCTTGCACCAAATGTCCGGCACAAGCCCCATGACCAAGGCTCCCAGGAGTGCTGCAGGCTAGACCATAAAAATGTGGTCTAAGGTTCTGCGCGTGCTGCAAGGGAAGGAAAACACCAGTCCTCAGCCGGAGAATTCTGCAAGCCCCGTGCACCATATGTTTGGCACACCATGGGCTTGCAGAATTCCTGCAGTTTTGAAACTCTGGCCCAGTGTTTATTTATGCCCTGTTGTAAAATCTGTACTTTATGTAAATTTGTATTTTGTACCTGTATTATATTGTTGATACTCGCTTATACGTTGCTCTATTGTACAAATCATTGTCATGTCGCTGTACTGTAATAACTTGCATGACTAGGTCATGCCTGAAAATAGGCAATTCTTTTTCTAGTGGACTTACCCAGTAACCAAAAACTACATCACTAAATAAATTAAAAAAAAAGGATTTCTTCAAAATATTTTATCAATTAGCACATAAAAGGACTGCAATTTATTGGTAATTTGTAATGAAGCAAATGCTGCCTCACTTGAAAACAAGATACGAGTGTCCTCCTGAGCTCTCTTCTAGCTGCAGCTGGGGATTATTACTTCTCAGGGCTAAGGTTCTTCAACCCCACTTAGCAAAAGGTTTGACCTCATTCCATAGCAGCAGCTGGCCGTCCAGTGTATGGGTGATGTGTATACAGAATTTGCAGGCTCCAAAACAACTGCAGTGTTTAGGAGAGGAGACTGCTGAGGAAACCATGGTAAGTAGAAACTGTGGGATAATTATATGCTTGTATCTCAAGTTTTAGTAATTATATTGTTTAATTAACTTCATGATTGTTTCAGTGATGGCTCCTATGCAGAAATAAATGTTTGCTATGAATTTTGTCATGTCTCTGTTTACATTTACTCTCTCTGAGAAGATTAGCATGTTTTATTTTGTTTTTCTTTTAGGAGACAAACTCCATAAATTATGGTTTATCAACTTTATCAAACAAATGTTCTAAAAAAGAAAACATTTAAGACTTTCTAATTACTGTTGGTATAATGGCATATTTTTAGTTCTTGTGGGTATTTGTTTTAATTCTGTAAATCATTCTAAATACAATTGGTTTCTTTACGAATAAACACGAACATACAACAGCACAGCTTTGTAGGGAATAGTCTTGGGGATATGCAGTCATAACAGAAACCAGGTCTGTTTTACTTGCCAAATCCACTGGTACAACTGCTGTAAAGAACTTTATTTTATTTACTGCAAAACAGGGTATTTTCCTTGTTAGAAGTTTTTGCCATATTTGTCAATAGGATAATAGTGCAAAAAAAAAAAAATTAAGCTCATTTGCTAAAATTGTGCATTTTTTTAAATAGAAGGGAACTAGTCACTAAATGATAAGTGCCAAATTAAATTTGCATAATTGCAGTTGATTAGAACAATGAGAAAAATAAAACTAATGCAGAAATGGCCCATGTTTAGGGGCTGATCCTTTGATGCAGCAGCAACAGCAGCAGCAGGAGCAAAGCTGCTGATCATGACACTAACAACCTGGGTTCAGGAATGAGCCTGGGACATTGGGGCCAGCAGGGGGAGGACTATAAACATCCCACAGGACATTTTCTTCCTCCAGGGAGAGAGCGTGCATCCACTGTAATATTACCACCTGGACACTACAGGTGAAGGAGCAGTCAGATCTGTTACAAAGGATGAGGGATGCTGAGATGCTGATTGGCACCAGTGTCCAGGGAATGCTCAGCATACACACGCGCTCCACTGAGCCACTTGCTTGTTGTTCCATGGGGAGGGAAGAAAACACTAGGTAAATCCTGCATCATTGCAGCATGATGCCGGCACTCTCAGGCCCCACAAAGCCGACTGCCCATCCCAGCACATGAACTCGGCTGTCCTGCAGAGGTTAGCTGGGCCTCCATGGGCTTCACCAGGGAGGGGCAAGTCCATCATAAGAGATAGTGGGGCATAAGTGGCAGAGAAGGCAGGATGGGGCTGGGTGGCTCCATGGCTGAGTAGGGGCCACGCAGGAAGGAGCAAAAAAAAAAAGTTTTTCAGTACTGAACTGTTTTACAACAATTATATGCCATCTTGTCAGAGGAAATATTTGACAGTTTTTTTACTGAAATTTACAACCACAGTTAACCCACAAAATACAGTATTATAATTGGCATGATATTAAATACAAGTCAGGAATTATTTAATTCATTTGAACATCAGCTCCAGCTGTAACACAAGAAACCCCAGAAGTTTATGTAATCCTGCCACCCAACAGTAGGTTCATCTGTATTGTCAAGCATGGAGCCCTTTTTTGCTGTGGACATTTCGATGTTTCTTGCCACCTTGGGGACAGTGGACTACATCAGGAGGTTTTGGTATGAGCAGTGCTATTTCTTTGGGGCATCCTGCACCTGGACTGATTGTTGTGCAAGAGCTTAAACTTTTTACCCTAACACCGACAGTAAGCATGTCCAAGGCTCACAATGGACAGGGGATTTCAATAAAGTATGAACCCACCCAACCAGAAACTTGAGCTTGCTCAAGCAGAACATGGGATAGGGCACAGAGTTAGGTTCAAGGGGTCTATGCTTCTATAAAAGAGACTTTTTGAGATTGCTGCCTTTGGGACTGATGGCCACTACCATCATTTGCACCTCTGACCCCTTTCATGTTCCAGGCAAGGTCCTAGAACAGCAAGCAACCAACTGTACAGCAGAGTGTGCTCTTGAGTCACTAAAAGGCTCATGGGCTATTGGAGGACTACATAAATTCAACCTGATTTGAGGGACACAACCAGTTGTTGAAGAGCTGATGGATAGGTTCTCCCGTGTGAATGACATCAGACTGTGGCCAGAAAGGAGGCTGTCTTCTTGCGTTTCTTCAGCTCGGGGAGTGTGTTCCTGTCTTTCCAGGAAGCAGACTTATCATCTTTGAGTGCAAGCCTGTATTGCACAGACATATGAGAGAGGCAGGAATGTGGTTCTTAGGCCACTGAGGAGTTGCTCCTTCGTGTAGGAGTACTAGGAGTCAATTGACTGACCCTGACCTGTCAGGCATTAGCTATTGGACATTGACTGAGCTGCCTTTCAGAAATAACCAGGAGAAAGGAGCTAAAAGGACTTTATTCCACTCAGATTAGAGTGGCCTGCACAGTAACTACACCAATGAGATCAGGGAGCCATCATGCCAGTCATCACAGACTGGTGACAGCCTACAGCAGGTGTTGCTGGACAGACTGCAGTGGGTGAGCTCAGCAGGCTTGCATTTCCTGACCACCTCAAGAGAGAAAGAAAGCGAGATCCCTAATGGAGAGCCTAGCTGATCGGCAGAGGCACTGGAAGTAATGGCCAGGGAGTGCTGAGGAATTGGAGGTGTGATTTACTCTTCAGAAGAAATGAACCAGTACATCCAGCCAGAATTGTGGAGTTGGATATGGCTGCTGCTGTGTCACTGAGGGGAACCATAAGCACTTGAACAGGGCCCAAGGATTCTGTGACACAATCCTGTATAAAGTTGTCCAAGGCCACAAAGTAATTTTACATTTGTTGAACTAGGCCATCTGGCCAGCATTACCAAACTGAGGTTTGTTGCAAATTCTTTATTTTTTATTTAAGTGCACCAGTGCTAGTTAACTAGGTGCAACCGTGTTGAGCTTTCAGTGTTTCAACATGTGGGTATCCAGGCTTCCCCATGAGCTCCTTAGGACAAGGGCTGCCCAACAGTTTAGTCAAGCAGGGGCACTGTGTTGATTGTGGGAGGTGGCTGCATTAACTGTTAAATAGCAGCTGCTGGGACACTGCTTGCATATATTCTGCATGTCTGTTTCAAACCTCGCCTTTCCTTTCCTAAGGATCTCATTCCTGATCCCCCCAAAAAATCCCTTTCATACATGTTTGAACTACTGACTCTCTAGCTTGTTAATTGTAGAGTTTTAAGTTACTGTTGCATCAAACCATTATTGCATTGTGTGGGAGTTGAATGAGGTTGCTAGTGGGGACCAGTTGGTACTGTTTCCCAGGGAGAAATACTATTTTCAGCCTAGCCCACTTAATTTCCCTGGGTGTAGGCACCACCCAATTTATTGCATCTTAATACAGTATCTTTGGGTAATAAATCCCCACAGGTGTTATCGGCCCAGGCCCCTTATTTGAACCCACAAGCCAGAGGTAGTGCACTGAACATCTACGGTGACTCAGTACAGACATTTATGTATAACACATTTTTTAGGGGACTTCATTGAAGGAAAACTGATGTTTGTAACAGTATGAAACATGATCATTAACACAGTTGTCAAATATTATAAATTATAAAACTATCTTGGAAATTCACAATCTGGTTAACTTAAAACTGATTTATATTACATGATAATCTCCTTGATATATAAGCAACACAAATGAAAGGCATAACAATGTCAAACGATATTTACCATTGGTTTGTAATAGCAATGAGACTCTTTACAATGGTTTTTATCATAGATTATGGACTTTTGGGGTATGATAGTCCCTTGGCTGTATCAAATCCCTTCATGTTCCACTGGCAAATATGTTTGTATTGGGAAAGCCCCAGTGCTTAATGATATGTTCCATAACTGTGAAGCTATTCTTTTTTTTTTAACTTTCTTTATTGATTTTTCAATAATACAAGCTGTACAGCTATATCCAACTGTAAATAATACACATTTTGAGGTATATCCCATCACTCATATTTGCATCAGGATTAATTAGATTTACAAAAATGATACAGCATTTGGGGGTATACCCACATTATATAGATTAATAATAAGGATGTTTAAACCCATGTACTGAGCCTCGCAAGAAGTGTGGGACACTTACAACATTGGGCAAAAGATACCAGTAACTGTAACCTAGTCAGTTACTATGCCCACAATCTTAATAAAATTATTTTCAAGAATTTGTTAGGCTTCAATCAATGAGTCTCCCCCCACCTCACAACTTTTAACAAAACCAGCTTATGTAAAACTCCTGTGAAACTTATTTGAATACCACCATTGTATTAAACAGAGATCCCCTGTTCTGCCAGGATACATTTCCCCACATCTCCTTTCTTACAATACGAGCAATGTAATAATATAAGCTTTTCAAACATAAGCTCAATGATCAGGCCCTTGTATCTTGCCAATAGCATCCAGAACATAAATGTTAGAGTGTTTGTTTCCATAGCGATGTCGCCATTTAAAACTATGGCGCTAATACTTAGAAACCAAACTCTAAACCAAATTTAACAGTGCCTCACTAATTATGGGGTAAATCATCAGTACTACAGTTAGTTTTTGTTGGCTTCCTAGCTGATCATTACAGAAAAGGCTAAGGTAAAGACTTCAACTGGACTGCTCAGAAACCCCCTTCTTACTCACGGTCCTCCGACTGTTCATCTGAGTCCTCATGGTGGAGATTCTTTAAAGTGCTCTGGAATTCTCTAGCAGCTTTTTGAGTCTACTTTCCCACATCTTTGGCATTATTAAATTGATTTGTTTTACCCCTGTAATGAATACAGAGTTGTGCTGGAGCTAGTAATAAAAAAAAAAAAAACAAGACAATGATTTTCTCGAGACCTGCCTTGTCTGGTGCCCTACCTAACCCACCTAAAAACTTCATAGTTACCTCCCTAGGTGAACCCTTGGAAGTCGTACCTAAATTTAAATATCTAGGTATGTGGATAGACAACAAGCTTTCCTTCAATGACCACATCAAGGATCTATCAAAGAGGCTTAAAGCACACTTGGGTTTCTTCTTTAGAAATAGGACCCTCTTTTCTCTCGCGAACCGCAAAAGACTTGTCCAAGCAACATTCCTTCCCTTGCTTGACTACGGAGACATTATCTTTATCTCCTCCCTAACCTTGAGCCTATCTAAACTGGATGTACTCTAGCACCATGCTGTATGCTTCATTACTAACTCTGCATACAGGACCCACCACTGTGATCTTTATGCAGCAGTTGGGTGGACCTCTCTTACCACCAGACGCCTCCTGCATGCTGGCATTTGGACCCTCAAATTACTACTCCACAAACTGCCTGTCTATTTAACGTCTCTCATACACATCTCACATAGCGCCTACTCCCTAAGGAAATCCGACCTTATCCTACTAGATGTTCCCAGGACACGCACCACAGCTGGCCAAAGAGCTGTCTCATATGCCCACCCAAACATTTGGAACCAACTACAAGCCATGCTGAAGCTAACCAGCATCCTATCAATTAACTCCTACAAAACACTAGCTATCTCTAAATTAAAAGACATATGTAGGTGCTATTAGGCCCCCAATGCCAAGTCAACTTCCTAGGTACCAACTGGCCCTCTACTTATTAAGCTGAAATGTGTTGCATAATTTAGGGCAAGGTTAAAGCTGGAATGTACTGCATATATAGCATAAGGACTTCTATTGTGTATACCTCTTGTATTATGTATTTTTTTTCTTTGTTGTTCTACATTTTATATCTCCTGTCTATGTAATTGCAAACTGTATATGTATGTGCCTCAGGACCTCTTTGTGAATAAGCTTGCTCAACAGAGTCTTTCCTGCAATAAACTTGAACTAATGAGTGCACAATTCCCAAACTGCATAGTTGCTGTCAGATACCGTCGAACTGCTTTCGCCTGTTGCAGGTTGTGTAGGCCCAGTCCAGGAATAAACGTACATCTTGACCCTCATACTGCAGGGGATGGTTTGCTCGTACTGCCCTAAGGAGGATATCTCTTATTTCCGGACCTGCTGTGACCAACATTATAGTGCGTGGTTGAGGAGTGCTGGAACATGAGGAACGATGATTTATCCGGTAAGGCTGCCGCAGGTCAGAGTCCTGCCAAGTATCCTGTAGCTGTAAGGATTGTCTTAATCTTGTACACAGGAATCGGAGAGTGTTGTCCCCCTCTTTATTATCTTGGAGTCCAGTGATGTGCACGGTCATTGCCCTGGCTCCATTCTCTAGGGTTTCAAGCCTGGTACGGAGGTGGAAGTTCTCCTGGGTTAGTTTATGCACTGTGTACAGAGTTTTTGTGGATTGTTCATCTGCCTGTTTGGCAGAGGATGCAGCTGCTTCAATTTTGGCATCCTGATTACCCATTCACTCCAAGATACGTTTGATCTTCCGATCCATATCATGAACAGCCTTTAGGACAGTGTCCCAAGGGGGAGCTACCCCCGTTTGTTGTGGGCCACTAGGTTGTGAAGGGCCCAGTATTTCATTTATGACCTGTTGTGAAGCGTTTCCAGATTTTTGAGCTGCTCCTCCCATGCCTTTAGTGTGTCCCACATTGTTAGTTTTCCACTTGTGGGATCTTGCCACTTAGCTCTGTCAAGTAATATGTTCACAATTCAAAAGTCTCACATTAGAGTTTAAGTTTTTTAAGTTTTAAGTTGCGAGTTGTTCAGAGTTGAAGTGAAGCACTTCCTCTCTATAGCATGGCTCTCTAGCGCCCCCAACTGTGAAGATATTCTAGTCATGACTGCAATTAGTCAATTACCTTCTGATATGAAACATAGAAACATAGACAATGATATTATGTTTCCCATGTGATGAAACTTGATGATCCGGTGTGGGAGGCAGAATGGAATAATTTAATGAAAAAGTAGGCTATAGGGCTCCCATGCTGCCCCAGAATTGACTCTCAGACCACATGTCCCATGTGGTGGGTTAACATGTAATTTGGGTTTACGTGTGACACAAAAACAGTTCTCAGTGTCTGCTGCTCTCTTAGTCAAGTAAATCTTCTGCCAGAAGAACTGGTTCCCCTGATTTTACTCTTGGGACTTGCTAGCCTGAATTGACTTATATTTTTGCAATATACATAGTACTACTACTGTGAAATAACAAAAAAGAGCATGTCGTGAGACTGTGGGCTGTACATAAAATGAAAGGGTTTAATTAAATGCATACTGGAAACAGGGAAAAAAAGTAGAATCAACATTTGACCAATAGGACTTCATCAAGCATGATCTATCAAGAAAAAAGTAAGCATTGTACATACTCACTCACGCTCTCTACTTTTTCTTAAAGGTGAAGTCCCCACAACCTTTTTTTTTGTTGTTTGCCAGTGTAGTGTGTAGGCATGAACAATGATTTTCTCTCTTGTACTTCCTAATTTCATCCTAATTTAAATGAGGTTGCTTTACTCTGTTCTGCCTTTGTGTAAAAACCTGTTTGAAGCCATTGCATAGGACATGATCCCACTCATAAAAGGAAACATGGGAGTTGATTATGTATATTTGCCAAGGGACTGTGATTGAGCAAAGAGCTCCTAAAACATAAGAATTAATCAGCTGAATAACAAACCTTCACAAGCACCAGCATTCTTCCAACTACATTTTTCCAACTCAGGCACACTTTAAACAACAGAAAGCATTAGAGAACTTACCTTGAAAGTTTGATGGCCAGCACAGGATAAGAATACAGGTACTTCAGAAGACATACAACAGAACTGACTGGCAGTAGCACTTCTGCTGACCTGTGTATGTACTATATGTATCGTCAACTTCCATGATGCCTTGCATGAGTGGGGTCATGAACTTTGCAATGACATCAAACAGGTTTTCACATCAGAGAAGAACAGAGTGAAACAACTTCATTTAAATTTAAATTAGGATGAAATTGTGGGGTGTAAGAGAGAGAATCATTGTTCATGCCTACAAACTATGCAGGTATACAGAAAATAGGTTCAGGGGACTTTCCCTTTAATAGATAATTTCTATGGCATGCCTAAATATTGCAACATCTGTTCTAACTTTTCATTTCCAGCATGCTTTTATGATAACTGCATTATGACTACACTTTCACATATTGTCTACTGGTTAAACCAAATTCCATCATGTTGCTTTCTAAGGCCCCATGAAGCCAACATACTTACATAAACAACATGAGCTCATTATAAAACATAATTAATTCAGTTTTCCAATACTTTACAGACTGTTCTACAGAAAAAAATATTAAACAGATAGGAGGTGTTTAGAATTAATAGCCTTGGGAAAAAAAAAATTTGAAGGAAAGATGTGAAGTGGCCAAGAGGTCATAGAAGTCTGCTGGGGCCACTTCTTCCAAAAGACAAGAGCCATGTAGCAAAAGCTTATGCCACTACTATTAAAGGTTATGCCACTGCTGTCAGCCTTTTTTTGTGTACAAAAAAAAACAAAGACATGACAAGTCCAACACTGACAGAAACCTCAGCCTTTACTGGAACAGCTGAACTTTAGAAAATGACAAATAAAATACACTTAGCTGAAAACACTTGCCTTCCAGAGCATGTTTTTGCTAATCTAGCCATATCCCAGGGTAGAAAGCTTACAGCTATATTTTATTCAGCTATATTTTACAGATCATTACATTCAGTTGCCATGGAAACAATCTAACAGCAATGACACAGGATAAACTCATTCCGATTTCAGGGATTTTAACAGTACTTTATCTCCTTCTAGACTCAGGAGTAAACACCTTGCTATTTTCCATAGTAATGCCATACTTCTTCCCCAGGAAGTTTCTAAGAAGAGTAAAATAATGTGTAATTTTAATCCCAAAATATAACATATAACAAATTTTAATAATGAGCCATTTCATCATCCTATATTCTGATAGATCTGTTGAACTTTGTTGAGTACTGTATGGCCCTCTGTGTAGGCTTGCACAGAATGCATGTTATGGATAAAGGCTGATTGATATGTTTAAAGAGATGTGCTCACATCATGCACTACAAAAGTTCTTTTCCAGGAGGCAACAGTGGAATGTATTACAATAGTTTTGTCATGTTTTAATGAAAGCACATAACAATGGTGTTAGGTCTTTTGGGGGAAGGGACTTAGTTTGACAACATTTCTTAAGTGCCAAAGAAACATAGCTAACAAAAGATGACACAAAGGCCTCAACGTCCAAGTCAGTTTGTACAGGCTGTGCAACATGGCGGTACTCTTCACAGTTACAATGCCATTGACTGACAGCTAAAGAAAGCAATCACCCTCATCCCTTCATGATCTTTACTCACTAACACAACCCTTGTCTTATCTTATCAACTGGCTGCTCAGTATCCGAGTAACAACCTTATTTAGACAGCTCATCAAGGAGGAAACAGACAAAGGCTGGTTAGAGAGAAAGACAAGTTACACAGATGTTGCAGGAATAAACTGATGAACAATCACACTTTTCAATTATTTCTGATTAATCTCTTCTCAACTCCTGGCATTGGCACCACCTCGTGGCCATCTAGAGAAAGATCTTGACCATTTTTGTATAGATTCAGCCAGTGACAAGTCACAGGATATTCAGCTCTATTGTGATATATCACAGGAAATCCCATTAGAATGAATGTGATGTTCTGTGATATATCACAATATATATGGATACACTACAGCTTGTCACTGGTTGCCACTGTAGGTACATTTTCTGATCATTTTGAGCAGTTAATGTACATTATGCAAATGCTTTGATGCCCACTTCCAGGAACAAAGTGGCACCATGGCCAGTGTGGTTAATTTGCCTGGTATGCTCTCACTGACGAAAACAGTTTTCTGTTTCCAAATGATGGCACTACAGAAGTTTGTTAACTTTGTGGCAGATCTGATGCATTTGTGGATTTTGCACAAACTGATTATAGCCTGCTAAGTATGTTTGCTTTTATTGCCATTATTTCTAGTTTTATCAACTGCCCTTGATAGGTCATTTGCACATATAGCTGGTATATTACAGGTCTACGTCTCTGGACTTTTCTGGTCCAGGTCCTGCTGATGTGGAATTCCACGTGACAAGCTCTTCTATCATGGATATAAGCCTTTCTTGAAATCAGATCAAGCCTTTACAATGTGTTCAGATTTGCAGCAGCTTTGGATGTGCTAATTCCAGAACTTGCATCTCTGTAGGTAATAATCTGTTGCTCCACAGCGAAAACAGGATTGTTTGTGTTTACCTGTCTCCTTCACAACATGCACAGATAATGATTTTCTGCCAGTCTGAGATGCAGTCAGTTTGCTTACTCAAAGGATGAGACCATGTTCAAAACCAATGCAAACATCAGACCTTGTGTGTGCTGTACAGATGGGCAGATAATCTCAGAACACCTCACTGAGAGCTCCACAGCAATTGCTCTAAATGCACCTGCAGAAAAAGTCCAAAATTTGCAAACACTCATAAATGTAATGCACTGAATCGTGTACTCAACAAATAGCTCACCTTCGTTATGATTTTGGGTATTAAATGTATAACTCTCAGCTATAAGGTTTGTTTAGAACACATGGTACATTTTGAGACTTCCATAAAGTGTTGAAAAGTCTTTTCTCAAGTTTCTCAGAAGGCAGAAAGTCTAGCTGGCCAGTGACAAAGAGGGTTCAGACACTTTGTTCCTTACCCTTCCCCATGCTGGCAACCCAGGTCCAGGAGCAAGTTCGGGTCTCTGGGGGTCGGTTGGGGGGGTACGTAGGATTGAACATCCAGAGGACAGCTCTCCTGTCCCAGGTGTGGGGTGGTTTGCCTTCTCAGCTCTTGGCTGCCCCCAGATGAAGGCTGGGGGAAGTGTCAGCAGTGTGAGAGACATGAAGGGAGGGCTGTGGTGCTGTAGATATCTGAGTCTCCACACGCATGCTTAAGCATGCCATAGCAGGGCTAAGGGAGAAAAGTGGAAAATGGTTTGTGCAGGCTACGTGAAGCCCTGCATGCCTTTCTCTGCCCTGTGCTGTCAGCCAGCTGTCTGCCTTGGTCTGAATGTGTGTCACTGGGTGGGGGAAGGAGAGCCCTCCTCTTCCAGGCCCCACCATGGGGAGTGATCTGTGGAGGATTTCCAGGCAGGTTGGTCTGGTACGGTAACAGGCAGGTGAGAGGAGGCAGGGACAATGGTGAAATCCTCCCCATACTGACCGAGAGGAGAAAAACCTCTATGGCAAAAAGAAGGCAGAAAGTCTACAAGTATTCTCAAAAAACATTCACACCAACTATAGTCAAAAGCACAGTTACCTATTAATTTGCATCTGTAATGCCATTTGCTAAAAATGCCATTCCATGCAACCACGGTAGACCTCTACATTTCCTCAGACTCACACACTGAAACAGTTAACTTCCAAACATATTTGTTTTCCCCAAGAGCCCTCTTAAAAACTAGGTAATGAACCTTAATAATGCTATGTTGGTGTATAGGAATTTTCAAGTAAATAAAAATAACCAGCTCTGCTCTTTAACTTTATAGCTCACAGTCGGGTGAATGCATGAGTCCAGGGGATCTTGTACTGGCCTATAATAAGGTGGTGGGAGATGCCCTGGACATGATTGCTCCTGTTCATGTTTGACCACTCACTCTTCACCCAATGGTTTGATGGTTTTTTGAAGGAGCTGAGGCGAGTTGGTCGAAGGATGTAGACAGCATGGCGAAGGTCTGGTCTGGATGTTGAGAGGCTTAGATTGATGGAACATTATAAGGGCTATCAATCTGAAATCACCCATAAGAAGGCAGAATTCCTGTTCAGGGAGATTTCTGCTGCACAGAATCGACTGGCTCAGCTCTTCTGGACTGTTAACAGATTGTGCAATCCAATCTGTCTCCAACCCGGAGAAGCCTTTTCTCAGGCTAAATGTATGTGAGGAGTTTGCTCAATTCTTCACAGATAAGGTTGCCATCATTGGGTCTGGTACCGGCCTGGCTCTCCCTATGAGGAATTGTGGAGGTCGACGGGAGGTGGTGAGCACTTGGGCTGTCTGGACGGACTTCAGTTGGCCGGAATTCACGGACATTGTGAAGATCATCCAGACTTTGCGCCCAACCAGTTGTAGTTTGGATCCGGGCCCTATACCCCTATTAGTGGTTTGTGTAGATGTTATCTGCCCAACAATAGCTGAAATTGTCTGGATTTCTTTGGAGAGGGGGGTCTTTCCTGATTCCCTTAAGGAGGTGGTCATATGACCGCTCCTAATAAAACCCTCCTTGGATCCAGACTGTCCAGTCAACTACTGGCCTGTCTCCAACCTACCTTTTGTGGGTAAGGTTATTGAGAAGGTGGCTGCGTTGTAACTGGGTGATCACATTGTGACCCACAATGTCTATGATGCTCTCCAGTCTGGATTTAGGAAGAGACACAGCACCGAGACTGCACTTGTCTGAGTACTGAATGACCTCCTAATTGTGATAGATTGAAAGACTTGTGCCATCTTAGTCCTTCTTGATCTCTCTGCAGTGTTTGACACTGTGGACCATGGTGTGCTTTTGTGGTATGCTTTTGGCGTGTCTACGGCTTCTTTGTGGGCAGCTGGGTACAGTCCTCAAATGGTTTTGATCCTTCCTCATGGACAGGTCTCAGAGGGTAGTCACTGGAATTTATTCATCTGATTCCCTTCCCCTGTCCTGCGGGGTGCCGCAGGGCTCCATATTGGCACCCATGTTGTTTGCAGTGTATATGCTGCCATTAGAAGATATCATCAGGTGATACAGTTTGAGCTTTCACTGCTATGCAGATGATACTCAACTGTATATGTCTTTTCTACCTGGGCAGGTTGATGCAGTCTCTGTGCTAAACAACTGTCCAGTAGTGTAGCAAATTCCCAGAGGGCCTGGGTGCAAGGCGATGTTACAGGGCCCCTCCCCAGTTTTGAATAAACATCAAAATTTTGATTTGTGCCCCTCAAACCTCATGGGCTTGGGTGCCACTGCACCTCCTGCACCCTTGTAGCTATGCCCCTTCAACTGTCTCACCGAGATGAAGGATTGGATGAGCACCAGCTGGCTAAGACTGAATCTGGACAAGACCGAAGTGTTGGTAGTAGACCTGGGTCATCCGGTGGTGTTCAGCTCACTACCTCAGACCAGGTGTGTAACCCGGGCATTATTTTTCATCATGGCTTGACCCTGAAATCTCAGGTGTCAGCCATTGTTAAATCCTCATTCTACCATCTGAGGAATATCGCCCAGGTGAAACACCTGGTTCCTCTGGATGACCTGCCAACATTGGTCCACACCTTCATCACCACCACCCGCCTTGACTACTGCAATGCCCTCTACCTAGGGCTTCCTGGGGTTGATATCCACCACTTGCAGCTAGTGCTGAATGCTGCAGCCAGGCTTTTGACTAGTACATCTAGGGCCAGTGATATTACATCTGTGCTGCACAGACTGCACTGGCTGCCTGTTCAGTGGCGGATCACCTTTAAGGTTGGCTTGCTAACCTTTAAAGCCCTACACAAACAGAGACATGGCTATCTGCAAGATCTTCTGACTCCCTACTGCCCCCTCCATCCTCTCTGATCCGCCGACAAGGAATTGCTAGAGATTTCCAGGGTTCGTTTAAAAACTTCTGGTGCCCATGCTTTTTCCTTTGTGGCCCCTACCCTGTGGAATTCTCTACCTCATTGGTTAAGAGAATGCCTGACAGCTGGCCCAGTGGTGTGAAGGGCTGAGGCAGTGATGCCTTACCTCCTGCCATGCCGGTGACCCGTGTTTGCAGTGTGAGTGCGTCATCAGGGGCCAGCCGGGGTGGGAGAGGATCGAGCATCTGGATGACAGCTCTCCTCTCCCAGGGAGGGGGGGCAACAGAGGCAGATGAATGTCTGACACCTAGCGGAGGCTAGGTGTTGGCACACCTGGCCCTGTACAATGGGGCTCGGAGGCGGAGCAGCCGATGGGACGTGCTGTATGTGGGTGCACCGTGGCATGCCCCCCTGTCAGTATTGCATGCTCCGCAGATGGAAAAATGGAAAATTGGCATCCCTGGTTGTGTGACTTGATGGTCATCTGTCAGAAACGCGCCACCTCCAGAGGGCATCACCACATACTGGATCTGTTCCTGGTGGGGAGTTGGGAGCTCCCTGCTGCCCCGCCATGGGGGGGTAAGCCATGGGGGTAGCTGGTGATGGCCCAAAGGTGGAGGATGGTGTGGGATCGACAGCAGCCAGAAAAATTCCAGGAGGTTGCCAGGACAGGGGAGCCAACTGGGGGGGCCAGGGGGAGAAAGCATTAACAAAACAAAAAAAGAGAATACTTGACCATTAACAGATTTAAAACTGAGATGAAAACATATCTTTTTAATTTAGCTTACCAGATGAATTTTAATTTACTGATGTATTTATTGTTTAGTGTAAATTTTATATTTGTATGTTGTATTTTTAATTGTGAAGCATCTTGATTCTGGAAAGGCGCTATATAAATAAAGATTTACTTACTTACTTACTTTCTCACCCTAATGACTGGGAAGACTAACCAGGTGTCAGCCACCATGACCTGGAACTTCAGATCAGTGGACTTTGTCAAAACTAAAGAGCAGCTTCCTAGTAGCGGGTTGCACAAACATATATTATAGCTCACCTGCTCCAGAGTTAATTTCCACAAATAATTCCCTTTATTTCTACATTGGTAAAGTTATTTCCCTCGTAATTATCCCTATGGACATCTTAGCCTAAAGCAGACCCACTTCCTGAAGCGGCCGCCATGCTCCCATGCAGGCACACGCAGCCCCATTTTGTGATGTCACAAAATGAACACCGCATGTGTGGGCCCCATTGACTTGAATGGGGACTAGTTTTCTATACAATTTATTAACATTTGCAGTTGCGATTTTAATAAATCAAAGCGACCGTTCGACAAACAGGGATCCTATTAGTCGAGCAGTCACTTTGATTTATTAAAATTGCAACTGTAAATGTTAATACAATGCATAGAAAACTCATCACCGTTTAAGTCAATGGGGCCCGCACATGCGGTGTTCGTTTTGTGACATCACAAAATGGGGCTGTGCATGCCTGCACGGGGTGTGTCTGTTTTAGGCTGAGATGTCCATAAGGATAATTACGAGGGAAATAACCTTTTTACCAATACAGAAATAAAGGGAATTATTTGTGGAAATTAACTCTGGACCAGGTGAGCTATAATATATGTTTGGGAGAGCTGCTACAAGGATGCAATGAGGCTGCTCTTTAAGGACCTGGTAACCAAGGGTCTACAGAAGCTGCATGAGACTTTAATGCTGAGAACATATGGGGTTCAATGAAGAAGGATCTCAAAATAACCATAGAGGTCGACATTCCCATAATTAATAAGGGAAAGGGCCATAAAATAGCTCCCAGGTTCAGTAGGGGACTAAAGAAACTGATCCTGAACAAAAAGAAGGTCTAGCACCACTTGAAAGAGCACAGACCACTACCTCAGGGCCAGAAAGGTGAACAGAGCTGCACTGAGGGATTACAAGACTAGAATAAAAAAGTAAAGGAGGACTTAAAAAGCTGGATAGCAGTAGATGCTGTGGACAACACCAAAACCTTCTTCCAGTTCATAAATGGAGGGAGGAAAGTGGGGAACTGGATGGCTCAATGGATTGGTAGCAGGTTAAGGAGCCTTTGGTTCAAATCCAGCCCAGGTCGATAGTGGCTAAAAGCCATTATCACCTGAGGGCTGTTCAGTGGCCAGTGTGAAATGAGTTGTGGTGGTCTCAGTCCAGTTTCCAATGGGCAGGTGTCCACATCAGGAAACCATGAATACCACTGGCACTAACTGGCACTCTTGTTGGCAGTCTCACATAAGAGGCTAAGAACTGAATAGGCATGAACTCTGAACTAACCTCTCACCTACATGGTGGTCCTTCCATAACAGGGTTGAGGCATATTGGCAGGGCTGTGTGGGGAAGCTTGCACTATGATTGCCTGTGTTGTAGCTGTCATGTTGCTAAACAGAGGACTTAAGTTTCCAGTGCTGTCAATCTGGCAACTTTCTCAAGAAATAAAAAAATTCATACAGAGAAAAGAAAAACTTAAATAAAAAGAAATAAATGGAAGGAGGAAAGTAAAGGAGTAGATTTGGCCTTCAAAAACTGTGGAAGTGGTGAAGGATCCTGTGAGAGAGCCAGGGGTGATGACAGAGGTGCTTAATGAATAATTTGCTTGAGTATTTGCTAAAAAGCCCATGGGGTGGGGTCAAGGAGTGTGAGAGTGTACTCTTTTGGAGAGGCCAGTGGCATCAGAGGTGCCACATTGCAACCTGTGGATATTACACCTGCTGTGGTAGCTGACTGTCTGGCAAACATCAAGCCAGGTAGGTCCCAAGGGATGCATGTAATGCACCCGGGATCATAGTGGAGATAAAGGAACAATTGGCAGGCCCACTTGCAGTACTCTCTCATGAATCTGTTTAGACATTGGTATGGTGGGCAAGCAAAGATTCTGCAAACAGCTAGCCCAAGTTAAGAAAAAATCCTCAGGAAGATGAATTTCTTTCTAGAGACACTGAAAGTCATAGGGTTATCCTTTTATTAACTTTTGGAGTCCATTAATTGTTCATTCCCATCTGGAAGAGGAATGCGACTGGTGAGACAGTGCTTATAACCACAGCAGGGAGTGGAATTGAGAGGCTGATGGCTCTGGAATTTGTTCACCTTAGCACTACCCTGGTTCTTTAGGATTTCAACCGAGCGGGCAACAAGGAGACTGCTCAACTGGCCAAAGAGAATGGAGCTGTTACAGTTTATGTTTATGTGTGTGACCGCAGCAAAAAGACAGAGATCTACAGAACGGCTGATCAGGTTAAAGGAGAGGCCATTGATGTCAGCATCCTAAACAATAATGCAGGAATTGACACTGCAAAGAGGTCAATTGAGACACCACAATACTTGGTGGAAAACAACAGTGAAGTGAACTCCATTGCACACTTTCTGGCCTAGAAAGAATTAATTTCCTCCCTGATGGTCTCCAACCCTGGACATCTGGTGAGCATTGTAAGGTGTGCTGGTCTGATTTGTGTTAATGGATTAGGAGATTATTTTGCAAGCAAGTTTGCAGTAGTCGGCTTTGCTAATTCTGTTGAAATGGAAATGACAGTTTGGGCAAGAATGGGATTAAAACCACTATTGTCTGTCCATATTTCATAAACACTGGAATGTTTGATGGTTGCTTAACCAAGTGACATTCTTTGCTACCTATTCTGGATCCAGTATCCTCTTCCAAACAGATTGTGGATGCTATCCAGCGAGAGGAGGTGTACCTCTTGATGCTACTTACAATGTACCTCTGATGGCTCATAAGAACCAAGTGCCACTCAAGCTTGCAAGACTTCTTGGAGAATATCTTGGCAGTTTTGAAAACATGGAGCAACTCAAGGGTCGTCCTAAGAGAGACTAATAGTGATGGTATAATAATGTGTAATAGTACACATTACACATTATTATACCATCATCATTAGTAATGTGTAATGGTATGATAATGTGTAATAGTACACATTACACATTATTATACCATCATCATTAGTAATGTGTAATGGTATAATAATGTGTAGTTTGTGTTAAAAGAAATAAACTGATTGCACCATAATGTGTTGCGGTTTATTTTCTAAAGCTGGGGGAAATGGAGGTGGGAGAAAAAATGGTGGGGTCGATAGGGAGCTGACTAATTGGGTGGTTCCAGAGGGTGGTGGTTGGGGGTGAGGTATCATCACCTAGAAGAGTCATTAGCGGGGTCCCACAGGGGTCGGTGTTGGGCCCACTCTTGTGTAATGCTTACATCTCATATAACAGGGATGGTATCAGGAGTGAAATGAGCCTCTTCACTGATGACTCAAAGCTGGGGGTGATGGTGGATGGGGAGGAGGGTAGAAGAGCCCTACAGGGGGACCTGGGGACTGTTGACAGGTGGTCACACACTTGGAAACTGAGGTTTAATGCCAAGAAGTGCAGGGTTCCCCACCTGGGGCTTAGGAACCCTGATCCGAGTACTTTTTGGGTGGGGAGAAACTGCAGGTCTCGGGGGAAGGAAAGGATCTTGGGGTGTTCATGGATGCCAAAATGAATAACACTGAGCAGTGTAGGAGGGCTGCAACTAAAGCGAATAGAATGCTTGGGTGCATTGCCAGGGGGAATAACCTCGAGGAGACGGGAGGTACTTCTTCCTCTGTATAACTGCCTGGTCAGACTGCACCTGGAGTACTGCGTACAGTTTTGGCACCCATACTTGAAAAAGGACATTGCCCTCCTGGAAAGGGTCCAGAGGAGGGTGACCAGCATGATTCAGGGTCTGAGGGAAGATCCTATGAGAAGAGAATTGAAGAGCTGAACATGTACTCCCTGGAGAAGAGGAGAGCGAAGGGGGATATGATCAAGGTCTTTAAATGTCTAAAGGGAGTGAACAGGGTCAGCCTTAATAGGGTATTCCAGCTAAGGGAGGAGGGAACACCAGGGAACATTCCATTAAGTTGGTTGGCAGGAGGCTCAGGGGTGAGACTAGGAGAAGTTACTTTACTGAGAGGATGGTGGCCCTATGGAATGCACTGCTTGCGCAGCTGGTGTCTGTTGATACAGTGGGGGGTCAAGTGGGCTGGGACAGATATAGGGAAAGGTAAAACTGAGGAATGCCAGAAATGGGGAGTAACTCTGGTGGGGGAAGGGGATGGGGAGGGGACGGGGAAGGGATTATGGGGGAGGTGGGGTCAGCAATGGTGTCTTGACTGTGTGCTGCTTTTTGAGCAGACTCAATAGACCTTTTGGCCTACTCTGCTGGCATCTTAGTATGTTAGTATGTCAGTATGTTTGAGATTTAGATGGATACTGGTGCACATCTGATCCATCTCTTTATTGATAAGTGTTGCACATGTGATTTGACTTTTTTTTAAATAGTTTACAATATATAATACCACTTGAGGCATGTACTATGAACAGTGTGGACTAAAACTACATAGGTATGCAATAAAGGTTATAAGTAACTTTTTAGATGAGATAGTCTATCCAGAAACAATAAAAGCTACCATTTCCCTTTATAGGTATTCTAAAAGAAAGTGAAATGTGGTCTACTGTATCATTTTTTTTGCAAATATTATAAAAGCATCTCAGGCATCGCACAGTTTATAAGGACCCCTTCTTTGAATAGTATCCGAATATCGTTGACTGTAAATATGTTATAGACTTGTCTATGTGTGCGGAGAATTAAACTCTATACACCACATTTGCGGTGGGTGGTAGCATGCAATACTATAAATCTTGTGCCTTTTCATACTGAATATTTGTATAACCTGTGAATGATTTTGTCAGCTATAAATGAGATTGAAATTAAGTTTTATTTGGTAGAAATGACAGTATGTTGAGAATGAAGTTTGCAATAAATCTACATTAGATAGTGTGGTACCAGCAGATGGGAACTTGGCCATTGTGATCGCCATGTTCAAGAAGGGTATAAAGTCAGACCTGGGCAACCACAGGTCAGTCAGCATGACATAAGTGCTGGGCAAGGCCCTGGAAACCATTACCAAGGACACTGGATATCTTGGCTGAGGGCAAAGTTCTTAACCCCCACTTAGACTAGCTTTATGAGGGTCAGATTGTGCCAAACCAACCATATCATTTTCTTCGAAGGCATGACTAAAAAGGTGGACAGGAGCAAGGCAATTGATATGGTCTATATGAACTTCAGCGAGGTCTTTCACACTGTGGCACATAGCAAGTTTCTGGACACAGTACACTACTGCAGTAAACATGAGGCATATGATACTATGGATTGCCAATTGACTTGAGGGCTGGAAGCAGTGTTGTGGTGGTCGGGCACTATTCCAAGGGGAGAGGAATACTCAGTAGCCTCCCTCAAGGATCAGTGCTGGGGCAACTGCTCTTTAACATCTTCAATAAACTTCTGAAAGCTGAGGTTTCCAACAGTCTGGTGACATTTTATCTATTTATTTATTTGTTGTTGACTAGGTAAGTACACTGGTCCAAGGGACTTTTTTAAGAACAACCTGGGCATAGGTAGAAAAAGAAAAGAGTGAAGATTAGAGATACATGGTTACAAAAAGAATGCAGATGACACTAAGCTGGCCAGGTTGGTGGACACCTCTGATGGGGACAAATTTCAGGAGGACCTAAACAAGTGGGGTGATTGGGTTTACACCTGAGTCTCTGAATCAAAGTAGGTAAATGAAAGGTGCTACACCTGTGGAGCAAAAACAGAGATAGAACCTACACAAGTTTCTCTTGCTGTAGTAGAGGAGGAAAAGGAATAGAGGGCATAATAGACAACGGGCTGAAACATTATAAGCAGTGCATGGTAACAAGTAGGAGGGCCAGCAGAATGTTGAGATGTATTAGAAGAAGGGTGACCAGCACAGTAGGAGAAGTAATATTGCCACTTTATAAGGCTTTATTAGGACCTACCTGTAGTACTGTGTGTAGTTCTGGGCATCTTAATATAAAAATGGTATTGAGGTAGTTCATAGGGTAGAAGGAAGAAAAAATTACTTGCAATAGTAATCTTGTTTCTTCCCAGTGATACTCAGGTATTCATAACTTTCTGCAGTAAGCCTTCTAGGTAGGACTGCTGGAGAGAATAGAACACATGCAAATGATAGAATTCTTTGCAAGTGAGAAATTTCCAAATGCAGCCTCTACTAACTGCCAGTGTTCTAAACCTCCTCAGATTTTCTGGGAACATTGAAAAGCAGGCCCAAGAGGGCATAATTCTAAAATTATATTAATTAATATAATTAGGATTGGAAAAAAATCAAAAAGATATTAACAAACCACAGACCTCAACTGGAGGGAGAACAATAGAATTAAGAAACACAGGAGAAAATGTCAGAAATACCCCAAAAGAGGTACAAATGAACCCTGCTTTCTAAAAATCGTAACTAGATGCAGAGATTATGCATCTAAAGGGGTATACTCTGTTCTAGTGGCACAGCATATGGAGTGCAGAGGCTGAAGTTCTAGAAAGGGAGGTAGAGTGGGAAGTTATGAATACCCGAGTATCACTGGGAAGAAACACGATTACTATGGTAAATCATTTTTTCTTCTAGCGCCAGTAATACTCAGGTATTCATAACTTTCTGCAGACTACAAAGCAATACCACTGGAGGAGGGCACAGAACCTTATTTTGGAAACAGACTTTGCAGGACTGCTGTGCCAAACCTATCATCACTCCTGGATTGAATATCCAAGTTATAGTGCTTTGTAAAGGTGTGTACTGTTTTCCAGGTAGCTGCTTTACAGATATCAACCAGTGGGACATCTCTGACAGTTGCTAAAGTAGCAGCTGTCTCTCATGGAATGGGCCCTCAATCCTGTTAGGGGCTCCCTACCAGCTTTACTGTAACAGAATTGGATACACTGGACTATCCATCGAGAGATGGACCTTTTTGACACTGGATTACCTTTTCCCACATCCCCATAAGTCAGGAACAGCTGTTTTCTGTCCTGCCTATGGTCCTTGGTAGCTGTTATGTAGTAACTGAGAGCTCTCTTGACATCCAGACTGTGAAGTCTTCTTTCACCAGAGGTGGATTGCTCAGTGAAAAAGACAGGTAGGGTAATGGATTGGTTAAGGTGAAAATCAGAAACCACCTTGGGGAGGAATTTTCTATTTGTTCTCTGGACTACCTTGTCTCTATGAAAAGCGATATAGTCCTGTTTGATGCAGAGAGCCTGAAGCTCACTGATTCTTCTTGCAGAAGTCATTGCCACAAGGAAGACTGTTTTCCATGTGACATATTTCAGGTGAGCTGTAGACATGGGCTCAAAAGGAGGGCCCATGAGCTGAGCTATACACACATTGAGGTCCCATGCTGGCATCAGTTCCCAATGAGGGGGATGCAAATGAGCCAGTCCCTTAAAGAACCTCCTAAAAATAGGTTAAACATAGAAACATAGAAGTTGACGGCAGATAAGGACCGCAAGGCCCATCCAGTCTGCCCATTTCTTTTTCTACCTTATAAATGTGCCATCGGCCTTTGCTCTGTCAGTGGCCTATCTATTCATAGTCATTTGTATTGCTCCCTTATGCCTATCCCATGCCTGTTTGAAGCCCTGCACTGTATTCATAGCCACCACTTCTTGTGGTAAGCCATTCCATGCATCCACCACCCTTTCTGTGAAAATAATTTCCTCACATTCCCCTTAATCGGCCTCCCTCTAATCTCATGTTGTGTCCTCTTGTCCTGCTATTTTTCTTATATTTAAACATGTTAGACTCTTTCACCTTGTTTATGCCCTTAAGGTGTTTGAATGCCTCGATCATCACCTCTCTCCCTCCTTTGCTCAAGGGTATACATATTGAGCTCCGTTAATCTGTCCTCATATGTCTTCTGATGCAGTCCCTGCACATTTTGGTTGCCCTTCTCTGGACTGCCTCAATTTGGTTAATGTCCTTGTGAAGGTGTGGCCTCCAATACTGCATGAGTACTCAGATGGGGCCTAACCAGTGTCTTGTACAGAGGGATTATTACCTCCTCTTACGACTTGTGATACCCCACTAATACACCCTAACACCCCCTAGCCTTACCTACTGCTTTAGAGGTCTGCTTGGATGATTTTAGGTCATCAGTGATGATGATGCCCAAGTCTCTTTCTTCCTTTGTGACTGCTAACTCCCCTCCCAACCTATAGGTGGCTCAGGGTTTCTCTTCCCTATATGCATGATTTTGCACTTCTTTGCATTAAATCCCAGTTGCCACTCTTCTGACCATTCTGCTAGTTTATCCAGATCTCTTCTCATTCTGCCCACCCCATCTGAATCATCTACTCTGTTGCAGATCTTGGTGTCATCTGCAAACAGACAAGCCTTACCCTCTAGTCCATCTGCAAGGTCACTAATGAAGATGTTGAAGAGGACTGGCCCCAGGACTGATCCCTGAGGTACCCCACTTGTTACTTGCATCTCTTCTGACTGTATACCATTTACCACCACTCTCTGTTTTCTGCCCGTCAACCAGTTTGCCACCCAGTTGACCAACTTCTGACCCACCCCAAGCCTACCCAGCTTATTTATCAATCTTCTATGTGGAACAGTGTCAAAGCTTTGCTGAAGTCAAGGTAGGTGACATCAACTGCTCCCCTTGGTCCACCACTCTGGTTACCCAGTCAAAGAAATCTATGAGATTAGTTTGACAGGACCTTCCTTTGTAAACCCATGCTGTCTTGGATCCTGTGCCCTATGGATTCCAGGTGTTGCACTATCCTTTCCTTAAGGAGTGCCTCCATAATCTTGCCCACTACTGAGGTAAGACTGACCGGCCTGTAGTTCCCGCCTCCTCCCTGCTACCACTCTTGTGGAGGCGGGATCACATAAACCCTTCTCCAGTCTTCTGGGACCTCTCCTGTGCTCAGAGACTCACTAAACAATTCTGCTAATGGCTCTGCTAGTTCCTCCTTTAGCTCCTTAAGTACCCTGGGATGTATGCCATCAGGTCCCATTGCCTTATCCACCCTGAGCTTAGCAAGCTCTTGTAGGACCCTTTCTTTTGTGAAGGAGTAGTGCTCACCTCCTCCCCGTGTCCATGATGCTGAGCTGTGGGCCCTGCCCTACCTTCTCTTCAGTAAATACTGAGCAAAGTATCTATTTAGGATAGATGCCTTTACAGGGTCCTCCTCCTCACATGCTCCCTTTTCTCCATTAAGCTTAGCAATACCCCTCTGGATTTTCTCCTTTCACTAATGTATCTATAGAAAGTCTTGTCACCTTCTTTTACTGTTCGTGCTAGTGTTTCCTCAGTTTGGGACTTTGCCTGCCTTACTGCCTTACCTGCTTCCCTTAGGGCAGTTTGGTATGCCTCCCTATCTTCATCCGCTGTGTTCCCTTATATTTCCTGAAGGCCAGCCTTTTGGCTCTGACCTTTTCTGCTACTGTATTTGAGAACCAAAGTGGTTTCCTTCTTCTTTTACTTCCTTTTCTGTCTAACACAATGGGATGTTGCTTCAAGTATTGCATCCTAATGCTTGCCCACTTTGCCTGTACCCCTCACCTGTGTTTCTTTTGCCAGAGCTAGCTTAACTCTGTTGGCCATCTTATCAAAGTCAGCTCCTCTGAAGTCCCATATTTTTGCCTTGGAATGGGATGATTTAGATGTAGTAGCCAAATTGAACCATACCATGTGATGGTCACTGGCCCCAGGTGACCTTCTACCTGGAGATCTGTGATCCCTTCTTTGTTAGTCAGTACTAGATCTAGGATAGCCCTGTCTCTTGTGGGTTGCTGTACCAGTTGTTTGAGGCCTTCCCCTGCAGGGAATCCACTATGAGTCTAGTTCTGGCAGATGTTCCTGCTGGTATTGACCAATCTGTATCTGGCATGTTGAAGTCTCCCATTATCAGAACCTCCCTTTAGCTGTCATGTTTTGTATATCTTCTAACAGTAATGTGTCTATGTCCTCCCTCTGGTCTGAGGGCCTATAGACAACCCCAGTTCTTATGGCTGTCCCATTTCCTGTTTCAGGGTGACCCACAGTTCTTCTGGCTCCTTATGTGTATTCTGAATTTCTGTAGCTTTGATATTTTCATTAACATACAGGGCCCTCCTCCCCCTTTTGCACTCGGTCTCTTCTGAACAATACATAGCCAGGTACTGAAGTCTCCCAAGTGTGGTTACTGGTAAACCACGTCTCACTAATTGCTACTATGTCCAGTTTAGCCTCTGACATTATTGCCTGCAGGTCTGGGATCTTATTTCCCAGGCTGTGAGCATTTGTGTACATGATTTTCCATTGGCCAGATTTTGGTGTGTTAGTTGTTGGGTGAAGTTTGGCATTACTCTGTGCGTCGTATGGGGAGACAAACCTTTTTTCTTACCTGGTGATGCAAATGAACGGCAAACATGCTGAATTCCTGTCTGACCACTAGCTGAGGGGGGAAGGGTGTTCTTCCCATTCGACGTATGGGGTGCTGCACCCCTCTCCCCATTTGCTAGTTTAAATATTCTGCAAAGACGTCAAACTTCTGCCCCAATGCACTGACTCCCTCTTTAGTCAGATGCAGTCCATCAAATTTAAAGAACTTTCGCTCCCAGAACTGTTGCCAGTTCCCTACAAATCTGTGTCCTTTTTCCTGCACCAGTCCTTGAGCCACATGTTTAGCTCCCCTATCTCCCCTTCTCTGACCTTCTGTCCATCTGCTCCCCTCTCCCAGACTGGCAGGATCTCAGAGAAGGAGATGCCAGACGAAATAGATGATAGTTTGTCACCCAGCCTAGTCAGGTGTTCCTTGGTCTCCACAACTGACCGGCTGGCGAGATCATTAGTCCCTATGTGTACTAGGACATCAATGTTTTCTCCTGCTTTGTGAACAATTTTAGCAATGCGGTCAGTGTCTCTCCATGCTGATGTACCTGGGAGACATCTGACCATCACCCCTGGCTGGAGATGGGTATCAACTCCCCAAATCATGGAGTCTCCTATGATCAAAGTTTTTGTTTCCTTTGTGCTTGTTTAGTTTTGGTTTCCTGATTTGGGTGAGTTTTGTTGTGCTAGCTCCTGTGCTGCAGTGTTCTGCTCTGCAGTGTCTTCTGCCTCTTTATTTGATTTCAGAGATAGAGGCAGATACCTGTTTGTAGTGTTTATATGGTTTTGGAGGTAATGTGTTGGAGAGCAGAAGTGATGGGGCACCTGATTTGCTCCTCTAACCACCTGCCAACCTCCTGGACCAACTACCCTCTGCGGTCGAGGTTTTTCTGTTGGATGCTGGGGAAATGGCAGGTGGTTCTTATAATGTATTTCCTCCTCAATATGAAATTTGAGGCGTGCAATCTCTGCCCATGCTGCCCGGAGCTGAGCCCTAAGATCTCCAAAGGCCCAGCATGTAGGACAGTGTCCTAAATCCTGTAAGGTTCTGAGGCTATTATTACCTTTGCTCCAGCAGAAAAATAAGCAGACCCTGCTGCAAGGTGGACCTTTAAAGAGCTGGGCTATAGTCCCAGGGAATGTAAATGAGAAAGGTAGTCGAGAACAGCTTGTACTCCAGCCTGTGCTGGCACCAAGCCTCTAGTTGAGCACCAAATCAAAAACCTTTTCCATTTGGAAGAGTAGGTTTTCTTAGTGGAAAGTTTCCTGTAACCCCTCAGGATATTTAACACTGCTTCAGAGAGGTGTAAATTAGCATATTCTAGTTCCTCAAGAGCCAGGCCTTGAGATTGAGAGACTTGAGGTTCGGGTACAGCAGAGTTCTCTGATTGGAGGTTAACAGGTTGTGCCTCCAAAGGAGGTATATTGGTTTGGCTATAGACATGGAGAGCAGTAGAGAGTACCATGGCTCCCTGGGCCAATCTGGAGCTATCAAGATTAGAGATGCTGAATGGGATCTGAGCTTGAGCGGCATCCTTAATGCCAGGGGAAAGGGAGGGAAGGCATACAGGTACCTCCCTGACCAATCCAGAGCCAGGGCATCCAGAGGAAGTGTACCCTGATCTGGTGATCTGCAGCAGTACTGTGGCAGGTGGTGGTTCTGGTGGGATGCGAGTGGGTCTATCTCTGGAGTGCCCCACTTCTTGAGGATCACATGCACCACTGCCTGTTCAGGGTCCATTCGTGATGGGCCTGATTGATTTGACTTAAGGCATCTGCCAGGATATTGTCCTTTCCTGGCAGATAGATTGCTTGCAGGACACTCCCAAGGAGTAAGCCACAGTCCAAATTTTCATGGCTTTTGTGCAGAGGGGGCCTGACCTGGTGCCTCCCTGCTTGTTTATGTAGTACATTGTGGTGGTATTGTCTGTTCTGACCTGCACCACCTCCCCTTGTACCAATGCTGAAAAGGCTTTTAGAGCCAGAAACACCACTCTGAGCTCCAGTGAATTTATGTGCTGAAGGGACTCTTCAGCCAACCAGGTGCCCTGGGTCATGTGATCCCCTAGATGGGCACCCCAACCCAGGAGGGATGCATCTGTTGTGAGAACAACTGAGGGAGACTCTCTCTGAAAAGGAACCCCCTCTGTCAGGTTGGGTTCCTTCTTTCACCAATGGAGTGCCTGCAGCAGAGTCCCTGTTACTTTGACTCCAATGAGCCCTGGGGTGGAACTGGATGTCTCTCATTTGGAACCTGGAATCCAGCACTGTGCCTGTGGATGCAGCCATATGGCTTAGTAGCTGCAGAAACTACCTTGCAGTCTTGGGTTTGTGCAAACTGAATGAATCTGTAATCAGCTGGAGACTCCTGACTCTGTCCAGAGGCAAGTAGGCCCTACCTTGCAGGGTGTTGGTCTCTGCCCCTATGAACTGCACAATTTGTGCAGGAATGAGGACTGATTTTTTGTGATTGATTAGAATTCCCAGAGACTCCAAGAGCTCTTGAGTGATCTGTAGATACTGCCTGACTTGGTTTGGTGATTTCCCTACCACCAGCCAGTCATCCAGATATGGAAAAACCATGGCCCACTGCCTTCGAAGGTGTGCCACTGCTGGTGCTAGGCACTTTGTGAACACCCTTGGGGCCATGGAAAGGGTTGAAAACTGATAATGACCTGAAGGGGAGTCTGAACCTGAGATATTTTCTGTGGGACTCCCTTATGGGGATATGAAAATAGGCGTCTTTCAAGTCCAGTGATGCCAACCAAACTCCTTTTTGGAGTGTTGGCAGAATCAATGCCAAGGTCACCATTTTGAACTTTGTTTTTTTTTTTCAGATGCTTGTTTAAAGCTCTGAGATCCAATATAGGCCACCACTCCCCACTTTTCTTTGTGGTGAGAAAGTGATTAGAATAGAAACCCTTTCCTGTCGGGGGGGTTGGAACAGGTTCTACTGCCATTAGGAGCAGCAGGTTTTGAACCTCTGATTCTAGCTGTTTCTTTTCTGCTAGGGAGGGTGAACTGAAAACCCTGTATTTTTGAGGAGGAAGGGATTTGAGGTCCAGGGACAGACCCTGACCCACCACCTCCTGAAGGAGGTGGGAGGGTCTGCCTCCGACGGGGAGGGAGGAGGCGGCCTGTGCCTCAGGGGTCTGCATTGTCTGGGACTGAGGCCCTCACCTAGGGCCCCTTCTACCCCCTGCCCCTGAGGTGTCCCTGTTGTGGATGCTGCTGATGCTGGGGTGTGGCCACTGGGGTGCGGCCACGGGTGGTTGTGGTCGGTTTTGGACCAGGAAGGAGCCAGAGGAACCGAGCTGGTGATGGAGGGGGGAACCGGGATTGGCGGTTCGGTAGCCGAGGCTATCGGTTACAAAATAATGATTTTAAATAAAATTAATTTGTAAACTAAGGGTTTTTTTAGTCAGAGAGCCTCGACTAATCAAGAGGGCTAGCCTGGTTCCCCCATGGATATACCCTGTTGAGAGGAACCAGGAAAAGCAAACTGTCTAAGCTAAAGATTTAACAATAGCAGCATTTGAAAAGTTCTCACGTGCAAAGAATTCCATCATTCGCATGTGTTCGATTCTCTCTGGGCAGTCCTACCTAGAAGGCTTGCTGCAGAAAGTTATGAATACCTGAATGCTGCTGGGGTTAGAATGTGGGGTTGGATGTGGGAGCTGGGTAGGGATTGACAGCTCTCTTGGCAGTAATTTAGTGATGTAATCAGCAGGTGATGTAACTTTATCAATGATTTTGATGGCAACAGGTTTGCCAAGTTTGTTGGAAAAGGCTGTCTTAACAGTTGAGTACATGGCTTTACCAATGACCTTTCCAAGGTCATAACCATATTTGCTCCGATTGAGCTCCATTTATGAGCATAAATAATTGAAAAATGACTGGACTGACACAGAATCTTTACTTTATATAACCATAATTGGGTGCAGACTGTCCTGTCTATTAGGAATGTTATAGAACTGTTACATATTAGGGTACATGCTATAAACGCAGTGTGCTGGGACGTATTGTACATGATGACACCTAAAGAGACAAATAAGGTGATGGCTATGGTGGTGAGGTACATTGTCTTATATGGCTTTAATGCCCACATTAGGCTATCAAGTCCAACCCGACAATATTAGCTTATCATTTGAACTCCAATATACAGTAAGGAAGGCAATAGATTTCATAACCTAATATTGCATCCATATTAGCCAGTGACAGGTACTGGAATGGTTCATTAATACCCTATATGGCTGTAGCATATCTAATTATAATTGAGTGCAGGTTCTCAAACAGTGGGTCCATAAGGGTACATCCCATCTATTCAGTATGCTAGGAAATACTGTGCTCGTTGCATATATGGGATGTACCCTTATTACCTTTTATGGGATTGGAGCCCATTCAAGGTTGTGGGGTCATGATGTGCAATATGAGCTTATCCTCTGATTTCCCCATATATGGTTTTAATATGTATACTGCCATCTGAACTATATATGAAATGTCAGATAGGGAAGGGCTCATAGTGCAGTGTTATGGCATCACAGCAGTTCAGAATATATGACTCACTGCTACCTTTCAAGGGTTTAGTGTCCATGGACAGTTGCTGTGAAATGACTCACTGCTACCGTTTATGGGTTTAGTATCCATAAAAGGTATAGTGGGTTAGTATACAATCAGTATCCACAGTACTGTAGGTGGACTATAGACAGTTGATCTAGATAGAATGAGCCGGCAAAGCCCACCAGTCCATCCAAACACTGTCTTTCTATTTTTTGGGTTCATCTATTCAACACTAAACCACTGGTGCTTTAGGACTTGGTGAATATCTAGCCTTTCCTGAGGGTTTCTATTCAGCAAGAGTATCAAAATTTAATTTATCTATACATACCAGCATAGTTCCTAAGGATTAGGGGTCAGCAGTAGTTGCCCTATCTACAAAAAGGGTGACTATGGGACTACATCTAACTATAGACCAATTAGCCTAACCAGCATTTTGGGTAAGGTAATGGAATCTATTATCAAGGAGAGACTGGAACATGAAATTAAAACTAAAAATTTAATTAACAACAGCCAGCACAGTTTTAAGAACCAGAGAACGTGTCTTACAGCAAACTTGGTTTTCTACGAGAGAATAAGTGCTCTGTTAGAGAAAAAAATGGTCAATGTCAGATATCTCGATCTCTGTAAAGCCTTCGATAAGGTCCCTCATTCCATCTTGGTCAAAAAAATGAAACAAATTGGTACTAATCAACTAATAGTTAACTGGGTTAACTCTTGGCTAAGTGACAGAGTACAAGTGGTCAGAATTAGAGGGCACTTGTCTGGCGAAGGATTAGTGACCAGTGGTGTGCCTCGGGAATCGGTTTTGGGACCGATTTTGTTTTTCCTTTTTATTTCTAATATTAGCAGAAATCTCAAAAGTTATTCCATAAAATTTGCAGATGACACCAAGATCACTAATGTGGTTAACTCAGAGCAAGATATCCAAACCATCATAAAGGACCTTACTTACTTGGCATTATGGGCCCAAAAAATAGTATGGAATTTAGTACTGACAAATGTGTTGTGATGTATTTGTGT
Organism: Neoceratodus forsteri; assembly: GCA_016271365.2. NCBI lineage: Eukaryota > Metazoa > Chordata > Ceratodontiformes > Ceratodontidae > Neoceratodus > Neoceratodus forsteri. The sequence continues at coordinate 321,554,498 of JADMNL010000022.1, forward strand.
GAAAATAATCCATGTTACACCTATTCCTTAGTGGGTAAACCACTTAAGTTGGTTGACAATACCAATGACCTGGGTATCCTTATTACAAACGACTTAAAGTTTAGCAACCACTGTACGAATGTGATTTCGGGCAAATAGGATCCTTGGATGCATTAAGAAACCTATCACATCTAGAAATAGGGCATGTATAATCCTTTTATATAAAGCCTATGTTAGACAGCACCTTGATTACTGCTCCCCATTGTGGAGTCCACACCTGCATGGGGATGTAGATCGACTGGAGGGTATTCAGAGAAAAATAACGAGAGGGTTAGATGGCCTATCCAAAGTACATTATGAGCATAGACTAGCAACGTTGAATTTATATTCACTGGAGTTAAGAAGAACTAGGGGGATCTCTTACAAATGTTTAAAATCCCTAGAGACCTTGACTTGATGACTGACCTAGGATTAATATTCAACCACAGGGAAATTACCCTTAGAAGCCATGATTACCAGTTTATGCTTATATACCCAAGAGGTAATGATAGGAGAAATTATTTCACACAGAGAATTCCCCGGTGGAATTCCCTCCCTAGAGAGACAGCGGAAGCTAATAATTTCAGTCTCTTTAAAAAGAAATTAGATAAGTACATGTTAAATAGGGAAAAGGGTTCAACAATGCCCGTTGTTAATGGGGATGTACTTATATGGGCTCTGCTTTCTGTACATCTGACCTTTCTGAGTATGACTCCGAGTATAAAATGGTTTTGCAAGAATCACTGATGGTGGGATTTGGAGGAAAAACCAGAGACTGGCTTTGGTTTTTGAGGAGCTGAGTGAGGTCAGCATCATCAAATGACATAAAGCCAGTCACCATGACATACAGTATGACACCCAAGCTCCAGATATCTGCCTTGAAAGGTTCATAAGGTTGTCTGTTGAGAATCTCAGGAGCTGAATATGCAGGTGATCCACAGAATGTAGAGCTGAAGGCATCTCCATGTCCATCTGGGGAGGTGTCAAAGCCAAAATCAGAAAGCTTTGTGGTGTTGTCAGATGTTAGAAGGACATTTTCACACCTGAGGTCTCTATGGGCAACTTCATGCTCATGGCTGTATATTACAGCCTCAGCTATCTCTTCCAAGAGCTTCCTTGTCTCTGATTCAGTGAGATGATCAATGGTTTCCAGCAGTTGAAAAAGATCTGAATTGGCCTCTTCCATGGCCAGGAAGGCCTGTCCATGAGAGGCCTCCAAAATTTCAGCCATGAACATGGAGTTGCCCACAGAGACCTCAAGTGTGGAAATGGATAACCTGAGAGAATTCAAAAACACTAGAAACCCTGTGGGTACTAGCAACAACAGGGAATGGTAGGCAAATTAGGACTGGAGTGGTCTGCAGACAACCAGGCTAGGACCTGGAGTGGATAAAGAAATGGGAGAGATGCTTAGGAAAGTGGCCAAATTAGGGGATGTGGTAGTAGTACGGGACTTTAATATGCTGGATGCAGACTGGAATGTCCCAAATGCAGCAAGTACTAGGACGCAGCTCCTGGCAGATGTATGCCAGGAGGTGTTCCTAGTGCAACTGTTCCAAAGTCCAAAAAACAAAGGTGCTCTGCTGGATCTGGAACTCACCAACAGTGACTGGATCCAAAATGTTGTAGTCCATGAACCTCTAGGATCCAGCTACCATAAGGCACTGAGGTTGAATGTCCAAATGGGGACCACCAAAGGGGCAAATACAGAAAAGAAATAGGATTTCAAGAAGGCAGATTTTCACAGGATGAGGAGACTGTTGAGTAAAAACATGCAGAGAACAAGGGAGTTAAAAGGGGTAGAAGAAAATGGAAAGCAGTTAGAAAATGAATGCTGGTGGTAGTAGAAAACTTGGAAAAGTTAGGAGGGAATCAAATAGAAACAGGTCAAGAGGCTCAATGGAGTTCATGGCAGAAGTAAAGAAGGTAGTAAAGCCAAGAGGAGGGCATTCATGAAATACGAACATATGAATGTGCCAGCAGAAACAGACCACCCAGTCTATCTAAGTCTGTTTGAGTGTGCAGCAAACACCCCTAGTTTGCAGCTGCCCCAACCCCCTTCCCTTTTGTCATCCCACTGCCATCTCCCCACCCTCACTCTCCCCTGTTCCCTGTCCCATGCCCTTTTGAAGCTGTTCACAGATTTACATACCACCCATTCTGGTAGGGCATTCCATTTTGCTACCACCCTCTCTGTGAAATAGTGTCTCCTCAATTCCTTCCTAAATCTTTCCCCCTCCATTCTTAGCCCATGCCCCCTGGTGACCCCTCTCCCTCCTTAACTTAAAGACCCCATCTTCCCCATCCTTATTGATTCCCCTCAGATACTTAAATGTCTCTATCATGTCCCCCATCCCTCCTATCCTCTAGGGTGTACATATTGAGGTCTCCCAGCTTGATGTCATAATCTCCCCTCCATTCCACATATCATCTTTGTTGCCCTCCTCAGCATCCCCTCCAGCAGCCTGATATCGCGCTTTAGGTAAGGCCTCCAAAACTACACACAATACTCTAAGTGCGGCCTTACCAGCAATCTGTAGAGGGGCAAGATCACCTCACTTCGCCTGGACAAAACCCCTTTCGCCATGCACCCCAGCATTTTGTTCGCTTTTGCAGCCACTCTCCTGCACTGGGCAGTGTTGTTCATGGTCCCCGTTATCATTACCCCAAGGTCTTTCTCCTCCTCAGTGATCCCCAGTCAGTATTCTTTCCTTGGGTTCTTCACCCCAAAGTGCATAACCTTACACTTCTTTGCACTTAACCCCAGCTGCCACCTCTCTGACCAGTCCTCTAGCTTGCTTAGGTCCCCCTACAGCTGCTTCCACTCCTCCTCTCCATTCACCACTGCTCCAATTTTGGTGTCGTCAGCAAACATACTTACCTTGCTCACCACCCCATGTTCAATGCCTGATATGAAGAGCCCAAACAATACTGGCCCCAACACAGAGCCCTGTGGCACCCCACTTGTGAACTGCCTTGGAGTTGAGAGCTCCTCTCTCACCACCACCTGTTGTAGCCTCCCACTCAGCCAGCTTATAATCCGGTTCATCATTTTTGCCCCTACTCCTACACCAGTTAGCTTCCCCCCAAGCTGCCAGTGAGGCACTGAATCGAAGGCCTTGCTGAAGTCCAAGTAAAGAACATCCACCACAAGACCCTTCTCCAGTTCACCTGTCACCCAGTCATAATATTGTATCAGGTTGGTTTGACACGACTTCCCTGAACCAAACCCATGCTGCCTCACATCCTGAAGGCCATTGTCCTCCAGGTACGACACAAGTCTTTCCATTAGTATCATTTCCATGAGTTTGCACACTATGGATGTGAGACTTACCGGACGATAATTACCCAGTTCATCCCTTGGCCAGCTCTTGTGTAATGGCACTGCATGTGCCATCCTCCAGTCCAGTGGCACATATCCCGACTCCAGTGAGGTGCTGTACAGATCTGCCAGTGGCTCCGCCAACACCTCTGCCATCTCCCTCTGCACCCTGCGGTGGATACCATCCAGCCCTGGAGCTTTGTCTAACTTCAGTGCCCTCAGTCCCTCTAGGACTCTACTTGCCTCAGTTCTTCCATCTGTCGCCTCCTCTCCTCCTGTCCCCACCCTCCCAGCCCATGCTGGTAGCAGTCCCCCTTTTCTTCTATGAACACGGAACAAAAGTATTCATTCAGTGATTCAGCCTGCTCCTCCCCCTTTTCCGTCCACTTCCCACCCCTTTTTATCCTCACTATTGTCTCCTTGCACTTTCTTTTCTCCCTGACGTATCTGAAGAAGTCTTTCTCCCGGCCCATTAATTCCCTGTGCTAATCTCAGCTCCCTCTGGACCTTGGCTTCTCTCACTTTTCTGGTCACCTCCCTGGACCATCTTGCATATTCCTCCCTGTCCACTTCCTTCTCTGTCCTCCTAAACCTCTGGTGAGCCACTCGTTTTGCCCTCACCACGTCCACAACCTCGCTGTTCAACCAGCATGGTTTTCTTGCTCTGCTTCTCTTACTCTGTGCCTTGGTGCAGGCTTCTGTTGCCTCTGTAACCCCCTGTTTAATAATATCCCATTTCAGCTCCACCTCCATCACATGCCTTATGCCCTCCAGTTTCTCTTTCAGTACTTCCTGCATCCTCCCAAAGTCCACCCTCCTGAAGTTTACCACCCAAGTAACTGATTTCTCTGACTCCCCACACATCTTGATATTAAACCACACAGTTTGGTGATCGCTGTCGGATAGTGGGTCTTCTACCTTTATTTCCCTCACTGCCTCCTCATTCGACAATACCAGATCTAAAGTGTTCTTTAGCCTAGTAGGTACAGTAACCAACTGCGTCAGGAGACCCTCCTGGATCGCATCCAGGAGCACTTGCTCCCTAGCACTGGAGGTGACCGGAATGCTCCAGTCAGCCCCCGGCAAGTTGAAATCCCCCACAATGACCACCTTCCCTTTTCCACATACCTTTTTGATTTGTCCCACTAGCTCCCTGTCAAGCTCCTCAGACTGGGGTGGTGGCCTGTATACCACCCTAAACCTTAGTTTCCTACCCCTTGAGTCTAGGAGCTGCAGCCAGATTGCCTCTGTTCTTCTTTCTTCTCCCTCGTCCCTTGTGCATTTGATGCCATCCTCACATATACTGCCACCCCCACCCCTCCCTCCCTCCTTACGGTCCTTCCTGTATAATTTGTATCCTGGGATTGCCAGATCCCAGTCCTGGTGCTCAGTTGCCCACGTTTCTGTGACAGCTGCAATATCCACCTCCACACTGCTAAGAGTGCCTGTAGCTCAGCTGATTTATTTCCTAGGCTTCTTGCATTTAATGAGACCACCCTCCGTAATGTCCCCTTCCCTTCACTAGCCTCCATCTTGTCCCTTCTACTCCCTCCTTTTTTGGCCTCCCTGAGGCCTTCCCTGCTAGCCTGGGGGGTAGGCTGTGACTCCACTCTATCGGATCCCTGCCTACCTGCTGTCCACTTGCCACCCCACCTATCTAGTTTAAATCCACTCTTGTCACAATATACCTCTCCGGTCTTTGCTTTAATACCTCCTTCCCCTCCCCACTCAAGTGCAGCTTATCCCTTGCAAACAGATTGTTATTTTCCCAGGTACAGCCCCAGCTGCCCACAACCCCATACCCCTTCGTTCGTCACCATTCTACCAACCATGTGTTCAACTCGCTAATCCTCTCCTTTCTCGCTGTGCTTGAGCAGGGTACTGGGAGCACTTCAGAGAGGGCCACGGACTCCCCAGTCTCCTCACACAACCCTCCCACCTCCTCAGTCCTTTCTCTTGTTACCCCTACCATTTCCCCCACTAGGTCATTTGTCCCCACATGTACCACAATGTGTGGTTTCCTTCTACTCCTCTTTACACACTTTAGGATTGCCTGTCCTTCCATGTCTGCCTTTAATCCTGGTATGGACTCCACCCATATCCAACTGAGCCTCTCCCACTTGCCACCCCATCTGAGCCCCTTGAGTATGGAGTCCCCCAACACCAGTACACCCCCCTCTTTCCTTGTGCCTGTTGCCACCCCCCCACCCAGGTTCTCATTTTTGGAGCCACTCAAGACTGTGCTTTTACCATGTCCTCTGATGTCTTCCCCCGTCCTCCCAATTAAGACCCTCCTCTCCTCCTGTTTGACTGCCAACCTCCCCCCCTCCTCACCTCTCCGAGTATTATCCCTCTCCCTGTCATACCATGCTCAATCTCTCCATTAGTAATGCCCCTCACACCCTCTTCTTTGTGAGTGCTATCCCTTGTGCAATCACCTCCTTCATCCTCTTTTCCACGTGTTTCTAGCAAAGTAAACATGTTCCCTATCCCCTTTGCCTTACTATGTGCTTTCCCCTTCCTCCTGCCTACTGCTGCTCCTCTTTTTCTAGGTTCTACTAGAGTCCATCTTTCATCAGCTGGCTTCCTATATAGTTTGCCCCCTCCCCCCTCCCTTGACCCACTGTTCCTTCTCTGTGGTGCCCCCACAATACTCTCAGATGTCAGCCCTCCTACCAATGAAATCCTCCCCCATTCCTCAACCTCCCCAGCTCCCTGTCCAGCCACTGAACCTCTTCCTTGAGCCTCCTTAGCCTGTGGCATATTGGGCACCCTCCCAGCCTCCACAGTATATTCATCTGCATTGCTGCCCCACAACCATTGCACCTAACAGTCCTACCCATGGTCCAAACTACCTGTATAGCCTCTGCACACTAACTATCCCTACAGCAAGTAGAATTAAGTAATCCTAGCACAGAAATACCTGATATATTCCAGTTGAAGGCCCCCCACAATATCCACCTATTGCACTATCAGCAATTCACTGTGGATGCTGTACTCCTATTTGAGACCTACCTATGCTTTTTCCCTGTTCCATGGCTGCATTATTGGATAGAAGTAAATGAGCTGCACCTAAAGCCCCTTCCTCTAATTGCAGGGGAGGTGTTCCCCTATAAATAAGCTGTGATCTGGGGAGGGGGGTGGGGGAAGGTGGTATTAGGGCCTACACCTGACTCTCACGAGAGTGTATCAGCCCAGTGTCTGCCCCTCACTGCACCTCCAAGCACTGCAACCTCCTCTGGAGGAGGTCCCACCACAAACACTGTATTAAACAAGTCGCACTGCCTAAAGTCCACAGACTGAAAAGAAAGTAATGCTTATCAGCAACTCAATCCTTTCCCAACTGCTCAGCAAAGAAGGTTCAGACAACCTCTGCCAGACCCCAATTGCTTTTGCAGTTAACAGACATCAAATACAATTTCCAACACATAGAAATGGCAGCTAAAAAAACTACTTTAAATCAACTTACAAACACACTCAGCAGCTAAAGGTCCTTTCTCCCTCTCCTCTAACTGAAGACTGACTGAGATGGCAGTTAACCATCACATTCTAACAGCACTAATCCCTGTAATATGATGCCTGCACTTACAGGCCAGAGACCAACATTTAAATGTAACCCCCCTGCAAATGGGGGTTCCCAAAAGACTTCCAGGAGCTTGCTTGAATGCTCCAAGCCTGAATGGTGTTTGGCATTTAAGCCATTTATCAGTGAGTGTTTTTAGAGCCTCTGGTACTGTCTCTTTAAGAGCTGTCTGCTTGCAGACATAATTAGTTTGTATGGGGGACTGTGTTTCTCTGAGTACCACTCGAGCTGCTGCCAATTCACTTAATTTTGCAGTCACTAGGTGCAAAGGGAACCTATCTGAAAGATGTAACTGTTTACCAGAAATTATTTAGAGTAATAATGAAATTACAGTTTGTCTAACCTGCTTTTTGCAGTCAGAACTGTGTCTGCTAGTTCCCCATTCTAGTTTTGAACTGCTGAACTGGACCAATCAGTGTGGGTAAGCTAGCTCTAAAATGGTGCCTTGGACGAATCAGAACTTGGACTCATAATCTGAGCCAGCCACAAGAGGATTGTATGGGCAGTGACTCTGGGAGATGTAGTTTAGACTTCAGTGCCTTTTGGACCAACAGCAGCAGTCTATTGTGAGTGACAGCCAATCCAGTCAAGAACTGGGAGGAACTCAAAGGAAGTGCCGTTTTTGTCGGTTGGAGTTCAGTTGAGCTTTGGCAGTGAAGAGGAAGGCCTGTGCTTTTCAGTGTGCAGTTTAGTCAAAAAAGCGTGTATGAGCCCAAGTTCGGTCTGCAGCTTGTTAGGACTGAATCCGTCCTGTGAAAAGAATCAAAGGATCTCTGAAGAGAAAACCAGAGGCTCACCCTGTAGAAGACTGGAGGAATTGCTGAAAATTACACTCAGTCTGTCAGGAACTGAATCTGCTGTGTGTTCTCCTGGGTATTGTGCAGTAATTGCATCGGGATACAGATGCAGCCTGCCTGGTATAGTGCTTTCTTTTATATGGATGTGAAAGAGGTTTGTGTACCTCAAGTGAGCCTTGCTGACATTGAAGGACCCTATCTTATTTGGAGTCGTGAGTACTAATTCAGAGTCAGCTCCCTGTTGAATTTACATTAAATCCAATGGAATTACTGTACTGCTGACTGTTTAATTCTCCTTTTCTCTGTGTGAAAGGGCCCCTACCAGCTGCCACGGTTTGGACTAGCCACTAGGGCTTGGGTACCAGGGACAGTAACTGATAGGGATAGGCCTGTGCACAGAGCCATAGATATGATTATTAGAGTGATAAGCTAATTAACCTGATTTCCCCTGTCCTTGTTTATATCCCCTAAATAAATCAGAGCTGCTTGTTTCAGCAAAGTTATACTGCCTGGTGTTGTCTATATTTAAAGTACTGTACTGTGATTGTTGCACTGTATCTCATTTCACAGGAGGTCCAGTGCAGAACCAGACCTGGGGTAAAGTGTATACTGTGAAGGTAATTCTGATATAGTGTGTGGGCCACTAGTGGGGAAGAAAGGGGGTTGCAGTGTCCCAGAGGGCTGTGACCAAGTTAGTTTAACTGCTGCAACCCTGACCTTCTGGGTGGGAGGCACCACCATTGGATCCAGGCCCCTCAACCTGTTAGGGGTGGCAAATCAGGCAGGGTAGTAGCCCCTGGGATAGCGCCATCTAGGGGTTACATCTTGGAGGCTCACCGCTGGGATTGTGTGTCCTCTAGTGGCCATATTTACTGAACCACTGTTAAGAAAAAATGGGTACCCGACAGAAGTGGCTGTGCACCGGCTGGTGGAGTGGTGTACTGGGAGGAGATCGACCCCAAAATGCTATGCTTATCCTGGACATCCCCTGGGTATCAATAGGACACTGTGCAGGGAGTACTTTCCAAGGTGGAAGGTTTACAAACCCTGTGGTGGTGGGTGGCATGCTAATCTGCTCACCCACACTTTCCTGGCCTAGTAGAGTTTAAGGATCCATAGATAGCTCAAGATGCCACAGACCATTACCCCAGAGGAGCCCTCACTGCTTGGAGAGTGATAACTAGGACAGTAAGACCGGGAGAATCAGCCCCACCACTATCTGAAACTTTTGAGGAGAAATTTGCTGAATGGTTGTGGGAGAGGGAAAACTGTGGAGGACTTGAAGAAACTATTCTTGCCACCTGGGAGTGTTCCTCCCCCAACACCCTCTCCTGCTCCAGTGCCCGTAATGGTGGCTGAACCAATGCAGACTCCTATTTCTGCACCTGCCATAGTCACGACTCTTACCGAAGGTTGAGGATCTTCTCTGGCACCCTCCCCACCCCCCAAGGGGAGGATGACTGGGAGACCTGGATAGACTATGTTGCCCCCAAGTGCTAGAATGGCAATGCTCGGCACGAAAAGCGTAAAGAGGGTTAGTGAGAGCCTCGAGGTCCTGCCCTCAGGCTACCATCCGGTGCTAAACGGGCCAGTAACCCTGAGCGACTGCACAGGCCTCATCTTGAGGCCTTGGAGAATGTGTATGGGAGCCCAGATTCTGATGAGGACCTATGGTGGAGAGTAAGAAATGCACAACAGTACCAAGGAGTTGTTGTCTGTGTATGTCTCTGGCTGGAAAAATTGTTGCAAGAATGCCTCAGAAAGGGTAGTTTGCGGCGATTGAACTAGACCGAACCAGACTGGACAGAATCCTTAAGTCTGCCCCTTCTCAGAACTGCTGTTGCTTCAGTTACGCCTGGCAAATCGACTGAATTCCCACCCTCCTATGATGAGTTAATGAGAGAAATCGAGGAGTTGAGAAAAGGCGACCTCGGGAGGTACCTGCACCAACAGCTGTGCTACGGTCCGAGTGACTGAGGGTGACCCATCAAGTGAAGTTCAGGGCAGAGGTTGACAGTCAATGAGTGCTCTGACAAGGAAAAGATATGCCACAATGGGGCGAACTGTTGAGAGAGATCCGAAATTCAAAACAGTCCTTTATGAGAGCCACGCCTGCAAGTACGGCCCTGACCTATATCCGACTGCATCTGCTATGGGGTGGGGTACCCACCCATGTATCTCCTGCTGATAACAGCTCCAAACTCAATTCCTTGACCATGGAAGTGCAGAAACTGACGAGATGTCTCCAAATGCTTATCACGCCGAGACAGAGATGGCACCCAGGTTTCCAGTTAGTAATACCCGCCCTGGCTCCCAGTGTGGCGCCTCGCAGCTCAAACTCCAGAAAGTATGTTTGCTATAATTGTGGGAAAGATGGGCACATGAAAGGGAATGCCAGTCCCAAAAGACACTGACAAAGTTGCATATAGGCTACAAGGAGAGCTTGGAGAAGAAATCAGTGGTTAAGAGGTGCACGACATGATCCCAGTGAGGGCACCAAAATGCTAATTCACGTCCTTTTGGCAAGGTCAGTTGCCCAGGCCCCACTACCGCCCTCTCCAGACTGGTCCAGAATAGTGGGTCCCTCCATGGAGACCACTGTAAAGGTGAATGGAGTGTCTACAAGAGCTGTATTAGACAGTGGCTCCCAAGTGACAATTATGTTCCAGGATTGGTATCAGAAGCATTTCAGAAGTACCCTTACAACCATTAGAAGGACTGCATGTATGGGGTTAAGTGAGAAGGCTACCCCTATTCGGGTATATCCGAATTTGGCTGTCTTTCCCCACCTCCGTGGCTGGAGTGGCCGAACAAGTAGAGACCCTAGCCTTAGTGTGTCCCCCACTGGACTGTATGATGGTGTCCCTTTGTTGATTGGAACAAATGCTCATATGTTCGGAAGGCTGGCACAGTTGTGTTATGAAAACAGGGGTCAAAGACTAGTAGAGCTTTAAGAGTTCGGCTTTAATTAAGAAGGCCTATGAGGCACAGAGAGATGCTGAAAAACAGAACCAGAGGAACCGGTCGGAATTGTATGGAAGAAGGATCCTGAGTCTCTGATCCTGGCGCCAAATGCCCAGTGTACCTTACAGGGAGAGGTCCATCAGAAAGGATGTTAGAATAAAATATTAATGTTGGATGCACCAGGCGATGGAAAATTGCCAGAGGGACTGCTGGTCAAGCCTAGTATTTTGCCCGCTAGAGCCCATGCTTATGCCAGAAGGGTAATGGTCCAAGTTCATAATGTGTCTGAAAGAGACATTCGAGTAAACAGAGGTTGCATCCAGGCTATAGTGCATTGTGCAGACACTGCAGTGCTACCCAGCAGCAAGAGTTCAAGGAAGAATGACGAGTAACGCCTGACTTGTTTGATTTCGGCGACTCCCGCTGCCAGCTGAATGGAAAGTGAAGATCAGTGAAGCTTGCCCAGAGAGACCAGGTGTTTCTTTAAAGGAATGGGATGTAGGATCGTGCAAGGAGCTGAGCACAATATCCGCTGCATGACGGAAGACCATTTCGTGAGAGGTCTCGGCGCCTGGCACCTGCTGACATAGATGATGTGAGACGGCATCTGCAAGAGATGTTAGCTGGTGTAATACAAGAATCCAGAAGCCCTTATGCTTCCCCCATTGTGGTAGTGAGGAAAAAGAATGGAACAGTAAGGATGTGTGTGGATTATCGTACCTTAAACCGGCGGACTATCCCTGATCAGTACACAATGCCCCGCATTCAGGATGCTTTGGACTGCCTAAACGGGAGCAAGTGGTTCTCTGTGCTGGATCTCCGCAGTGGGTACTACCAGATCCCGATGGCCCCAGAGGACTGTGAGAAGACGGCCTTTATCTGTCCGCTTGGCTTCTATGAATTCATGAGGATGCCTCAAGGGATTTCAGGTGCCCCAGCCACTTTTCAACGATTGATGGAGCGTGCAGTGGGGGACATGAACTTACTAGAGTGCCTGGTATACCTAGATGATGTTATTGTGTTTGGCAGCTCACTGGAGGAACATGAGAGCAGATTATTTAAGGTATTGGACCGACTGGAGGACTTTGGCCTTAAACTGTCCATTGATAAGTGTCAATTCTTTCAAACATCAGTAAAGTATGTGGGACACATAGTATCCACCAGGGAATAGAGAACCGACCCAAGTAAAGTTGAGGCCTTGACCACTGGCCACAGCCCAAAATCTAAAAGAACTGCAAAGATTCCTGGGATTCTGTGGTTATTATCGGCGCTTCATCAAGGACTATTCAAGAGTGATCCGCCTTACTTAACCTTACTCAAGGGTATCCCCAACCACAAAAATACCAAAAGTCAGCGTCCCTCAAGACTGAAAGAGTGTATTTTCATCCGAGTGAAGTATTTGGGGCCCGCTGGACTCCTGATTGTGAGACTGCTTTTCATGAGATCATATCAACTTACCCATGCTCCAGTGCTGGCCTATGCGATCCAAGAAAACCCGTCCTGCACTGATGCTAGCTTGCAAGGGTTGGGGCTGTGTTGTACCAAGAGCACGAGAATGGCCTGAGACCAGTGGCCTTTGCCAGTAAAGCCTGACCCCATCCGAAAAGAACTATCCTGTACATAAGTTAGAGTTCCTAGCTTTGAAGTGGGCTATTGTTGACCAATTCCATGAGTACTTGTATGGGGCTAAAATACTAGAAAACTGACAATAATCCTTTGACCTATGTGCAGACCTCAGCTAAGTTGGATGCCACTGGCCATAGGTGGCTTTCTGCATTATCTACATATGACTATGCTCTCGAATACCGAGCAGGTCTGAACCACATAGATGCTGATGCTCTCCCGGAGGCCTGTTCCCCAGAATGATTGGGTCCGATTGGCAGAACCTGACATTCGAGCACTCTGGCCGGAAGTTTGACAGGGAGGAACAAATGTCCACGGACGCAGTGGACTGCATGGTGGATTGCTTGGGACCCTCTGAGAATTGCATACCTGCTGCTTATTGCCACTTTTCTGCAATAGACATTGGTGCACTGCCTCAGCTGGACAATGACAGTATTCGGCGGGCTCAATCCGCGATCCCATGATCAAAGCAGCTTTAGGCCCTCTATGCAGGAAAAGATGTGTCCAAATTACGCTCCACTGATTTGAGAACTGCACTGTTATACAAAGAAGGTCCTAAGTTGAAACTGATCAATAAACTGTTATACAGAGAAACAGTAGACAGAGGGGGACAAGTAGACAAACAACAACTAGTGCTGCCCACTGCCTTTCGAGACTCAGTACTGAGGTCCTTGCACAACCACATGGGGCACCTTGGTATAGACAGAACACTTGACTTGGTGAGATCCAGATTCTATTGGCCTAAGATGGGGGCTGATGTGGAGCAACACATTCGAACTTGTGAGTCGCTGCTTACAGAGAAACTTTGCCCCAGAGGGCTGCCCCTTTAACATCACCACCAGTGCACCCATGGAGCTGGTCTGTATTGATTTTCTAAGTTTGAGTCAGATCAAAGAAATATCAGTAATGTGCTGGTGGTCACTGACCATTTCACGAGATATGCCCAAGCTTTCCCCACCAAAGACCAGAAAGCATCCACTGTGGCCAAAGTACTTGTAGAAACTTTTTGTTCACTATGGGTCTCACAAAGAATCCATTCTGATCAAGGGAGAGACTTTGAGAGTCGCCTGATCAAAGAGATGCTTTCTCTGTGGGGAGCGAAAGTCCAGAACCACTCCTTACCACCCCAGGGGACCCACAGCCTGAGCGTTTCAACGCACTTTGCTAGATATGCTAGGCACCTGCACCCAAAGGACAAGCCTAGATGGAGCCAACAAATTAGCACCCTGGTACATGCTTATAACTGCACCAAAAGTGATGCCACTGGATTCTCCCCCTACCGCCTGATGTTTGGAAGAGAAGCTCGACTACCAGTAGATGTGTGTTTTGGGGTCTCTCCTGATGGGGTTCAAGCTGACAACTATTTACAGTATGTGCAAAAGTTAAAGGCCCAGCTAACTCATGCGTACCAACTGGCTCAAACCATGGCTGCCAAAAGAAATCTGGCCAACAAAGAAAGGCATGATAAAAAGGTGAAAGCACAGGAACTCCAGGAGGGAGATCGGGTATTGCTAAGAAATCTGGGACTGCATGGCAAGCACAAGATTGCTGACCGATGCACCATCTCCCTCACATTGTAGTGGGCAAACTAGATGATCTGCCAGTGTACAAAGTAAGGCCTGAGAATAATTCAAAAGATGTAAAACAATACATAGAAATCATTTACTGCCCATTGGACAAATCTTAATTGAGTCTGAGCCCCTAGAAGATGCCCCTCTGGACCAGTGACTAGAGCTGCTGCTAAGAAAAGATCAAGAAAGTCTGCACCTACAGAAGCAAAGTTAAAGTGTTCCCTCCACAAGTCCCAGTTGAGCATGACTGTCAGTCCATATCGGAAGAAAGTGAGAGTGACTTTGAATACTATCCTTCTTACGAACTGAGTCAATTGTTTCGGGGCAATCCCTAGTCAATACTGGAGACAAAGCTGGGCCTTCTGGACTGTCTAAGCCCCAGCTTCATCCCTGGAGCCAATGCTCCCAGAAAGTGAAGTGCAAAGCATCAGATCAGATGAAATGGAATCATTGTGCATGGTTGAACTGTTTGAGCTTTCAGGGAGGAAAATGATAGATTGGGGCAGACTGGTGATACACCGAACAAGAAGAGTATTTTGAGTGCCCTGACAGTCCACTGCCAGTGTCCAAAGCTCTCCATGCGAGCCAAATGTTGTGGACTCAGAAACTGTAACTCCTGGAGCTGAAAGTGCCCCAAGTTCTAGCCTCTCTCTACCCCCATGGAGACTCCTGACAAGTGAGGACAATGCTGAAAATGAGGCTCAGAGTGCAGAGACTATAACAGTTCCCCTAGAAAGACTGGTCGAGCTGTAAAGCCTGTGGTGCACCTCAGTTATGATTCACTTGGGAGGCCTGTGGACTTGCCTCTCAATGTTGTCCATAAAGGAGTGTATGTGTCCCCGAGCTCATTGCCCAAACTGAGCATCAGTGCTAACTCCAAGTTACTTGTGTTGCCCTCTAAGTATGGTGCCTTGCCCCATCCAGCCCCAAGGTAACTGATAGGAAGGCCCCTCTCTTCAGGTTTCATGTACAAGAGGTAATAACTTGAGTTATGGTACAATGTGTATGTAATACTGTGTAAAGAGTGACGTACTGCAATGTTTCAGAAATGTGTTCTTGGTAAAATGATATATTGACTGATGATTACGTATGCGAGCCTAATGCAAATGTATATGGTTGCAGTTGAAACTTATGGGGGTACTTGCTTGACGCAGACGTCAAGCTTTCCCAGGCCAGGAAGGGTGTAACCCCCCTGCAAATGGGGGTTCCCAAAAGACTTCCAGGAGCTTGCTTGAATGCTCCAAGCCTGAATGGTGTTTGGCATTTAAGCCATTTATCAGTGAGTGTTTTTAGAGCCTCTGGTACTGTCTCTTTAAGAGCTGTCTGCTTGCAGACATAATTAGTTTGTATGGGGGACTGTGCTTCTCTGAGTACCACTCGAGCTGCTCCAATTCACTTAATTTTTGCAGTCACTAGGAGTGCAAAGGGAACCTATCTGAAAGATGTAACTGTTTACCAGAAATTATTAGAGTAATAATGAAATTACAGTTTGTCTAACCTGCTTTCTTTGCAGTCAGAACTGTGTCTGCTAGTTCCCATTCTAGTTTTGAACTGCTGAACTGGACCAATCAGTGTGGGGTAAGCTAGCTCTAAAATGGTGCCTTGGACGAATCAGAACTTGGACTCATAATCTGAGCCAGCCACAAGAGGATTGTATGGGCAGTGACTCTGGGAGATGTAGTTTAGACTTCAGTGCCTTTTGGACCAACAGCAGCAGTCTATTGTGAGTGACAGCCAATCCAGTCAAGAACTGGGAGGAACTCAAAGGAAGTGCCCGGTTTTTGTCGGTTGGAGTTCAGTTGAGCTTTGGCAGTGAAGAAGGAAGGAGCCCTGTGCTTTTCAGTGTGCAGTTTTAGTCAAAAACGTGTGTAAGGCCCAGAGTTCCGGTCTGCAGCTTGTTAGGACTGAATCTCCTGTGAAAAGAATCAAAGGATCTCTGAAGAGTAGAAACCAGGCTCACCCTGTAGAAGACTGGAGGAATTGCTGAAAATTACACTCAGTCTGTCAGGAACTGAATCTGCTGTGTGTTCTCCTGGGTATTGTGCAGTAATTGCGATCGGGATACAGATGCAGCCTGCCTGGTATAGTGCTTTCTTTATATGGATGTGTGAAGAGGTTTGTGTACCTCAAGTGAGCCCTGCTGACATTGAAGGACCCTATCTTATTTGGAGGTCGTGAGTACTAATTCAGGGTCGCTCCTGTTGAATTGCCACATTAAATCCAAATGGAATTACTGTACTGCTGACTGTTTAATTCTCCTTTCTCTGTGTGAAAGGGCCCTCACCAGCTGCCACGGGTTTGGACTAGCCACTAGGGCTTGGGTACCCAGGGACAGTAACTGATAGGGATAGGCCTGTGCACAGAGCCATAGATTATTATAGAGTGATAAGCTAATTAACCTGATTTCCCCTGTCCTTGTTATATCCCCTAAATAAATCAGAGCTGCTTGTTTCAGCAAAGTTATACTGCCTGAGGTATTTGTCTATGTTAAAGTACTGTACTGTGATTGTTGCACTGTATCTCATTTCACAGGAGGTCCCAGTGCGGAACCAGACCTGGGGGTAAGTGTATACTGTGAAGGTAATTCTGATATATTGTGTGGGCCACTAGTGGGAAGAAAGGGGGGTTGCAGTGTCCCAGAGGGCTGTGACCAAGTTAGTTTAACTATTGCAAACCCTGACCTCTGGGTGGAGGCACCCGCCATTGGATCCAGGCCCCTCAACCTGTTAGTGGCAAATCAGGCAGGGGTAGTAGCCCCTGGGATAGCGCCATCTAGGGGTTACATAAACATAATCACCAATTTGTCTGCAAGAATCCCTTAGCCCTGCCCTAACCAAATTTAAAAGCACAAAAACAAAGGCAGTTAGGAACAGACCTCAAATACAATTTCCAACACACAGAAATGGCAGCTAAAAAACTACTTTAAATCAACTTACAAACACACTCAGCAGCTAAAGGCCCTTTCTCCCTCTCCTCTAGCTGAAAGCTAAAGGGGGGGAGATAACAGAGTGTCTAGAGGAAGTAAAGGTAGCTAGTAAGAAGGGCAGGGAGGCTAAGGTGGAGACAGAGCTCAGGCTAGCAATGTGGTTGAAGCAAGGGCAAAAAGGGGAGAAGCGAAAGATCAAAGGGGGCATAGGGAGGCTCAAGAGAGAAATGATAAGAATGAGTGGGATATTGGAAAACCAGAGGTACTGAACAAATATGTTTGTCCAGTATTTATTAAGAAGGATGGTCTGCTGCCAGAATGTTGAGTGATGAGGAAAAGAGATGGGGCATGTGTAAAAGCAGCATGAGCAAAATAATAGGGGCAAAGGGTGCTGGAAAAGGTAAAAGGGTTGAAAGTAGATAATTCTATGGGATCTGATGGCTTACACTCTAGGGTGCTCAGCAAGGCTGTGGAAGTGATGGCAGCTCTGCTTGACACAGATATTCAGCTGCTCCTTGACCCCATGGTATAGTCCATAGGGAATGGAGGACAGCAGATGTGATCCCTCTGTACAAGAGTGGAATGAAAGATGAACCAGGGAACTACAGACCAGTCAGCCTGATATGTATAGTGGGGAAGGTAACTGAGTCCATAATGAGGGAGGAACTAGTGGACTTCCTCAAGGGAAATGGGCCACAATACCCAAGGCAACATGGGTTCATGAGGGAGTGGTTTTGCCAGACAATTCTGATTGACTTCTTTGACTTGGTGACTAGGGTGAATGATAAAGGACAGATAGTCTAGAAACATAGACCATGTCATCAAAAAAAGACTGCTTAGCCCACCCATATGTCTCCTACCTAGCCTGTCTCTTCAAACCTTAACTGGTCTCTGGAAACCTTCCCTTCTCCCTGCCTATTTACTAACATTCCCCTATGTCTGTCCCATGCATGCCTGAAGCCCCATATTTTTTGGGGAGTCCACAATTTCCACTGGCAGTCTGTTCTAGGCATCTACCGCTGTTTCAGTGAAGTAGTACTTCCTCACACCCCTCTTAACTCCCCCAGCCCCAGCTTCAATGTATTCCCTCTGAGCCTGGTGCTCTTTCTCATTTGAAAGAGACTCCCCTCCTGCACCCTGTTCACCGCTGTGAGATACCTGTAGGTCTCTATCATGTCCCTCCTCAGTCTCCTCTCTTCTATGGTGTACATGTTGAGATCACTCAGTCTCTCCTCATAGGACTTTTGGTGCAACCCCTGCACCATTTCAGTTTCCCTTCTCTGGATTGCCTCCACTCTGTCTATATCATTCCTGATGGGTGGCCTCCAGAACTAGACACAATACTCCAGGTGAGGTTTCACTGCCGAGCGAAATAGTGGAAACACCTCCACTCTTATCCTGCTGAAGATACATTTCCTTATGCACCCCAGCATCCCACTGGCTCTACCCACTGCTCTGTCACACTATGTGCCACTCTGAAGTCATCAGATATGACAACCACAAGGTTCCTTTCCTGTGCAGTCACTGTCAGTGCCTCCCTCCCATCATATACCCATTTCCTGGGTTCTTATGCCCTAGCTGTCTAATTTTACACTTTTTGGCTCTAACCCCCAACTGCCATGCTCTTGACTACTTCTCGAGTTTCCCAAGATCCCTATGTATTCTCTTTACCCCCTCCTGGCATCCACCCTGTTAAAGAATCTGGTGTCAGCTGCAAAAAGACATACTGTACCTTCCTATCCAGTTGTTCTGCAATGTCACTTATGAAGACATCAAAGAGGACCAGTCCCAGTACTGAGCCCTGCAGTACTCTGCTGGTCACTCTCTCATCAATAGAGTGAGTGCCCTTAACCACTACCCTCTGTCATCTATCTATTAACACTTTGGATCCAACCCTAGGCTGCACAATTTCTTTATCAATGTCCTGTGCCACAAAGTGTCGAAGGCCTTCCTAATGTCCAGATAGGCCTCGTCCACTGTCCTCCCTTGATTGATGTCTTCAACTGGGTGACAAGGGAAATAGATACAGTTCATTGATTTTGCATTTTCCATTGGATTCAAGATACTCTACCAACATTTCCTTTAACAGGGTTTCCATTAATTTTCACACTACTGAGGAGATACTTGACCATCCTGTAGTTGGTAGCCTCCATCCTGCTGCTGCTCTTGTGCAGAGGGACCATGTCTGCTTTCCTTCAGTCCTTTGGAACCATGCCTGTTTCCAGTGAGCTACTGAATAAGGCTGACAATGGGGCAGCTAGCACCTCTCTGAGTTTCTCAAGAATCCTTGGGTGTATGCTGTCTGCCCTCATAGCCTTGTCCACCTTCAGAACTGCAAGCCCCTTCAGGACTCTTTCCTCTGAAAATGGACTTATGACTACTCCACCTTGTTCCTATTGCTCTCTGGTGGTGTGTTCTTCCTATGTTCACTGTGAAGACTGAGCAGAAGTATCTGTTCAGAAAGTCTGCATTTTCTAGGTCCACTTCTGCACAGTTTTCCCCTGCCACCCTCTTTATCCCCACTATCTCTGCCCTTGCTTTCCTTTTCTCATGTACCTGAAGTCTTATCCTCCTTTCTTTTTACTTTATTTATAGAATTGTTACTTTTTCTTATAAAGAAATCAATTACATAATATTTACACTATGCAAAGGAAAAATGAAAAACAAAAATTACTCTCCAGTCATAGGAGGTATATCCAAGAAATACTGAATTATTGCTTATGAACAATTACTATAAAAAAAAATTCATAACAGAGGTAGAGCTACCGCCTGCCATGCCGAGGCATCAGGAGTGATCTTGAGTTGCTGGGGGCTGGCCAGCAGGGGGAAGATACAGTGTCTGCTGGACTGCTCTCCTCTCCTGGGGAGGGAGGGATGCCAGCTCTGCTGGGTAACTGCCAACAGGTGAAGGCCTGCTGGTAGGACGGGTCTGGGAGCAGCAAGGAAGGGAGGAAGCTGTGGGACTTCTGTGGTGGGTGCATACCTCCACATGCACGCACCAACATGTGCACCCCAGCCACGGGAGGGAAGAAGAAAACCAGGAAAAAATGGAGGATGGGCTATGTAAAGCCCTGCCCATTGCTCCGTAGCCTGCTCTGCCACTTTGTTACAGGGAGAGATCTGGATATGCAGTTCAGGGGGTGGAGGATGCCCCTCCCCCCCCGGTATTGCCAAGGAGAGAAATCCATGGGTGATAAGGACCCCTGACCAGAGGAAAGTAGGGGATGATCAGAGAACATGGGGACAGAGCTGACTAGCCAACCATTCTGTCAAGGAAAGATAACAACCTTTATAGCAAAAATCAAAACCTTCATAAGCCAGTTATTGATGCTTAGAAGATTAACAGTAGAAATAATTCAGACATTTGTTTACAAGCTAAACTGAATGCAAGTGTCCAAATTGTATCGAACAAAAAATACCTCCCACTGCCTAGATTCTAATCTAAGTTCCATACTTCTGCAATACAGGACCAAAGCAATGCTATGCAGATACCGTTATTGTTGATTTTTACTGTCTAGACTTTCAGCAACTTTTTTACCACTTGGACCTCCTTGCTTCTCTCTCTTCTCCTTCCCCATATACCACACATCCTCTCCATGTCTCCAAAATCTAATTCTGCACTATCATTCTGGCAGCTACTCTGACTGCTCTTCTGGTACTTAACCCTTCAAAAAGGGTCAGTCTTGGTGATCTCAGCCCAAGTCTTCTCTATCTTGTAACTTTTACTGTGATATTTCCTATCACTGACCCCCTCAACCTCTCCTTCCTCTCTGGCAAGGTTTCTGGTGTATAGATAGGGCTAAAGTCATCTACCTTCCTAAAGGGGGTGACCCATCTGCCATAACTATTGCTCCATATCCCTCTTTTCTGCCTTAGGTAAAATCTACTAATATCTGGTCATCTCTCAGGTCTTCCACTTTCTTATACTCCTCCTTCCTAACCCTGCTCCAGTCTGAATTTAGAGAATCCCATTTAACAGTATCGTCCCTCCTGAGGCCCACTGATACCATCCTGAAAGGGTAGATCAGGGCTTTCTCACCTCTCCCATTTTGGTTGATGTCTCCAAAGCCTTTGACACTCTCTCCCACTCCATTTTGCTGGACAAAGTTGTAGAAGCTAGACTATTTGGCCTTACAGTTAAATGGTTAGACTCCTGCTTTCTGGATAGGCCTCACACAGTCCTCATAGGAGACTCCCTCTCACCCCCTCACCACCAATGGGGTCAGGTGTAACTGAAGGCTCTGTCCTTGGTCTTTTTGTATATTCACATGTAAGCAGACAACACATGCTGTTTGCCTATAGTCGCTTTGTCTCAGACTGCTCAGCTCCAACTAGATTGCAACAATGTCCAATATATGTTCTGTTCAAACCAGCTGTCTCTAAATGCCAAGAAAACAGTCTCTAGGACTTTGGCATCAGGCAAGAACTGTCCAAAATCCTGTCCCTCTTAGTCTTCACAGCCCTGGGTGACTCCTCACTGGAAGAAGTTACCTTCTTCAAATACCTTGGGATTTTGCTGAATAGTCATCTTGACTTCTGCCGCCATATTAGCACCATCCACAAGAAGCACCACCCTAAACTTTGTGCAAACAAAGTCTGTATCCAGCTATCCACCTGTCATAAGAGCAATGTAAAAATTATCCTCAGTTTTAAGCTATGGTGAAGTGGTGTGTAATGCTACCAGCTGGACCACCTTTTCCACTCATTCTGCTGCTTTGCCCTTGACTGTCACTCCACTCACCATTGCTCCTTTTACAATTCCCTCTCTCTCTCATCTCCAGAGGGCTGATGCCTCTCTCACTACATCTCTCTTACTGTTAAATTCTGGTTTTGTATCCTCCCCTTGAACCTCAGCTCACTTCTCTCCTGCCCCTTATCATATCTGTAAGTAACAATTTTGCCAATGTGGAAAGATGGTTCAGAGACCACAAGCTCATTACGAATTACAAAAACTATGTTGCTTGCCAGCCCATTAAACAAGCATAAATCCCACCCTATTTCTATCTCTAATGAGGAGGGCTCTCCCTTGGAGCTTGTTCAGCATTTTAAATACCTTGGGATCACCATTGAGAGTACACTTTCCTAGACTTTCTATATCAACAATATTACCAAAGTGGCCAACATGCATATTGGGCTGCTGTACAGGCACAGACATAGTCTGACCCTGGAAGCTCTGAACCTTGCTATACACAGTTCAGTTGTCTCACGTATTGACTACGGGTTGGTTATCTATGGGTCTGCCACAGACACGTCCCTCCATCGTATCAAAATTGCACTAAATAAAGCCTGCTGGCTCCTTACAGGCTGTGCGCAACTGACTCACACCTGTGACCTGTATGCTCAAGCAAACTGACTCCAGTTCAAAAGCAGACTTATGTATCAAACATGTCTATTTGCAAAAAAAGTAAGCTTAGGCATGGTGCCCCCTTGGGTTCAGAAACTTCTCGCCCCACGTGTCAACCTGCATTATACCAGGAGCTCTGACAGCCAGATCTTCAAGATCCCTCGTTGTCACATTCCCAGGGACAAAGCTCTTTCACCTATAGAGCTCCGTTCTGGTTTAACTCCCTTCATAGAAGCTGATGGCAGATAAGGACCACAAGGCCCATCCAGTCTGCCCATTTTTTTTCTACCTTATAAATGTGCCATCGTCCTTTGCTGTCAGTGGCCTATCTATTCATGCTCATCTGTATTGCCCCCTTATGCCTAACCCATGCCTGTTTGAAGCCCTGCACTGTATTCATAGCCACCACTTCCTGAGGTAGGCCGTTCCATGCATCCACCACCCTTTATGTGAAAAAGAACTTTCTCACATTACCCCTTAATTGGCCTCCCTCTAATCTCATGCTGTGTCCTCTTGTCCTGCTATTTTTCTTATACTGAAACATGTTAGACTCTTTCACCTTGTTAATGCCCTTAAGGTGTTTGAATGTTTCGATCATATCATATCATATCACCTCTCTCTCTCCTTTGCTCTATTGAGCTCCGTTAATCTGTTCTCATATGTCTTCTGATGCAGTCCCTGCACCATTTTGGTTGCCCTTCTCTGGACTGCCTCAATTTAGTTAATGTCCTTGTGAAGATGTGGCCTCCAGTACTGCACGCAATACTCCAGATGGGGCCTAACCAGTGTCTTGTAAAGAGGGATTATTACCTCCCTCTTACGACTTGTGATACCCCTACTAATACACCTAACATCCCCCTAGCCTTACCTACTGCTTTAGAGGTCTGCTTGGATGATTTCAGGTCATTGGTAATGATGATGCCCAAGTATCTTTCTTCCTTTGTGACTGCCAGCAACTCCCCTCCCAGCCTATAGGTGGCTTCAGGGTTTCTCTTCCCTATGTGCATGATCTTGCACTTTTTTGCATTAAATCCCAGTTGCCACTCTTCCGACCATTTTGCTAGTTTATCCAGATCTCTTCTCATTCTGCCCACCCCATCTGGATCATCTACCCTGTTGCAGATCTTGGTGTCATCTGCAAACAGACAAGCCTTACCTTCCAGTCCATCTGCAATGTCACTGATGAAGATATTGAAGAGAACTGGCCCCAGGACTGATCCCTGAGGTACCCCACTTGTGACTTGCATCTCTTCTGACTGCATACCATTTACCACCACTCTCTGTTTTCTGCCCGACAACCAGTTTGCCACCCAGTTGATCAACTTCTGACCCATCCCGAGCCTACCCAGCTTGTTTATCAATCTTCTAAGTGGAACAGTGTTGAAAGCTTTGCTGAAGTCAAGGTAGGCGACATCAACTGCTCCCCCTTGGTCCACCACTCTGGTTACCCAGTCAAAGAAATCTATTAGATTAGTTTGACAGGACCTTCCTTTTGTAAACCCATGCTGTCTTGGATCCTGTGCCCCTATGGATTCCAGGTGTTGCTCTCTCCTTTCCTTAAGGAGTGTCTCCATAATCTTGCCCACTACTGAGGTAAGACTGACCGGTCTGTAGTTCCCTGCCTCCTCCCTGCTACCACTCTTGTGGAGCGGGATCACATGAGCCCTTCTCCAGTCTTCTGGGACCTGTTCTGTGCTCAGAGACTCACTAAACAGTTCTGCTAATGGCTCTGCTTGTTCCACCCTTAGCTCCTTTAGTACCCTGGGATGTATGCCATCAGATCCCATTGCCTTGTCCACCCTGAGCTTAGCGAGCTCTTGTAGGCCCCTTTCTTTTGTGAAGGGAGTAGTGCTCACCTCCCTCACCCCTGTGCCCATGGTGCTGAGCTGTGGGCCCTGCCTTACCTTCTCTTCAGTAAATATTGAGCAAAAGTATATATTTAGGATAGATGCTTTTACAGGGTCCTCCTCCTCATACACACCCTTTTCTCCTTTGAGCTTTGCAATACCCCCGCTGGACTTTCTCCTTTCACTAATGTATCTACAGAAAGTCTTGTCACCTTCTTTTACTGTTTGTGCTAGTGTTTCCTCAGTTTGGGACTTTGTCTGCCTTACTGCCTTCCCTGCTTCCCTTAGGGCAGTTTGGTATGCCTCCCTATCTTCATCCCGCTGTGTTCCCTTATATTTCCTGAAGGCCAGCCTTTTGGCTCTGACCTTTTCTGCTACTGTATTTGAGAACCAAAGTGGTTTCCTTCTTCTTTTGCACTTCCTTTCCTGGCATAACCTCGGTGGCCACGCTAAGATCATTGAAATGAAAGCTTAAACTACAACTAGTAGCCAATGCCAGCTCTGACTCCATTAACCAGTACTCTTTTTCCTGCAAATGTTTAGCACTTTAATATTATGGTAGCACGATAGTGCTGCCATAGTTAACGGTTGAGTAACCCATTTAATGTTAAATGAGTTAGGGCCGGCAATTTAATGCACACCCGATGCCGTTTGGGGGTGGGCTTGATGGGTGTAAGGGGGTTTTCAACCCCACACCGAATTTCCTTACTTTTGTCGCTGTGGAACAATCCTAACTGATGCATTAAACAGAGTTTTTGCCTCTAATATATATATATATATATATATATATATACATTCACTTTATAATCATATAGACTAATGCATCTCTCCTGTTTTCTTGACCTTGATGCATGTATCTCTGCCTCCCTGCCCTCCCTGATATCTTATCTATTTTCTTTCTTTTTTTCCACTCGACAAGGCTTCACAGGCTGATTCTTTCTTTCCCTTTCTTTCAATAGTTTGCCTTCTATTGACTGTCTAATTTGTATATGCATTTTGTACTATGGCATACATTGTACAATGCCACCCATACCTGTTCATTGCTGTCATTATATTTAGCTGTTCACTGATCCTGTTAGTCCTCAGTACACTGTAACGTTGTGATTGTGCATCCTGCCTTTGGCACCTTATTGTTCTCTTTGTGTATCCTCTGACGGGGAACCTATGTAATGAGCTTCTGCTGCAAGGTGTTTCCGATTAATCAAATAAATAAATAAAATAAATAAATAAAACTATGATCCACACTCTTTCTCCCCATGTGAAAACCACTGCTGGACAAGGCTCCTACTCATTCAGGATCCTGAGGCTCTGGTCTATCCCCTCTTCACTATTTGCTCCTCCCTTCAAGTTCAAACTTGCATGGGACAGACATTGTGGACACATCAGTGTTAGTCTAAATAGGGAGGGGGCAGAAACACGGGCAGACTAGATGAAATCATGCGGTCCCCATCTGCCGACAAGATTCCTATGTTCCTATGCTCCTTTTCTTTCACCCTGAAGGCCTTACTTCATGACCACACTATTCATGTCTGTTGATTCTCCTGATCCCCGTCAATCTTTATTCCTGTCAATCATAATGCGCAGGTTAGCCAGCCCGGTGGCACTGAGGGTTGAGGCACTGGATGCCACACCTCACGCCACGCCGGTGACCTGGGTTTGGGAGCAGACTCAGGCAATGGGGGTCAGCAGGGGAGGGAGAGGATTGAGCTTCCGATGGACTGCTCTCCTCCCCTGGTGGGGATGACTCTGGGCTGTCCGGTGTCCTGGTGGCCTCTGATGGTGATCAGAGGCATTACAGGACACAGACCAAGCACACAAGGGTTGAGTGTGGCTGATGCTGGCAGGGTTGCCGTGCACCATGGTATCAGAGCATGCCATGCTTGGGGGGGCAGGGCAAGGGGGAACTCAGGAACAAACATGGAAAACCCCCTCCTGTCGGATAGGCGACAGCCCTCACAGTGCCAACTGCCACACAACCAGCTCTGGATCCCCACCTCTGCCCTTCAGTTGCCTTGGGCTCTACCCTCTCCAGTTTGGGGTGACAGTAATGTCCTTGAAGAAGGTGGGGGTTACAGTGGGTGGTAGAGTGGCTCTGGTGAGTTGAGTGGCCTGAGAGAGTTTTGGCTAGGAGGAAATAAAGAAAATTATAAAAAAAAAAATAATAACGTGCAGGTTATTACCCCTGTATAATTATCACCTCATTGCACAGTTTTGCACTGTTCCATATTTTTATGTTATTTTTGTTGTCTTTGCATTGCCATGGAATTGTATTATTCATTTATTTTGGGCTGTTCCATATTTGCACATACCTTTTTTGCTTTATTGTTTTTGGCATTTAAGGTTTAGTATACTCCTTTCCCAATCCCCCAGAACACATCTGGAAACAAGCTTTTCTCAACTCGGTGTGCTTTTCTAATGAGATCTTCTATAATATGAAGACAGTACAAGCCTTCAAGGTAACCTGGTCATATTTCTGATTTACAATAGAATCATGGGGTACCATGAGTAGCACAGTGGGTAGGAGGTATCACTATATATTACTACATATTTGTGCAACATACTTATTAATCCCTGCCTGTGAAGCAGGGGAGGGAGTGGATCTTATGGATCCAGAGTCTCTTCCAAGTTTAATTTACTGTGTTATTATTTTATTTCAATCAATCAATCAATCAATCAAAGTCTTTATTTAACCAGGCGATCACCGTTGAGCAAGCTAATTTTCGAGGTGGACCTGGCTATGTTAACAAGGAATGAGGGACAATATACATGGGATGCAACACACAAGAAAATAGTAATAATACAAATAAAGTGAGATACAATAATACAGTATATACAAAGTATCAGCAGGTAACATTGACAGTAGTATATGTTTGGAACAGAAGATACAGCTAGTTTTGGGTAGGACACAATTTTTCATAAAAGTAAAGAAATATAACATATAATATATTTACTTATTATTTATTTATTTATTGTGCTAGGAGGACCTTTGAGTACAAGGGCCCTTTTTTAAAGGTGTCCAAGTCAGGCAGCAACCTACTATAATCATGTAGACTAATGCATCTCTCCTTGTTTTGGGCATTTAAGGTTTAATATACTCATTAGGGCAGGGAGGCAGAGATAAGTGCATGCCCATGTTACAGTGTACTAAGGAGTAACAGGACCAGTGAACAGCTAAATATAATGAGAGCAATGAGCAATACTAGAGACCTGTTAGTTTGACCTCAGTGGTAGGGAAAATGATGAAATCACTTCTAAGGGAAAGAACTGTTGAGTTCCTAGAGGCCAATGGGGCACAGGACCCAAAGCAGCATGGATTCACAGCAGGAAGGTCATGTCAGACAAATCTAATAGATTTCTTTGACTGGGTGACCAAAGTAGTAGACCAGGGAGGGGCTGAGGACATAGCCTACCTAGACTTTAGCAAGGCATTTGACACAGTCCCACACAAAAGATTAATATACAAGTTAGCCAGCCTTGGAGTGGGTCTCAAAGTGCTAGCCTGGGCAAAAAATTGGCTGGACAACAGGATACAGAGGATAATAGTAAACGGAGTTCACTCTGAAGAAAGGGGGGTTACTAGTGGGGTACTGCAGGGTTCAGTACTGGGACCAGTCCTCTTTAATGTCTTTATAAGTGACATTGCAGAGGGACTGGAAGGAAAAGTATGTCTCTTTGCAGATGACACAAAGATCTGCAACAGGGTTGATACAGAAGGTGGGGTGGAAAGGATGCAAAGGGACTTGGCAGGGTTGGAGGAATGGTCAAATGTATGGCAGCTTATCTTCAATGCAAAGAAGTGTAAAATAATGTACCTGGGAAGCAAAAACCCAGGGGAAGACTACACAATGGGGGTGAGATACCGACAGCAATAAAAATGGAAAGGGACCTGGGGGTAGTCATATCAGATGGCCTTAAGGTGGGCAAGCAATGTGAGAAGGCAGTAAGAAGAGTTGGTGGGATACTGGGATGCACAGGGAGAGGCATCACCAGCAGAAAACAGGAAGTTGTTATCCCTTTGTACAGACAGTTGGTGAGACCCCCATCTGGAGTACTGCATGCAGTTCTGGAGATACCATCTCCGCAAGGACATAGACAGGATGGAAGCTGTCCAGAAGAGGGCAACTAAAATGGTGCAGGGTCTGCACCAGAAGACATACAAAAGGAGATTAAAGGAGCTTAATATGTACACTCTCTAAGGGGGGACATGATAGAAACTTTCAAGTACATCAAGGTAATCAAAAGAGTCCAAGAGGGTAGAATCTTTCAGAAAAAGAGATGTACAAGAACAAGGGGGCACAATCTGAAGATAGAGGGGGGACGGCTCAGAGGTAATGTGAGAAAGTATTTTTTCACGGCGAGGATTGTAGATACACGGAACAGCCTTTATGAGGAGGTAGTGGAGTCAAAAACAGCGGGGGAATTCAAGAATGCATAGGACAGAGTCAGGGGTGTAGCCAGGCAATTCAGATTTGTACACCAACCTGCCAGTGCCATACTGCTACCCCCTTCCCCACTGTTGTACATGCCTGCCCCCTATGACTCGAGTCCAAGGTTCCTGGCTTCAATCAGATGATTCGTACGCTAGACCTGCTGTCCGCGCAGCTAGTGTGATGCTCGGCTCCTGCTGCTCACTGGTAAATGCCACTGACTTCACCAGGAGTTGAAGGCCATGGCAGAAATTTCTTCTCTCTCCCCCACAGGTAGACAGATTCACTCCACTTGCCACTCCACATTCTTTTAACTGGCTCCGAGTCTGTTCTTCTGTCTGCTGCTCCTCAGTTCTTCTACTTCTTCTGTCACTCCCAGTACAGTTGAACTAACAGTATGGCTTCTAACTTTGCTGGGGCATTTAAACTCACCACCCCAGACTTGCCACATCCCCTACCAGATGCCACAGCCAGTCGCTATGCAGTCGGATCATGTGGACCTAATTGAGACCTTCAGCTTCAGCATCTGTGGTCCACAGTGCTACCACCCCTCCCCCCCCCCAAAAAAAAAACTGAAAGAAAAGAAAAAGCTTGCAAAGCTAAACAAAGGAATTTAAACTTGATGGACTGGAGAGGGCAGAGCAATGCTGGCCAGCTTGTTTGCTACCCCCTGCTACTAAACTTGGTATGCCATGGCTTACTTGGAGTATCAGTAACTACACCCTTGGGACAGACATAAGGCAATTCTAGTGGGTGGGGTAGGAGGAAGTAGGCTGTTGGTTAACTAGGATCTGCAGCTTATTCATTAGGTAGGAAAATGGGCAGACTAAGTGGTGGGCCAAGTGGTCCTTATCTGCCATCAAATTATATGTTTCTATGTAACATCTGCAGAGAACAATTGCATGAGTCAGGACAGAGAGGTAGGGAAGCAGCAAGATTCAAAGTGCAAGGACAAGTTGCAAGAACAAATACATATTTGCTGTGAGGTTGTAGACACCACTCTACACATACTTACAGTGAAGTGTCTGAAGAAAGTGAACAGAGGCTGGGGAGTAACTGTAGGAGGCAACGAGTTTCAGGCCTTGACTGCCATGTACTCAAAAGAGCACTGGCCAAACGACTGTTTCTTGAAGGGCAGGAGTAATTTGTACTCTGCTATGGACCAAGTACCATATCTGTTGTTAATCAGTGAGAAGTGGCTGAGAATACCGGTGGCATTTGTCCTAGTAGGACTCTTTTGCATAGGAGGGTTGCATTGAGTCTAGAATGGTGATGGAATGGGAGCCAGTTGGTGGAGATATAGAGGTCACACAGTGGATGCCAGGTTTTAGATTGAGAGCAAATCTGCAGGTATGATTGAAGGCAATGCAAATTCTCTCAACGATGGAGTTGTTGGCAGAATAATAGATAACTGCACCATAATCAATAACAGAGAATATGAGGCTGGAGACTTGAAGTTTTTTACTTTGGTGATAAGGTTAAGCCTGTTCCTGTAGAGCAGTCCAAAGCATTGGTGGATGTTACTGATCAGGAAATCTACGCATGGGGAGAAGGACAGGGTAGGGTTCAGGTAAATATCCAGGTACTGAAAGATGTAGATTTGTTCGATAGAGTCTCCAGACAGGGTGAAGATGTACAACTTGGAGTATCTCTACAGAAAGCAGGTCCTTCCAAACAGAAGAGACTTGTTTTTTGTTGGAGCTGATGACCACCTTGTATTTGGTGCACCATTCACAGACTCTATTAAAGTCAGATTGCAGTTTTTTCGAGGATTTCCAGATCACTTTGGAAGGTGAGGATTACTGTATTGTTAGCATGTAAAAAATGTTTTGAAGTGGGCCCAGGACTCCGGGACTTTATTGACAAAATGGTTGAATGGTAGAGACCCTAGGATTGAGCCTTAGGGGACACTCGTGGCTAGAGGTTGGAAAACACGTCATCACATTTGGTGTTTTAGGTTCTGTTGGATAGGTATTTCAAGAACAAGGCAGAAGCTTTGGTCAACAGGCTGAGCTCAGTGAGTTTTATGATGAATAGGTCATGGTTTACCATGTCAAAGGCCTTAGAGAGGTTGAGGAGGGAAGCACCGATATAATCCCCTTTGTCTAAGGCCATGTCAAGTTCCACCATTAGCTCAATTAGGTCAGTGGCTGTGCTGTGTAGTTTCCTGTTGCCATGTTGTGCAGCAGCTAGGAGGCCATGTGTTAATGACGTAATCCACAAGTTGGTTGCTGACTATTTTCTCTAGGGTTTTAGACAGCGGGGAGAGAACTTGGATGGGCCTGTAATTTGTGACGTGTTGTCACCAGATATGAACACTGCAACTACGCTGGCTTGCTTCCAGACATTTGGGAGAGATCTAAATTGAAAAAGGTTTGAATGGGACAAGCCAACTCATCAATTGTCATTTTTAGCAGCTTCATGTCTACCACATCAGGGCCAACTCTTGCTCTGGAGGTGATTTCAGCAGGTATTTTTTTACTGTTTGTAAGTTTACCAATTTGAAGTAGAATTTAGGTCTCCTGGAACTGGAGGGGGATCAGGGGGCACTAGAGAGTTGGTAGCAGCAGACAGGGTTCCTGTGGTAAGGCCTTTACTAGCACTGGTGAAGAAGGAGGTGAAGGACGTGGTAATGGTTATCGGGTCTGTGGTGAGCGAGTCATTGACTTTTTTTTTAGATTGTCTCTCTCCCCAGTGGCCCACGTTCCGGCGGCACTCCAGCCCTATCCCCCGACATCCACCGGCACCAGCTGTGCTTACCCGCCAGGGCTTACCCCCCCAGTGGGGTCAGCAGGGGGAGCGCTTAACCCCGCTTCAGCATGGATCTGGTCCACTGGTCTGACTGGCTGGAGGTGGGACCTGTGAATGCTGCCATCATCCAGCCGCCAGCATTTTCCCTTTTCTCCTCTGCAGAGGGGGCATGCAAGGACTCCAATGGCAGGGCCGTGCACGCCTCGTATGCTGCATGCCCGAGTCTGCTTCTGCCTTTGCCCCTCTTTCCTCAGCATCAGTGTGCCAGCCCCTAGCCTCTGCTAGGGGCCAGGCTAACACCGATTGCTGCATCCTCCCCTCCCCCGAGGAGGACAGCTGTCCTGGGGATGCTTAATCCTGCTCCTCCCCAGCTGATGACCCGCTCACACTGCGAACATGGGTCGCAGGCATGGCGCAAGGTGTGGCATCCAGTGTCTCAACCCTCAGAACCACTGGGCCAGTTTCAACCATTGACTTTTAGGATTTTGGGGTTACATTACTTTTTCTGCCTAGGACTCCATTGATGGTTTCTCAAAGTCTCCTCAGATCATTACTGGATTCTTGCATTCTTGATTTGCAGTAATTGCTTTTAGCTTTCCTGATAGCTGACTTGCAGAGGCTCCTCTTCTCCATGTATTTCTACAGGTGCTGATGTGAGCTCAAGTCTGTGTAACGTGCCCAGTGTTTTTCCTTATCTTTGAAGTGGGCTTTCAGTTCGGTGGTGAGGCATGATTGGTATTACCTCAGATTCTTTTCTTTTTCTGGGGGCCAAGCAGTAACACACATCTTGTAATGTCCTTGAGAAGTAGCTGAAGGCAGTAGTGATATCAGGAATGCAGCTCAGGAATTGCGAGTCATTTGGGCTGAGGTAGTTTTTAAATTCAGTGAGTCTCTCCTCACTAATGCTGCAGGTGAAACCAAATTTCAGCAGAGGCTTCTGCCTCCTCTGAGACCAGGAGCAGAGGATTGAGAAGTGGTCACTAATTAGATTGAGGAGCACCTCCACCTGGAAGAGCCTATCAGGCTGAGATGCCATCCAGTCAAGCTGAAGTTTTAGAGTTTATCCGGGTTAGGGATCTGACTATCTAGCTGAGGTAGAGGTCAGTCAACTTGCTTTTATACTTTTTGGAGTGGGGTAGGGGGAGAGCCAGTTTATGTCAAAAGGACACTGACAACCCCCTTAGGCCTCAAAACGTCCTTAGTTTAAAACACATGCTTTATGATTGGTCATAGTCTGTAGAGATTGTTTATGTAAATGATAGCTGGATTCTTATTCCTTTTTGTTTTTAAAAAGTGAAAAACAGACTGCTCACAATACTGGTGTTACTGCACAAAAACATGTTTGTTTACATTCCCCCAATCAACTCCCACTGCATCTTTCCTGGAACTGGTAACACACCCAACACAGTCTAGCTGCCCAAGATGCAGTAGTAGAACAGGAACCTATTGAATCATGAGTGACTGCACTGTTTTGGGATTTTCCTAATGCTCTGGAAGTGTGTAATAACAGTAAATCAAGGATTTGAAACAAAACAAGGTTGGATATATGTACACCATTAGCATACATTTCACTTCTACTAAGAAGTGATACAGATAAATAAAACAACTAGCAACACCAATGAATCTGAGAGAGCATAAGCCAACATAAAATGTGGGTTTTTATCTAGAAATAACATGACGCAAAAAAGGTTGACAGTGTCCCTTTAGAGTCAAATACAAAGTCATTTAAAACAGGGGATGTAGGTGGTCGTCACTATTAGGTTTTAGATTACTTGGCCAAGCCCAATTTTGGCAGCAAGGAACTTGCAAGATGGTTTGTTTGCTTCGGTGTGGAGTAGGGAAGTTTGCAGATGATTCTTGATGTAGAGAAGGCATCCGCCGCCATGCTTAGCAGTATAATCTGTCCTTAGGAGGGTACAGAAGAGGAGGAGGAGTGCAATTTCATTGTTTGAAAAGTTACTTGTCAGCCAGGATTCAGTAACTGCCACCACATCTGGGTTTTTGGAGAGTATAAGGCCCTCAGCCTCAGTGAACTTGGCAGGGAGTCTACGCATGTTTATGTGCAGGCAGCCAATAAAACCCTATAGGTGTTTTGGAAGGGCTGTGGGGGTACCTAAGGTGGTAGAGCTGGGGTTGGGGTGCATAAGATGTAAGGGAACCCTAGAGGCAGGGAAGAAAGGGTAAGCCATGGATCACGGTCTGCAGCGTAAGAAATAGGCAGCAAAAATGGGCAGACTAGATGGGCCAGGTGGTCCATATCTGCTGGCAAATTGTATGTATCTATATATCTGTGGTGCCCAGTAAGAGGAGATGGTAGATGGTAAAATTCCACAACATTATAAGGGAAAGCTTGATTTCCAGCCTGAGCCCTTTATTGCTTAAAGAAGCCTTACCACTAAGTCCAGCTCTCCTGATAATAACCTTCATGTTGCTGAGATGGAGTAAAGATCCATGAATATATTGCTCCAGTGAAGATAAGTTGCAATAGTATGCCCATAAGGGGTGAGATCAGGCATTAGCAGGGCATAGTGTTTAGTACAAGCCCTGGAAAAATAAATTTGACCCTGAAGAGGGACATCCTTCTGGTCCTGGTTTGGCTGGCAAGTTAGAAAATAAGGTAGTGTCAATTAGATAGGACCACCAGTGCACAAAAGGGTCGAGTCAAGAGGGTGGATGATTTGGAAGGGAGAGGCAGTACCTGCTGAATGGGCCACCCAGATAAGGAGGCTTACCTCTCTCAATATGGGGTCACTCAGAAAAGAGAGATCCACATAAAACAATAAATTTAGGCCACCCAGTAAGGAAGGACTGGCCTCTTACAGTTCGGGGGAAGGAAGTTGAGAAGGAGGAATGACCGCCATGTTAGGGCCACCCAGATAGAATGGCCACAGAAACAATAATATTGAACCACCCAGATAGGGAGTCTCAACCACTCACAATACATAAGAACAACTGCCTTGTAAAAAGCAGTCCCAAGGATGACCCAGGGAATTACAGATCAGTCAGTCTGACTTCCATTGTGGGAAAGCTCATGGAGACCATACTAAAGGAAAGGTTGGTGGAATATCTAGAGGAGCATGGTCTCCAGGATGTGAGGCAGCATGGGTTCATGGGGGGAAGATCGTGTCAAATGAATCTGATTGACTTCTTTGACTCTGTCACTAAGACATTAGACAGGGGCCAAGCTGTAGACATCCTCTATCATGATTTCAGCAAGGCCTTTGACTCTGTGCCTCATAAAAGGTTGATCAGGAAGTTGGCGGATCTCAGGGTTGAGGAAAAGATGGCCAGATGGGTGAAAAACTGGCTGAGGGACAGAACCCTGAGGGTGGTTGGGGGGAGAGCTATCTGGCACCAGAGAGGTAACCATTGCGGTCGCACAGGGCTCGGTGATGGGGCCAGTGTTGTTCAGTGTCTTCATCAATGACATTGGGGATGGCATTAAGGGCAAAATGTGCCTATTCATGGATGACACCAAGCTCTGTGGGAGAGTGGACACAGCTGAAGGGATACAGGACCTACAGTATGATCTGGAAAAGCTGGTGAGGTGGTCCAGGATCTGGCAGCTTGGCTTCAATGCCAAGAAATGCAAAGTTATGCATATTGGAGCCAAGAATCCCAGGACAAAGTACTACCTGGTGGAGTCCAAATATCTGCATCAGAGGAGGAGAAGGATCTGGCAATGATGATCACTAGTAACCTGAAGCACTTCACGCAGTGCAAGAAAGCAGCAGCAAAGGCAAACAAGATGTTGGGCTGCATATCTAGGGGGATCAGTAGTTGGAAAGAAGAGGTTATACTGCCATTGTACAGGTCACTGGTAAGGCCCCATCTAGAGTATGGGGTTCAGTACTGGTGCCCACTCTTCAAAAAGGACATTAACCTGCTGGAGAAGGTTCAGAGGAGGGCTACAAAGATGATAGCGGGTCAGCAGGGTAGGGCATATGAGGAGAGGTTGAGGGCACTGAACATGTACTCCCTGGAAGACAGGAGAGAGAGAGAGAGAGAGGTAGGTAGGTAGTGGGGTAGCAGTGGCAATGGCTGAACAGTACTAACATTGGCAGTAGTACCATTAGGAAAGCAGCATGGAACAAGCAGTTAGATATTAATAACTTTGCAAGAGCAAGGGAAAACAATAAGCAATAATAGGAACAACAGGAGCATGGTGAATGCTAAGCTAGCAGCATCAATCAGTTGTGTAGGCAGTTGCAGAACAAAGAGCAATGGGCCCTATGCAAAATACGCACAAAGCCTATGAGAGCATAGGCCTTCCCAGGTTGTTTAGCCATGCATCATGGGTCTTGTGGACACATGTAGCATTCAATGAAGGGGTGTGCTCCACTTCCACACCTGATCCCCTCTCTGCCTGTGCAGCTATGCATGCAGATTGACCAGGGGAGTGGCTAGGGGGGCATTCCCACACTATGTACCATTTGTTAAGGAGTGGAGTGCATAGAGAGGGAGGCACAAGCTACACGGGCAAGGACCATGCCATAAGCATAGTGCCCCCCAATGTACAGCACCTGCTGACTGTGGAGGGACAGCCAACTCCCTCAGCCATGCTGCCCCAGCTCTCCAGTCAAGCAGAGAGGGCTGAGGGCAGCCACTGAGACACTCACTCGATAAATCATTACTTTCAAGATGCATGGTATCCCACAATCCCCTGCTCTGGATGTGAAGCAGGGGATCCACTTTGTCCCCAGGATGGGCATCCAATTTGGATGCCTGCCTGTGTCTGCCAGTCTGCCTCCATGCACCAATGTGTGTGTGTGTGTGGGGGGTGGGCTGCGGACAGGCGGCCTGTGGTGGCCAGCAGTAGTGAATGCCGTGATTTGCATGCCTGGTCCATGATGTGGAAGTGCACAGGCCAGGTGCATGCCTGATGCATGTACCTGGCCCACGATCATGCACAGGCCCCAGTGAGCATAGCCAGTCAATACAATGTAACAGATTGTAAACCAGGGACAGCTTTACCAATGGGCCCTGAGTCCTTGATAGGAGACAGTAAGCAATAGTTGAGACAACAGGGGCAGGAAGAAAACTAAGCTAGCAGCAATAATCAGTGGTGCATCTGACCTAATGTCTCATTTTGTTAAAGTCAGTACATACTATTGCCAAAGAATAACACAATTTACATACATGAGACTAATTCATTACATATTACGAATCCTGTAACAGTAAGGTAAACATTGCAATTCACCATAGCACACTCACTTTGAGTTCCAATAACAAAATACTGCAGATGTGAGGCACAATTAATGGAAGTAACAACTAACAGGTTGAGGCTTGGAACAAGGCTAGGGAGTGAGAAGAGGTGTACAGGGCAAGATTAGTTCAGAAAGACTGGACAGTACAAGACAAAAAGTTTGTACAGGATACTGAATTCTTCAGATTATTGAAGGTTCAAAAGTGTAAGTCTTAGTACTACAGTGATGGGATGGTGCAACAGAACTTGGGAACATCTCACAGTTTTGCCAGCAGGCAAGGTAGACCATGTAAAAAGCTGAAGTAATCAAAAAGTAATGACTATAGGAATTAAGGTCTGGACAGAGAAGATTTCAAGATAGCATCTATTGATAAGGCTCTCTCCTTCTTTCAATCAAAATTCATTTCTGTCTGGGATAGACACACACTTCTTAGGAGGAGCTGTATCCCAGGAGTCCAGCTTCTCTGGGTCTCTGCAGAGATCATTGATTTTTGTAAAAAAGACACTAATTCTGCCCTAAGAAACTTGAAAAACTAGAAACTAGATCTGCCGGGATCTCTAGAAAATGCAATCAGTGGGACTAAACTTCCATTATGCTACTGGGGCAGGCTGGATGTCATCAAAATGAACATCCTTCCACACATTATGTATGTACTGGGTGTGACACCCAAGACTATTTCAAAAGGATGTTTTTTGCAAATGCACAGTCTATTAAACAAACTTATATGGGCAAGTAATAACCCCAGACAGTCTTATGGAAGAGCCACAAAACTCAAAAACCTGCTGTAGGTGGATTGAAGGCTCCGGACTTGTATTTATACTTCCTGGCTAATAAAATCTCTCCGATATCAAGGTGGATAACAGAAAGAGAAATGTATTTATGTCCCTGAGAGGTTAAACATTGAACAAAGAATGGTTACGGTTAACAAAAAAGGCTACAATTTAAATGCACTATTCTTTGAAAAACCTCTTAAAAATCCAAAAATGTTATTATTATTGATTCTGTTAGGCAACTACGTTTGGCAGAGACAACACTAAAGATTCAACTTAGCAATCTGTGTTTCAATGACTCTTGGGCAATCCTAACATTAATGAAAATGGATACGTTTTTAGAAACCAAAGATGGGCAAATACAGATATTCTAACTATAAACAACATTAAAGCAGGCTTACAGATCAAAAGCTTTGATGCACTGAGGAATGACCTTAATTTAGAAATAGAAGAGAATATACAAAAGGCTACAAGAATGAATTATCCAGTTGTATCAGAGTAATGGCATATTAATCAAATCTGACATAAATACAGCCTGCTTTGTTTCCACCTATGTTTCTTCCATTTATGATCTCCTCTGCAAAATCAAATGGGGTGCCAATAAAGATGCTGTGGTAAAATGGTCCACATTACTGGACATGGATACGCATTGCTGGGACTGGGAAGGCAGCTGGAAATTAAATATCCAAACATTCACTTTGATCAGTCAGAAAACTATTAAATATAAAACACTCTCAAATAATTCATATTTTACACTGGTCCACTTATTTAAAATGGAAGTAAAAGACCATGATAATTGTATTAAATGTAAAAAGTCAAAGGTAAACATACTTCCTATGGAATATGATAATGATTTATTTGGCAAACACTCTGTTATATCTAAAAATATTACATTAGAGACATGGATCATTGGAAATTTTCCAAACTCGGGAATCTCAGCCCATATATCAAAAAAATCAATTGCTTTAATATGAGTAGTTGCTAAAAAATTTAATTCTCAACTACTGGGTTGAGAAAATAACTCTCCCATTCTCTGAATGGAGGAATTATCTCTTAGAGGTGCAATGTCTTGAAAAACTTGCTCAC
This sequence comes from Neoceratodus forsteri, assembly GCA_016271365.2. NCBI lineage: Eukaryota > Metazoa > Chordata > Ceratodontiformes > Ceratodontidae > Neoceratodus > Neoceratodus forsteri. The sequence goes on from JADMNL010000022.1 coordinate 321,592,734, forward strand.
GGCTTTAATGGGGAATTGAATATCTTCAATAACACCAAGGGATCTTTGCTTGATGTTATCACCACAAAAGGTTACACTGATTCCATGAATCTAAAGTGTTGCTGATACCCTGACTGCATTTATCTGACAGCATTTAACAGGTACTTTTCATTATCTTGATTGACTATTGAGTAGTTTCTGCATCTTCAAAGTTAATTCTCTTTTCCTTCCTCTATTTCCTTCTCTCTTCTGTTGCTTTCTTTGCAGTGGTTATTTAGTTTAGTTGCTTCTTTCCTTCTAGTGTTACGGGTTAGTTATGGGGTGGGCAATATAGAGGATAATGCCTGAGTAACAGTGGTTAACCATGATATAATAACTGGTGACCCCTGATATCAACCCGTTTTTGAGACTTGTAAAAAGTCATATCAACCTGCGAGTTGATACGGTTTTTACTGTCTCATGCCAGGTTATGTGTACCATCCTAAGGTACTTACCGACTTGGAAAATTGAACTGTTTACAGTTTTTTTTTAACTTTGAACAATGAAAGAACCGTTGAACCTTCACCTTGTCATCATAGCAACCAGCATGCCATGGAGCCCATACAAAGATCGAATCAGCAACGCAGGAAGCATGTAATGCTAAGACTCTGAACTTTGTTTACTTAGCACCAGTTATTAAAAAAAACACATATGAAGGGTTGTGACCTGCAGTTTTTTTACACACCCTCGGTGTGTGACAATATATAAACCTCTTAAGCTTTGCTCTCAAGGTTTATATATTATCACTCACATTGGGTGTGTAAAAAAACCTGCATTATCACACACCTACATACGCATTATTCTTTATATAATTAATGGCTTCCCGTTTTTCCCATAGGGAAAATGTGGCGTAATTTCCCGTTATACACGCGTGTGTATAATGGCAAACCGCACAAAGACACGCAATGCCACGCAATGCCACGCAATCACGCAAAGCCACGCTAAGTCACGCAAATCTGGGCAAACAGTGCAAATCACCATTAATTATAAAAAATAAAATATGGGGTGTTGTGCATAAACTCAAAGTTTACACACACCCTTGGGGTAAGATGTTGCACAAACCCCGAGAGCGAAGCCTCGGGTTTATGCAGTACCACCTCGGTGTGTGTAAACTTCTCATTACACACACCACCCCATACATTATTCTCTATGTAATCACCTCAAGCAGTTGCCAGGACAACCTAGTAAACCTTGAGAATGCAGCGTAAGGAGTTTACAGTTGCCATGGCAACCACGAGAGGTGATTACCTCTGTGGTTGACCACCATTGCTCAGGCATTGTATTTTATAGTGTATGGAAAAACTAGCCACTGTGAGAAAACATATTTTTTTTCAATATGCACTTGTTCTCCTGCTTGTCTATGAATGCCTCCTGGTCTGAATGTTGAGCAACTGAAGTGCTGAAATTAGCCATTGCGATCTATACTGTAGCGGGTCTGTAACTGTCTGAATGGAATGTGTGTGTTTTGAATCAATGTCCAAGCAGCAGATCACCTTTCCTTTCCAAGAATTTTAACAGGTGGTGACATTCTATCATGTAATCCCAACATTATGACATAGTTAAGTAAGGTTTACAGCATACTGATGTCATAACGATGGGATTATCAGGTTATAAACTGATTGAAAACAGGGGTTAATAGACACTGTCCATGCATTATAATTTAATTAACTGTGTCATTCTAAACTCATGGGGGAACAGATCGCAAATGTTTTTAGTGAACTTTTATTTCTTAGGCTCTTTAGTTGTTTTGTTTTTTATTTATTTATAGAAACACATTTGTTATTTGCTTTAGCAGTTTGAGTTTTAAAGTTATAGATCATCTAGTGATTGATTTACTTATAGGATGCCAATTATTCACTAATGTTTTATTTGTATGATTGGAAATCGATGAAGATTTATTGACAAAATAAATTCTACCTGGTATCTCTACAAAACACTGGACTTCCCTGATGACTTGTTAAGCTGTGAGTGGCTTTTTTCAAGGACCCTCCAGAATACCTTAATATCCTGGCAAGTTCTGAAAAGTTATTAATTCCCCTTTTGAACTACCCAGTCAAATATCCTTGCCTTCCTTGATAGAAGCACCCTCATTACTAACCCCTCCCTAGCTGCCTCCAGTTTCAACAAATTCTTCACCTGCGTCCTTTCAATTCTCCCTGCTTGCCCCACTGATCTCTTTCTCACCCAGTACAGTACCTCCACAACACTTTCTCTGCACTCTTCTCCCTAGATCCCTATAGAGGTCATAGCCCTGATGGACTGACCTTAAACTCCTTTACCTCTCTAGTCCTGTGATATATCCTCATCTTTCTTGTCTTTTCAATTTTTCTTTCAGTCTCAGGGCACACCTTCAAGTGTCTCCACAAAGGTGCTGACTTTTTCACCCTTGGGAACTACCACCCAATATATTTTGTTGCTCTTTGTCTCGGCCAAGCTCAAAGAAAAACATGTTTTTAATCAGCTCTCAGCTTTCTTGTGCACCTCTAACTTTCTCTCCCCTCTCCTGTTTGGGTTCCAGAAATCGCATTCCAGTCTCCAACCTCCTCTGAATCACTGACTCCATCCTAAAGGGGATGGACCATGGTCATATTACTGCTGTCATTTTCATTGACCTGGCAAAGCACCTTACATGGGGGACCACCCACTGCTCCTTGAAATGGTGAGGGGGTGGAACTCCTTACCTCTTGAATGGATTGGTTTCATTCCTACCTCGCTGGCTAGCTACGTCACCCCAGGTTGACAGTGCCTTGTACTCCCATCCCTATGCTCTCTGGGGTTCTCCAAGCCTTTACCTTTTGCCTCATCCTTTTTTCCATCTTACTACTGGACCTGCACACTGTCAGTGCCAAAATGAACATCTGCATGAATGCTGATGACACTGCACTCTTTGCCACTGGTGCCTCAGTCAGTGATCTGGAATCATTGTTGCAGAGTGACTAACAGTGTTCAGCAATGGTTACAGTCAAGCCAGCTAACAGTTAATGCCAAAAAGAAAGCTTTTATGTCCTTTGGTACTAGTCCAAAGCTTGCAAAGCCAATTTTCCTACTAATTTTTAAAACTCATGGTTGTACCCTCCTTGATGAGGTTTCTCATTTCAAGTACCTCGGTGTGGCTGGATCAGCACTGAGACTTCCCTTATTCCCTATCCACATCAATGCCTTTCGTAAAAAGCTCCACCCCAAACTTGGCACCCTGCATTGCAACAAGTCTTGCCTACCCCTACTTGTCCACCAATCAGGCTATCTAATGTAACTATTTATGCTATTGTCCCCTTCCTCCTGATCACACACCTACTGGTTCCATTCATTCAGTGCTCTATTGAGCGGAGCAGGCAGGGAGCGATGCTGGAAGGGTCCAACTGAGCTAGCCAGATATTTTGCCTATTAGCCCCCAGATATCTTGAATGGAGGTTAGGAGGGGGACAAAAGATAATCATGCATTTTTTGAATGGTGGAATTGTGTGTGTATGTGTGTGTGTGTTCACTATACAGTGTTGGCTTCATAGTTCCAGGAGGCAGGAGCCAGCATTTTTGCTCTGTGCACAGTTTTTTTAATAGCACAGCAGCAAGCCATTGTGAAGGGAGGGTTGGTTGGTTGGGTGCTAGAAGGTTGGAATTTTTTTTGAAGAAGCAAGAAGATAGCTGAGGAAACAAATTACTGGGAAGGGGCAGAGGCCTGAAGACTCTAACACAGATACTACCGATAGTGGGCTATTCAGGAAGCATTTTCAAACTTTCAGGAAGTCTGTTATTAGTGGTATTCCAGAAACTACTTCTAGCCCCTGCACAGCCCTATTATTTACTACATCCATATGTGTTAGTTATACAAAAACACTTAGTTGAATATACTGCATCTGTAATGTACACATCATCTTGCTTTTCTTTAAATTTGGACACCTCACTCTCGGACTAGCTGGCAAGCAGTTCTGAGAGACTCCTCAGCCACAGGAGTGCTGACCACCTCCCTCCTTCTCTAAACCAAGGGCTGGCACCCCATGTTAACCCTTTCTAAGTGCCAGGTGGAGTCCAGGGTGTGGGGCATGGCCCCAAGAGTACTGTCTATGTCTGGGGGTAGGCAGTTGGTGGCAGGTCCTCAGATGTACATTCCATAACTCTTCACTAATTACACTGTAGTGATTGTTTACTGGATGCAGAAATAAATACTCTGAATGTAGTCAGCTTTCTTGTCACATTTACTAACATATTAACAGTTACACTGAGGGAACACAGCCCACTGAATGCCCTTCTTGTCAGCACTACTAAGGCAGACTAGATTCTGAACATCAGACATCAGACCCTCAGGGTCCCTTTGTAAAAGTTGTATCTTTCTACACACTTCTCATGGAGCCCATGGCCCTCATTATTCCATACAATTCACCAGTAGGAAGGGTTATACTTCAGTCAGAGCATCTCAACCATGCTATCTGAATTTGTCAGATCTCGCATCTTGTTGTTCACTTTGGGTTACACAGATTTTACACACACAGTGACAGCTTGGCATTAGGCCAGCTGGTGTGCAGCAGTCATCACTGCTGTAGAGGCTTTCACTCAGAATATACTGGCTAAGGGCCACCCAATTTCTGAGTGTCTCATCCATACCAGATTCTTACTTTTACCGGAAGGTGTGCTGGGAAAGCAGCACAGCGGTGCTCTCCTCAGCCTGCTCTCTGGCATTTGCTGGTGATCTCCCCAGATGGTATACTTATGTTATCCGGAGGCTAGGTTGCCCGACAAGCACTACCCCGGTCAGCTCTGCCCCGATTGATGCGGTAACCCGATGCTACTACACCCGATGCAATAGCTCCCAATGGGGAAAGGTAGCAGATACCCTGTATGATGCTCAGCAATGGGAGGTTGGATGGGGTTGCTGGCCGAGCTGCCCCAGTAGTGTGGAGGGGAATACCACTGCTAGCTCAGTCAGCGTGCTGTGCATGACCTGGTTCTGGTCCAGGTCACATCCTTTTATGCACTGCATCCCCATAACTCATTTTTAACTTACTACAGGGTCCGCTCCCCCTCGGAGCTAGATATTTTAGTTACGGGGGGGTGTGGGGGCAGAGACCCCCACATGTGGGGGGTGCAGGGGTGAAGCCTCCTGCATGTAACACTTAGTTCTTGTAACATGCCCGAAATTTGTCTCTTGGGCATGAGAGTGATTCAGGACTGTAGATGTCGAGACATATGAGTCAGTATGCCAAGCGTCGGCATACCGAGTTAAGGGTTAATATAGTATACCCCCCCAGACCCTCTGCCAGAGGCATACTCTGGTGGCATAAATCTCTGATTCACTTCCTGGCTTGGGATTCCTTGAAAATAAAGTAGGCATATCTCCAGCTCAACATCTGGCACCAGAGCTCTCGGCATCCTCAGCATCGCTGGCAGTATCTTTTCTTTCTTCACAGGCGCAGGACTGAAATCACACCTCCCCAAGGGTAACACCCACTTTGATGAAATCCACAGTATGCTACAGGGCTGGCAGGAACTTCTCTTGAGGGGCAGTGCCTTAGGATATCCATTCTCTCCCAGTGGTCCTTAATCCCTTAAACTCCCACACAATTAACGGTGATCTATGTTAAAATCCCCTGAGTCTTCACTGCTGTCCTAGTCTGTCCCTGGAGGCTACCAGATGAGCATACAAAGAGTTCTATTGTTCTCACAAACACTAGATCATCAGACAGCTACTACTAATAAAGAGTCTCTGCCTCCTTAGGTAGAATGGCAAGCGACCTGAGGCAAAGGCGCCCTGGAGGCACAGCTGTACCATCCTATCACTATCCTATTTTGACCATACAGTACCTTTGAACTTCTCCATGTCAAAATGTGCAGCACTAGCCTTAAAATGCATGGCAAATGGCCAGAATGCATAGAGTATTTTGAATTTCAAGAATAATAAGTCTAAGAAATGTGGCCACCATATGTTTAGTGTTAATGACTGTTTCTGTCAAGTTAGCTTACGCTTTTATTAGAAACATAGAAATACAGAATTTGATGGCAGATAAGGGCAGCTTGACCCACCCAGTCAGCCCATTTTCTCTACCTACAGTGTCAACGCAGACCCTACTTGATCTCCAGCTCTTTTTCCCCTCTTTTCCTTCCACTAAGATTCCCTTATGCCTGTTCCATGCATTCTTGAATCTCCACTGTTTTCACCACCACCACCACCACCACCACCTCTGTTGGAAGACTGTTCCAGGTACCCACCACTCTTTCTGTGAAAAAGTACTTCATCACATCTTTCATGACTCTACCCCCCCAGCTTCATTGCATGTCCCCTTGTTCTTGATCATCTTTTTTTCTGAAAGACTCCCCTCCTGTACCTTATTTACTCTCTTGTGGTATTTAAAGGTCTCTATCAGATCCCTACTCTCCCTCCCTCATCTCTTTCAGGGTGTGCATATTGAGGTCCCTTAGTCTCTCCTCATAGGGCATCTGATGCAGACCCTGCACCATTTTAGTTGCCCTCACCTGGACAGCCTCAGCTTTATGTCCTTCCAGAGGTGTGGTCTCCATAACTGACCACAGTACTTTGGGTGGGCTCTCACCAGCAATCTATAAAGAAGCAACACCACCTCCCTTTTTCTGTTGGTCATACCCCACCCTTTGCACCTCAACATCCCACTAGCCCTACCTACTTTCTTGTTAAATTGCTTGGCCAACTTTAGGTAGTCAGATATGATTACTCCCAGGTCTCTTTCCTGTTTGGTGGTCATCACTACCTCTCCACCCCTTTTGTATTCTGTCCCTGGTTTCTGTGCCCTGAGTACATGATTTTGCACTTATTCTCATTGAAACCCAGCTGCCATACCTCTATCCACTCCTTAAGATTTTTCAGGTCTCTGCTCATTCTTTCCACACACACCTGGAGTGTCCACCCTACTTCAGATCATGGTGTCATTAGCAAAGAGGCAGACCTTCCATTCCAGCTACTCTGCAGTGTCACTTACAAAGTCATTAAAGGGCACCGGTCCTAGTACTGATCCCTGAGGCACCCCACTGGTCACCCTCCCTTCTCTAGAGTGATTCCATATATCACCACCTTCTGTTGCCTATACCCTAACTGATTTCTTACCCAGCTTATCATCTTTGGACCTATTCCTAAGCTGCCCAGCTTCCTTATAAGTCTCCTATGAGAAACAGCGTCAAAAGCCTTACTGAAATCTAGGTAGGTCATGTTCACCACTCCTATCTGATCTAATTCCCCAGTCATCCAGTCAAAGAAATCTATCAGAGCTGTTTGACATGACCTCCCCCCCCCCCCCCCCAAGAATCCATGCTGCCTTGGGTCTTGTAACCTGTTGGATTCAGGATATTCCACAATCCTTTCCTTCAGCAGTGATTCCATTAACTGTTCCACCACCGATGTCAGGCTGACTAGCCTATAGTTGCCAGCCTCCTCCCTGCTACCACTTTTGTGACGTGGTACTACATCTACCCTCCTCCAGTCCTCTGGAACTACTCCTGTTTCCAGTGAGTTGTTAAATAGGACTATTGGAGATACAGCTAGTACCTCCCTGAGCTTCCTCAGTACCCTTGGATGCACCTCATCTGGCCCTGTCGCTTTGTTCACTTTTAGAGCTGCGAGTCCCCTCAGGACTCTCTCCTCCGGAAAAAGACTAGTGTCCACCCCTCCCCCCAAAGCTCCTGTTACTTTTTTGTGGCCCTCCCTTCTCCTTCCTCTGTGAACACTGAACAACAGTATTTGTTCAGGACATCTGCCTTTTTCCTTGTTCTCCTCTGCACAGCACCCCCTTTCCTTTTTAATCTTACAATCACTTTCCCTGGTCTTCCTCTTTTCACTTACATACCTAAAATATGTCTTAACCCCTCTCCTTGCTGCCTGGGCTATTCTCGCCTCAGTTTTTGCCTTTGTGCTTCTTACTGTTTTCCCTGCTTCTCTTTCCTTAATAGTTTGTTTCTCCAGAAATAGCTCTAAAATTATGAGGAACATCAGTTATTCTAAAAGGAGCATGGGCAAATTTGGATGTAAAATACACAGCATTATGTGAAATGAATAGGAGTTTAGAGCTATGATCTTGACATAAATCTGCTAGCACTCAACAGTTGTCACCACCCACTGGCAGTCAGAGACTCTGCTAACTGGCAGCCTCAATAGATTGGGTATTTGGTAAATAAGCCATTTCTCTCTCTCTACTGGTAGGAGAGTGTTGTTACAGTAACACAACTCTGCTGCTTTACTGTCCCCAAGGACACTCGGAAAGTGCATGATCTAAACAAGGAAGTTCTGGAGTGAGCAAATCATAAATACATACATAAATACATGCATACATACATAAATACATACATGCATACATGCATAAGCTGTTTCCTTATAGGCATTCAGCCTTTAATCGTTTTTTATGGAGCCTTTGTTTTCTGCTGTCAGTGTTATTTTGTGTTTCACACAAATCATATTATTGTGGCATATTTGTATTCTATGCTAGTGACACAAATCATGATTTGAGGGAGGCCATTTCATGGAAGCTTAGTAGGAGGTACAAGTCAGGTTACTACTATCTATTCTACAATGGTTGCTTTACGTACAGCCATACATACAAAAGTGCAATGATCTCTGCCTTGTCCCTGCATTTGAGATCAAGGAGAACAGTTCCTTGGCAACCACCCTATTTATCCCAGGCAGGTAGTTGTATGTCTTGATCATGTGACCTCTTTCCTCTCCTTACTCGAGGGTGTAAATGTTCACGTCCTGCAACCTCTCCTTATACGTCTTGCCTGCTAGTCCCTGGACCATCTTGGTTTCCCTGTGCTGTACAACCCCCACTCTGTTGCAGCCTCTCTCTCTCTCTCTCTCTCCTCAGGTGTGAACTCCAGTACCTTGCACAGTATTCCAGATGTGGTCGCAACAGTGACCTGTACAATGGGAGGATCGGCTCCAGGTTTCTACTGCTTATCCCAGTCCCCATGTATCCCAGCATCCTATTTGCCTTACCCACAGCTAAGTTACAGTGTGCTGTTGTTTGTAGGCTCTCTGATATAATAACTCCTTGGTCCTTTTCCTACTTATTGAATGCTGAAACCCATGAGCTTGGTTTTCCAAGATACCCATGCTGTAAACTCCCTCATCTTGCTTAAAATCAGCCTTATGCAGGAGCAAGCAAGGTATGGGCCATTCCCTTGGCAGTATTGCCTAGAGGTGAGCATAAAGAGCTATAAATGAGCTTGGTACATCCAGCAGATTTGAGTTTGATTCCCACAACCTTCCCTTGCATACTGTGTGACTCTGAGCAAGTCACTTAACCACCTTAGTACTTCCAGCTCACTCCTGAAAACAGGCACTTGTGCCTAGTGGGCCTTACCTGCTTAACAAAAGAATACAAAAAAAGTTTTTCCTTGTTTCCACCAATAATGAGTCTGATGGTGCCATAGTCACTGTTACCTAGTGTTTTTCCAAGTTCTACTTCTCTGACCAGGTCATTCTTATTGTAAAGGATGCAATCTAGTGTTACCTGGCCATTAGTAGTTTCTTTAGCAGACTGCTTCAGTTATAAATCCTTCACAAGTTTACGAATTGACTATGTCACTTCAGCTTACAGTAGCTGCATACTTCCCTTGGCTGTTGCCTTACTAATCACGTTACTTCATCATAACTGTTTTTCTGTATTAGCTACAGTGGATGGTGTCCAAGTCTTCTTCATCTGCCAATACATGAAGAATAATGTATGGGCAACCATACACAACAAGGCTTGGTTTCCATCTAGGGGATGAGATGGCAGCAGATGAACCTCAAGAGCGAAGCTAGAGGTCCATGCTGTCATTTCAGCCCAAGAGGGAAACACATGCTGAGCTGTGCATGGTTGCTCACATTTTATGTTATATAGTATAGGGTTTTGTTACACAGAAGTCATAGACACCCCTCAAAGCGAAAACAAAAAAAATCGCCATTTTGTTGTCATGTTCTATTATCAAAATCAGATTTACATATTTTTCAAATGAAAAGGTACAACTTTGGCCACTGGGTAGTTAGTAAGCAGCTGGGTGTGAGGAATTTAAAATCTGATGACCTCTGAACTGAGCAGAACAACTGTTTGGAATGCACACAACACTTTGGAATGTGCAAAACAGTTTAGAATGTGCACAGCATAGAGAATACTGGGTTGGCAACTATGCACAACCAATGTGTTCTGCCACAGAGAGATTCTGATTCCCTCTGACCTGGACAGTGAGGTGGCAGAACACACTGGTTGTGCACAGAGTTGCACATCCAGTATTTTTTATAGTGTTTGGTGCCCCTAAAAATAGTCTAAATACATTTTGATCACTTAGGTTTTTTTTGTATACAAAAATATATTGTTTGCTGCTGAGTCTTATTCTAAGATTCAGGGCTGGTTGCTAGGGTCAGTGATGTGGTTGTTAGGGATCAGATGCTCTTACATCTATAGCTTGCACTTCCATTGGCTGTCAGTAGTCTTTGGGAGGGAGTTTCAAAAAAAGAAAGAGGATGCCTGTATTTCTCACTTAATGAGAAGATGCTCACTGTGAAGACTTGCATTTTATTTTGTGAGTAATTTTAAATATCTGGTTGATCCCGCATTGAATTTTTTGTATAACTAAAAATATATAGTTGATCCTGCATTTTTTACATATCTGGTTGTTCCTGCATCTGCAGGATTTATGCAAGTGATCGTGCCCCCATGATGTTTTATCTGGTTGAGCCTGCAGTTTCTGTTGCCTCAGCTGTTTTTTTAAACTGTGTGACTCGTGCACTTTCCAAATCAGCTGAAATGCTGCTGTACCACAGAAGGGTAGAGTTGTGGTCCATGACCTTTGAACTATGGTATAACAGCATTTCAGCTGGGATGAAAATTGGGTTGGAACAAAATTCCACCATATGCTGTAAGGATTTTGAGAGGGCTGATTGTTGTACAGAATGAATGCTAACTATATACTGTAGTACTATTCCTGATTCTCTAAAGTACTATTTACATAGGTAATAATTAAGGAATTTATAAAAAGAGTCTCAGAAATACTCCATTCTGATTGACTGTCTGCATTCTGACAGCCTTACATCAATCCCTGGTACACTATAATGTACAGCCTGATCACCATGGTGTATGAATTCTTCCTGTCAGCATTTCATTTTCTAGCACTGCTGAATGACTGGAATGATGCATTCTAATTTTGAACCAGCATTCTTAAACAGTTGGTGGATGAACTACTTTATTAAAAATCTCCCTCTCAATGAGAAAAATATTCAAAGGTTATGCTTCTAATATGTTTCTTCTGAAATAAGTTTTTATAATAGCAATAAGGCACTCCTTGGAATTAGATTAACAAAATCACCCCTGGAGGCAATATGGCATTGGGTTGCATCTTGTGCTGTATTACACCCTGTGATGATATATAGAGAATAATGCATATGTAGGTGTGTGATATGCAGTTTTTTTTACACACCCAAGGTGTGTGATAATATATAAACCTCGAGAGTGAAGCTCGAGAGGTTTATATTTTGTAACACACTGAAGGTGTGTAAAAAAAACTGCAGATCACACACCTACATATGTGTTATTTTTTATAACTGGTGCTAAGTAAACAAAGCTCGGAGTCTTAGCATTATGTGCTTCCTGCCTTGCTGATTCGACCTCTGCATGGCATGCTGGTTGTTATGACAACAAGGTGAAGGTTCAAGGGCTTCTCCATTGTTTAAAGTTTAAAAATAAAATTGTGAACAGTTCAATTTTCCAAGTCGATAAGTACCTTAGCGTGGTACACACAACCCAGTGCGAGACAGTAAAGCCATATCAACTCACGGGTTGATACCACTTTTGCCATATCAACTTGCAAGATGATATGACTTTTACAGGTCTCAAAAGTGGGTTAATATGGGGGGTCACCAGTTATTAAAGACTGTTAATCTAACCCCTGGTCATGGCTAATTGCTTAAAAACATTATTACCCAAACAGCAGAGTATGTTCCCCTGATAGAGGGCAGTAGCTCCCACTATGAAGTTCCAGATATTTCCCCAGGAAAGACAGGCCAAGCTGATGCTTATTTCCAGGTGCATCCTGGGAGCTCAAGGAAGTTAAGTGACTTGCCATGTCACACAGTATGCAAATGGTGGCTGTGGGATTCAAATCCAGTTCTCCAAGTTTGCAGCTCAGTGCTTTTAACCACTGCCTATATTGTCTGCCCAGTTGGTTCCAGTCTTTCTTGTTCCCCACAAAGAAGGCAAAATCAGGAACATATGGAACCAGTAAAATCTGGAACATCCAAAAAAAGCGTGCCCAAAAGCTGCGCCTTCATAAATGTACACCCTAGCACACTGCCTTCACCTTATCTGGCACCCCAGAAGTCTAATGTATATATTTCGATAATAAGCTAAAGGAAGTGTGCCAGGTTGTACAGGCACTTTGTCCTTTTAGGTTGGCTTCGGCGCGTAAACATCAACCCAACTTTATATTCGCGATAGTAGCAGATTTGGAGGTGCGGTCAGTGTTGGACGAATGCTGGGCACACATCAGTAGGTGCGTCTCTCATTCCCCAATCAGCCAGCATTAGGGGCCGACACCCTGCATATCTAATGCGGTCACAACATCTGAGAAAAGGTCCATTGCAATGAGAGTGAAGTTCTCATGCAGCGTGACCACATCATGACTCCCGACGTGCAGGCAACATGGCAGCAGTGACTGCCACCACCTGTCACAATGCTGACGAGGGAGCCCGCTCCCCGTCGGCATAAGTCCCCCTCCCCCATTTCTACTGTGTGCTGAAGGGGCGCCCAATCCCCCTTGGCATCATGCGCCCACCACAAAAATGCTTTCTTTTGCTGACGGGGCCCCAACCTCACGGCTTCAGTCCCCCTTCCAGTTAGGATCTGCTGATGGAGAGCCCATTCCCCATCAGCATGATGTCCCATTTCTTCACAGTGCCGAGGGGGTACCCAATCCCTTCAACCCGTGTCCCCCACTCCCCTTCTGTATGTGTTGACGGGGTGCCCAGCCCCCCATCGGCTACTGCATCCCTCCCAGAAAACACTTGGGTGGCATGCTGGGAGCCCACCCCAACGTGCCAAATACCCTGTAAAAAAAAAACTGTCCAGTGGTGGTTTTTTGTTTTTACCCTGTGAAAAAAAAATGGTCCCACGTACTTACTTCTGGAGACTGGCGCGATGATCTATGGTGGACCGGGAACACGTCTGCACTCTTCAAAGCTGACCGCAAACTGAGGAAATGCCGGTATGCTGTATAATGGAATGAATAGGGATTTTTCAACTTTGATGCATATGTCAGGCATTTTTTGGAATTTTGGCTCCAAATTTTCAACATGGGGTTTTTGGGACCCCTCCTCAAAAATTCTGTCACTGTCATGGCGTTATTCTGCCCTGAAAGGTGATTTTGCGGTCACTGTGTGGAATCACCTTTTGGGACCGATTAATAAAATGACAGTGTCAGTGTTCATGAGGTGGGCTCTCAAAGAGCCTATGTTGTAAATTTGGTGGAAAAAATCCAAAAAATTACTGTTTTCTGAGCGTGCGTTGTGCAGTTGCTATGCATGCTCGTAACTTTGCGAATTTGCAATATTTTCATGCCAGATTTATACCATTGGCATTTTTACACACCTCCTTGTGAACAGTACAGCTGTCATTTTTCACATCCTGGCCGAAATGTGTTTTCACACTTCCGGCACAGAATAGCGTGATCGCTGTGGGAAATCAGCATTTGGGACAGATTACAAAAATGACAGTGACACTGTTCATGAGCAGAGGTCCTAAAATGCCTATGTTGAAAATTTGGTGAAGATACTCCGTAAAATGACTGTGTTATGAGTCTGCATTGCACAGTTTGCACGCACCTTTGTACGTTCACAAATTACTCCAGATTTTCAACATTGCCGTTGTTCTGCACCTCCTTATGAATAGTACAGCTGTCAATTTTCACATCCTGGCTGAAATGTGTTTCCACAGTTATGGCGCAGAATAGCGTGGTCGCTGTGGGAAATCCATGTTGAAGACACATTATGAAAATGACAGTGACACTGTTCATTAGCAGAGGTCCTAAAATGCCTATGTTGAAAATTTGGTGACGAAAGTCTATAAAATGAGTGTTTTATGAGCATGCGTTGCGCAGTTTCCTCGCATGCTCATAACTTCATGAATTTGTAATATTTTCACTTCAGATTTTCATAATTGGCATTTTTTCTCACCTCCTTATGAACAGTACAGCTGTCATTTTACATAACCTGGCAAAAATGTGTTTTCACATGTCCGGCGCAGAACTGCACGGTCGCTGTGCAAAAGCAGTTTTCGGGACAGTCTGAGGAAATGACAGTGACGCTGTTCATGACCAGAGGTCCTAAAATGCCTATGTTGAAAATTTGGTGGCGAAAGTCCATTAAATGACTGTGTTGCAAGCGTGCATTGCGCAGTTTCCATGCACCCTTGTAACTTCACAAATTTGCAATATTTTCATGCTAGATTTTCAACACTGCCATTTTTTCAAACCTCCTTATCAACAGTACAGCTGTCATTTTCCACAGCCTACCCAAAATGCGTTTCCACAGCTGTGGCGCACAGTGGCGTGGCTGCTGTGAGAAATCACCTTTTGGGACACAGTCACAAAATCACAGTGCCACTGTTCATGAGTGGAGGTCCCAAAATACCTATGTTGAAAATGTGGCTAAAAAAACTCCCACAAATAATTGGGTTATGGACGTGTGTTGCACAGTTTCTATGCATGCTAATGATTCCACTAATTTTTATTTTTTTTCACTCCAGATTTTCAACGTTGCCATTTTTGTACTCCTCCTCATGAACAATACAGTTGTCATGTTCCACATTCCTGCCCAAAATGTGTTTTCATCCATATGTCGCCAAATGGCATAGCCGCTGTGCAAAACTACCTTTCAGCTTACAAACTGATTGTGCCGCTCTTCATAAGGTGGGGTCACAAAAAGCCCATGTTGAAAATCTGGAGTGAAAATACCAACACACGACTATGGTGTTAGGGTTTCCAACTGTAGCACCCCCACCCCCCCCCTTAGCGACTTACAGGCATGAGGGGTGTGACTTGGGATCATCGGTTATGATGTTCACGCCATTCCACCCCCAACCCGCAGCCAGTGACAGGCATTGTGGTGTGCCTTGCAGTGTTCGGCCACAAAGTTCACCCCATTCTCCTATACTGCACCCACCTCCATGTATTTCCTTATGTAATGGGGTAAGTATAATGCCCAAAGACCCCAAAGCACACCACAACACTTGTCAGTGTCTACAGGGTAAGGTGAGGTACAATGGCATGAGCCTTATAGCTGAAAACTCAAAGGCATACCCCAATGTCTGTCAGTCTCTACATGGTGATGGTGGGGCTGGCGTCCCTGCAATACTTCACTGCCATTCTTATTATGCATCTCTAACTCCGGCACTAACAATGCCAATGCCAGCGAGACAACATTCAGCATTGACAAATGCTTGTTTGTTGCATGGTTGTCACAGCGCAGTTTTTCATCATGCTTTTTCGGATGCGCGGAATTGACGGGATACTCTGTCCTCCAGATTGGAGAAAACAGCACAACATGCGCCTTTTTCAAGTTTTTACTACTTCAGGCTATTCCAGCTGTAGCCTTCCGGACGTCAGTCATTCATAACCAACGCCCCCCAAAAAAAAAGCGGGAAGACCGTTAATGAACCTCAGATAAACCAACCCTTATCCAGAACATTTGATCCAGAGTACATGTACCCCGGATAAAATTAACCTTTAGATATCGGAGTAATCCACCAGATAGTGTGTACTGTTACTATTGCACTATCGGAACAACTTTCGGAGACTCGGTAAAAAAAAAAAAAAGAAAAAAAGAACCTCTGGACCCAGGCTGGACCACATCATTAAAGTCCTGGCTGTCCAATTCAGCCAGACCAACCAGATGATGCGCAATTTGCGCTAAGATTGGTAGTCTGGCCACTCTGGATAAACCACGCTAGTTTACATCTATCTGGTCCAGTCTGGCCCCAACGTTAAGTTTTTCAAGGGAAATTAGGAGTAACATCTATTATTTTCTGTTGACCACACTTGCGTGCTCTTCGGTACAATTGTTGTTAAAACAAGTAATCTATTTCAAATAATCTCATTCTGCCCCCCCCCCCGGAAAAATCGATATATCATATCGCCAACTATGACCAGATGTGTTCTGCAGTCTACACGCCAAAACTGTTGCACGTGCACACATTAGACAATACAGTACTCCAATGTCTTGTTAGCCATTTTACCTGTTCTGGCATATTTAATCGGTTTTTGCTTGCAACGTCGGCGGGGCGGAATTGTCCATCTTCCTTGCCGCTGGAAGCCCGCCAGCGCTGGCCTGCGTGGTCCGACATCTCCTCCATATTTTGCGGGACTAGCAACACAACTGTAACCCTACCTGTCTATAAATCAGGACAGTTTCTGTTTCATTCGACACTTGCAGTTGTTATATGCCGGGATTAATCACTATTTGTGTACTTGACCTGGCTCTGCCGCCTGTAGAGAGACCTCACTTGCACTCTCGTTGTCACGGCTACAGCGGACGCTCCTGTCCCCATTGGACAACCTGCCTTACTTGATTTAACCCAAGCGAGCTGGGTGTGCAGATAGTTTTCTTTATTTCCATTGTCATTGCTCTTCAGGACTTCTACACTGGGGTTTTCCTCAGTACACCCGGACTGTTGCAACTCCGGTTCATAAGAGAAATGGGATACACTACAGGGTACAACTATTTCCCCTCTTTTTATTCATATACTTTTTTTCTGTGCTGAGATTTGGAAGGTAAGAAAAGTAGAGGGTTTTTTTAGAGGGCTGTCTCGCTGACGATTAAATATGAAGAAATTATGTTTTTTTTAGGTGTAGTGGAAACAAGCTCTAGTGGAAGAAAAAGTATTTAAAGAGGTTCTTTTTGGTACCCCACCTACCTCTGCTGGAGGCCTGGAGTGTTTAATGAGATCCTTTTCACCCTTCTAACTCCAGCCCTGTCGCCAACTTACCTCTGCTGGAGTGGTGAAAACAATATGTGTTTTTTTAATTGCAGACTGTTAGTGGTAGGGTTACTACCTTTTAAGAAGCCCAAAGTGGGACATTTCTTACTGAAACATGATTTTTTGCAGTACAGTGAGTAACCTTGACCAATGCAACATATTTGTTTTCTCTATATAATCAGAATTAAAGCTAAGTATTGTAGTTTATTATTTGCTTCTATTATTTCTTATATGTTAAGCTATTTTAGTTAAAGTATAGTTTTCTGCAACATTCAATGCAAAGTTAGAAATTATGGGTTCCGCTATAAGGTCATGACATGTAATATTTCTCATGTTTGTTTTTGCAGTATATAGCTGCCCAAATCAGGACTGTACTGCAAAAATCTGGACAGGTGGTAATCCTATTAGTGGGGGAGGGAACTGTAATTTTAACTTGGTGGAGTCTGCTCTGTGATCCTTTCCTGGTATGAGTGGTCTGCCCACAGGCTCTTACATTTGTGTTGTTAGACAGTGCGGGGTAACACTCCTTATGGGACAAATAGGGGAATCTTTAGAATGACCATTTTAAATATCTCAGCAGTCCATTTGGGTAAAATCAAATGCCCTGCTTGACCAACAAAGTCCTTGTTAATTTAGAGGTTGCTTTGATTTGATCCAAACGGACTGCACATATACTGAAAATTGGCATTCAAAAGATGTCCTGTTGTTTCCTATGGGGTGTGCACCTGTATTCTTTAAGCTCTGAAATCACAAAACATCAGAGCGCAAGGACAGAAAGCTCTCATACCAGGAAGGGGAAAGGGTCCCACGGCAGGCCACATTCTGCAGAATTACAATCCCTTCCCCTACTAACAGGCTGCAATAATTTTAAAAAAATCTTTCTTTTAACAACTCTAGCAGAAGTAAGATGGTTAAAGGAGCTTGGGAGGATTTCAAACAGAGCACTTCAGATGTCCTTTAAACAGGAACATATGAATTTGTCAGGAGAAACAGGTCATAATGGTCTACCAAGTCTGCTCTTGTGTGCAGCTCAAATTTTTAGTTATCTGGAGCAGCCCCCAATGCAATAAAATAACTAATAATAGTAATGCAGGCACTTTAGGCATTGAAATGACCCCCCCACCACACTTTCAGATTACGTCCTCGTGCAACTGCCAGACTGTACTGTACAGGCCCCTACTACCCACCCTGTTACCAACGATGCTTCTTCCCTTGTCCCTAGAAGTGCTGTATTAAATCACAGTCCTCTGGGTATCCAGCTGTTAGATCAGGGCCGGCCTGGTGCTAGCTGCCTTGCAGGTGATCTTTAAGTGGTGAACTTAAACAAACACCATATCTATTCAGCTCAAATTTTGTGTTTCCGGCCAGATCGCCTAGTCCATTTAAGCAATGATGAACTGTGGCCCTACTCCTGTGTGTGTGTGTGTGGGGGTCCAAGATGCTCTCCCAGCCCTGTAAGGTCAGAAAATGAGATAATCAGAGGAGTCTATCTTTATTGGTTGACAAATACAGAGCTGAATGGGGCAAGAGAGACCCTGAAACTCTATGATTTTGTTGTAACACATGTTATAATGTATGAGTATCACAGTGTTTGCTACCTTAGCTGTTAACCATAGCCAATGTTGTGGCTCTGGGGCCACTTCCTTAGGGCCTGCAGTGGTCCTATAGACATGAAAGTATACAGGTACGTCTAGTATCATAAATCAAAACTCACATATTTTTTAAACCCTATTCTTAAAAGGTTGAAACTGCAGTCCATTCAAAACCATTTCTGTACATTAGTGCGGTTTCATGTTATCCAAATCGTACTCATTATTTTCTTGGAACCATAGTAACCACGTCCAAATATAGACTTCGTTTGTTGCTGTAATGCTCACTACTATTAAACACCTCACGTTCAAACAATGCAAAAACAAACAAAACAAAAACAAAACAACCAACCCCCCCAAATAAAAACATGGAGACAACCCTCACTCAAAATATATATCTTAAACAGTAATCTTTATAGGGTACCAGTCATATAGATATAGTACAATGGGTCAAATGGCTAAGAGAAGAGCTTAATTCCTTCACAGTTTCAATATATATAAATAGTATGAATAAAACATGTTAAACATGTTAATTCCTAGTCTACACATTGTTTAAGTACCTTCCAGTTTTCATAGTGGCATCACCTTTTCCACATTTTCATGCTTCTTTACAGACTTTAATCTATGCACAATTAAAACAAATTATCATTTTCAGTAAACACTCAATACTGTAATAGTAACATCTCATTCCTTCTGTTCTAGGGTTATTGCAACATTACTATACTCTAAGATGTATGTTTGATGATGTGAAATTTTCAACAATAAAATAACAGTTTTCCATTTCTACTATTGTAGGATTAATACAACTCTTCTAACCCTGTTTGATCTGGTTACATATGCTCAGTTTATACATTGGTGTATTATTACCCTTAAATGGTCAGCTACATTATTTTCAGACTATTATACATTATTTTTTATATGCAGAAAGCTATGTGCAACCTCATACTGAATATATTTGTAGAAAATAAACATCACTGAGTGAGTGTTGTCTGAGGTATTTAGTAGTAGTAGTAAGCATTACAGCAACAGGTGAAGGGTATAATACTTAGCTGTAGTTACTATGGTTCCAGGAAAATAATCCATAACATTTGGATAACATGAAACCATACTAATGAATAGAAATGGTTTTGAATGGACTGCAGCATAAGCCCTTTCAGAACAGGATTTAAAAATGTGTGTGTTTTGATGTTGGCTATGACTAACAGCTTAGGTTGCAAACACTGTGGTACTCAAACATAATAGCATTTGTTACAAAAATAAATAGGAGTTTCAGAGTCTTTCTCAGGCTGTGCCCTTATCCAAATTATTGAAATGGTGAGGTGCAGAACATGAAGGCCCTGATATGCTCTCATGGAACTTCGACTCGACAATCTTCAAGATGCTGACTCCTCTCTGGCTCTGGTCCTGGATTGGCTCTCTAGTGAGTCTTTCAGCAGCGTCTCAGTACAGACAACTCTCTTAGGCAATCACTTCTCAGCCAACTGACCTTTCTCTTTGCCAGATGCTCTCTGGCACTTAATGCTTAGGCAGATCAAGTCCTTTGAATACAGCTTTGGCCAAAGAGCATCCACTCACCTGCCAGTGCAGCATCCTCATCACTGTGGACCAGTCACTTGGATGTAGCTTTTGGTGGCAATGGTGTTTCACACACTGAGCTGTAATTCTAGATTGGCTGACCCCCTTCAGTCAGATCTCAGGCAGCGGATTTGGTGCATTCGGCACATCTCTGATTATCTGAGTCTTTCAGTTATTTCTTCTTCTTGTCCTTTAAAACCCTGCAACCACTTGCTGTTTTCTGGCTGCGGAACCTTCAGGCAGGCCTCCAAAGCTGACAGGACCAGGAAGCTCTGCATTCAACCTGTCTGTCTTACACAGACTTAACAGTTTTTGCTGTTTTCTGGGAAATCCAGCCCTCCAGTTGGTTAGTCCAAGTTGTCAGTCACTGGGGAGGGGGTATCTGGCTGTTATTCAATGCCGTACTGGCTGAAAATCACAGGCAACACCAATGAGTCCTCCAGTGTCCCATGACCCCTCTCTGGCTCCCTCTTGAGGCTCTGAAGCCTGATTGGCTGTTATGCTGACCCCTGACTCCATTGCCTTAGATCCCGGGGGTCAGGTACAACAAAGATAGCTGCTGCCTATGTATGTTTTAGGGGCACGGTCCCCAAACTTTTTATTTGAAGGTCTCCTCCTCTTAAACATTTGTACCCTGAATTTGTTGCAGTGTGACTATGCAGATGTTCCAGTTAAGCAGCTGGTTGGTTTGGGGGTGCTATACAGGGGATTCCCTGCTCCCATGTGTGAGATCATACACTCTGTTTGTGGCAGATGGATGCATTTTATGTGGGTCCAGAACCATGAAAAGGTCTGTCTGGCTGCTCTTGAAGAAATACTAGGGGTCTTCAGTTGCTGCTCCGCTTCAGTCCCTGCTGCTATAGTCCTAGTGCTCAGGGACTGGATGATAGCATCACTGGTGGTGGGCTGTGGTGTGGGGCTCCTTGGATCCAAGGGCAAGCCACTGCCATGAGATAGGGATGGCGTGCATAAGGCTTACTATACATGCAGTATATGAGGTCAGTGCTGGGGACTGTCAGGTGCAGTGGTGGTGGTGGTGTTAAACATGGGGGTGGAGACAGAGGTTCCATGAGTCAAATTAAAAGCCTCCGGTACATAAAACAGTAAACCAAATATAGTACAAAATGCAACATTTTTGCAATATTAAGTTCCTAGACCATTTCAGACATTGCATGTTCTATTGAAGATCTAGGAAAGACATATTAAGTTTACAGATTTTAAAAACATCTCATTTAATGTGTGAAAAAAACAAGATAGAGATATGGAAGAACTTCCACATTCAGATGTGAGTGCTGTCTTGAAATACAAATAAAATTATTGATAGGGAACTTTGTGATAGTAGTAGCAGTATTATATTTATTTCTTAGGCGTCCAGTCCCACAGACTCTGGGCACCTTACATAAGAAAATACATACAATAACAGCAGCACAATAAATAGCTTTCAATAAATTATACCATAGGCATAATAAACAGTTTATGATTAGTGTTATGAGGTTATAATTCCAAGAGGTTCTGGTGACGTGATAACTACGACAACAAAGCTCAAGTGATTCCTCATATCACCAGAATCCTGAGATGAAATTATAACAATTACAAATTTCTCTGTTTGTTATTCTTGTAATATATGGGTCCAAGATGTTTTCTAAAAAGTCTATTTTATACACTGAACTAAAAATTTATTTGTACCGCGCATGAGTCAGTTTTCGATATACGTTTCTGGTATGGTAATACAGTAAAAGCTGACTTGGACCAGCCCGTTACCACAGTGGTAGGGGTACTGCTTATTATGTGGGTGACACAGGTTCATGAATGAGCCCACATTGTCAGGGGTTGGCAAGGGGAAGAAGGACTGAGTATCTCAGAGGATGCTGTCTTTTTCAGGGAAGGGAAGGCTCTATCCTCTGCCGCAATACTGCCTCCTGGCTGACCACATGTGGTAGTATGGTTGGTACACCAGTGGGTGGGTGGGTTGGGGTGTTGCTGATGTTGGGGCATTGCCACACATTACCTGCACCAATCCCTTGACCTCCAAGTCATGATGTCCTAAGGTGTCCTGGAGAAAACATGAAAATGGCCCCATTGCCTGCAACAAAGGACTTCAGTATATTAGGGCCCAGTCTTGCCTTTTTGGTATGTCTACTGATGAAACATTGTGCTGGGGGATCTAGCCCCTCTATCCTGTCCCTACCTGGGGGGCAAACCATAGCTAGGTGAAGGGTGGTATCAGAGGTAGGTGAGAAGTGATTAGGCATGCCTTAGGAGCTCTGGAGGAAGTCAGGCGCTGCAGACAAAAAGGGGCATGAAGCTAAAAAAACAACAAAAAATGCTGATTTATGATTGCACAATGATTTTGTGAACATTTAATACCATAACGCTGTCTGTGGTAGAAAAGTGAGTCGGGAAGCACAGACATACCATGGAAGAAAGTACAAGGGGCAAATAGTGTTGTTTTATTGAAAACAACAATAAAAACTGGCTATTTGGTAGATGGCTTCAGAATGTTAAACAGATTTGGTAAACAGATTTGGCAGCAGCTTTACATCCGTTATAAACAGAACATTCAGTAAAGTATTTTCCTCCCAATATGTGTAGTAAAAGTTATTAAGTGTATCAAAATTGTAGGCACATATTTCAAAGCAGTAGGAAAGAATACCTTGCAGCTGCAGATTAACCTGATTAGGTTAGGCATTTCTTGCTTGCCACTTCTTGGGCAGTCTTTCCCTTCTTATTTCAGTGCGAGTGTGTCAAAAGCTCACCTTTCTACAAATTTTTTATGATATTTTAGGTAAGTTTTTGATCTGACCCCTCTGACCATTTGTTCTCAAACCATTACACTCAATTAGCTGTCCTTCCTGAGCTTTGAGGTAAACATGCAAGCAAAAAAAAAAAACTCTTGCTCATGCTGGAAAACATTAACCTGTTTCTGCCTTCAAAATTATTTATTCTTTTAACAAACTTCTAGTTTTTAGGGAAATAAATGGCTCCTTTTTACACCCTGAGGAGCATCTGAGTAATGTATATGAATAATTACCAGCTAACTAGTACTCAGTCCTCCCACACATGGCTACCACCACTACCCGATGGCACTTTTTGGTCTGGCTGATGTAAGTACTGCGACTGGATATAACAAACAACACATTTTACCTCTGTTAATGCAGCTAAGACATTTGAAATCCCAAACTTTATAAACTGTGACAGTATTAATGTGATTTATTTAGCCACAAATACTTGTGGCTCATTTTATGTGGATAAAATGTCATATCAATTTAAAGTCCGTATAGGCAAATATGTGAGGGCTATCCAAAAGAAAGATAACATTAGTGCTTTATCACAATATGTTAATTCTAAGGTTAACCCAGGAGAACATATATTTAATTTCAATAGGATAGAGAAAGTTGAAGTAAGGTGGAGGGGAGAAAATATTGAGGAACTACTACTAAGAAGAGAAACTATGTGGATGGTTAAACTAGTATGTTATTATCATCCTGGGCTGAATGACAGGATTGATCTAATGCCACTTATTAAAAGGAAACTGTTCACGCCTAATACTAAAATAGCAAAGACTATATCTGAATGTATTGGTGTATACTGAGTTCATTTAAATGTTATGTTCTGTTTTGTTTCTTACAGCAGGAGAAGAGCAGCAAGTGTAGATGTCGGAATACCTCATTCTTAGCTACAGAAGTGGTGTGGCTACCTAAGGCTACCAGAAGCATGTTATACTAACCATCTCTGCAAAATAAGGATTTATATTACATATATGTTATAAAAGAAAATACATAACACAACACCCTCCATTTGGATGTATGGTTCCTTTTCATGGACTTATTTCATTTTAATGATATTGTTTTATCAGCATTGTCACTTTAAATCTTGCACTTTAAAAAGAATCAGCTGATTATGCATCCTTGACTTTTGAGAAAGCTTGTTAGCAAAACTAGTTGAGTCAGTATGCTCTTTTCAGGGTGCCTTGTCTGTTCACTTTTGTTCACTTTAAGCACTTTAATAACAGTTTTGCAACTATAGAGTCTATTGCTGGTGCCATCTTTTTTTGCTATGTAGTGTTTTGTTTTAGCCAGGCACAGTGTCTGTGGAGCAGTGCCCCTCTTCTGCAATGTCCCCTGTGAAGACATCGAAAAGACTGGTCCAGTACTGAACCCTGTGGTGCACTGCTGGTCATGCTTCCATCCTTAGAGTGAGTGTCATTAACCACCATGCTCTGTCTCCTATCTGTTAACGAGTTCCAAACCAATTGGCCTGGTGGCGCTGAGGGTTGAGGTGCTGAACACCACACCTTGTGCCATGCTGACAACCTGGGTTTGGGAACAAATGCGGGTTGTCGGGGGTCAGCTGGGAGGGGTGTGCGGAGTTGGATTGAGCTGCTAGCAGGCAGCTCTCCTGACCTTGGGAGGGATCAGGTGCATCGTGCAGCATTAGTGGCTCCCGGTGGAGACTGAGAGCACTGCAGCTAATGCAAGCATGTTTTTGGGGTATGGGGGTGAGAGAGGACATCCTACGGGCAGGTGTGACAGCATGCCTATGCTGCGCTGGACGTCATTGCATGTCCATGTCCCTGGTTTCACAAGAACAAAGAAAATGGCCCTGGCAGCCAGGAAGGCAAAGGTGGGTCCAGCAGTCAGTCCCCATGCTCACAGCTGGGTCTTCTCCAGTCCTGCCTCCAGAACTCCTTCTCACCTTGGACACCCTACTAATATCTAGATAGAGTGCCAGTAGGAGGTAAGGCGGTCCCCTTCGGCGGGCTCAGAGCCGGGGGGTTGGGGGTTTGGTGGTGAGGTTGGAGGTATCCCAGGATGGTGGCATGGTGTGGAGAGACTTCAGGCAGAGCAGGAATTGGCTGGTCCTCGTGGCTACACTGGAGAGAGTCCTATGGGACAAGTGTAGGAGGATAAAGAAAATTAAAAAAAAAGACTAGTTCCAAACCCAGTTTACCAATTTGGACCTCCAACTTCCTAATCAGTCTCCTGTGTGGCACAGTGTTAAAGTCCATATAGGCTACGTCTACTGCCCTCCCCTGTTCTAGTTCCCTGGTCACCCAGATTTCATAACCATCTGACAAAACGGTTTATACAGCCAGTAGCTAATAGAGAAAAAATGGTGCATTTCTGATTAAAAGACAACTTGCAGTGGACATCTCTGCTGTCTTCTCTGTGAGCAAGGTAACTTTTTAATATACGGAGATCACTCACAATGGTTGGAGAATGCTGCAGATAACCTGGCGCGAGACTGTGAATTGCCACAATCGATATTTATTTGAACCATCCACTTTACTGGACTCGAACCCCACGACCATAAGGTACCAGTTATAAAAAATAAAACATATGGGGGGGGTGAGCTGCAGTTTATTTTTTTACACACCCTCGGTGTGTGATAAGAGAGAAGCCTCTCAAGCTTAATGTAATAAATATGGTTAGGATCCCTTGTTTAACACCACCATGAGTGTGACCACTTAACACATATCTGGTTTTTTGGTCCTTTCTCAAACTTCAGCCTTCTTTCTGGGTTTTTCCACCACTACCACTAGCCTTCTTTCTTTTGGGGGAGCATATTAAGCTCCAAAATCAATGTTTTGAAAATGATCAGAACCTCAAAAAAGTTCTGATAAAGTTATTTTACAGAAAATAGTAAAGGTTCTAAATTTTTCTGATCCGGTTCCCCTATGTCCCTAAAAGAAAACCCCTTTATTCTTACCCTCTGCATCCTATTTCTTAATCAATTAACCACTCCAGTGAGGATGACAAGAAGAAAGATGTTAAAAAACTGGAAAGAATACAAAGGAAAACAACTAAAAAGTTCTCACAAACTAAAAATATGAACTATGGAGACAGACTGAGATATCTCAACTTGTATTCATTTGACTACAGGAGGCCTAGAGGGAACCTTTGCCATACATTTAGAGCTTTTCACAATGCTGACATTTGGGAGTGTCTAGGTATAGAAAAAGCAGACATGCATAGGGAGAGTAGATTCTACCCGCTACAGCTTAGGGGTGAGACTTTTAAGACTAATAGAAGAAGGAATTGTCTAAATTAAAGGATTGTTAACATTTGGAACAGATTGCCTAAGTAAGTTGTGTTGAGTAAAACCCTGGACTCCTTTAAGATGTCTTTAGATAAACGTATGGAATATGATACATTTTCCTACTTGGATTGATTATCAGGACGGGTCATTATGGTCCCCAGGCTTCTGACTTGTACATACCTATGAACCTATAACATTTGGGAGGTTCTTAATCCATAATTTCCTTTTTAATCTTTTATGGGGAACAAGGCAGAAAGCCTTACTAAAATCAAGAAAAATGAAATTGACTGGGGTACTAGTGTCCAATGCTAAACTCACTGGTTTGTAATTATTTAAATAGTTACTGTTAACCTGCTTTTAGAAAATCCATGCTGCTGTTTGTCAATGTCCTGATACTGTTTAGACGTTCTACAATAAGGTCCTTAATGAAGGACTCAAGCTGTTTACATAACACAGAAATGAGACTGATTGGTCTACAATTGCTTATTATGACGTAATACCCTTATGGATGATGATGACAAAGGCTGTTCTCCAGTCTACTGCAACAATTCCTGTTTTTAGTGATGTTCATACAACAGTAATACTGTGCTTAGAATAAAGCATGGCACAATTTTACCCAGAAGGACAGATTTCGCTTCAGAAACTGGAGAAAGGTGGTGAGCAAGAACTGACATACAAAAGGTTGAAGCAGGCGGCAAGTGCTGTGCTATCAAATGTAAAAGATACATTCGTATAGAAATGCAAGATTCATAACTTAGATCAAGGAAGAGGTACAATCCATAGGCTCATTAGTTCATAGATGTTTCAGACAAAAGTAGGCCATGGCCAACCCAGTTTGTCTGTCACTCTCCCAGTAAATTATATACCTAGCAATCCCTATCATTCGTGTATTATTCCATAATTCCAGTCTTTATTTTACTCTCCAAATGTCCCACTACTCATCACCTCCTTTGGGAGCTCATTCCACACTATCACTTGCTGGGTGAACCATGATTGCCTCCTTTTTTTCTGAGCTTATCCTTGAAGATAAAGGAAAGGAGGGGCTAAAATGAGAGCCCTACACATACCATGTAGATAGGATCAGGGTGAAAAAGAGAAAGAGAAAGACAAGCCACCACCAGAAACAAAGAAGGAGTATGAGAGAGATAGGAATGGCACTGACAAGAGTCTTTAATTGAAATGCTCAAGTAAGATATTGTGTTTGATGGTGCTGGAGATTGTGCCAAGGCAGAGCATGACCAGAGAGTGAGAGCCCAGGTTGGCAAAAAAAGAGATTACAAAGGTGTGGTGCAATGGGAGAGGGAGCCACTGATGCCGACCACTCTCAAAATGACCTGGTCAGGTCAGGGCACAGGTCCTCCTCAGCTACAGCTTGGAGGGAAAACATGGAATCTGACTACACCAGCCACCCCAAAGGTGGATTTCTGTGTGACACCTGGCCAGCGGGTGTCGGGGAAATTTTGGAGTAGGGGGCCCTAATCTAATTGCCACTATCTGGAACACACAAGGAGAGGCATGAAGCTGACTCAAATGGCAAAAAAAAGGCACATATTTATTAAACATTCTAAGAATAACATTTCAATAAATGCCTACTCTCTAAAACTCTAAAAGGCAAAGGAACTATAATATAGAAACATAGAAACATAGAATTTTACGGCAGATAAGGACCGCTTGGCCCACCCAGTCTGCCCATTTCCCTACCTGATGGATAAGCTGCAGATCCTAGTTAACCAGCAGCCTACTTCTTCCTACCCCCAACCCCTAGAATTGCCTTATGACTGTCCCATGCATGCTTGAATTCCACCACTGTTTTTGACTCCACAACCTCCTCTGGAAGGCTGTTTCCATACATCCACAACCCTCTCTGTGAAAAATACTTCCAGCAAATTACCTCTGAGCCGCCCCCTTCTATCTTCACAAATTGTGCCCCTTGTTCTTGCACACCTCTTTTTGAAAGATGCTACCCTCTTGGACTTTGTTGATTCCCTTGAGGTACTTGAAAGTTTCTATCATGTCCCCCCCTCCCTCCTTTCCTCGAGGCTATACATATTAAGCTCCTTAAGTCTCTCTTCATATGTCTTCCGGTGCAGACCCTGCACCATTTTAGTTGCCCTCCTCTGGACAGCGTCCATCTTGTCTATGTCTTTGCGGAGATTGGGTCTCCAGAACTGCACGCAGTATTCCAGATGTGGTCTCACCAGCTGTCTGTACAGAGGGATAATAACTTCCTGTTTTCTACTGGTGATGCCTCTCCCTATGCATCCCAGTATCCCCCAGCCCTCCTTGCTGCCCTCTCACATTGCTTGCCCACCTTTAGGTCATCCGATATGACTACCCCCAGGTCCCTTTCCATTTTTGTTGTTGTTAGTATCTCACCCCCCATTGTGTACTCTTCCCCTGGGTTTTTGTTTCCCAGGTGCATTACCTTGCACTTCTTAGCATTAAATCTAAGCTGCCATACATTTGACCATTCCTCTAACCTTGCCAAGTCCCTTCTCATCCTTTCCACCCCACCTTGTGCATCAACTCTGTTGCAGATCTTTGTGTCATCTGCAAAGAGACATACTTTTCCTTCCAGTCCCTCTGCAATGTCGCTTATAAAGACATTGAAGAGAACCGGTCCTAATACTGAACCCTGTGGTACCCCACTGCTAACCCCCCTTTTTTCAGAGTGGACTCCATTTACTATTACTCTCTGTGTCCTATTCTCCAGCCAATTCTTTACCCAGGCTGTCATCTTGGGACCCACTCCCAGGCTGGCTAACTTATATTAATCTTTTGTGTGGACTGTGTCAAATGCCTTGCTAAAGTCTAGGTAGGCCATGTCCACAGCCCCTCCCTGATCAACTACTTTGGTCACCTAGTCAAAGAAATCTATCAGATTTGTCTGGCATGACCTTCCGCTGAGAATCCATGCTGCCTTGGGTCCTGTGCCCTCTGGCCTCTAGATACGCACAATTCTTTCCTTCAGAAGTGATTCCATCATTTTCCTACCACTGAGGTTAAACGAACAGGTCTGTAGTTTCCTGCTTCTGCCTTGCTCCCACTTTTGTGAAGGGGTCACATCTACCCTCCTCCAGTCCTCAGGTACCACCCCATCCTCCCATGATTTGTTAAAGAGGGTAGTCAGTGGTGTCACTAGTTCTATCCTTAGTTCTTTTAGAATTCTGGGATGAATCCCATCCGCCCCATTGCTTTGTCCACCTTCAGTTTTAGGAGCTCTTTCAGAACTCTTTCTTCTGTAAATGGGCTGGTATCAACTTCTGTATCCAGAGTGTTTCTACTGTTTGTTTTAGGTACCTCCCTCTTCCTTTGTAAATACTGAGCAAAATATTTGTTTAGTATCTCTGCTTTTCACAGTCACCTCTGCCCACCCTCTCCCTTTATTAAGCCTCACTATCCCTCCCTTGGTCTTCCTTCGTCTCTGATGTACCTATAAAAGGTTTTATCCCCTTCTTAACTGAGTTGGCTATCTTTCCTCGGTTTGGGCCTTTGCTGTTCTGACTGCCTTCCCAGTCCTTTTGCTTTAACTGATACAGTTCTCTGTCCTGCTCTTTCTGCGATTCCTTGTACTTCCTGAATGCTTTCTTTTCTCTTGAACCTTCACTGCCACTTCCTTTGAGAACCATAGTGGTTTCTTACCTCGCTTCATTTTGTTTATTTGCTTTACACAAAGGCTTGTTACCTCTGTGATGGCAGTTTTATTATTCCCCATTGTTCTTCCACCCTCCTTCCTGCCCATTTGCTAGTGCATTCCCTTAGGCACTCACCCATTTTGGCAAAGTCAGCCTCCTAAAATCCAGTACCTTTGTCTTTGTATGGCTTGACTCTATTGTTGTGTTTATTGTGAACCATACTGTTCGATGGTCACTAGTTCTCAGATGGCTACCCACTCTACATCTGTGATCCTCTCTTCAGCTCCATTTGAGAGAACCAGGTCTACGATTGCTCCCTCTCAAGTGGGCTCCAATACTAGTTGTCTAAGGCATGCCCCCTGTAGGGCATCTAGAATAACCCCACTCTTAGAAGTGGCTGCTGCAACTGCACTCCAGTTAACATCTGGCATATTCAGATCACCCATCAGCAATATCTCCCCTTTATCTGCCATTCTAAGTATACTTTCTATCATTTCCTTGTCCATTTCCTCCCCCTGAGAGGGGGGTCTGTATACAACCCCTGTGCAGATTGTGGTGCCATTGCCTGCCTCCAAATTGACCCACAGTGCTTCTTCTCCTCCCTGTTTACCCTTTTGTTCTGTTGCTTTAATTTCTTCTCTTATGTAGAGAGCTACTCCTCCTCCTTTTTTACCCTCCCTGTCCCTCCTGTAGATACTGTATCCTGGTATGTTTACATCCCAGTCATGGTTCTGCTAAATTGCTAAATTATTATGTAACCACCCAGTCCTCTGTGGTTACTAGAATCCCATTAGTACTAGTGTTAGGTAGGTAGAAAAAGCAACTGGTAAGGAGCTCATTTAGGGGCTTCTTACATAATGACATAATTGTTTACTCAGCCTGAGTGGGGATGATTATGTCATTCAGATCTTTCAGAACAGCATAACCATTTCTGAATCAGATGCTGTGGGGGAGTTTTAGAATGTTCAATTAATCTGAGTTTGGAAGTTAGAGTGGCAGGAGCTCTGCCAGCTCATGCTCTGTCACTGAGAGCCCTGTGTTTCTCACCCTAGTTTGGATTACATCTCCAGCTCTCAGTGAAGTGGTGGAGATCTTTTCCAGCAGGATTCCTTGGTTTTCACTCCAGGAGATGTGTAAGGGACTGCTAGTTCAGTAGATCCAAGGGACAATCCCATGAAGGGTCCTAGTGTGTGTACAGCTGCATGTGAGAAGGACTTTGTGTGAGATTTCTGACAAGCTACCTTGGAAAAGGGTACTTTCTGGGTTGTTTCCATGCCTAAAGGAAGGAGCAACTAATCTGTGAGTATAAAATGGGAGATAAGTTCTCTAGTTAGGAGGTTGACTGTTCAGTTCTTTATTTGTTCAATCTTATAAAATGATTATCACAAAACACAAATTTACAAAAGACATACAAACATAGACTTAACAGACAGTCACATAGATGTAGATTTGGTTTGGATTCACAAAAAGACGATATGAAGCAGATAATGTGCAACTGCAAAACACGCCCACTGTGCAAATTCTCAAATAAATAAAATTGCTTAAAATTCAATGTTCAAATCTAGCTTACACTTGTTTTTCTTAATTTTCCTGGTAAGAAATAAATATTTCCCCACTCCATGAATTATGAATTGATCCTCCATTGTAAGCAGGACTGTAATTATCTCAGTCTCATTCCTAGATATTATAGAATCCATAATAGGTTGTAGCCATCTTTTCCTGATGTTAGGCATGGACATTTTATTAGAACATGGGCAAGGTTTTCTTTTTCATTTAAGTTACAGTTGCACAAGGTATCAGCTATATTATAAACTTTTTTATATAAGGCATCCCTCACCTAGATTCGAACAATTCACGTCTAAATCTAGTAAAGATTTTCTGGATATTTGGATCTTCCAGAATATCAAGATAATATCTAAATCTGTGTTTATTATCATTTTGTGCATACCACTGGGGTATGTGTGCCCAAAGATAAGACTAGATCATACCTGTCAGGACCGCTGTTCACCTAAGTGTAGAAATTTAAAGTAAAGTTCAGAGTCTTTAGCAATTCAGTGGGGATTGAAGGCTTCTGTGGTGTAACCCTGAAGGAATGGCAGAGACTGTTGGTTAGGGCAAAGAGTGGGAGGAATGCCATCTGGAGTCTACAAGGCAGGGCTAACTGGTTCGTTGAAGGGCACCAGGTTTCCCTGGGCAAAGGCCATATTTGCAGGAGGATGTTCTGAGTGTGTAGCAACAGTCCACAAAATGTGCACTCACTGGGAAAAAGAAGATGTTCTGAGTGTGTGGCAATAGTTCACAAACATACACTCTTTGGAAATGGAAATGTTCGAGTGTGTGGCAACAGTCCACGAGCATACACCATGACACCATGAAGGAGAGAAAAATGAACATTTTCTGTGGAGAATTGTACTACCTAGTAAAGAGATGTGGAAAGGAAATGTACCCTTGGGGGTCCACTGGTGCTTTAGTAACATCTATGAATAAAGCCATACTGCACAATCCCAGCTGCTGCACTGAACAATCTGATCATTGCTTCTATGTGGAATTAATGGGGCCCCCTCAGCAGTTCAGTCTAGCATACGCCTAGCATCCTGTCCCCTGGACCTGGTTGTTTTTACAAAGGTTCACTTTGGTAATTGTATCCCCAACCCCTTCCTTTAGACAATGAGCCTGGTATGCATCCTAAAGCTGGGGGTGATACCAATCTGAGCTCTTCTGCCAAAAGTAAATGGTATGCCATATGTGGGTACCAGTTCTGCTTATGGGGGGTGCCAACTAGCCAAAAGTGGCATGGGGGTTACAATTACACTACATCCTATACTGTAAATCACTTATAGCCATGGACACAGGCTTTGCAGTACTGTATTCTAAACCAGCCACCCTTGCATGTCTAAACGGGGAAGAAGAACAGGATGGGGAACCAGCTGTCCAGGATAGGGAGAAAACACAGAACAGGAAACAGGCCAAGACTGTTCCAAGGCTGGTGACTCTTTTACTAAACCCACCCTGGACCACCGGGATTGATCACCCCTCCAGGAACTAGTTTGCCAATATCATCAAGCCACAGCCCCTCCATGGGTTGCTGGGACATCAGGACAAATGAGCAGACAGGACAGATGGTCTGGGGAAAACAGGATAGGGGCACCTGGGACCACATGCAGGCAGGAGGGTGGCAGCACAAATAAAACATTTATTTTATTAAACCTGATGTCGGTGTATTTATTTCTAGCACATCATTCCATACAACAAAACAGGGGCATATGGGTGGAGACAGTTCCACACAGGGGCACTATCTCTGGGTTACCATCACCTGAAGGCACCCAGGTGCTGTGATAGTGGAAAACACCGTGACAGGGCCCCAGAAACATTACAATAAATCATTTATGCACTTTTATTTACAACAGTTCATTCCTGAGGGTGTGTTGCCCCTTTAAACCAGGCCTCTGTGGCAGGCTCCTTTCGATCTGCTGACAGGAATTAATCCACAGTATTTAGGCAAACAGTTATTTATTTACAATTCCTGGCTCAACGGAGCCTTGCACTTGTTCTGCCCCTTGCAATTCAGTCTAAACATTCACAGTTTGGGCCCCTTTGAAATCGGGGGCCTGATCTGCTGGCCCCTTTAACTAGTGGGCCTGTTGTTGCCCCTTTAAATCCACTGTTGTCAATTGTTTAATTAAAGTTCCTGCCCCCTTCTCACTCTCTATGGGTCTCTCTCATTTTGTTCTGCATCGTGGGCGGCTTTAAGGCGGGGCTTGCCTGCCCCCACAGTCATTTGACTCAAGGGAGCCCTTCTCTTCTGGCCTGTTACTAGGGCCTGACCTGCCCCCACATTTCCCTGGCTCTATGGAGCCTCTTCAAACTCCGCCCCATGGGCGGTCCTTTTGCTGGGGCTTTGCATGGCCCAATGGCTGCTACCGGCACCTGGAAGCAACCAGAGTTTTTTAATTTTATTTAAAAAACAAAAACAAAAAAAAAAACGTTCCTTTATGGATGGTGGTCAACATCTGAACCTGGTGTTGCCATCACTCACCCTGCCGCCCTCTTCCCTTGGGGCCGGGACTGCTGCTGGGCTCCATGGGGAGGCCTGAACCTGCCTCCTCCCACTAACCTCCACAGAAACTGATGCTGGCACTGCTGGTTTAGGGGACGGCCTCCTTCTGCTGCTGCCACCCCTCCTGATGAACCTGTGGCTGCTGGGCTACATGGGGGAGGCCTAGACCTGCCTCCTCCCACTAACATCCATGGATCTGCTGGGCTACTGCTGGAAACTGGAGGGGATGGCCTGGATCTGCTGGCCCTCCCGACGGTACCACCACTGGGCTTGCTTCTGGAGGGGTTGGCTATTTACTGTTGCTGCCACTCCTCCCAATGGAATCTACTGCTGATGAGGACTGGAGGGGACAGTCTGGACCTGCTGCCCCTCCCAATGGGACATCTGCTCACTGCTGCAGCTCTGGGACAACTGCTGGGGAGCAAGGATGAGGAGCCTCCAACATGCTGGACTGGCCAGGACTTGGGAGGGATACAGGAACTTGAGGTAAGTCCCTCCATACTGCTCTGCCCCGGCTGGCTGATCGACCCCCCTCTTGCTGCTCCTGCTCCCTTTTCCTCCTCCACAATTGAAATGGATGGCTGTAGCTGTTCAAAAAGGGCTGAGGATTCTGGTTGGAATTCTCATGAGCCCATCCCTGCCTGCCTGTCCTTGCGACCGGGACCCATGCGTGAAGGTGCCCAGTGTGAAGTAACTGGGTGGGGGTCTGGAGAAGCTGCAGGTAGGGAAAAACAAAGCAGAAAAATTTTTTTAAATGGAGCCCAGCTGGGGCTCTGTGTTTCTGGGGGGGTTCTCCTAACTTAACCCAGGCACCTATGCTGGGGCACCTCCCTGACCCTGGGGCCCACCTAACCTACCTAGCCAGCCCTGGAACATGGGGATGCCCCCTTTCAGAGGGTACTCGGAACTCTGGGGCACTACAAATAAGGAAAGTCTCATGCTACAACCAAGGTGCAAGACAGACTGGAAGAGTTGGGGGTCAAATGGATCGTTACTAGAGCTGCATGATTGATTTGACAAAAGATTTGAACAGCTTGAAGTTATCGTTTTAGTGGTCTCTTGGACTAAATCAAACTTGTAGGAGAAAATATGAGCTAATGCTTGACCTGGTTGAGGCAGGTGAACCAGTAGAACAAAGCCAACCTTTGTGTTTCACAACCATTGGTCATGGGTCCAGAAGTCCCAAGTGCCTCCCTTGCCCTGATAAAAGGTTAAATTATAAAATGGCATCAAAAATAAAGAAGTCTCACTGGTCAAAATATATCATGTGACCATGCATGAAATCTGTTTCATGCACAGTCATCCTGGTCCTAAACTACATCACATAATGAGCAAATCAGTCCTCCTACCATTCAAACTATCTTCCATCACAATAATGGATGCTACCTTTACACTGTAAAAAACCTTCAGCTGGGCCCTAAAAATAAAACTACCTTAAATAAAAAATAAAACAAATAAGCTGGCCCGCCGGCACAGATGCAGAGTGTCCATCTGCGACACCGACGACCCAGGTTTGGAAACGGACTCAGGACATTAGATGGCTAGCCTGGGGAGAAGGAGTGAGCATCTTACAGACGTCTCTTCTTCTCCGGGGGGGTGGGTAAGAGTGTCTGACACACTCTGCAGACCTCTGGTGGAAGCTGGGGAGTCCCACCGTGGCAGTGCCTTTACTTCGGGGGGTGGGGTGGATGTGGGACATCATTGCATGTCCCCGCACCCAGGTACTGCTGAAAAAATCTCTCTGGTCCCCCTACCATGACACCCCCACTCCTCCACCATTCCCACTGTCCACCAGTATGCACCAGGTGGGTCCCACTCCTATGGCCCTACCCTGGGTGGTAAGCCAGGGTTAACCGCCATTGCCCATGGGGAAGGGTGCCTGACCGGCGGCCCGGCCAGGGGGGGCAAGCCTGGGCACGGTGGGTCGGCGTGCAGAGTTTGGGACAAAAGCTGCATTGGGGGGCCTTACGGGAAGACCAGAGGAAAATAAAAATAAAATAAAACAAATTAATTAGATGTTGTTTCCATTATCATCACACTTTCCTTATGCACATATACAAATCAGAAAGATTAAGTATTGTTTATAGTTTTCATTACAACTGTTTGTTTGCTGACAATGAAAAATACCCCTTGTATCTTTACCTGCTCATCAGGGAAATCTCTTCTGCTTGTCCTCACAGTGAGCTAATTGAGTTTCTGGCTATAGAAGAGGCCTTTGCTGCGTGTGTGTACAGTATGTTAGAAGACGAACATTCTGCCAGTGGAACTGAGCAGAAGATTGAATCCAAGTATTCAATGGTAAACATTCCATGGCAAACATTCCATATCTTGAATCCTGATGCCAGCAAAGCACACATTTTGTCCAGCAGTAATACAATGACATCATTTACAGTGGACGGAAGGACTATTTTATCATAAATGCACAACAGTAAATCTATTGTTTCTACATATAAACATGCTTTTCCCAATTGTAAAAAGTCAAAAAAAAAAAAAAAAATTCCATTTTATAAGTACAATAAGATACTCTGGAGGCGCATGGAACAGATTTTACCGCACTTCCAGGGCTAGCTCATAGACAGCCCAGCCAAATGCAGGTACACAGTGAGGTGCCAATTAGGACCTATCCAGTAACCTACCAGTATTTTGCAGGGCTGCCTAAAAGATATAAAAAACAAAGAGAAGGGATCACACTGATAAATCTAGGTGCTCCTAGAAAAAGCTGAACCCAACTGCAGTCGATGATAATAGTGGATGCTGTGGTACTGGGGCCCAGCCTACCAAGGAAGGCAGTGGCTGGTTAAGGTCACAGTGAGGGCAATTAGAAGCCCCCCAGATTGCCAGTGCATATTCCTGTCAGGGCAGGCTTCAACAATACTAAAAGGGTATAGTGACCCTTTCAAACCACCACCCCCATATTCAGCACGGCTCCCCATCTCAGGAAGGAAGTGACACAGAGGCAGCTGGATTCAGGAGGCCTGGAAGCTCCCAACAATGATAATGTTTACAGGAACTGATTGTTATAGGGTAGAATGTCATGGAGGGCTTGGTTTTCTGTTTTTGTGCCCCTTTCACATATAGCTGCAAAAAGTAGCCGTAGGGGAAAATGGTCAACTTCTCACATCAAACCAGCAAACATGCACTGTTCAAAGTGGGCTTTATTTGACATGAACTGTTACTAAAGTTGTACCATAGCAGGTTCACATAGCTGGAGTTATCACAGGTAGGGTGGTGTGGAAGACGGGTGCCAATGCCCTCTTCTTGAACTTCAAACTGGAGAGGGCAGGAGAAGAGATTGTTGTAAGCACTTTAGAAGGGCTGTGGGGGCAGAGGTTTAACAATATTACAGTGACCCGCCACAGTTTATTGCAAAAACTAAAAAGTGCTGTTTCAAGCAAAGTTAAAGCAGCAGTGCAAGGCTAGCTTGTCCTTACCGATACTCACATGTTTTACCACCGCATTATCTCCTACCTTGTAACATGTTAAAAAATACATTTGGTTCCTACATTTGTTTTATTTTGTGTGCGCTGGGTGTCTGTTTTGCATGGAGGAGCTAACAAACCTCTGCCAGGACCACCGTCTTTAAATTCGCCGCTGTAGGCGATAGCAACACATGCACACTGATTGGTGATGTTGACTCTCCAATCTGCTTGCATGCCGTCCCATGGAAGGAGAGTAGTGTGTGCTCACAGGCACCTGAAAGTACATGCAGGATTGAGCTGTCAAGCAGCGTGCATGTTCAAACAACAGACATCACATCGCGCTAAGCTCCCCCAAGTCCATGCGCAGATTGAAGCAACACAAAAATAGATGTGCATCTTTTATTTAATTTTCAGCTGGAAAGCGAGGTGAGGACACAAGCTAGAAGAAAAAAAAGCACATATAGGCATCATGGAGTGTACTCTTTATTTTATTATAGAAAACCGATTTCAGACCCTGTAAAGTGACATCCTTGCACTGCTGCTTTAAACTGTGTCAGAACTGAGTAATGGGGTAATCATGCAGACTTCGTCAACATCTGCAAAACTAAACTCCCCTTACTGGTTGCTCCCTTCCTGATCAATGGGCATTAGTGATTCTGTTTGGGTAAGAGACCCTTCCCTCTCCAGGGGTTCACTCCATTGGGTCTCAGAGGAAGGGCTACATGACAATTTCTATTTACAGCATACCATGAACTCGGGGTTGGGGGTGTCTCCGTACTAAGGCAGGGGCACCAGAAACACACAACCCTTAGTTACCAATGTGTTCTCCTTTGAAAACAGTGTCAACAGTGTTATTCTGTACAGCTGGCACTAACAGACAAAATGCACCAAGGGGGCTGCAGATGCAGAAGGTGCAAATGGTACTGCACAACGAGTTCATTGGGGTCCCTGGTCTGTCGATCAGACCATTGTCTTTTTGTTCATCCCTCGTTCAGGGTTGGAGCCAGGACATTGAGTTTCCTAACAGATCTGTAACAGTTCTGGGTTCACCAAAAGCACATTTCTCCTCAGAAAGGAAAGGATTTGGGACAGATCACGCCCTTACATTTCACACACATTCCTGTGACATGTAACCTTTGGTTGTCAGGAGCCCTTCCCCATCTTCCAGACAGAAGCATTTGCTATCTTCAAGTCAGGGTGCTCCACCCCATGTTCTACCAGATAAGTACTGTGGAGACACCAGTTGTTCCTTTCATGGTCCACCATAACCTGAGGTATAAACCTTTTTATAACATGGACAGGGAAAATTATCACATACCATTCTTCAGGAGCTGTCAGATGACCATGGGTTAATCCTCAAGTAATCTATGGTTGCTTCTCGCCACAGCTCAGACATCGCCAGTGATCATGACACAACTCTTTAGGCTGAATGTTGCAATCGCAGTTGTCTTATAGCCTCGTAGTCCACAGTTCCATGTCAGCTGGAGGATTAGCATGCAGGGAACTTATAAAATAAACTTCTCCCTCTCAGGCAATCTGTCCATCACAGAGTGAGTGGAAAAGCATTATGGGGACCAGCAGCCCCCACATAAAAGACCTAAGCCACGGTACAGAGAGAGCCCGGATCCGCAGACTGCAGCATTGGAGATATTCACATAGTGCTATTTTACCACTCAAATTTACCCTTGCTCCGTAAAGGGTTGCTGATGTTCTTAATAATATTAGAGCTATTTCTGGACACACAAACTATTAAATCATTGAAATAGCTTGATAGACACATTCCTTAAGATTTATTATATGAGGCACACTATTAGTAGACATATTATTCGTTAAAACAAGAAAGTGCTACACCTTCTGTCCTTTTGCTTATAGGCCAATGCCATGAATTTTTATTTTTTATTCTTTGGTAACTGGGTAAGGCCCACTAGGTACAAGTGCCTGTTTTCATGGGTGACCTGAGAGCACTGGGTGGTTAAGTGGCTTGTTCAGAGTCACACAGTATGCAAGTGGAGGTTGTGAGAATCAAACTCAGGTCTAGTCTGCTGGATGTACCAAGCTCGTTCATACCTCGTTCCTCTAACCTTTAGGCTATACTGCCAACCCCATGCTGAAAGGTTGAGAGGTATGAGACCAGATGTTTGAAAAATGTAAGATTTAGACACAATTCAATATATGCTGCATATTTTGTGTGCAAGTTTCCCTTTTCTTTGTTACTGGGGGCAGTTGCAAGAAACCAAGATCACTGTTCCCCAAACATCTGCTCTGGCTACTTGTCAACACCTGTTCATGACATCATCTTTATCTCCGCAGCAACAGATTGTGATGTCTTAAACAGAACTGTGATGTTGGGTGTAGACAACCAGCCAGAGCAGATAGGGCAGAGACCCTGTTTTTGTGCAAATGCTCTTAGTAAGAAAGAAATAAGATTGAGAATTACAGAGACGGTATGAAATAAAAGCTGAACTGTATCTAAATGTTGTATTTTCTCAAAGCTGTCTTAATGGTGTCTGGGCTGTCTAAGGTTCAGCAACATTAATGCATCACCTTGTACGGTACCATTACTAAACATGGCTGCCTTAGTGGTACAGTACCTCCATTTTGTGACAGAACAACAAGCTTCTGATGCCTCTGAGAAAACCTTGGACACTAATATATTTCAACAGAGGGCATTTTGCTGTTCATGTATGTTCTTGATTTCTTTTATATTCCTTCTTTTTTTTTATTGCACTTTTTGCCACCTACCACCTCTCCTTTGGCTCGTTCCTTACCACCTGCCTTACTCCACTATCACCATGCCCCTGCCGATACCCCCTGACTTGCTCCTCAGGGTGGAGCCACTGCTCTGATCCAGCCTACTATGGGAAAAGGTGTTGGTAGCGACCGACATTACCTCCCTGGATTTCCCCCCCCATGGATGGGGTTCAGGGCTGGTCGGTGCAGCACAGCCGTAGTAGGTCAGTGGAGAGACAGGGAGTCATTAAGGCCAGGTGCCAGGCATGCTTCATGTTGGTGGCTAACAAGATTTTCAAGCTGCCTCAGGGGAAGGGATGTGCAATGACATCCAGCGTCCACCCTGCCCCTCTTATTTCAAGGTGCCGGTCGCCTGTGGTTTCCCCAGCCTCCATCAGGAGTCCATCATGCACCGGGCACACTATCTCTCCCTCCTCCTGGAGAAGGAGAGCAGTCTGTGGGATGCTCAAACCTTCTCCCCTGGCTGGCCCTCTGGTTCCCCGAGTCTATTCCCAAACCCAGATCGCTGGTGTCACAAGTGAAAATCCAACTGCTGCGCCAGTGGGCTGGCCCTTTTATATTCCTTCTTGATTACTAAAGACATTTATCATGAAAGCAAGTTCAATGCTTTGTCGACTTCCCTAGCTCCAGGGCTGGCCTCAGGGTATGTGGTGCCCTAAGGCAAACTTGAAAATGGTGCTCCCACCAAAAAATTTAAATCATCCCTCAGTTTTTTATGCGCAAGAAACATCATGTGGCAGATTAGGAGAGAAACAGGTTGTGGAGGTGCGGCCGTGTGGCAGCGAACGGAGGCATTGCATTTGGGGGCTTGGCAGTGGTGCACCAGTGGAGGCACAGTGTGCTGATGACACTGGCTTCCAAAAGTGCCACCAACTTGTAACATTTTTACTGCAGCAATCAGGGGCCATCTCGTCATTGCAGCATCAGCCATTCCGCTGCAATGGGGGAGAGACCCGTCATTGCTGGGCGGAACGTTGCCTACGGTAATATTATTTGTGAACATGGTACCAGCTTGCCATCATGTTGACAAACAATATTAATCAGCCCCCCCTGCTGAGCGGGTGCTCGATCCCCCTCGGCAGCATGCGCTCCACCAACAGTC
The DNA here is from genome assembly GCA_016271365.2 of Neoceratodus forsteri. Lineage (NCBI taxonomy): Eukaryota > Metazoa > Chordata > Ceratodontiformes > Ceratodontidae > Neoceratodus > Neoceratodus forsteri. The sequence goes on from JADMNL010000022.1 coordinate 321,633,877, forward strand.
TTTGTTTGCTGATGGGGGCCCCAAATCCCAGTTGGCTTTAGTCCCCATCCCAGTTTAAGTTGCTGATGGGGGAGCCCACTCCACATTGGCATAATGTCCCCCCTCCCAGTTTGATTTGCTGATGGGGGAGTCCACTCCCTGTCGGCATAATGTTCCCCCCAAATAAAAAGTAAGGTTGTGCCGAGAGGGGTGCCCAATCCTCTTCGGCTCTTGCGCCCCCCGTATGTGCTGATGGAGGTGCCCAATTCCCCGTCAGCTACAGCCAAGCTCCCAAAAAACACTCAGTTGGCATGCTGGGACCCCACCCCAGCGTGCCAAATGTCCCTGTTAAAAAGAAACCGTCTTCGAAGTTTTGATTTTTTTTGTTTTATCTGTAAATCAAAAATGGTCCCTCGTTGAGTCCGTGGTCCACCCCACCCGAGCCCATCCTCTGCCAGCCTCCCTGCACCCACCCTCACCCCATACTTACCTCCAGAGCCTAGCTGACGATCTTCGTGGACCGGGAATATGTCTGCACTCTTGAAAGCTGACCGCGAACTGAAGAAATGCTGGTAAGCTGTATAATGGCATAAATAGGGTTTTTTCAACTTTGGTGCATATCTCAGGCATTTTTGGGAATTTTGGTGCCAAATTTTCAACATGGGGTTATTGGGACCCCATCCTCATGAATGCAGCCACTGTCATGGCGTTATTTGGTCCCAATAGGTGATTTTGTGGTCACTGCGTGGAATCACCTTTCGGAACCTATTAATGAAATGACAGTGCCAGTGTTCATGAGGTGGCCTCTCAAAAAGTCTATGTTGCAAATTTGGTGGAAAAAATCCAAGAAATGATTGTTTTATGAGCGTGCGTTGTGCAGTTGCTACTCACACGTGTAACTTCGTGAATTTGCAATATTTTCACTCCAGATTTTCAACATTGCCATTTTTCTGCACCTCCTTATGAACAGTACAGCTGTCATTTTTCACATCCTGGCCGAAATGTGTTTTTGCTCTTCCGAGCAGAATAGCGCAGTCACTGTGGAAAATCAGTGTTCAGGACACATTATGAAAATCACAGTGACACTGTTCATTAGCAGAGGTCCCAAAATGCCTATGTTGAAAATTTGGTGTTGAAAGTCCATAAAATGACTGTGTTACGAGTGTGCGTTGCGCAGTTTCCATGCACGCTCGTAACTTCACACATTTGCAATATTTTCACTCCAGATTTTCAACATTGCCATTTTTCCAGCCCTCCTTATGAACAGTATAGCTGTCATTTTTCACATCCTGGCCGGAATGTGTTTTTGCACTTCCAGCGCAGAATAGTGCAGTCGCTGTGGGAAATCAGTGTTCGGGACACCATTAAGAAAATCACAGTGACACTGTTCATTAGCAGAGGTCCTAAAATGCCTATGTTGAAAATTTGGTGGTGAAAGTCCATAAAATGACTGTGTTACAAGCATGCATTACGCAGTTTCCATGCACGCTCATAACTTTGCGCATTTGTAATATTTTCACTCCAGATTTTCAGCATTGCCATTTTTCTGCACTGCCTTATGAACAGTACAGCTGTCATTTTTCACATCCTGGCCGAAATGTGTTTTTGCACTTCCGGTGCAGAATAGCGTGGTTGCTGTGGGAAATCAGTGTTCAGGACACATTAAGAAAATCACAGTGCCACTGTTCATGAGCAGAGGTCCTAAAATGCCTATGTTGAAAATTTGGTGATGAAAGTCCATAAAATGACTGCGTAACATGCAAGCGTTGCACAGTTTCCACTTATGCTTGGACGTGCAAGCATTTTTAATATTCCCACTACAGATTTTCAACATTGCCATCTCTTCACACCTCCCTATGGATGGTACAGCTGTCATTCTTCACATCCTACCTGATCTGTGTTTTCATACATGTGGCGCAGAATGGCACTGTCGCTGTTGGAAGACAATGTTCAGGACACATTGACAAAATCACACTGCTGCTCTTCATGAGAAGAGATCCCAAATGCTTTCTCGAGGTGGGGTCACAAAAAGGCCATGTTGAAAATTTATAGTGTAAATATCAACAAATGCCCGAGGTGTTAGAGTTTCTAACCATAACGTCCTACCCTGTACAGACTGACAGGCATTGGGGTGTACCTTTGGATTGCTGACTGTACTGCTCATGCCATCCCACCCCCACTCCCCAGCCAATGAAAGGCATCGAGGTGTACCTTGGACTCTTCAGCCGCAGACTTCACCCCATTATCCTATGCTGCACCCATTTCAGCATATGTCCTTATGGAATGGGGTGACTGGAAAGCCAAACACCCTAAGGCACACCTCAACATGTGTCGGTGTCTGCAGAATAGGGTGAGGTGACATGGCATGACCGTCATGGGCGATGACCCAAACACTTACTCCAATGCCTGTCCGTCTTAACAGGATGGAGGTGGGGTTGGCGTGAACTTCAATACTTCACTGCCATTCCTATTCTGCATCTGTCTAACTCCTGCATTCCAATGCTAATACCAGCAAGCAAACATTCAGCATTGACAAATGCTTATTTTTTAATGATAATGTATTTTTGGTCCCCCCCTTTTGCTGAGTGCCCTAGGCAACCATCTAGTTTGCCTATCCTTAAGGCTGGTCCTGCCTGTCTCTCTTGATGCCTGTATTCATGTGATGTTAGAATCTTATATTACACTCTATAGTTGTGTAAGTAACTTAAAATGTCAAAAGCACAGGGTTATGATTGTGCGAGCGCAGGTTGACGTGAAGACGCAAACCGCAAGAAAGTTCTTTACAATGTTTTGTGAGGCAGTGCACTTTATAGTATAAGGACTTTACAACACTGGATAAAACAATATACAGTACTGCCCAAAGTGACATCAGCAGAAATGTCTGAATTGCTTTCAACTCTTGACTAGTCAGGATGATCTTGGGCTTTTTGTGAAAAGTTGGCTAAATGAACTGTGGGTTCCCACTCAGCCAGTAGTCTCTCTGGGACAAGAACAGCTCTTATGGGTGGTTCTGCCTGCTCCTGCAACCCTGAGGCCCATATATCAGTCAGACCACTCACCCCTTTAGCTTCTTAACTCAGCTCTGATCTGATAACTCCCAGCCATAGCTAGTACTTTCACTGGTCAGTCTTTCTTAGACTGCCCCAACACCGGCTACTCATGATATTGTCCCAGCCAGTTTCCACTAACTTGTCAGAGGACAGTTTCCTCCACAGTCTTGATATTATCTGATTCACTAAGGTTCAGGAAGCCCCTTTTAGAGTGCTGAAGGTCATGTGACCTCTCAATCCATCGTACCTTAACTTGTTGTTCTTCTGTCTGGGCATTTACAGCTGAGAAGGGGTTTATTCCCTTTTAAACAAAACACAGAGACATAACACTTGTTTACCCAACACCCCTCCAGAGATGTATATTGCAAATGGTGACTTTACCTTTTTTTTCTAACAAGGGACTTTTCCCCGATTGTCCTTCGCAGCCTGTGGGGACTACCCTGTTCTCTGATGCTGCTGCTGTGCAGTAGTGCTAAACTATTCAGGGCACAGAGGCATCAAAACATCACTCACACTGCTGGGGCAATGGAAAACAAACAGCCCTATTACTTAGCTCACATGAAGAGCAGGGAAGGCAATTCTGCACCAAAGCCTACCCAGGATTTGCATTAACTCAAACAGGGTCACAGTCCCCCTTGTTGTGACCAAATACTTATATGTGTGTGTGTGTGTGTGTGTGTGTGGAGGGGGTATTAGAAATAAGAGAAACATCAGAAAGTGCAATACAAAAGAGTCTCCTCTGGTTGATCAAGCCAGGGAAGATAATATAGAATACCAAGATGGTTAGCATAAAATAAAGACTGCAGTCAAAAAACAGGAGAGGAAAGAAAAATATTATCTGCTATACTAGAAGCCCATCATGTACTGAATGTTTTAGGTCTCAGCATTCTTTTGCTTTAACTGGTACCTAAGGGGCGGCCTAGTCATACCTCAAATGGAACAGGGATCGAAGTGGTGGACAATATCAAGTATCTGGGAATGTTCATTGACCAGGAAGTCTCTTTCAGGAAACACATAGCCCACCTAACAACAATAGTAATTAAAAAACTTGGGCTCCTCTACAGACTAAGCTCCTACCTGACTAAGGAAACCAGGATTGCGGTCAGAAATGGGACTATCATTCCCATCCAGTTTTATGGTGCAACAATGCTTCAAGGACTGAGGGCAATGGAACATGCATGTCTGAGTACGCTGTACCACAGAATCAGCCATTTCGCTGCTGGGGCACAAAGAATGGAGCACCACTGCAATGTACTACAAGCGTTAAACTGGCCACCCCTTGAAGTGAGACTCGCCTATCCCTCCCTGTGCTTGGCTTTCGAATTGCAGCAACCTGATGCCCCACCAAGCCTAAGGAATCTACTAGCCCCAAAAGCAAACAGGAGGGAGCTCAGGTCGATTGAACGCAAGCTGCTAGAACCCCCAAGAGCCAGATCAACTATGGGACAACGGTCACCTAGAATAACCCTTCCCAAACTCTGGAACAATCTCCCGAGAAAGCTCCAGGACTGCACTTCTCTTGAGGGGTACAAGAAAGGGTTAAAACTATACCTAAGCAGTGGGTCTCATTGCAGGTGCCGCAACCCATAAAGGCACCTCTGCTAAAGGGGGATGCCTCACGTAAATCTAGACAAAAAGGGAGGGATGAACAGTAAGGAAGGACTTAATGTACTGAACTGTACTTATGTCTACCATCTACTCATGAATGTGTGTAACTAACAAGGTTGTTCATACATAAACTCACCTATGTCAACTGTAGGAATGTCTATCTCTGTGACATGTATACATGATCAATGTACCATATACTGTAGTACAATCAAAAGCATTGGTTTTCTTTTCCACTCTAGGTACATGTAACTAATCCCGGGTTGCCCCTGAAAAAGGGACTGTCAAAGTCGCAGTGGGCCTACCAGGTTTCCAAAATTTAAATAAATAAATAAAATAGCCGTGGTGATACTGCTGTCACTAATGGCACCCAGGACCTCTCGTTCTCTATTTTTTATTTAAAAAAAACAGTGGGAGTGATCATGCATTGTGCCACTGTGGGAGGTCACCCTAGATCTGGAGGTCAAGTAAGTGCATAGTGTTTTGGTATTGATGTACTGCAGCCCTCCCAGTAAATAAGTTACTGGTGTGTTTCTCCCTAGACCTGGGAGGGGGTTTACATCACCCTACCACAATGATATCACATGAAGACAAGCCACAAGAAAACAGGAAGTCTAAGTGATAACGTTTTCAAGGAAATGTTCTTAATAATAGAGAATTAAAGTTTTTCAATCTTTGTTTTATTGTTATGCATAATTTTGTAGCCATGTCAAAGTTCATATTGTTCATGATTTATTTATTTCATCATAAATGTTGTCTGTCTGTTTTAATGGCCTTTTGGCAGATTAATAAAATACTGGATTGAACGAAAAGAAGATGAATACAGAAAATACAATGTCCATGTGAAAAACGAAGCAGCACTCACCTCCCCATATAGTACTTAACAAATAGATTTGATCACCAGTTAGTCCTGCTGCAAACTTTTGTTGTAGCAGGGCAGTAGGCACCATCAAGCCAAGGAGCAGTCCATATTGTTTTCTCTGAGACTGGAGTATGAAAATATTCTGATGTCACAAGGAGAGGATCATGACTACAGGATAGGTATAAGTAATTGCAATCAGTCTAGTCTAAGGGAAAAGATTATGTTTTCATGTAAATGTCTTTGGTAATAAAGAAAAGAATTCCCTGAAATGCAAGTTTTTTGGGGGAATGTTAAAAGACTGAGTCCTGCTGATGCCTACTGCCATCGTTTTGCAGGAAACTGGAAATCACTTTAAGCAGCAGGTGATGAATACAATACAAGAAAAAAAAACAGCAGGTGGTACCAGAGAACAGGAAAATGTCCTTTGGGACTCTGGAGCTGAATTCCTTGCTTTGAGTACAGCACCGTGGAATGCTGAACAAGAGGTAGTGGCGGTGGAAACTAACACATACTGTAAGGTGACAGTGTGAGCTACTGACTGCTCCTGCACAAAGGTGAAGTTGGCTAAATATGTAAGGATCTTCTACTAGTAGCGCAAGGAGAACTGATTCTTTAGCCAAGTAACTAAGAGTTTGCTTTGTTGATAAAGAGAGCATTACAAAATGACAATCCTGTGTCCCCCTGATTTGAGAAAGTAAGTAGCAGTAGTACAGTTCTTTATTTCTGACAGGATAAAAAATGTTTAGGACCAGTTGACCCTACCCTATTTCAAGAGTTGTCCTGTGGTTCATACAGCACTAGGTTGCAGTTCATAGGTGATAGGTTTAAATGCTTCAATGGCAAGCATTTAAACTAGCCAAGGGGGGAGGCACTGAAGAGGAGAAGGGAAATCCTATCCCCCCCCCAATAAAACAGGGTAATTAGTGAGGTAAACACCAAGATAGAGCAGTCGATAGGGAGAAGGGCAGGGGTAAATGGAGAATAAGACAAAGGCAGTAGGGACAGGGATGGGGCAAAAAGAAATAAAGGCATACAAAATGGAGGGTAATGAGTACCAATGCCTGTAGTCTAGGTAAAAAGCGCCCTGAAATGGTGGCCTTGATGGAAGAGGGATGCCTGGATATTGTGGTAGTCACAGAAACATGGTAGACAGAGAACCATAACTGGGATGTCAACATACCAGGGTACACAATCTACAGGAGGGACAGGGAGGGAAGAAGAGGAGGAGGAGGAGGAGCTCTCTATGTAAGGGAAGGGATCAAAGCAACAGAACTAAAGGGTAAACAGGGAGGAGAGGAGGCACTGTGGGTCACCCTGGAGACTGGAAATGGCTCCACAATCTGCACAGGGGTTGTATACAGACCCCCATCTCAGGGGAAGGAAATGGACAAGGAAATGATAGTAGGCATCCTTGGGATGGCAGAGAAAGGGGAGATATTACTGATGGGGGACCTGAATATGCCAGATGTTGACTGGAGCACCTTTGCTGCAGCCACATCCAAGAGCAGGGTCATTCTCGATGCCCTTCAGGGGGCATGCCTCAGACAGCTAGTTTTGGAACCCACTCCGGAGAGAGCAATCTTATACCTGGTACTCTCAAATGGGGATGGAGAGAGGATCCCTGATCTTGAAGTGAGTAGCCATCTGGGAACAAGTGACCACCAAACAGTGTGGTTCATGATAAACTTAACTGTAGAGTCAAGCCACACAAAAGTGAAGGTACTGGACTTCAGGAGGGCTGATTTTGTCAAAATGGGTGAGTGCCTCAGAAAAGCACTAGCAAACAGGCAAGAAGGTGGGGTGGAGCAACAATGGGGAAATACCAAAACCGCCATCACAGAGGCAACAAGCCTTTGTGTGAAGCAAATAAACAAATCAAAATGAAAGAAAAAAACACTATGGTTCTCAAAAGAAGTGGCGGGGTAGGTAAGGGAGAAAAAGATAGCATTCAGGAAGTATAAGGAAACACAGAAGGAGCAGGACAGAGAACTGTACCAATTAAAACAGAAGGAAGCGGGTAAGGCAGTCAGAATAGCAAAGGCCCAAACCGAGGGAAAGATAGCAGACTCAGTTAAGAAGGGGGATAAAACCTTTTATAGGTACATTAGGGAGCAAAGAAAGACTAAGGCAAGTATACTGAGGCTGAACAAAGAGGAAGGTGGTTAGACAGAGAGCAACAGTGAAAAAGCAGGGATATTGAATGAATGCTTCTGCTCAGTATTCACAATGGAAAAGCAGGGAGAAATACACAATCCGGTCAGTAGAAGCACTCTGGATAGGGGGGTTTATATTAGTCCTTTCTCAGCAGAAAGGGTTCTGAAAGAGCTCTTAAAACTGAAGGTGAATAAAGCAATGGGGCCTGATGGGATTCACCCCAGAATTCTAAAAGAACTAAGGGAAGAACTAGTAACACCACTGACTACCCTTTTTAATAAATCATGGGAGGATGGTGTGGTGCCTGAGGACTGGAGGAGGGCGGATGTGATTCCCCTTCACAAAAGTGGGAGCAAGACAGAGACAGGAAACTACAGACCTGTCAGTTTGACCTCAGTGTTAAGGAAAATGATGGAATCACTTCTGAAGGAAAGAATTGTTGAGTACCTAGAGGCCAGTGGGGCACAGGACCCAAGGCAGCATGAATTCACAGTGGGAAGGTCATGTCAGACAAATCTAATTGATTTCTTTGGCTGGGTGACCAAAGCAGTAGACCAGGGAGGGGCTGTGGGTATGGCCTACCTAGACTTTAGCAAGGCATTTGACACAGTCCCACACAAAAGATTAATAAACAAATTAGCCATCCTGGGATTGGGTCCCAGGGTGGTATCCTGGGTAAGACACTGGTTGGACAACAGGACACAGTGGGTAATAGTAAATGGAGTCCACCGTGAAGAAAGGAGGGTTACTAGTGGGGTACCGCAGGGTTCAGTACTGGGGCCGGTCCTTTTTAATGTCTTTATAAGTGACATTGCAGAGGGACTGGAAGGGAAAGTATGTCTCTTTGCAGATGACACAAAGATCTGCAACAGGGTTGATACACAAGGTTTGGTGGAAAGGATGAAAAGGGACTTGGCAAGGTTGGAGGAATGGTCAAATGTATGGCAGCTTAGATTCAATGCTAAGAAGTGCAAAGTAATGCACCTGGGAAACAAAAACCCAGGGGAAGAGTGCACAATGGAGGGTGAGATACTGACAACAACAAAAATGGAAAGGGACCTGGGGGTAGTCATATCAGATGACCTGAAGGTGGGCCAGCAATGTAAGAAGGCAGTAAGGAGGGCTGGGGGGATACTGGGATGCATAGGGAGAGACATCATCAGTAGAAAACAAGAAGTTGTTGGCCCTTTGTACAGACAGTTGGTAAGACCACATCTGGAGTACTGTGTACAGTTCTGGAGACCCCATCTCCGCAAAGACATAGACAGAGAGGAGGCTGTCCAGAGGAGGGCAACCAAAATGATGCAGGGTCTGCATCAGAAGACATATGAAGAAAGACTAAAGGAACTAAAGATGTATAGCCTCGAGGAAAGGAGGTGGGGGGACATGACAGAAACTTTCAAATACCTCAAGGGAATCAACAAAGTCCAAGAGGGTAGCATCTTTCAGAAAAAGAGATGTGTGCAAAAACAAGGGGGCACAATTTGAAGATAGAGGGGGCGACTCAGAGGTAACATGAGGAAGTATTTCTTCACAGAGAGGGTTGTGGATACATGAAACAGCCTTTCTGAGGAGGTCATAGACTCAAAAACAGTGGGGGAATTCAAGAATGCATGGGACAGACATTAGGCAATTCTAGTTGGGGGGGTAGGAGGAAGTAGGCTGTTGGTTAACTAGGATCTGCAGCTTATCCGTTAGGTAGGGAAACGGGCAGATTAAGTGGGCCTAGTGGGCCTTATCTGTCATCAAATTCTATGTTTCTATGTTTCTAACACTTAATATAACCATTTTGTTGCAAGTGTGGTGACATTCATCAGTTTTAAATTGCTAGTAAGGAACAGATTTGACAACAGTGAGATGTGCGTCATGGAACATTAAGAAACTAGGAGTGCATGGCTTCAGGTTATAGCAGTATGACAGACATTTACAGTAGTGGCCCATACAAAACACTTCGTTAAAGAGCCACCGGCACATCAAGCAGAACTTTAAAGAGCTTTGAGAAACAATATTTGTACACTAAACAGCTTGTATTTCTCATTAGCGCTGTTATTTTTTTAATCCTCATTATTTATTACTGAAGTATAATGCATGAAAACAGCATAGCTGTTCCATGAAGGTTCATCAGCTCCCTACTGCTTCTTCCCAACCTGATGTCATATCACTCTGCCTCTGACATCACTATGATTCCCATAGCGACAGACTGTGATGTTACTGCAGACCACTATAATTTCAAGTAGGGAATAAGCCACAGAGGTAGATGAGCTCTAAGACATAAAGATCTTGTTTTGTGTGAATTTTTTCAGTAGTAAATAATGGAGAGGAGAAATGTATAAAAAACAGATGAAATACAGGCTTAATTGTGTCTAAATATGTTTTCCAAAGTTTTCCCAAAGGCGTCAGTTGCTCTTTAGGACACTTTCATGAATACACGAATACATCATTCAGTGCTGTTTTAAAACCCTTTTTTGTTTTTACAATCTCTCAGCACTGGAAATAGATGGTTCCAGATTTTTGGGACAATATATTTTATGGTTATTTTGTCATAAGTGATATTCACTTTAGGTGCACAGAGTCTTCTGTTTTTTTCTTTCTCTCATGGTGTACTGGTGGTTAGGGAATTTGGCATATAGCTCTTGGTGACCTGGTACAATCCCTTTGGCCAAATACCAGTACTGGCAGCAGCAGTAGTAGGGTAGCTAGAGTTTCTCTTGCCCTCTTAGGGATGGCATAGGCATTTGAACATAAGGCTCTTGGTCTGCTGTTTCTTTACGGTGTATGTTATGTGCTTGTAAAAGCACAGAGTCTCAGTAATGTCCACTCCTAGGTATTTCTAACTCGTAATGGCTTTTATAGTGGCTCCATCTAGCAGTTTTATGCTTAGCTGTCCACTTGCTGTTGTGCTCTTTTTATGGAAGTACACTGACTGTATCTTTTTCCCACTTAGTACCATTTTGGCATCGTTGAGCCATTTGTGCCGAGTATCAAAATTGGCCTGGAGTTTTTTTTTCCATTTGGGCCAGGACAGGAATTTTTGCTATCAAAACGGTGTCATTGGCATATAATTTTATTTTAGAGTGATGCATTTTTATGGGGAGTTCATTCACATAAATTAGAAGTAACAGGAGTGCGCTATTAATGATCCCTGTGAGACTCCCTTGGTCAACTCCCCACATCTGACAGTGTATTATTTATTGAAATCGATTGCTTCTGGTTCAACAAATAAGAGGCAAACCATGGGTTGGATTCCTCGTCAGCTATTTTTTTCAAGTTTGTGTAGCAGGACTTTGTGATCTACCATATTTAATGCATTTCAGAAGTCCACATATACAGCACCCACAGATTCCATAGCATCTTGTGCCCTTGCTATCTCAATGGAGAATTCCACGAGGGAGGAGGACACAAGTCTGCCTGATTGGAATCCTGACTGATGCTCAGTTAGCAGATTTTTTTTCTTTCAGATGTTTATATAGTTGACTGCAGACAATTCTTTCAAATACTTTTGTCACAATTGACAGTAGCTCTACTGGCCTGTAGTATGAGGGGTTATTTGCACCCCCACCTTTGTAAATTAGAACTATTTCTGCATATTTCCATACATCTGGAAAACCTTCCTTTGTTAGGCTTCTACTGAAGAGCTTTGTTAGCGGAAGGTAGATATCTTAGGCTACCATTTTTAGGAATTTAGCTTTGATTTTGTCTAGCCCTGGTGATTTGTTAGCATTTAACTTACTCAGCTCCCTTCCAGCCTCTTTGCAGGTTATTAACGAAGAGAAAGTGAGACCTGTTATTTGGGAATATTTCCTCACCTTTTTCTGGGTTTCTCATTTTGCTTCTCGCCCCCCCTTCCCCGTTGAGCTGGCTTTCATCTTTATGTCTGGCATGTACAGAAGTATTGCTTCGGATGCTTGCTGTTGTCTCTGGGTCTTGTATTGTGTCGTCAGGCTTGGCACATTGCTCCCCATTTCCAGCTGCCTTGTGTCCTTCAAAGTTTTTTTTATAATTCTCTAGTAGTCTGCTGGGTTTGTAGTTTGTTCAATTTTGTTTTTGAAATATCTTGCTTTCATTTCACCCAATGCTAGAGTTCAACTGTTGCAGCTTACAAAATTACCTCATCTCCCATATGGCATGTATTTGCATGGAAATGTCGTTCACAGTATTTCTGTATCCCTGCTATTCTTCATCATTTTCTTCCACATAATTTTGGGGACTGTTGGCGGCATTGTGGTTACAATACAGCTGACCAAGCTCATATTTTTCACTTTTTTCCCATCTTCCACCCTTTCTGGACATCCGTGCTGACTCAGATAAACCTGCTGACTGTCCCACCTTTTGAGGTGACTTCAGAATTTATTCTGATGTCAGTACCTTATCTGGTCACCATCTACCCCGGAAGTCCCTGCTGTGGATATACATATTGGCCACTAAAAAAGCAGTTACTTGCTTTTGGATGAAGCCTGCTCTGCTGACACTGGCGCTGTGACACACTATTATGTGAGATTTATTTTATGGAAACATTTATAGCAGTTCAACAGAAATGGTTGGAACAGTTTGAGATCCACTGGAGATGCTGGGTATTTTATTATGCCTCTGTGGATGAACACTGGCTTCCTTAAGACCTTACAGAAGTTCTGGACCCTGGCTTACCTCCCATTTACGTGTAGATGGGAATAAATTATGCCAAGATTTTTTCCTTTGCATAATTTTTTTTCCTTTTTTTTGTGGTGTTGGCTGGTTGCCCTGTGCTGAGGTGTCCCCTTCCCACCCTCCATTCGATAATGATATTCTAATTGCACATTACAAGCTTATAGTTTTATTCAGTTGCATAGACTGCATATATGTTTATGTCACATATCTACACTTGTATGGGGTGAATTCCCCTATTCCTTTTTCTTTGCCTTGTCTTCTATCATACCTTATATACCAGCAATTAATTGCCTGTTGTTTCCTTATTCATATTCTCTGCTGTCAATAAACTTTAAATATAAAAAGGAAATCTCTTGCTTTTTCTCATTTTATTAGTTTTTGACAATCATTTCTAAGTATTTTAAACCTCTCCTGGTTTTCCCCATTTGTGGTTTTGTTGGCCATTTTCCAAGCTCTGATCTTAATTCTTATTTGTTTGTTAATCCTTTCTGTCACCCATGGCATGTGGTTTTTCCTTATGCTTTTGTTTCCTCTTGGGGCATGTTTGAAACTGTCTGCACAAAAGGTTTGTGAAGCACCTCGTTTCAGAAAGGAAGCCATTATGCAATACCAGGGAGTGCTCAATAGGAGGCGCAGTAGTGAAACTCTCACAGGCAGCCTAAATATTTTCAGAGAAATCAGAGCCAGGTATTTTAAATTGGGCTCCATCTGCAAATTGTGAAACATTTTTGAGGGCAGCAAAATTGACTACCCTGAATTTTTGAGGAGCATCAGCAGATTGCATCACCACTGTAAATTTTGGCATAGCCCTTAGAGATTCCTGGCTGTAATTATTCTGCCCAGAAAAGTGTTCTAACATTTGCCCAAGCAACCAAACTGCATAGCCTTGGCAGTCACAGTGCCTGGTCTATGGAATTCTTTCTCATTTGGTTTGAAGGGAGCATGCTATGGAAATATGTACTAATTTTAAAGCGTTCCCTAACCACGCCACTAAATAGGGTATCCAGTAATTCCCTTAGTAAGCAGAAATGTGCCCTGGCTTACCTTGAAGGCCTGTACTGTCTTCATGCACGCTGTCGCCACTGGTAAGTTGTTCCTCCCTCTGGGAGAAGAAGTGCTTCCTAATGGTCCCATGAATTTACCACCTCTGGGCTTCAGGGCGTGTCTCTGTGTTTTGCTTGAGAACAGCAGATCAGACATCTCTGTCTTTTTGATCTAGTTAATACCCTTGAGTATGTGGAAGCCTGAAATCCTATCCCCTCTCATCTTCCTTTTCCCCAATGTGAACATGTTCTGGGCCACCATCATCTCCTCATAGCTTTTGTCTTCTGTAACCTTAATCATTTTGGTGACTCTACACTGACTTCATGACCACCTCAACGTTCTTTGTGCATTGCAGAGTGCAGTACTGCATGTTGTGCTTCAGGTGAGGCTTGAGCAGGGCTTTGTAAAGAGGGAGGTTTATTTCCCCTGCCCTGCTGGTCACCCTTTTTGATGCAACCCAGCATTCTGTGGGCCCCCTTGATAGTGGCTTTTTGTGCTTTATTCCCTTGTTTAGGATGACTCCAAGCCCTTTTCCTCCTTCACTACAAGAAGAGGAGCCCCACACAGTGTGTAGGTCTTAGTGCTGGTTTCCTGTCTGAGGGTAGCACCTTTTTCTAGGAGTAAAACGAGTCACACAGCATGTTCTGGTCTTCCTAACATTTGTTCCCAGCCTTAAGGGGGTTTACCAGCCAGGCCAGCTTTGTGTCATCAGCTTATTTAAGCAGCATACTGGAGACCCCAGCTGACAAATCACTACTGAAAACATTGAACTGCAGTGGCCACAGCACAGATTCCTGAGGGACATCACTTAGTACCCCATTCCACTCACTGTAGTGCCCATGCACCACAGCCCTCTGCCTCCTACCGTAAGGTTGTTATGCACTACAGTGACAAAGGCATTACCAAAGTCTAGACACACTGAGCTTGATTTTAAAAGCATGGCCTGCACCATGACACTTAAGTTCTGTCAGTGCGCTGAAGACATTTGTCACTACTGCATGTGATTTTCAAGTCCCAGGTGCAATTGTGCCAGTTTCCACATTTTACAGCAGCTTGTACCAAATATCTGGTGCACGCTCTGTAAAAACAGCCCCTTGGAATGTTGCAAGCTAGACCATAAAAAGTTGGTCAAACCTGCAGCACCTGATGGACAGGTTGAAAGTCCTGATCAGTGGCTAGGTGATTGTCAAAAGCCCTGTGTGCTGCGTCTTCAGTGCACCCAGGGCTTGCAGAAATCTGTGGCTTTGAGATCCATGCCCACTATGTCTACAACCCTGCCCCTCTCCTCCTCCCTAGTCCCTTCCCAACCCGACGAAGATGATCAGGCTCATTTGGAATGATCTGCCTTTCATAAAACCATGCTGAGAGGGGGGCAAGAACCTTGGCCTCACCCAGGTGCTCCATTATTGCGTTCTTGATATTATTTCGCAGGACAGTGCCCAGCACTGATATTATACTGTCTGGCATGTTGTTTCCAGTGTGCAGCCTTTCCCTGTTTTTAAAGATGGAGTCCACATTTGTAGCTTTCCAGTCCTCTGGCACTATACCTGTCTGGAAAGACTCCTTAAAAGATTACAAGAAATGCCCACACCAGTTGTTCTTTAGCTCCACTATGATCCCGTCTGCCCCTTGGGACTTACCTGACTTGATTTTCACCAGATAGTCAGCTACCAGTGTGCGTGAGATGTCTACAGGCTGCATTGTGGCTACTCCTGATGCCATGGGCCATCTGAATGAACTCCCTCCCTTCCCAAGGGGCAACTTTGTGAACACCTAATCAAAGTAGTCATTCAACATCTCAGCCATCGCTACTGACATTCTCACAGGCTCCTCCCTGATTGCCCTGTTTTCAGACCCTAATCTCCTCCTTCATCGCTCTACTACCATAAGTGGAAAAGGCTTTGATGTTGTCTGCAGCTCTAGCTGCTCTCATGGCTTCCAATCTCTCCTTGGCTTTCTTAATTCTAACCTTGCACTTTATCAGTGCTGCTCTTTACTCCACTCTGGCCTGGAGGCAAACAAACTCTTTCCAGCAGTTACAGGCTTTTTTATTCAGGGTCAGGTGCTTTAGATATTAATAATGAATTGCAACCAGTGTGGACCTGTGCCAGATTTGATCTAGTGACCTAGAGGTGATGGCATCCACTGAGTACATAAACATTTTAATGTTTGCTTGTGCATGCGCAAGAAACATTTTGGCACAGTTTAGGAGAGAAGTGGGGTTTTGGAGGTGCGGCACTGTGGGGGCCGATGGTCCCAGTGCCTTTTGAGGCTAGGCCCGCTTTCCCTAATGTGGTGGCACGCTACTGCTGACACTAGTTCAGCCAGCGTGCCACCACCTTGAAACATTTTCGCTGCTGCAATCAGGGGCTGCCTTGTCATTGCAGCGTCAGCCATTCGCTGCAATGAGGGAGTGACCCATCGTTGCAGGGTGGTACCTTGCCATCTGCATGTCCCCGACCCAGTTCATTTGCTGACAGGGAACCCAGTTCCCATCGACATAATGTCCCCACCCTCAAGTTTCTGTTGTATGCTGAGGGGGTGCCAAATCCCCCTCGGCATCATGTGCCCCCCAACAGTCTTTCTTTGCCGACGGGGTGCCCAATCCCCGTCAGCTTCAGTCCCCCCATCCCAGCTGAATTTGCTGATAGGAGCCCACTCCCCATCGGCATAATGTCCCCCCCCCCAATTTTTTGTCTTCTGAGGGGGTGCCCAATCCTCCTCGGCTCTTGCCCCGGTATGTGCCAACGTGGGTGCCCAATCTCTGTCAGCTACAGCCCCCCCAAAAAACACTCAGGTGGCATGCTGGGAGCCCACCTCAGCATGCCAAATGTCCCTGGGAAAAAAAAAGTCCTGCAATGTTTTTTTTTTTCTTTTTTCAACCCTGTAAAACAGAAATCGGTCCCTCGTTGAGTCTGTGGCCCCTCCTCCAACCTGCGCCCACCCTCTGCGCACCCTGCCTCCCCACACATCCACCCCATACTTACCTCCAGAGCACAGCGCAACAATCTTCGGTGGACCAGGAACACGTCTGCACTCTTGAAAGCCGACCGCAAACTGAAGAAATGCTAGTAAGCTGTATAATAGCATAAATAGTTTTTTTTTCAACTTTGTTGCATATCTCAGGAATTTTTGGGAATTTTGGCACCAAATTTTCAACATGGGGTTATTGGGACCCCTCCTCATGAATTCAGCCGCTGTCATGGTGTTATTCGGCACCGAAAGGGGATTTTGCAGTCACTGCGTGGAATCACCTTTTGGGACTGATTAACAAAATGACAGTGCGAATGTTCATGAGGTGGTCTCTCAAAGAGCCTATGTTGAAAATTTGGTGAAAAAAATTTAGAAAATGACTGTTTTACGAGCGTGTGCTGCGGAGTTTCCACACATGATCATAACTTCACAAATTTGTAATATTTTCACTCCAGATTTTCAACATTAGCATTTTTCCACACCTCCTTATGAACAGTACAGCTGTCATTTTACACATCCTGGCCAAAATGTGTTTTCACATTTCTGGCGCAGAATAGTATGGTCACTGAGGGAAATAAGTTTTCAGGACAGATTAAGAAAATGACAGTGACACTGTTCATGAACAGAGGCCCTAAAATGCCTATGTTGAAAATTTGGTGACAAAAGTCCATAAAATGACTGTGTTGCAAGTGTGCATTGTGCAGTTTCCACGTAGCCTTGTAACTTCACAAATTTGTAATATTTTCACGCCAGATTTTCAACACTGGCATTTTTTCACACCTCCTTATGAACAGTACACATGTCATTTTTCACATCCTAGCTGAAATGCTTTTTCACATTTCCGGCGCAAAATAGTGTGGTCGCTGTGGGAAATTAGTGTTTGGGACAGATTAAGATCGAGCTAGTGAGGGAGGGGGAGTAAGCGAGCTCAGCTGAGCTCTGTTGGGACTGCTTGCAGATTTCTTTGTGGGCAGAAAAAGGTGCCAATGCAGGAAGGGGCCCAGTACAAAAGGGCAGCCTGCAGCGCTGGGAGAAACAGAACGAGCGAGTGAGAGAAGGGGAGTGAGCGAGCTCAACGGAGCTCTATCAGGACCGCTGCTGATTTCTTTGTGGGCAGAAAAAGGTGCCAACACAGGCAGGAGCCCAGTACAAAAGGGCAGCCTGCAGTACTGGGAGAAATAGAACAAATGAGTGAGTGAGAGAGGGGGAGTGAGCAAACTCAACGGAGCTCTGCCGGGACTTTAGAGTTGCCCACCCTCCCGCCAGGGTCCTCTGTGATCTTATATTACAGCAGGGTCTCTGGGGTTTAGACAAAGCAATGATTGGATACTTTTAGGATTGCTGTAATAATACAGATTTAGTTGTTCTGTTTCTTTCTCTAAGTGAGCTAAGTACTGTGCTATACTGTTAGGATTGCTGTAATAATACATATTTATTTGTTCTGTTTATTTCTGTAACAGAGCTGAGTAATACTTGGAGTGCAATAGGATTTCTAATTGGGCTAAGTGAAACTATATGAGAGCTATAGAACAAAAAGTATGGTAGCTGAGGGGTGAAAGACAGACAAGGAGGCTTTAGGATTGCTACAGTAATATGGTATCTAATGGACTGGATTTGAGACTGAATTAATCCAGATGGCAAGGGGGCTGTAGGAGGACTAGTGTGTGTGTGTGTGTGGGGGGGGGGGGGACCAGGAATTTGAGTAAATAGGGGCCTAACAGTTGAAGTAAGGTACAGAAACTGGGAGTAAGAGCCTGTAACTTAAGATGGGGGCCAAAATGGGGCAGGTGCCACATGTCAATAGGGCGGGCATTTTTGGAAGGGTGGTGAGGTGTACAGGGTGTGGGTCTGCCATGATCCTGGACTGGGCTTGGAGGATGGAGGGGTGTATGGTCTATAGATGACTGGCTAGTTTAAGGGAGGAACTGTGGAGGTTAGGGAGGAGTCTAAGTGGCAGGGCAGATGAGCATGGTAGGCATCCTGGCTGGGGGTATGGAATGGGAAGGGGGATGGAGAAAGAACAACTAGGGACTGAAACCGACCCCAGTATCAGAGGCATTAGCAGAAAACAGAGGAGAAGGGAGGTGCTCAAGGCTGGGGGCCTCCTGATGGGAAGGAAGAGACCACGAGGAGTACCAGGGAGAAAGCAAATGGCTGCTGGTAGGGGGACCAGGGTGGGACCAGGGGTGGACGGAGGGAACAAATAGGAGAGGGAACCGATAGGGGAAAGATGTAGAAGGGTATTGACTAGGAATAGATTCAAGCCTCTGCTATGGGAGAGAGGGGGAGGAACATACTGAAGGGGGAGGACAAGCAGGGCATGAGAGGGATGGCAATAGGTGGGGGAAGAGATAGCAAGGATGAAAGGGTAGAAGGGGGCTAGTAAGGAAGGAGGGGGTGGTGACTGGAGGAGAGAAGGCTATGGGAAGATGGAAGGATGGGAGGTGCATCACTATCAGGGTAGAAAGGAATGGGGGCTGTAAATCGACAACAGCGGGGATAGGAGAGGGGTTGGAAATCAGCAGGGGAGGAAGGGAGGTCAACATGGGAAGCCCAGTAGGAAATAGTCAGGCTGAGAAGGGGTTCAAGTGGGATGGGAGGAAAAAGGCAAGGAAAAGGGATGAGGCAGACGTAGGAGGTACTGATATAGAAGTCACAGAGTGTGCAGCTGGTGGGGGTAAGGGTCAGGAAAGAACGAATACTGGGGTTATGGAAGGGGCATTAGAAAGGAAAGGGGTAAGGATAGAGGGTACTCATCCTGGGGTTCTATACTGAAAGGGGTGAGATGGGGGAAGGGGAAGGCACAGCCGTATTTGGGTTGAAGCTATCCCAAGTTAATTGCAGGAGGGCAGGGCAGGCACTGCCTCAAGTGTGCAGCAAGGGGAGGAAGAAACCTCATTTAGTGTTGCATGTGGGTACAAACGACTTGGTGGGGGAGACTATGGAAGTAGTGAGGGGGAGGTTCGAGTAGTTGGGCAGGCAATGTGAGGGGGTGGGGGAGTCAATGGCATTCTCAGAGGTACCCCCGGTACCATGTGCAAGCATGGGGAGGAAGGGTAGGATTGAGGATTTCAACAAGTGGCTGAGGGATTGGTGCCACACCAAAAATGATGGGTTAGTGACTAACTGGAGTAGGGTCTGAGGTAATAGTGACTTGTATGCGGGGGGCAGGCTACACTTGAGCAGGAAGGGGAAGGGAGTATTAAAGGCAGGATTAGATGGGTATATCTCTACTAAGTTGGATTTAAACTAGTGGGGGGTGGACAAAAACCAAGGTTGGTAGAAAGGTCCAGACAGGGTAGCCTAATGAGCTCACCCCCCTAGATATAGGTAAAGGTGGAGGCGTAGTAAACCTGGGAGGGGGTGGGCAGAGTGGTCTGAGTGTGATACAGATGGCACCACCACTCAATAAGAATAAGAAGGAGAAAGAGTGCGGACTACTGGGAGGAGGGACACAGGCTAAGGAGGAGAAGAGTGAGGAGAAGGAGGGGTATAGGTGGAAGGTGGTCTCTCTCTCAATGCAAGAAGCCTGGGGAACAAAATTACAAAGCTTCAGGTTCTCCTTTCAGAGGGGAAGGTGGATATTGCTGCAGTGACAGAGACTTGGGCTGCAGAGTACCATGATTGGGATTTGGCAATCCTGGAATACAGGATATACAGGAGGGACCAGGTGGTTGGAAGGGGGGGTTGCACTCTATGTGAGGGAAGGGATTAAATGCATAAGGGATGAGGGAGAAGAGGAGAGGACAGAGGTGTTTTGGGTGCAGCTCCTGGACTCCAAGGGCAGAAAGCTGAGGCTGGGAGTGGTGTACAGACCACCATCCCAATCCAGGAACCTGGATGGGGCATTGGGAGAGTAGATAAGGAGGGTGTGTAGAAGGGGGAGTGTGGTGATAGTGGGGGATTGAAACTTACCACAGGTTGACTGGAGCACCCTGGACACTAGCAGTGCCAGGGAGCAGGTGCTCCTTGATGCATTCCAGGACTGCCTTCTGACGCAATTGGTAAGTGGGCCTACAAGGCTTGGTAGCACTCTAGACCTAGTACTGGCAAATGGGGGAGGTGGTAAGGGAGGTAAGGGTGGAGGACCCACTAGCAGGTAGTGACCACCAAACAGTGTGGCTCATTGTTGTGCTGGGCAGGGAGACAGGAGGCACGGGCACTAAGGTGGTGGACTTTATTAGGGTGGACTTTGGGAGGATGGGAGCAATACTGCAAGAGAGACTCCAGGATATAAGGCCGGGGATAGATGCAGAACAAAAGTGGGGAGTCATAAAGACTGAGCTAACAGAGGCCACAGTAGTCTGCACCAGGGCCATGAGTAAGAAGAGCAGAGCCAAGAAACCATGCTGGTTGAACAAGGAAGTGCTGCAAGGGGTGAGGGCAAAGATGGCTGCATACCGGAAGTACAGGAGAACAGGGTAAGGAGGCCTTTGGGAACTGGTCAAGGGAGGTTGCCAGGAGGGTGAAAAAAGCGAAGGCCTCCAGGCAATTAAGGTCCACAAGGCGAAAGGGAGGGAAAAGGACTTTTAGGTATGTCGGGAAAGAAGAAGTGCAAGGAATGTAAGTGGATAAAGCGGGAGGATTGGGTGGAAAGGGGAGGAGCAAGTGGAAATTCTAAGTGAGTACTTCTGCTTCATTTTCACTAAGGAGAGGGATGGTCCACTACAAGAATGGGCTGGGGGGGAAGGGGGAGGAGGTGATGGACAAAGTGATCACAGGGAGTAGGGTGCTAGAGTGGCTGAGGGCAGTAAGGGTGGACAAGGCACCAAGTCCCAATGGCATCCACCCCAGA
Organism: Neoceratodus forsteri; assembly: GCA_016271365.2. Taxonomy (NCBI): domain Eukaryota; kingdom Metazoa; phylum Chordata; order Ceratodontiformes; family Ceratodontidae; genus Neoceratodus; species Neoceratodus forsteri. Next base: position 321,654,983 of record JADMNL010000022.1, read on the forward strand.
GTGCCGAGGGAGATGGAGCTGTTGGCTGAGCCACTGGCAGATCTGTTCAACACTTCCCGGGAAATAGGGTGTGTGCCTCAGGACTCGAGGGTGGCCCATGTGGTGCCCGTACACGCGAGTGGGCCTGGGGAGAAGCCAGGAAATTATCGGCCAGTAACTCTCACGTCCATAGTGGGTAAGCTTATGGAGGTGATACTGAAGGAGAGGCTGGTGGCATTCCTAGAGAGTAATGGCCTCCAAGATGGGGGGCAACACAGGTTCGTCTCAGGGAGGTCTTGTCAAACCAGCCTAATAGAGTATTGTGACTGGGTGACAAGGGAGTTGGACAGAGGCCGTGCGGTACATGTCCTGTATTTGGACTTCAGTAAGGCCTTCGATACAATGCCTCATGGGAGACTGGGGGGGGGGAAGCTGATGACAGTGGAGGTGGGAAAAAAGCTGACTAAATGGATAGAGAACTGGTTACAGGGAAGGGTGCAGAGGGTGGTGGTGATGGGGGAACTCTTGGCACCCAGAGCAGTGACAAGCGGGGGTGCCACAGGGGTCAGTGCCGGGCCCGGTGGTATTTGGGCTCTTTATCTCTGATATAGCACACGGAGTGGGGAGCAGGGTTAGTTTGTTTGCAGGTTATACCAAATTGGGGGTGGTGGTGGATGAAGAGAAAGGATGGGAAAAACTGCAGGGGGACCTAACCAAACCAGAGACATGGTCGGTGGAGTGGTAGCTAGGATTCAATGCAAAGAAGTGTAAGGTGATGCACTTTGGGGCTAAGAAATAGGAGAGAGACTATTGGCTGGGGATCACAGAGGAGGAGAAGGACCTAGGGGTGTTGGTAACTACCAGCATGAACAATTTGGCCCAGTGCAGGAGAGCAGCAGCGAAGGCAAACAGGATGCTGTGGTGCATCACAAGGGGGTTCTCATCCAGACACGGATGTGATCCTACCTCTCTACAGATCATTGGTCAGACCGCACCTAGTGTACTGTGTGCAATACTGGAGGCCATACCTGAGGAGGGATATAAAGTTACTGGAGGAGGTGCAAAAGGAAGGCAACAAAAATTTTAAAGGGGATGGAAGGAAAGGAATATAAAGTTAGGCTGAAGGAGCTGAACATGTACACACTGGAGGAGAGGAGGGATAGGGGGGATATGATTGAAGAGTTTAAATACCTGAGGGGGTAAATAAACCTAGCATCGAGGGGGTGTTTAAACTGAGGAGAGGAAAAGAGATGAGGAGGCATGGACTAAGGTTGGCAGGGGGATGTTTCAAGAGGGAAATGAGGAGGCACTACTTCTCTGAAAGAGTGGTGTCTAGTTGGAATGCGCTGTCAGAGGGGTGGTGACATGTAGGACAATCAATAGCTTTAAGAAGGAGTGGGATAAAGCAAGAGGAAGAGTCAGGGGGGCAGGGTCTGGGACAAGCGGGGGAGGAACTGAGGGGGAGGAGGCTGGGGCAGCTGCAATCTAGGGTGCTAGCTGCACACTTCGGGCAGACTTACATAAACCGATTGGTGTGTTCTGCAGGCAGATACGTATGTTCATATGTTCATATGTTCGTATGTAAAATCACAGTGACTGTTCACGAGTAGAGGTCCTAAAATGCCTATTATGAGAATTTGTTGACAAATGTCCACAAAATGACTGTGTTAAAAGCATGCATTGTGCAGTTTCCACGCACCCTGGTAACTTTGCAAATTTGTAATATTTTCACTCCAGATTTTCAACATTGGCATTTTTTCAGACCTCCTTATATACAGTATAGCTGTCATTTTTCACATCATGCCCCAAATATGCGTTTACATATCTGGCTCAGAATAACGCGGTTGCTGTGGGAAATCAATGTTCGGGACAGATTAAGAAAATCATAGTGACAGTCTTCATGAGCAGAGGTCACAAAATGCCTATGTTGAAAATTTGGTGAAATAATTCCAGTATATGACTGTGTTATGTGCATACATTGCACAGTTTCCACGTACGCTCGTAAGTTTGAGCATCTTTAATATTTTCACTACAGATTTTCAACAGTGCCATCTCTTCACACCTCGCTATGAATGGTACAGCTGTCATTCTTCACATCCTGCCTGATCTGTGTTTTCATACATCTGGTGCACAATGGCACGGTCGCTGCGGAAACTCAAAGTTCAGGACACATTGACAAAATCACAGTGCACTGTTCATGAGAAGAGGTCCCAAATGCTTTCATGAGGTGGGGGTCACAAAATGGCCATGTTGAAAATTTGTAGTGCAAATATCAACAAATGCCCGGGGCATTGGGGTTTCTAACCATAACGTCCCACCCTGTACAGACTGACAGGCATCAGGGTTGTGCCTTTGGACTGCCAAATGTAATGCTCATGCCATTCCACCCCCACCCCACCACCCTGCAGCCAGTGGCAGGCATTGAGGTGTGCCTTGGACTCTTTGGCCCCAGAGTTCACCCCATTCTCCTATACTGCACCCATTTCAGTGTATGTCCTTATGGAGTGGGGTGACTCTAAAGCCGAACACCCCAAGGCACACATCAACATGTGTCGGTGTCTGCTGGATACGGCGAAGTGAAATGGCATAAACGTTATGGGTGACAACCCAAACGCATACCCCAATACATGTCTGTCTCTGAGGGGTGAAGGTGGGGTTGGTGTGAAGTTTAATACTTCACTGCCATTCCTATTCTGCATCTCTCTAACTCCTGCATTTCTAATGCTAAAAACAGCAAGCAAACATTTGGCATTGACAAATACTTGTTTATAGTTTGTTTGACATATAAGAAAGTATCCAGCAATTAAACAATAGTGGGTATACCTGATGCTGTTGAGAAGTTTATGTAGTATACAATTTATTTATTTATTTAACATTTGATAACTGGGAAAGGCACATTGAGCCGAAACTCATTTCCAGGTGTGACCTGGTGAGGAGAACAGGAGAAACACAGTTCAATATACAAATGTAACAAACTGGGATTTAACAGTAGCCCCAAAACAGTAGTGTTTCATGGGGCAGTTGTAAATCCACTGAGACCAGAGCCTGAAGTCCAGCACTGTTTTTCCATTTGATTCTCAATTTACACATAGCCTTTGAAAAGTCTTAATGGCAATTCCTTCACAGAATCTTGAAAACTATTATTTGGAAGAGTTAACGTTGAGGCAATTCTCAACTGACAATTTTGCAAGGCATAATTTGTGTAACAGACAATCTCTTGAGCAATAAAACCGTGTGTGTGAAATGGAATCTTTAATGACAGGGCTCACTGTCTGCTCTGCAACAAAACCCAGTTTGGTATTAAAATAGTGAGAAATTTACAGGACAAACATTTCCACATTCCGTGCCAAGTGATATCTTCATGCAAGTTTAATAGCGATGACTCAGAAGCTCTTTTCCATAGTAACACAGAATCATGCTAGTATTTTTTGTCTTGTTTCCTTAAATATCTATATGATGTTTTTTAGTGCTGCATTAGCCACTGTTATGCAATTTAAATCAGAAATTGAACTGAGAGAGAAATAATGTGATCTACTGGGAATTGAACCCAGGCTCGTGAAAAAACATTTCAGTACTCTAACCACTGAGCTATAGGCTCCCATGGTTGGGCCTGAGATCCTGGACACACTTCCTTTCTCTGGTTGCAATACCAGAGGAAGGATGTGTGTTCCGGAACCTCAGGTCTAACCATGTCAGCTTGTAGTTGGCAGACGTTAGAGCACCGCAGTGGTATTGCAGGGGCAAGGTTCAATACCAAGTAGGTCACATTATTTATTTCTCACTGCAATTTATGGTTTAAATACCCATAGCCTTTCTTACAGAGCAACCTATAGTTTAATTTGACTACGTCTGTCATTACAGATAGGGTGTGTGTGTGTATGTGTGTTGTAATGATCCTGATAATCAATAATAATCAAATGCCCTTTTTAAAGAAGTACAGTAGTTCATGTTTTTTGTATACATTCTGTACCTCCATGATTGATTGTTTTTCTGTAGTTTTAGTAGGTCATTTAGAACTGATATTTATAAGATGGGTAAGAGTGTTATTATCTGGCCATAATTACACTCCTGTACTTGCTTAGCCTGTGTACTAGATTTGGATACAATATCAATATGTCTTATCTGCAACTATGTTATATAGAGGCTTTATGAAAGCAACAAAAGCCAAGATGTGGGAGGTAATGAAAGACTACGGAAGCCAAGACCTGGGAGGGAATGAGGTGTGGACAGAAACAGTGTACCGTAAGCACAGCTGGTAGTTGAAAACAGGAACAATCTAAGAGAAGAAGCTGCCTACAGGCCACCAAACCAGTTTGAGTATGGGGAGCAAGGAGCTTGGGGAGCAAATCAGAAGGGCCAGCACATTAGGGAATATGGTAGTAATGGGCAATCTTATGTAACCACCTACTGCTTCTACCAGGAGGGACAGGGAGTTGGTTATTAGAATGCCAGTCCTGGAGCATACTGATTGTTAATGCCTCAAACTAGGGAGTCCACTGGGAAGGCGTTTAGAATGCCAGTTTGAGAGAAAAGCTCCAGTTGTGCCTTCAAGATGCCTTGCCTCTAGTCACGTGCCAGACTGCCTGAGGGGTAGGGGAACATCAAACAGAGCAGCTGTTGATGGATCCAGCTTTTAAGACCAATTCATCTTGATTTCCAGTCATATGGTAGCCTCTAGGGACAGGCCAGTGACAGCAGTGGAGATTCTAGAGCTCTGGGATATGAGGGCATTTACTATGGATCACTATTAATTCCTGGGGATCTGTGGGAGATGTTGTATGGGGGGGGGGGTTGTCACTGATGCCTTGCAGCAGAGGGAGGTGTAGCTTGGTAATAAATTACCTTCTCAGGTTCTTGGTGGAATGGCACAAAAGGAAGAGACAACAGGCAAGTGGTATTTATGTAATAAATGGAATTTATTACAGACCAATAATACAGACTTACTACCAACAGTGTAATCACTGGGAGAACTACCAGTTTTCCTTACCTAGGTAACATAGTCTCTCTTGTCAGAGAAGTTACTTGTTGCAGAGGGTTTTATACCACAATAATAACTATGGCAATGACTAAAGCAGATACATAAAATGAATATAATTGGCCAAAAACAGGTGGCCTGAGTAACTATCCTAAACAGCATAAGAAGTTGCATAGCTTACAGAAGATAACACAGTACAACGGGACCACTTATTATCCCAAGGTCAGCTGCACTTGCAACTGTGCACAATCATTAAAGATGGCACTGTTGCCTTACTTATAGAGAATATAGTAAAAATAGAGTAAAAAGCATCTCTCATAGCTAAAATATATCAGTAAAACATAACAGAGCATAATATGCATTAGTAGGACACAGATCCTGACACTTATGCTTATATGATGTGTCTTCGCCCTAAGGTTAGTACATGTACCTACATATAGGTTGTTGCCCGTGAGGTGGGGGTACAATCAGGAGTGCTGAACCATGGATAACATCTCCCCCCTTTATTGCCTTCAAAAGAAAAGGCAACGACCACAGGAAAGTAGCGGTATGGAGCTACAAAAGTAGTTTACAAGCCCAACGCATGAGCCTTGTAAAGGAATTCAAGGTGTTCACAATGTTGTCTCAGAGTATGTCGCAGACAGCAAAAAATGCTTGAATAATAACATAAGCTTTAAAAGTCAATTCTAACCAAGTATTGGACAGAGCAGTGCTTAAATCACCATCTTGAATAAGATCATTAAGAGCATCTCCAGCCTTAGAAATATTATTGCTGATATAAATCAAATGCGAATCCTTTCTAGTTAAAAGAGATTGTAAGGATAGTGTCGAAGGGGCAATGTGCACGTTAAACACGGGCAAATATTGAGACAAGGCAAGCAAGTATTGCGGATCAGTATCAATAACAGTTGGTTCAGGGAGAGAAATAGGAGTGATCACAGTGTGACCAATGACTGTTTTCTGCTGTGGAGTAAAACAGAAGTTAGGAGCATTAATAGCACACGTCTTGGCACCATAAGCAAAAGATTAATGATTTGCCACTACACAAATACTGCCCATCGGACTTGTAGGTAACTTGTACAGTTAGAACTATCCATTTTTGTAGACGTATAAGACAGGCGAAAGATTGGTTGGTGAGCCATGAAGTGAAGCGATGTACCTCTTCCAGGTACCTTCGAGATGCAGCTATTTCGGCATCAGGTGCTGAAGATGCAGCTTGTGAAGATTCAGATTTATCAGTCAGATTGGATGGCAGATCATCACCTAAGGTATAAGCCCAGTCAAGATGTTCTGGAGAGTATCTGATCACAGACAGGTTTAACAATGTCAAATACATCACAGTGACACAGGTAATAATATTCCTTCTTCCTGAAGTGTTTTTGTCTGGTTGCATATTTATTGGAATTTATATAATGTATGTAATTTTACTTTATTTGTTTTATTTTATTGTACAGGTGTCTTGGTTTTGGAAAGGCACCTCTTTATAAATAAAAATTGATTGATTGATTGATTGATTGATTCTTGGCACAGCAGCTGGCATGCGGTGCAACCCAAGCTTGTAGAACAGTGAAGCGTTCTTCTTTTCTTAAACCATCTACACCATGTAACGGTGATGGTAACACATCATTTTTAATAGCTTGTTGAAAATTGTTTGTGCTTTAATAGCAGTTATATCTGCTCTATTCCAGATAGACATGCCTGAACCAAGAAGGCCAGAGACAGTGCCTGCTGCACTGGTAACATCTGCAGTATCACATCTAGCACATGATTTACTTTTAGCATTAGGTGCAGGTCTAAAGACTCCTAAGTGATCAGTGGCATGGGGTCCACTGACATGATCATTTGTGCGAGTGTGGTATGCAGCTACAATATCTAGAAGCATCATACTGAAAAATTTAGAAGTGTTGGTCATGTGACAGTGACCGAACTCAGCCATATTTCAATGTGTAAGATTGAAAATAACTGGAATATGCATGAACTGTACATTATTAATCAAAGCTCCTTGAAGGGAAGTGATAGTCAAACCACTAGGAGGACCTGTCTCCTGAGGAGGACATTCAGTCAGTTCTTCTTCAGTGGGTGGGACTACAGAAAGGAACATAGCTTCAGTAGCCACATAGTTATGAAGACAGAAGGGACGTGATTCCTCAGAGTTGAGGCAGTTACAAAAGGTAAAATCTATTAAGGCAGTCAAGTTACAAAGACCAGTATGTCAAGAAGAAGTTTGTCAAATAGAGAGTGTACCATTTGGTGCAATCCCTGTATTGGGCCATCCATGAAAAGTACCTTTAGATAAATGAGCTACAGGAAGTGTGTAACCATTAAAATCAGTTTCCCATTGTATCTGCAATGAATATTTGTCTGGGGCAACAACCATGGCATTAAGATAGGCATCTGATCCTTCCTTAACAGTAATCATTTTGTTGGGGACAACAATGTGAACTCCCTGTGGGCCTGGGATATCTCTAGCTGAATGTTCTAGTTTATCAAGCAAATGTGCTATACATGGTCTGTGTTCAGTTGAAAGGGGTTTGTCTTGAGAGTAAGTCAAAGAAAGTAGTCTCACCAGGATGAGAATGTGAAAGATAGCCATCTTGCCAGTGTATCTGAAAGAAACAGAAAAGGATTGTTAAGTGAGGGGTACTATTCCGCCCTAAGAGGGTTGGGAAAAGTAACTAGTCACCTTTATACAACTTGAGCTGATTAGCATGGGTTTTACCTTACCACAGCAACAGCAGTTACAGAGACATCCCTGATAGCTGCATTGCTGAGTGTCGGCAATGCAGTGTCGGGGGATGCCTTCATGTTTCCATCGGGGGCTGCACTCCCTGAAGCCCCCCACACTCCCCGGTCTCTAGGATTCTAACTCTCAGTTGGAGTTGGACCGGGGGGGGGGTGAACCCCTTGCAAGGCAATCCCCTGACCATGCAGAGACCATCACAGTGACATGTGGATTTTGGCCAAATCCTGTCACTGTGATGGTCTTCACCATCAGGGAGTCACTGTGGTGACAGTATACCATTAGCATGGAACCACTAGTTGGTGGTCTGTTTTTGCTGTTGAACTCTGATCTGATAGACAGCAGGACTGAGTTTGTTGACAATGGAATATGGGCCTTCCCATTTGCTGGCAAATGAATGAACTGGTTATCTGAATTGGAGGAGCATTACTTGGTCTCCAACTTGCCAGTCGACTTCCTTTGACTTGCTTATCCAAATGAGCTTTAGCTTGTTTTTGAGCTTTACTCATGTAATTGGCAGTGAACAAGTGTGTCTTCATGATGTCATCATCAAGTTTTTCAACATATTTGTCCACAGATACCCTATCTGCAGTAGGGGAGTGGAGATCAATCAACAGGTGCTCAGGTAATCTTATGGTTCTACCAGTCATAACCTCATATGGTGTGCACTGGGTAGTTGCTGCAGGAGTGCCCCTGATTGCCATTAGAAGTAGTGGCAAGAGGGAATCCCAGTCCTTGGGATTGTCATTGATGAATTTGCACACCATCTGTTTGATTCTTCTGTTTGCTCTTTCTACCTGGCCTGAGGATTAAGGATAGTATGGGATATGAAATTTTTGATCTACTCCAAGCATTTGGAGTATCTGCTTCATCAGCTCAGCTGTAAAACTGGTTCCCTGGTCTGAGTCTACCTTAAGGTGTAGGTCCCACCTGGAGAACAATTGATCCATCAGGATCTTGGCAACTGTCTTTGCTGTGTTGTTCTTAGTGGGGAATGCCTCCACCCACTTAGAAAACAAATCTGTGACAAATGATACTTGTTGTTCTTGCTTGAATTAGTCAAGAGCCAATGGAATCGATTTGTATCGCATTCAATGGTCCAGATTGCCTTTGTGGCAATAGTTTGGTGTTTCTTTTCACCAAAATTGGGTTGTTCTGGGCACACACCATGCAGTTGTCCACATAGTGCTCCACGTCCTTTGTCATACCAGGCCACCAGATGACAGTTTTAAGTTTCTGGATGGTATTATCTACCACCTGGTGTCCACCAGTGGGGGTGTCATGAACCATATGAATGAATTTGGTTCACAAAAATTGTGGTGCAACCCACAATTTATCACCTTTATCTTCCTTTCGATACCAGATGTGCTTCTGATCACTAGACAGGTTTATGTTGTCAGAGTGTCTCTTGTATGGACTGCCAGTGGGTAGTTCTTGTTCAATTCCTTTGTCCAGGAATTTGAACACATTTTTATTTCTGGGTCAGATTTCTGTGCAGCAGAAAGGTCCAGTGGAGGTTCTGGTTGTGGTTTCTGCCTGGTGTTGGCGTCTAAGAAAATAAGCTGCCACAGCTACTGGGTGAGTCATTGACCATGTCTTCTCCCTCTCGAGTACCTGCTTTGGCAAGCAAGTCCACTCGGTCATTGAATTCATTGTATGGGTCAGTTCTGCAGTGAGCCTTTACCTTGTGAATGTACAGTTTGTGGATAAACTGTTGTGTCAGGGTGTGTATATACACAAACAGATCCCTGTACTTGACAGGTTTGCCATCAGATGATGTAAACTTATTTTTCTCCAAGAATGGTAGAAATGCAGTAAGGGAGGAGCACACCAGTTGAGGTCTGCAAAGATGATTGCATCTTTAGTGCCATGGGGCATGATTTCTAGAGCACAGGCCACAGCTGCAAATTCGGCATACTGTGAGGAGATGACAGTGCATTTCCTTGAAATGCACCTGAAATCACCATCTAGATCTAATATGAGCACCCCAAATCCTACTATCTGCTCTCCATCCACATAGGGGGCAGAGCCATCTGTAAAGATGCAATACATGCTTGTGTCTTCTAAAACATCTGGTGTAGCCAGTAAAAATGGTCCCGGCTCAGGTAAGTCAGGGGGTTGGAGTGCACATTCATAGGGCTTACCTGTGTAGAGTAGGCCATGAGCCAGGATGGATGGCATTTTTGCAGGCAGTACTTTGTTGTCCCTGTCCTGAAAAAGCAAAGACCAGTAGGTGAGTCTGGTATTGGAAACCGAACCATCTTTTACTCTGTCCGAAAGCAAAAAGTTGGTGGGGTGTGATTGGTATGCAAAACAATAGGTGCATACACAATGATGTACATAAAGTGTTTGACAGCCCAGTATGTTGCCAAAAGTTTTCTTTCACAGAGACTATACTTCCTCTTTACTGGGCGCAGCAGCTGAGAAACATAGGCAACAGGCCTGAAGCACCCATTGCACCTTTGTGCTAGCACTGCAGACAGGGCCACATCAGATGTGACAGTCTCCAAATGGAATGGAAGGTGTGGGTTAGGATTGACCATTACTGGGGCTGAGGCTAGGGCCTGCTTGAGCTGTGTTATGGCTTCAGTATGAGTGGGGCCCCATGTCCATGGTTCATCCTTTTTCAGAAGTTCATATAAGGGAGTGGCCTTCAAGAAAAAATCAGGGATAAAGTCCCTGGAGTAGTTTATCATTCCTAAAAAGCCTCTGAGTGCTGTCACGCTAGCAGGAAGTGGCAGATCTTGTAAGCTCTGGATCTTCTTGACAGCTGGACTTCTGCCTTAGTCTGTAATGCATAGGTCAAGGAAAATTAACTCCTTTTCACACAGTTGTGCCTTGGAAGGATTGCACTTGAGTCCTGCTCTCTTGAGGAGAGACAGAAGTTTGTCTAGAAGGGCCAAATGATCTTCTTTCATGGTAGTTGCTAGGAGCAAGTCATCCACCTACTGCAGGAGACACTGTGGTGTGGAGAACCCCTGCAGAGCATCCATCATGTGGACATGGAAGAAGGAAGGGATGTTGTGAAGGCCCTGGGGAAGATAGATCCAGGTGTACTGACTTCCATCATCCTGTGTTAATGGGAGTGACCAGAACCAATTAGAAATGTCAAGAGCTGTGAACCACTTTTTGTCAGGTGTCAACAGCTTGAGTACATCAGGTGCTGATGCTATTTCTGGGGTGCAGCTAGGGGTAAGTTACTTATGTTTCCTGTAGTCAGTTGTAAGTCTCCAAGCTCCATTTGGCTTTTTCACAGGCCAAATGGGTGAGTTGACAGTGGAGACACAGGTCCTAATCACTCCTTGTTTAGGCAGTGATTAGATGGTCTCCCTCAATGATGGCAAAGCTTCAGCAGGGAAAGGGTACTGCTTCTGCCTCACAAGGTTAGGCCCTGTGATCTCAATGGTAGTGTGCATTCTACCACAGTCATGCTTGTTGCTGGCAAACCTGTCAAGGCATTTTTGCAGCATAGGTGCCAGCTCAGAAAACAGGTCATGACTTTTGAACAAATCCACAACATCATACTCCTTGTTGTTATGGGTGATGGCTGCCACCACGTGTGAGTCTGAGATGGTGACAGCATGACATTGTCCTTTGATCAGAAGTAGCCTATTGGCCAGATCCACTACACAGCCATGTAATGCTAGGAAGTCAATTCCCAGGATGCTGGGGTGTTGATGTAGAATCATGAGGTCAAAAGCAAAATCAGTCTTGAGGTTGTCTACCACCACAGGTAGAGAAATAGATCAGTAAGTGTGTAGCTGGGTACCATCTGCACCCGGTGCACTGGTCTTGCAGTCAGTAGACCAGTCACATGAGACTGGGTCCTCATCATGGAGGACTGACATGGCTGCTCCTGCATCCAGTAGCACGGTAGGTTGGCGGTCCCTGACTGTAGCCTTCACACAAGGCCATCCACTTGTGTCAATGATCAAATCACTCACAATCCAGACTGGGGCCTGTAATTGTTTATCAGTATTTGCAGAATCAGCATCATCATCCTGTTCCTGAAACCGAAGGCCTGCAGGGTCTTCCAATGCTTTCTGTATGTCTTGCAATGGGTACAAATGTACCTGTGATGTCACAGGCGATGCGACAGCCTACATGGGTAGTTCCTCCTTGGTTTTCATCTTTGATCTGTCAGTAGCTGGGACCATTATGGTTCTGGCTATACTGCTGGGCATTTGGATTTTTCCAATTGCCTCTGTCTCTGTTCCTGTTGTTTCTATAGTTCCAGTTTCCCTCCTTGTGTGACTGCTTGTCATCAGAAGGGGCATCATTTGTTTGGTTATGTCCCTGTACCATCTAATGGGTAGGGGTGTCAGGGGTGGGCTGTACTGCAGCCACCTGTACTGTAGCCACCTTGTTGGATTTGCTGAAAGTAAGGGTACGAAGGTAGACCTGGTAGGCACACTAAATCTTGGTGAGGGTGGCCACAAACGTATTGGTACTCGGGTAAACATTGAGCTCAACCTTTTCCTGAAAGGCCAGAGTCATATTCCGCATGTACAAATCCTTGTACTTGATTTGGTCTCTATCTGCATCTTCATTTGCAAGGCCTTTGCCAGTGCTATATGCAAGCCATAACCGTTGATGGTAGGTCATGGGGCTTACTTTTGCAGCCTGCTTAACCTTGTATGCTAAGTGAGCTCCTACAACACACAGGGAATTGGCGGATATAAGGGCCACTGAAATGTAGTCAAAAGCAAGGGTGTTGGAGTTACATATTGTCTCTGAGAGCTTGGCCCAGAGGGTAGGTTCAGTCGTCTGCTGCAAGACTTGAACCTGGTACTCGGGTTAGAGAGACAGCTTCTTGCAAAGGGAGCGCACCTTCTCCAAGTGACAACTGAGACTGTCAGTTGGACCCATCTCTCCTGTGCTCTGAGCAATTTGCTGGACAGAGTGGGCGACTTGTATGGTATTGACTATGTATAGCGCATTCAATTCATTCACGTTCCCAAGTCTGTGAAGTACAGCTCGCTGGCCGCATTTATTGCCTTGTACGAGTGATCCTGATTAACAGAATCTTTAAGCATTTTGTTAGTTTGGTCCTGGATGGCCTTCTTTTGGTCCTCTGGAACAGTGATCCTACTAATCACATCCTTAATCATGCTGTGGATCTCCAACTCATCTCCCCTGGTGAGAGCGAGTGGAGGTGCACCATGGAATACAGGCCCTCTGCCTGCATCATGGGGGCCGCCATCTTGGTGTTGTACATAGCATCCACCATGTTTATGTAGATGTGGTGATGCAGTGTGCCTGCCAAAGTTGGTGCCATCTTGTGGATGGCCGACGGAAGTTGCTTCTCTATGGGGTTGGACTTGCGTGTGACGTGGCATGCCTCATCATCAAAGTCAGAGTTGTGATTGCCAGATGACGCAATCTCAATGGGCGTATATTGAAACCCGTTCATACCCTTAACATGGCCAGCAAGAACCTCCCATCGATGGCACAACTTCTCCATCTTTTGTCTACATTTCTTGTGACAGACTTTTGCAGTACCCTGCTCAATACCTCTCTCAACCCCTCTCTGTAACACTCTATACACAGTGTCCAATTCGACATTTTCCCTAAGCTCTTTATCCAACTCACAGTTCACATGCTTGTAATCCTCTTTCAACTCAGCATTCTCCTCTCTCAAACCTTCATTCGTATCACTCAGAATATCTTTCAGATATGCTAATTGTTTCTCATCCCATTTCAACCTATCACAATCATCTCTTAATAAACATATCTTTCATGCAGTGTCTTGAGCAGTACAGTGCAGCAGTCTGGAATTAGCATCACGGAGTGACTGTGTCTCCTCCGTTAGTTTCTGTTCCTTTTTCTGTAACTCCGATGTCTGCAAGCCTATCTCTTTTTTTTTAAGAGACTCATTTTGCAGTTCAAGGGAGGCACTCCTTGCTGTAAGACTCTCAACAGTGGTATGTACAGCCACTACCAAGAGACCTTTAAGGTTATATTTCTTGGCTGTTTGTTTGGACTCTAGGTACTGGTTGGATATTAGCAGCAATGGTTTTTCAGCAGCTTTTGCATCCTGTCTGAAATCTGTCCATCCGCCATGGGATGTGAGGTAGTTCAAGACATCAAGTCTCAGTTCTGTGCACAAGTCAGACATAACTAAGAAGGGATGTACAAACAAACAAATAAGCAGTTGGAAAACTGGTCAAAATGCCTCGGCGCCATCACCAATCACTTTCCAGTCCTCGGTGGGTGAACAGTGATGCCAAGGTGGTACACTGTCACTTGCAGAGGGAGTGTAAGGGGGTCCAGTGTGGGTCTGCCATGCCCGAGACCAAGACAGTGTGGGTCCACCACAACTGCTACCACTGTAAGCGCGAGTAGGTCCAAGTAGGTGAAAATTGCACTACACTGCTCAGCATTCAAAATAAACTGAATGTGAATATTCTTTTGTACCTTCCAACCTGCATACGGTCGCCAAATGTAACTCGGTAATAAATTACCTTCTCAGGTTCTTGGTGGAATGGCACAAAAGGAAGAGACAACAGACAAGTGGTACTCATGTAATAAATGGAATTTATTACAGATTAATAATACAGGCTTACTATCAACGGTGTAATCACTGGGAGAGCTACCAGTTTTCCTCACCTAGGTAATGCAGTCTCTCTTCTTGAGAAATTATGCTTATACGATAAGTGTCTTCTCCCTAAGATTAGTACATGTACCTACATGTAGGTTGCTGTCCGTGAGGTGGGGATACAATCAGGGGTGCTGGACCATGGATAACAAAGGATCTAACTGAAGATGGGGTGTTCACTTTTTGAGTGGTGTTTGCAGTCCTGTGCCAGAGAAATGTTGCCAGCAGAGCTTTGTTGGAGGTACACCTGATGAGAAAGACTGAGCTGTGGATGAAAGTAGGAGATATGCCTACATTTTATACAGAGAATTCCAAGCAGGGATGGACACCAGAAACTCTACCTCTTGCAGAAGGGTTGGGGCAATTGCCTGCTGCTGCCAGTGGGCAGGCTGGAGTCTGCACTGCTGTGCTGTACCCAGAACACTGACTAGTGAGTGATGATATGTTGACACAAGATGCCCATTGTAGGGGTGGCCTCTGAGCTCAAGTGGGGAGACTGGCTTGGGCAAAGTTATGGCTCTCACAGAACAAGGTACTCCAGATGTGGTCATCATGAAAAGTCCAAGAGTCAAGTCCCTACAGTGGTGATGCATCCTGCATCACCTGCTGATAAGACACTATGGATTCGCAGTGTATATGCAAAAGTTGTATAATCCCAAAGCATATAATAAGGTGGAAAATTCTGGTAATCAGTGCAGAGTGGAATAGGCTCTGATGTGAGGTACAGCCTTATCCACTTGTGTTAAAAGAAGAAGAGAAGGGCTGTGTAACTCTAGAGATATGTGTGGAGGGTGCAACCTATACAAAGCAATCCTATGGGTTTGACTCATGCCCATGGTCAGGATCGAACCTCTCTTAATAGTGCTAACCGGACAGCTTTTGGGGACTGGGTTCCAATGTATGTAACTGAATATATGCCAAAGTGTGACAATGCCTTAAAACACTCTTGTAGTGTGATGATTTGCCAGTACGGAGGTCCAAGTTGAACTCACCCAACAGCCAGTCGAAGGCGTACATATGTGTTACTGACATGTGAAGAACCCCCTGGCCAGCATATCACTTTATCTCATCACACAGATGGTCTCCCTGGGCTATTTGCCCCAGCTGCTGCTGACATCAAGAGAGGGTTGTCATATGGTGCCAGCCTCAGCTGGCAGACAGTACAGCATCAGCTCAGTGGGTTGTATATTTGTAAGCTAAGAAGGTGTTGAACCTAATCTCCCAGATATGGACTTACAAACTGCAACAGCTAGGAGTGCAAGAAGCAAGGCCATTGTAGAATCATTACAGGAGGGCTTCCTTGTACATTGCATAGAAGAGCTGCAACATGATGTAAGAGGTTGAGGAAAGGAACCCCCGAAGATGAGTGATCACAATTCAGTTTTGTTCACCTTGTCCCTAGATAACCATTTGATGAAGTCTGGGACAAAGGTCTTATATTTCGGGAGAGCAGATTTTAAGAGAATAGGGAGATCCTCTGTAACAAACTGAGGGGGTGTAAAGGGTTTAGGAAATAGAGAAAATATGGGAACTCATTAAAGGTAATGTAATGGATGTAACACCAAGGAAATGTAAAAATAAATTTTTTTAAATATTTAAATATTTTATATATTTAATATAGTAAATATTTAAATATTTTTTTTTATCTTATTAGCTATTTTAATTGTAAAATATGGTGTGTGAGCATTCCTGGGTTCTCAGAGAAGTTGAGGTGAAGAGAAACAGTTCCTGTCTTGCAAAGGCTCTTTTGTTTTACTTAAACTTCAAGGACTGAACACCCCTTTTCATCTAAAAGGCTTTCTGTTTTGGGTTAAACTTCAAAGGGCTGCTTCTTTTCATAACAAAAATACATGGTTTACAGTGTAAACAAGGCCAAGGTAGAGGAGACATAACCCCCATTGATTAAGCCAGCTGGGAGAACAAAAGGACCAAATTCAAAATAACAAAACCATGGTCTAAATAATAATCCAGTTTGGGCCTTTTCTCAAAAAGGATTGAAACTGTGATGTCAGAGAGGCATGTACAATGATACAGGCATAGTGGGCTGGCCAACCAAAGGCAGTTCTGGTGTGTGTTAAGAGCTCAGTTATGTTTTGGGACTTTGAATTAGAAACATCATGGGTTCGGGTCTTCCATAACTCACCAAGCTCCTAGTTGGGGGTATGCTTATTCTACTCATAATTTAGAAAGCTTGGAATTCGATTTTTCTTGTGTGAGTTCTATCTTTTTCAAAAGTCTTAATTTTTATCTCTGTAGAAATATTCTGTTCCCTATAGTCTGCAGTGTGTATTATCCTGTAATGTAAATATCGTGGAGTATTAAATGTTATTTTTATTTATGTCATGCTTTCTGTGACTCAATCATTTCAAGTATAGATAACCAGGGATAAACTGGCAAGTCTGTGATCTGTCTCTAAAGAGGCAGGCTATAGTTATCATATGTAAAGCAAAAGTGTTCTCAACTGTAACAGAAGGGGTGGGTCATTTGCCATTTGGTAAGGAGCACTGTACTGTGTGTGAGCAGTGGCTCTGATGGGATTCAGACCTAGAGATACCCCGATTGAGGTTGCAGATGAGAAGTGACAGCATACCAAGGTAGCATTTTCAGCCATCTGAAGGAGTGCAAAACTGATAACAGCTACAGATTTGAGTTCTTTGAGAGAACCAGACTGTGACAGGTAGTATTTTGGAAGTGACTAAAACCTGTCTGAAGCAGGCAAATGTAATCAAAAACATAATACACAGTCCGGGCAAAGTGGCTTCCAGTCAAAAAGTGTAAGGGGTCCCCACTGGAGCAACCAGCAGCTCAAATGCTTTGCTCAGGAGGTGGGTTGGTCAGACACCTGGCTCTTCCTACACTCCTGCATACAAAATTATATGTGCTACTCTTCAGTTCATGGCACACACTCAAGAAGCGATCATGGACACACCAAGGTGGAAAACCTACCAAGTCTGGTAGATTGCAGACTGGGTGACGTAGCTCACTCCAACCATGCCTTAGTAATAAGTCACTGGGACCTTGGACTATGGAGACACAATACTTTCTGGTGACTCAACCCTCACTATTTGAGGGTACAAACCTTTAAGGACTACCTCCATGACAGAACTGAGGAAATACTATGTAAAAATGCAACCTCAACAGTGTTGCACCCAGTCCACTGGGACACACTCAAAACAGTCCTACACGGACACATTATACAACATACATCAGTTCAGACCAGATTGAGATGCAAATGGCAACAACAACAACTGGAGGACACACTGCACTTGCTGCAGGTGGCCCACCAGCAGGGGACACCCCAGTAGGGCTGCAACTTAAACAAGTAAAGGCTAACTTGGATGCCCATTGTCTGCACCAGACCAGAATTGCCTTTACATTCCTTTGCCAATGCTATTATGAGGTGGGTGCAAGAGCACTGCACCTGCTGGCTTATCAGATCTTTAAAGAACACTGAGCAGTGACAATCTCAGACATAAACCACCCTATTGCAGGGGTTCAAACAACAAAACTTTATGGTATCACTCGTGCTTTCTGTTCCTTCTGCCAGACACTTTATACTCCAGAACAGCAGGTGTCCCAAGAGTCCACTGATTCCTTCTTGGGCATTTATCCCTTCTCAAGCTTTGTGAAACCTAGAAAGCCCATCTCATGGACTGAATCATGACCCTGGAGCTGAACACATCCCTCAGATATTCCAAGACTATGAAGGCCCCTGCTCCAGATGGATATGGGTCAGAATTTTATAAATCCACCGAAGAGCAAATAAACCCACCTCTCCACCAGGCTAAGAGTGAAGCCATGACAGGGGGATCTCCCCACCAACCTGGGTATATGAGGCAATTGCAGTGATCCTGAAACCAGACAAAAACCCTTTGATGTGTGGTTCCTTTTGATCTATATCAGTTCTTAGTGCTGACTGTAAGTTCTTTATGCCATTTTCACCCACGGGCAAGACAAGGTCCTCCCTGCCTTGTTAGGACTTGATCAAACTGGGTTTGTCCACTCCAGAACATGGCCAACAACAGCTGATGGGCATTACTGGGCATTACATATTATCAGTGAGATGCAGAGCCATCAATGACCCTCGGTTCTACTTAGCCTCAATACTGAGAAGGTGTTTGTCCAGGTCTCCTGGCCTTTCCTCTGTGTGGTCATGAGCAGGCTGGGATTCCCAGTCACCCTAATCTAACTCCTGCAAAACATCTACAAATCCCCCAAGGCATGCATGAAGGTGTCAAGGCACCACTCAGAGTTGTATCTCCCTTACTGGGGTACCAGATAGTGGTGTCCTCTCTCTCTCTCTCCCCCCCCTACATTTTGCAGTCTATTTAAAACCCCTGACCCAGGCTATCCATGAGACTATGAACCTCTTAGACATGGGGGGGTGAGTGCCGCATAGCTCTGTATGCCAATGACGTGCTTCTATTCCTAGATGGCCCACATACAGTGAAGCCCACCAGAATGAAGCCCAACTCTGCAGAATTCTGCAGTAGAGTTACTGTAGCAAACAATGTAATTTCAATGGGAGTTAATCCCTTTCATCATGCAAGAAACCTGTGACACTGTGCTTCATCCTGGTGGGCTTCGCTGTATGTCACTCCATGCTGTTTTCCAGATTCTAGATGCCTATGGCACAGCCTCTGGGTGCATACTGAATGCTTATAAAAACAAAGCCCTGAATTTCCACTACCTTCCATCCCATGAGGTAAGACAACAATTCCCATTATGCTGGGACCTGGAAAAACTAAAATTCTTGAGTATCTTTCTGTTCAGGCCCCTGGATACCGCATTCTGAAACAGCTATGCTCCTTTCTCCATGCAGCTCATTCAGGATCTAGTACACTGGAGCACATTACCCCTTAGCCCCTCCAGGAGAGTGGAAGTGATTTGTATGGTTACCTTTCCCTGAGCATTATACCTGTTACAGAATGTCCCACTTACTCTATCACTCTCTACTTTTTGGCAATAGAACAAAAAATATATCTTGATTTATCTGGACTGAGCAACGCCTCCAAATCAAGCTGGAAACACTGCCCCTCCACAAAGCAAAGGGAGGTATTTCTCTCAAAAATCTGAGATTGTAGTGATGGGCAGTACACCTCTGATACATAACCCTCCATCACCTTCAAAATCCTAGAACCCTCTGGCAAAGGCTGGATTCCTCAATCTTCCCTAACAGTGAATTATCACAGCCATGTACCATACTGACCATCATCCCATGATGCAAACCAACCTGAACCCATGGCTCAGGTATCAGATCTTGACCTGGATCTCCATCCACAAAGCACTACACCTAGTACCTTTTCTCTCTCTCTCTCTCTCATATGCCCTATTGCCCTGCTGATCACCCAACACATATAGATCCTGCATTCAGAACTGAGAACACCATGCCCTACAGTACCTCTAGCAACTCATGACAGGAGCCACACAAAAGTCCTTTGCTGAAGCCAAACCAAAGTTGGCCTTAGACAGGCTGATTTCTATAGATTTTTACAGCTTAAGCATTTCTACACCTCACTCCCATTGGGAATGCATAACCCTGATGCCCACCCGGATATTTTCACCTCCTTCATCTCATTTATAAGAACAGGGATCACCGAACATATGATATCCCATCTGTACAAGACACTTGCCAAATCCTCAGGAGACTCCACACAGAATATACTCTAGTGCTTGCAAGAACAACTAGGTGCACCAATTTCCACAGAAGACTGGTACAAGACCTGCCAAATGTCTACCAGAGTCACTAGTTCACACCAGTGGAGGGAATACTCCTGGAAGCAGCAAATCAGATACTTCTGCACCCTGACCATTACTGTGCGCTACCTAGCCACAAAAGATGCCTCATGCTGGAGGCTCTGTGAAGAAGCAGAGAATCACCATATCCACATCATGCGAACCTGCCTAGTTCTTCACCGCTTCTTCCAGTTTCTGCAAGAGGAGGTGGAGGAACTGTTTGGAAGGTCAAACCCCCTGACAGCAGAAATGTTCTTGCTACTCCAGTTCTCAAAGGGCCTGTGGGACCCAAACACAAGATAACTCATTGGCATCTTACTTACGGCAGCCAAGAAAACCATTACAAAAGCATTGCTAGCTCCCCACATCCCTACCCTGCTGACAGGGTATATCACTGTCAATCAAATCAATAGAATGGAAAAAAATACACATTCCCTGAATTATATGGCAGAACTTTGCTTCTCGCTTTAGAATGGGTGGCTATTGTATGTAGGTGTGCTCCTCTAACCCTCTAGGTGAGCCCAACACCTACCCCCAGGCTGGGAAAGCTATTTACCCATCTAATCATCCCACCATATGGACATGCTTGCCTATCAAGGCCCTTCCCCCTCTTTGGAGGGGGCGAGGACTCCCTTTGGTCTGGCCCCTCAACCACAATGAAAGACTCTTACTGAATGTATTCTGTACCTCATGCAGTTTGAGGTATGGATTGTCTAACCAAAGCAAGTTATAACTAATCTCTTCTCCCCACCGTGCTGTAACTTAGAGGGCAGAGGGGACATTCAAGGCATCATTCCTTTTCTCCCAAAAATGTAATTGAAATGATGACTCAGAGACATGCTTATTGTATCAGTATATTGTCTTTATTATGTACAATGATGGATGATGCAGACATGGAAAATTGTTCAATAAAAACTATATTTACAAACAAAGTGTAAGGGGATTAATATGAGGGTGATACAGAAGCATACTTAGTGAAAATGAAGGAGGCAAGTAGAGTCGTAAGGAAGGCAAAGGCAGAGATGGAACTGAGAATAGCTAAGGAGGTAAATGAAAATTGCTGAGGAGGTAAATGAAAATGAAAAAGCCTGCTTTAGATGTATCAGAAAGAAGGGGGGTACTGTGAGCCTAAAATTGAGAAAAGTTCAGTTCACAGTTTATTGTTTGGGAACTGTCAGCCATTACAAACATACATCAATAATAAAAACATTTACATACTACAACGTAGAAAAATAAAATCATACTTTAAATATTCATCTGTAAATACAGACTATCTTTTTCAATATGCAGTCCATAGAGACAGTGGGGAATGCACAGATGAACTAACCAGACAAGGTTTACTTGTTTTCTTTTCTGTCTTTTAATCTATTTTCTTATTTACCCTTTTTAAGAATTCTAGTATATCCTTTGCCACAATATTTATATTAGGTGATATTAATCCATAAGGTACATCATTGGTGAAACACAGAAACAGAATGCGATGGCAAATAAAGACCGTCTGGCCCACCTAGTCAGCCCCTTTCCCTACGTAATGCAATACTGCAGACCCTAGTTGATCTGCGGCTCTCCATCTCTTCCCTATTGTGAGAATACTCTTATAGCTATCCCATGCATTCTTGAATTCCCTTACTGTTCATCTGGGAGTGAGACCTATATGTGCTGTAGACACAGTACTTGAGATGGCAGCCACACTGGGCTAGCTATTACAAGCAGCAGCAGCAGCAGTAGCAGTTTTAGTCTAATTTTTAGTTTGTTATTTTACTCTGTTTATTAGTTTGTTAGTTTATTGCATTTGTTAATTGTGTTTCGGTGTCATTTTGTCCATATTAGTGCAATTAGCTTATCGGCAGTGAGTTAGGGAAAAATAGTGAGCTAAGAAGGTGCTAGGTTTGTTTTATGGGTGGTAGATAGGGGTTAAGAAATATACGGAGTCACAAAACTTATTTAACAAAAGATCTCCATGTATCCAGCGCTGAAACTTACTGCATTGGATAAACACTATTTTGTAGGAATGTCCTATGAGTCGTGAGCCCTCTCACCTGTTGCTTCACTGAACATGCCAGAGGGTGTATAACCAGAGCACCACAGCAAGTGAGAAAGAGAGGATCTAGAGGACACTCTGCATTCTGAAGTGGAGGGGGAAGCATAAAGCGGGCTTGTTGAAGTCGGACGCTGGAGGAGACTTCTTTCGAAAGGACTAGAGGTTGGAACCACATTGGTCCTTTTTTCCAAATGGACCGTGAGTACTGAAGCTTACTGATCTGAGACTTGCAAATCTTAGGGGACCTAGAGGATTTTGTGAGTGTGGGGTCTGTTCCTAGCTCACCAGGGAGAAGAGGCCACTTAACTTGTGCTGAGCTGGGCAGGAGATGTTGAATTTAGGTCTTTCGAAGGACAGGCTAAAACTCCTCTAGAACTCCTAAGCAACTGGAGAGTTGGCTGGTGGTCTGACTGAACCCGGGAGCTGTAGCTGCGGTCTTGGCAGGAGGGGGGGCGGCTACCTCCTGGGTGCATACCGGGGGGGCCCTTTGCATGCCTAGTCCCAATGGGTGCTCCATCTATTGTCTGGGCATACTCTAGATGGCTGTGAAGACAACTGTCGGGAGTTAGGGGCCAGAATGGTGGTGGCTGAACTCTGGAATTTACATCATAAATCCAGACCTCTTAAGAAGATTTATTCATGGTGGAGCTTGGGCCTATGAAAATTGAAACCTCTTGGAACTGCAAACTGGTCAGACTTTCTTGGACATTCCGAAATTCATTGGCAGTGAGAGTGTCTTACAGTTCAAATTATTCCCTATTAATTTGTGGTTGGCTCTTCGGGTCCAAGTGGGAGTTGAACGTTAACTAACCTTTTCTGGCTATGTCCGAAAAGATGGAAGCTCTACGGGCTGTCAAATCAAAATCGAAATTGAGAGACTTATAGCGGCTGTTCTCTTTGTCTGCTAAATTTACATGCTGCTATAGAATTTTGGCTGAATCTTGCACTTATTTTGTTTAATTTTTGTTGGGGTAGTTGGCTGGGGAGTTTGAGAGTGTTGATTAGTGTGGGAATGTGGAGCATTAGTGTGTGGAGTTTTGAATTGGGAGTATGAGAGTGGTGTACGTGAATATTTGAGTGGCTTTTAAAGACTGTTTGCTCATGAGGATGTGCTGGGATGGTGTGAAGATGGTCAGGCACTATTCCCCTACCAGGCTCAGGGTCCTCTGCCCTTTTATTTGTCCTCCACTGTCCCCGGAAGCATATAGGCAGTGTTGGGCTCTGGGGATAGTTAGGAGAAGGAGAGGTGGGGGGGGCTGGGCCTGTGGGAGAATGGAAAGAAGTGGATGGATTGTGGTAGTGGTAACAAGGAGATGCCCTTTGGTGAAATGGGTCCAGGAGAGGTATCCTCCTTGCCTGGTTCCCATACCCAAGGGCTCTGCTGTATGCTGGCAAGTGACCTGGTCTTCCTCTGTTGCTCATCCTACTCAGACAGTGTTATGCAATGCCACGTCTATTAAGAACAAGATTCCTTTAATAGTGGATCTTGTTGGGTCATCAGACCTGGCTTGCATCATCGAGACCTGGCTGGATGAAAATGCTGGTCCAGTTCTGGCTTCAGCAATTCTGGATGGGTACTTGGTGATACACTTCCCGAGGAAGGATCATAGGGGCGGAGGTGTAGCCATTTGTTTTAGATTGGAACTGGACCTTATGTATGTACCAGTGGGGATCACCAACTCCTTTGAATGTATCATGGCCGCAGGTGTAGGGTGCCGGATAATTCTCATCTACTGTTCACCAGGAGATGAGGACATTCTCCTGCAGGAAGTCACAAATTTCTTCATCGATGTGGTATTGGGATCCCCCAGATGGTTGATTCTGAGGGATTTCAATGCCTGGATTGATGATGAACTCTGGCAATTTGGTCAAGACTTCCTCCAACAAATGGTGTTGTTGGGCCTTACACAGGTTGTTACCTCCACAACCCACATTTTTGGTCATCCATTGGATTTGGTGTTCCTCCTGGGGATGGAGATATCTGATCTGGTGGTGGAGCCAGTTGGATGGTCTGATCATCACAGCATAGAGTTCAGTTTTGTGGCTCCCCCAAATTAGGCCTGCCCCTATGGAGATGGTACAGTACCGCTCTTTGAGGGGTGTGACCACAGATGGCCTGATGGTAGTGCTGGATCTATCAGGTATACTGAGTGAATGCATGGACCCGGTGAATCTAGTACTTGCCTATAACAAGGAGGTGACAGAGGTCCTGGATTCAATGGCACCTGTTCATGTTTGCCCCCTCACTCTTCGCCCAAGGTCCTCATGGTTTGATGGGACCTTGAAGGAGATGAGGAAAGTGGGATGAAGACTAGAGAGGGGCTGGTGAAAATCAGGCCTGGAGTGTGACAAACTTAGATTGATGGACCATTATGCAGTCTGTCAATCGGCAATCACCCATAAAAAGACAGAGTTCCTGTCCAGGGAGATTGCTATTGCTCAGAACCGACCAGCTCAGCTCTTCTGGACTGTGGACAGATTGTGCAATCCAATCTGTCTTCAGCCTGGTGGAGCCTTTTCACAAGAGAGGTGTGATGAGTTTGCTCAGTTCTTCGCAGATAAGGTTGCCACCATCAGGCCCGGGATCTGTCCAGCCCCCTCTAGTGGGTATTGCAGAGGTTGGCAGGAGGTGGCGGGCAACCAGTTTACCTGGTCTGACTTTAGCTAGCAAGAAATCGTTGGTATCGTGAGGATCATCCAGACTTTGCGGCCAACCAGCTGTAGTTTGGATCCGGGCCCAACGCACCTTCTTGAAGGGTGTGTGGATGAAATTGGCCCGATCCTAGCTGAGATAGTCTGGAGGTCACTGGAGAGTGGGGTCTTTCCGGACCCCCAATGGAGGCAGTTGTTTGACCCCTCCTTAAAAAGTCCTCCTTTGACCCAGACTGTCTGGCTAACTACAGACCTGTCTCTACCCTACCCTTTGTGGGTAAGGTTATTGAGAAGGTGGTTGCGCTGCAGCTGGACGATCATTTGTCCAGCCATGATGTCTATGATTCCGTCCAGTCAGGATTTAGGAAGAGGCACAGTACCGAGATGGCCCTTGTTCGGGTGCTAAATAACCTCCTAATAGTGAGAGATCGGAGGACTCATTCTATCTTGATTCTCCTTGATCTCTCTGTAGCATTTGACACTGTGGACCATGGTGTGTTATTGGAGCTCCTGCGGTTCATCTTTGGACTGTCTGGTACAGTCCTCAGATGGTTTTGATCTTTCCTTGAGAGTAGGACTCAGAGAGTGGCATCAGAGACTTATTCCTCAGCCCCTCCCGCCATCCTGTGGGGTACCGCAGGGCTCCATTCTGTCACCCATGTTGTTTGCAGTGTATATGCTGCTGTTAGGAGAGATCATTAGGTGGTATGGTCTGAGTTTTCACTGCTATGCAGATGACACTCAGCTGTACATGTCCTCTGTGCCTGGATAGGATGTAATCCTCTCGGTATTTAACAACTGCCTATCCAAGATTCAGGACTGGATGAGTGCCAGCTGGCTGCGGTTGAACCCGGTTATAACTGAGGTGCTGGTAGTGGACCGAGATCATCAGGAGGTGGGTCTGTTGGCAGGACAACCCTCTGGGCTTTGGCTCGGGGGTGATCAGCTGACTACCTCAGATCAGGTACGGAACCTGGGTGTTATTTTTGATGACAGCTTGACACTTAAATCTCGGGTGTCGGCCGTTGTCAAGACCTCTCTTTACCATCTGAGGAATAACGCCTGGGTGAAGCATCTGGTTCCTCCTGATGATCTTCCCTCACTGGTCCACGCTTTCATAACCACCCACCTTGACTACTGCAGTGCTCTTTATCTAGGGCTACTGGGGGTTGATATCCACTGCCTACAGCTAGTGCACAATGAGGCACCCAGGCTTTTGACTGGTACTTCCAGGACCAGTCATATAATGCCTGCATTCTGTGGACTGCACTGGCTGCCAGTACAGTGGTGGATCACCTTCAAGGTTGGGTTACTGACCTATAAAGCCCTACACAACCAGGAACCCCATTACTTGCAAGATCTCCTTCATCCTTACTGCCCCCTCCTTCCTCTCCGATCCGACGATGAGGGATTGCTGGAGATTCCTAGGGTCTGTTTACAGAATCTGAGGCTTGGTCTTTTGCTTTTGTGGCCCTGACACTGTGGAATTCTCTAGCTCATTGAGTATGAGAGTGTCTGACTGTCCAGAGTTTTAAAACAGCTCTTAAAACATATCTGTTTAGCCTGGCGTATCCAGATTCTTTCTAGATTAGCTTGATCTGGTATTTATTGAGCTGTAGTTTTATGGATTTTAAATATTTAATCTGTGATGATTGTTTATTATTGTTATGTTTTTAGTCTATGTACAAGTGCCTTGGTTTTTAGAAAGGTGCTTTTTAAAAACAAAATATGATTTGATTTGATGTTTTTGCTCCCACCACCTCTGCAGGAAGGCTGTTCCAAGCATCCACCACTTTCTATGTTACCCCCTCTAGCCTCATATCATTACCCCTTGTACTTGTGCACCTTTTTTTCTGAAAGATGCTACCCTCCTGTACCTTGTTTATACCCCGAGGTACTTGAATGTCTCTATCATATCCCCTCCTCTCTCTCTCCTCTCCTCCAGGGAATACATATTGAGGTCCCATAGTCTTTCCTCATATGACTTTTGGTGCAGTCCTTGCACCATTTTTGTTGGCCCTTCTCTGGACTGGCTCTATTTTGTCTATGTCATCCAGAGATGCAGCCTCCAGAATTGGACACAGTACTTCAATCGAGGTCTCACTAGTGATCTGTACAGTGGCATAACCACCTCCTTATTTTTGCTGGTGATACCTCTCCCTATGCATTCTAGCATCCCACTGGCTCTCACCACAGCCTTCTCACATTATTTGGTTACAATTAGGTCATCAGATATGATTACTCCCGGGCCCCTTTCTTGATTGGTGGCCATCAGTACTTCTCCCCCCATCTTGTACTCCTCTCTTAGATTTCTGAGCCCCAATTGCCTGATTTTGCACTTCTTTGTATTGAATCTTAGCTGCCACACTCTCGGCCACTCCTCAAGCATGTTTAGGTCCTTTAGTCAGTTTTTCCATCCCCCCGGAGTGTCGACCCTGTTGCAGATCTTAGTGTCGTGACTTGGAAGAAAATTCTCAGATATGGGTATGGCCATTTAGATTTTAAGTCAGTATACTTAGAACAATATAAAAAATTGTGTACAAGATTCTCAAAAACTCCCATTCTACAATTGCAGTCAAGGTCTAACTTCTTATCTCATGAAAGGTTTGGCATGTACCTTGTTTTTAAAACTTTCAGTGGATATATTTTGAGTCAAAAGTTACTAAATATCCTCCGATCTAAATGGTTAGGGAGGAAATTTCAGTAGGGTTCCATTACATGCATATTTTTATTTACTGTATACCAAAGGCATATTTTAAGAGTTTTTGTTTTTCCTGTTATCAGATGCTGACAACTTAATTAGTCTGTCTTTCATTAATGTTATGTAATACGCTGGGCTAATTATATTTTTTGGTAATCAAACCACAGGTGTGCTAATGAAATCTCACTCAAGGTGTCCTTGACTCCCATCAACGACCTTGATTTAGCATTGTATTTAGACCGAAGATCTTTTTCCAACAGACAAGATCTTGCAGGTCTTTTTCCTGGATAATTCATACATTTAATCAAATAGGTGATTTTCCTTGATTAAGGTAACATTCCTATTTTTGTTCTCCATAACTCAGCTCTTGCTGTCTCTATACAGTATAGACTTTGGGACTTTTAGGATTGCTTTGCAAAGTAAATTTAATAGCTATTCTATTTTGTGGTATTTCTCTACATTCCAGACCCATGACATAAACAGGGCAATACTGTTCATTTTAATTTCTGCCACTTTAAGCACTGGGGCCAGAGTATAACCACCATATTTTATGCTGAACCTTGGCAAACTACATTTAATCTGTAGTAATTGTGCCTTTATATTATTGGCTTCTACTGCCCATTTTTTATTTGCAAAGTTCAAACCAAGGTAACACTAGTTTTTCACTACCTCCAGACTGTCATCATCCAAGAGTCACTTATATTTTAATAAATTTTCCCCCAGGTTACTATTTTACTCACATATGTATTACTGTTTTACTCTTATATGTATTAATACATAATTATCTTAGGGTAGCTGGTTCATTCCACTTGGGTGTCAAACAGACGAGGCACACTGATGAGTCCTGGTAGGACGAAACACGTGTCTTGAATCTTCTGTTGGCACCCTTTGCAAACTGTGTGAGACACCTTTTGGCACCATGCATTTCTACTTAAAGTTGAACCAGCATAATATTCTGTGGTGATTTGCATATGCAGCCCATGATGTTTTGCATTGTGGAGGTTTGTGTGATTTTGTATTTATTTGAAACATGGCTTCCTGGTCAATGCCCTTTGGGGTAACTATTGCCTCAGTGCTTGCGCACTGAGGTTCTTTGTCTTTTAACTTGTTTTTTGGTTTTATTGGGTTCACCACAACATAACCCAGATAGACCATCTTAGGGTAGCTGGTTCATTCCACTGGGGGGTCAAACAGATGAGGCACACTGATGAATCTTGGTAAGACGAAACATGTGTCTGTGTCTTCTGCTGGCACCCTTTGCAAACTATGTGAGAGGCCTTTCGGCAGCATGCATTTCTGGTTAAAGTTGAACCAGCATAATATTCTGTGATGATTTGCACATGCAGCCCATGATGCTTTGCATTATGGGGGTATGTGTGATTTTGTATTTCTTTAATATATAATTGCTTCTTTACAGACTTGTCCTGACCAGGTCAGTTTCCTTTTTAACTCAACAGAAGATTGGCACACAGTAGTGCCGGAACCCTCACATCCTTTACTGTTAGTAAAAACCCTCTAACATCACCCACTTTAGCAGGCAGGTCATTAACAAACAGATGAAACAGCAGGGCCAGGATTCACAAATCTTTGCCAGCATGCAAACCTGGCTTTGCACTGAGTTGGTAATCACAGAAGCCCAGTTTGCGCTCTCAATCCGGGTTTGCGCTCGGACAAAGTGTGAAGGGGGGAGCAATGCCAATGAGGGGGAGAGGACCTGAATATCACCGCAGTCTGATTCACAGAGCATTTGCTCCATGCAAGGGCCTTTTGTGTGGTCCCCTTGTGCATAGCAAATACCGTCGGCCGAGACCTGGCCTTAATTCCACTCAACCCTAGTGGTTGGCAGAGGCACTGTGGTGACCCCTCCAACCTGACCCTCAGCACAATAATCCCTGGTGGCCAGTGGTCCCTCCCCCCACTCGATACATGCCCATTATGAAGTAAAGATTTCTCTGGTGTCCGGTGGTCCCTGCACCCACCCGATGCCCACCCAAAATAAAATAAAGTTTATCTGGTGGCCATTGGCCCCTCCCCCAACTGATGCCCACCCATTTTAAAATAAAGTTTTCCCTGCTGGCCAGTGGTCCCTCCCCCATATGATACCAGCCTGATATATAAGAAATGTTTTCCCTGGTGGTCAGTGGTTCCTGCCCCCACCTGCACCATGCCTGACATACAGAAATATATTCCCTGGTGCCTGTGGTACCTCCCCTGCCAATTGCTGGCCCGATGGTACCATGAAATGCTCCCTGGTAGCCGGCCCACTGGCGCAGTGGCAAGGTGTCTGCCTGCAGTGCTGACATCCTGGGTTCGGTGATGGACTCTGGAGTTGGAAGGCCAGCCAGGGGGAGGAGGATTAAGCATCCCAGGGATTGCTCTGTTTCTCCAGGGGGAGGGAGGAAGAGTGTCTGGTACTCTGTGGACCACTGGGGGAGGCTGGGGGTACTGCTGCTACCAGCGCCACATGTTCATGGGCTGGTGGACACTGGCGTTATTGGACATCCCCACCCCCAGGAATCCAGCATACAAAAAAAATGCCAGCTCCATTCATGACGGCCCTCACTTCCACCACTGCTCCCGCGGAGACTTATGCCCACTGGAGGGGGGGGCCCGCTCCCATGGCCCCACCCCAGGGGTGAGCCGGGGCAAGAGACCAAATTCCTTGTGGAGGGGTCCCCCTGCCCGGTGACCCCATACAGCGGCGTAAAGCCTGGGCATAGGGGGGCAGTGAACAGGGCATGGGCCAAACCCTCTGGCTTGGTAGGAAAGGAGACCACAAAAAAAAAAGCTCCCTGGTGCTAATGGTACATTCCCCATCTATTGCCGGCCCGATCATACCATGAAATGTTCCCTGGTGCTAGTGGTCTCCCCCACCAATCACTGGCCTGATGTGACCTATAAAGCATTCCCTGGTGTCCAGTGGTCCTGGCCTCCCATCCAGATCCCCTGTACAATAACAGTACATAATTGCCTGATGTCTTGCAGACCCCCCTCCCTATCCCTGATCCCCTGTACAGTAATGTTACTCAATTCCCTGGTGTGTAGCAGACCTCCACCCAGCAGGTAGTGCCCTACCCCCCTGCTCCCCTCTTCCTGACCCCGAGCTGGTGACTGGCACAGCCTTCCGCTCTCCACCATGGCTGGCCACAGACTGAGTTGTCAAGGAGCATGTACTGTATACAGTATGCGCTCCATTGATTGACAGCTCACTAAAAGCTGTCAGTCAGTGAGCACATACTGTACACAGTAGGCCCTCCTTGACAGCTCAGTCAGCTGCCGGCTGTGGTGGAGAGTGGAGAACTGTGCCAGTTGTTGGCTCAGGGTCTGGATGGGAGGTGGGGCTGGGTGATACGGCACTACCTGTTGGGGTCTGCTAGACACCAGGGAATTGAGTAGCAGTATTGTACAGGTTGTACAGGGGATTGGGGATAGGGAGAGGGGGATCCACTAGACACCTGGGAATGGTGTACCTTTATTGTACAGGTGATTGGAATGGAGGGCCAGGACCAATGAACATCAGGAAATGCTTTATAGGTCACATTGGGCCAGCAATTGGCAGGGGGGGACATTAGCACCAGGAAGCATTTCATGGTATCGTTGGGCCAGTGATCAGTGGGGGGGGTACCACTAACACCAGGGAGCATTTCATGGTACCATTGGGCTGGCGATTGGTGGGGGGTACCACTGGCACTAGGAAAAATGGTTATGCACATCCACCGGTCAGCAGGGAAAACTTTACTTCATAACAGGTAAGCATCAGGTGGGGGGGGGAGACCACTGGACACCATGGAACACTTTCATTTACAATGGGTGTGCATTGGGTGGGTGGTGGGGCTACTGGACTCCAGGGAAAACTTTAATATCTAATGGGACGGCATCAGGTGGGGGTAGGGACTACTGGATGCCAGGGACTGAGTGCTGCCTATCAGGCAGGGGCTGGGGGAGTGCACTAAGCTACAACGCAACCTATGTAAATTGGCCCATAATGGGCATGCAATTGGCCACATAGTACTTTGCATCCCCAATGGGCTCATTTACATTGCTGCTTTTTCTTATATAACAAAATCTGAATTGAAGTACAAAAATGGAAATCGAGAGTGTGATGTTGCAAAACCCAATTAAACACTACTGTGAGCACATCACAAACCAAAGGACTACAGGTTTTATAAAATTCTGCAGTCAAGCCATCAATACTAGGCGCCGTGTTATTCTGTAAACGGGAAATTTCCCTTTTAACCTCATCAACACCAATCGGAGCAACTAAAACCTGTAATAGTATATCAGAACAAGGGGCAATATGAAGAGAGGAAAGGAATTGTCCTACACCAGTGCTATCCACCGGAGATGCAGCATATAAGTCTGAAAAATGCGAGGAGACTGCTCGCAAGATATCCTGAATTGCAGTGTAACTAGTACCAGCAGTATCCACAACTTCAGTCAGAAGGCGAGCCACAGAACGCCTATGACTACAATCCAAAACATCCCCCAAAGCATATTTATTAGCAGAACAAACCCCATGTTCATGTAACAGGGAAGTAGCTCTAGTATACTGTAGTGCAGCCATTTCTTTTTTACATTCTGTACCTGTGCTGTCAAAGATAAGCCTTGTGAGTGTATAGCTAAATATAAAGTTTCCAACTGCATACGTAAAGGCAAATATCTCTTATATTTAGTCACTGCAGCATATTTAGACATCCTCCTAGCCAAAGTAGAGATTTCAGATTTAGTGAGTAGCCACCAATCTAACAAATCCTCAGAAAGTTCAGATAGTGACAGACGAGTTTTCAACAAATCATGAACTTGGGCCAAAAACCTGTCATCAAGCAGCAGTAAAGAATTCAGTTTCCAATATCCCTGCCCCAGTTTAGCATGAGGGCCTACCCCTAACGTGGCAGTTACCACATTGTGGTCTGAAATCTCCACTGGAATGGTTTGAGCTTTAATCACCCTCAAAGCTGCAGAGACATAAAGAAAATCAATCCTAGTGGATAAGGAGCCCTTAAAAAAAGTACGTCCACCAGTAGGATGACAAACCCTATAAACATCCTGTAAACGACCCTGGACAATAATGTGTTTGAGACAATGTGTATCACAGAAATCCTTATCAGTCTGGGCCCCCCTATCTGATTTATGCACTACACAATTAAAGTCACCACCCCATATGAGAAAGCATGACGTGAACAGAAAAGGCTGCACCTCACGAAAGAGATCTACACTTTCTTCATAACCAGTGCATAAAGCACAATTAAGCTCCAAGTGTAATGTAAAGAAGTAAAATCCAATATTAAGCAGTTCAACCAACTTGGTAACATGAAATCCATCACCCCTAAACAACACCGCAACACTACTACATGAGTCTAATCCTAAAGAAAAAAAAGAAGGACCCCATTGCCAAAGCTTTTTGGCCATTTTAACCAAAGGAAGGGTATTGAGACGGGTATCCTGAATAAGGCAAATATCACACACCAAATCACACAAAAGTTGAAAAGTAATCAGACGCCTATGAGCATTTTTCACACTGTTCATATTGAGGGTGGCTACAGTGAGATGAAATGCCATGGCCATGAAAGAGAATCAGATAAAGGGTAGAAATAAAAATAAGTCAACATCAAGTAACCCTTCCCTTTCTAATACTTCTCCTGGGTCTCACCCCCGACCGCGAGGGTCTAGTATCCATAGGCAACTCCTTTGATTTATCATTCTCAGAATCAGAGGATACCATAGGTTGTGAGGAGGTGTCAGAATCAGCTTCCATATCGGAAGACTGAGTGTGATGGGACAGGACCTCAAATGTATTACTTAAGGGAACAGCCACCAGGAGAAGACACTTTAGCCAATTTGGCCCTACCTGTAATCTGTTTTTGAGCCTGTTTCTTTGTCAGAACACTAGGCTCAGGAGGGGGCATAATAATATCCAGAGGTTTGTCAGGGACAGGCACAGGTTCAGCAGGAACTGTAAAAACAACAGAAAGGGGGCGTAGAGGAAGGGTCCTGTACAACCGGTCGTGGAACTTCCTGTAAAGGAGGCTCAGAGGAAGGTTCAGATATTGAAACCACTGACTGGGGAGCAGGCACTGCAATATCAGGCCAGAAAGGGGAACCAGTGACTACCTTAACATGCAAAGAAAGGGACTTTGCTGTAGCAATATTCTTTTTCTGGGCATTAAAAAGGATCACATCCTGATTCGAGCTATCTTCCCTGTTATGGGAAGCCCAAGGACAGGATCTAAAACCATGACCTTGTTCTTCACACAGGTTACACTTTAGTTCAGAATTACAATCTGCACTAGCATGGCCAAAAGATAAACAAAAGGAACATCGTAGTCTATCACAGGCTGCACTGAGATGGGAAGGGGAGCCACATTTAAAACAGGTATGAGGCTGCCCCACATAGAAGCAATGCCCCATTCCCTACCTAAAAACAAACTATTAGGTAAGTGTATGGGACCCACATTCGTATTTCTAAGTCGCACCCTATAACGCCAACCACCAGTCCACAAGTGTTCAGAGTCAAATATAGGCTGTGGCAATCCCAAGATATCACAGCGTTTAGCTAACCAATGCTGAATATCACTAGCTGCTACATTCTCATTTCTAAACAAAATGGTGACAGTTTTAATAGAAGGTCTAGTAAGTGGGATAGCCCGAAATGGTAGCCACAACTCAGTGTGTTTAAGAGTATCATACTTTGTCCAGAATTGATCTAATCCTCTAGGGCTTTGAAAACTAATGTCATATAAGGAAGAACCTGATACATGAATCAATGCAAATATTTCGTTTGTAAAAAAAAACAAAGATCCTTTAAAAAGTGACTTTCCCACATAGAGACGGTCTGAAGCTACATCAAGACCCCCAATATACTGAAGGCGGACCAATTCCATCGTTGAAGAGGAGGGAGGGAGTTCCTAAATGTATCCCTTCTATGAAATTCTTCCCAAGTAGATTTAGCCTTGTCCCCAGGGTCAGGAGAAGGGCCTGGAGGAGGGTCAGGGAGCGGGACATCCATGTCCATTCTATCACCCCATGCTGGTCCCCTACAGCTAGGGCCTTCATCACCCAAAGAGGAGGGAGGCAAAGAAGGAACTTCAGCCAAAAGAATAGTATCCAATGCAGGATGCTGAACATCCTCAGCACGCAAATCCAAATCTGGGCTACCAGGCAAAGGTGGAGGCATATCTATCAAGGGAGACTGTTGTCCTCCACAACCAGTTATCGGGCTATGGGTAGGGTCAGGTATCCAATGCCCCGAAACGCCTGGTTTCCAACCTGCACTCCACAGGGAGGCCTCTAAAGAGACAGGTACTGGGCTAGAACAAGGCAACAGAGCGGGAGGAGGTAAAACAGATGAGACAGTCTGCACATTAGGGGGTGAAACACATGGTCTAGGATGCATAGTACTCACAAGTTCACCAGGCAAAGTCGCTGCCAAGTTCAAAGGCGGAGAAGACACTGCTCGATCCAGATTTGTAGGAACTGAAAATTCCAATGGAGCATGGTGCAACACTGGTAGGACCGGTGCTGCAGAAGATTGTTGCCGACTCTGCACTTCCAAAGAGCGCAAAGGTACCGCATCCGTAATGAAAGCAGGAAGAGCCTCCACAGCCCCTAGTTCTGGTGACAGAGTCCATGTCCCAGGAGAGGCTGACTCAAAAAGGGCTAACGGCACCAACAACAGCAAGTACCTGGTCCCGATGTGCAGCAAGGAAGGACTTCAACCAAAGTTCATCCGCAGGCAAAAAATCTGACGATGCAGAGGCAGACTTTGCAGCTGGCTGGGGCCTGTCCCCCCCCCCCCCGCATTACTGCTTCTTTCTGTTGGACTCTGTGATTTGTTCTTCTGCTTCTGGTTTGCATTGTGCCTCCGGCTGTGAGCTTCCTTTCGACCCTTCCCTGTTTCTTCTGTGTTTGTGTATCTTAGTTTTGGTTTTTGTTTTATTTGGGGGGAGATTTAGTTTCTAAGCTCCTACCATTTGCTCATTTAGAGCTCAAAAGCTACTTTCTTTCAGTTACTCACATTGCTATTGCAATCAGTACCTATGTTCTACTCCATCCAAGCTACTCCCCCATGCTACATGCCTAATTATTTTCACCTGTGTCAGGCTCCCCTCTGAACCTTTGCTGTGCAGCTCAGTCATGTTTTCCCAGCTTAATCTACCTCCCACGTGGTCATAACTGCTTTCAGAGCATTGTGCTTCCCTCCATTCCATGCTTCTACAATACTACCCCACATAGTTACTCAGTGCTGATGCTGTTCCATGTTTGTCTACTGCTGTTATACTCTGAGGTCAGCTAAGCTACTGCTGATGCTGTAAACTACCTTTAATATCAGCATGTGGTTCTCAACCCCTTCCATCACTTTTTTTGTTTTTCTTATGGTGGGGACTTGGAAGTGTTTGGGGAGTCGTGGCCCCATGTGGCTAATGTCTTATGTTCTACATCCTGTCTCCACCGCTGAAAATCCTCAGAGTATTTTTCACCTTCATTGGCTTTTGAATGCCTGGCTGGCTTGCCCCACTGCCATAGTGCTGCTCCTCCCCTTATGTTCATGTCCCACCACTGCTACTGTGTTTTGCAGACCTACATGTAGGCCTGTCTGTTCCTACTGCTTACTGACCTACATGCAGGTCCTACAATTGTTACCGTGTCCTACTGAATTACTCTGCCTTATTGAACTACCTCCAGACCAACTCCTGATTATGTTATCATTGCTCAATGTTCCTTGTCATCTGCCCTGCAAGGTCTCAGCACTCAATGCTCATTCAACTCCTCATCAGTTTCTGGGTATGCCAGCCATACCATTCTGGTGCAGGGTTCCCCTGCAGCTGACGGTCTCGCTCTACACCTGAATCCATAGCTTGAGCATGTGAAGCTTGGGGTGGGGTCCTTCTCACCTGGCCCATAGCTGGGAATGTCCTCAGTCCAGGTGGACTTTCAGTCATCAACCATAACAATGGCACCTCAAGTTGTAGAAGTTAAGACTCAGCTCTGAAGGGCTGGGGCATCTCATATGGGCCCCTTTAGCACCTGAGCAAGGAGGCACCCTTCAAAGCTATTCTCCCTATAACTGCCTCTGGTTCACCTGGTTTGTTTTTAGATCAGTAGGCCAGGTGAGTGTCTCAGTGGTTATTACTCTACTCCTCCTGCCTTGGAGGTGGCTTGTTGCAGAGCGCAGCAGTTCGCAACCCTCCATGTAATTCTTGTTAGAAGGATAGAGTGAGAGCTTTCCTCCAAATTGGAATATTTTCCACTTCTCTTTAATTGGATTTCCAAATTGCAGCA
Source organism: Neoceratodus forsteri (assembly GCA_016271365.2). Lineage (NCBI taxonomy): Eukaryota > Metazoa > Chordata > Ceratodontiformes > Ceratodontidae > Neoceratodus > Neoceratodus forsteri. Next base: position 321,691,684 of record JADMNL010000022.1, read on the forward strand.
GCAGAGTCATCACTAAATCAAATATTCCAAGCCTGGAGGCAAGGCGACCTAGGCCTTGGATCCCCAGAGATTTCCTCCTCAAAGTTTTTTTTTTTTCTCTCCTTTGTATCTCAGGTCATAACAGTTAGTTAGTGTAGTGTTCCCTAGTTCTGTAGGCAGGATACGCTGTTAGATGGAGGGGGATGGTGTCCCTATTGCCATTCCCTCTCTCCTTAGGAGGTCCCCTCATTCCCTCTTGCAACCCAAACTCATGCCATTGCTAACCTGTACATCCCATTACGTTATCAAGTTGCCTGTTGCTTTATCCATTACTACATTTTACAACTACTGATTGCTTATATTCTTCATACTACTACTTACTTTTTGGGTATCCTTCTTAATATACCTTTAGCCAAGGGAATCATCCTGTGACACCTCTAGGGGTTCCTTGCCTTTGGTACCCCTACAGGGTGGTAATTCCTCTGGAATAGAGAGTACAAATGGTTAAAACCTAAGTAACACAGTTGCACAAGCATAACACTATACTGGCTGTGTAGGCCATTGAATTGGAAGGCTCCACCTTTGGTTCGATGGACAAGTAGCCAACCACTCCCACTTCCTGAGTTATATAAGCTGTTCCCCTCATCCTCTTTCTGAAGCACTTTTTTCTTTGCCCTGCCATCCTCCCCTCCTCCTCCAGCAGCAGTGCCTCTCTCCTTGGGATCCTTCCTAAGGTACCTTTAGCCAAGGGAATTGTCCTGTAGCACCAGTGGAGCCCTCTAGAAGGTTCCTTGTGTTTGGTACCCCTACAGGGTGGTAATTCCTCTGGAATAGAAAGTGCGAATGGCCAAAACCTAAGTAACACAGTTGCACAAGCATAACACTATACTGGCTGCATAGCTCATTGAATTTATGTTTTTCCTTAACTCTGAGATCCTGCCTATTTTTATTAGTCGCCAGCTCCCACTTGGCTGTCATTGTGTTGTTTCCCATTTTGCCATATGAATCATGCATTCATCACCTTCTATCCACACCTCCTCTAGCATCCATGTTTCTTGCAGTGAGATAATGGTACTGTATTTATTTATTGTTTATTTATTGAATTTTGGTGACCGGGTAGGCCAACTGAGCCTCGAAGGTCCCCTTTTCAGGGCCGACCCAGGATACAGTACAGTATCAGACAGTAGAGTCACAGCAGGTTACAGAGAGAAAACAGATGATAGCTTGGTTACAATTGAACAATATTTCAAGATGCAGATAAAGTTTAGACATACAGATAAAAGCAGGGTTACAAAATAAGTAAATGTTCAAAATTCAGATGAATTTAGGCATACGTGCAATCGCTGGATGATTTGAGCCATAACTTATGGGTTTATGTGAGTAGGAGAGGGAGAGGGTTGGTGTAGTAAGTTGGGCAGGGGGAGTCTATCCTATATCCTGACAATGACAAGAGATGGAGTCTAGAAATTGGGACTTGAGCCTTTTGCAAAAGTTTTGGAGAGATGTGGCTTCCTGTACTGAGGGTGGGAGATTGTTCCACAAGTAGGGAGTGGTATAGGAGAAGGATTTACCGCCCGCTTTTGTCCTGACTCTAGGAATTGCAAGTAGAGTCCGACCTGAGGTCCTGGGCATACGAGGGTTGAGCTTGGGAGTTATTATCCCTTTTAGGCTGGGAGGGGCAGCCAGGCACTGTAATTTGCATGCAAGGCAGAACAGGGGGTACTGAAGACGAGTCGCAAAAGAAGGCCACTGCAGCTGGGCAAACAAATCAGAGGGGTGGCTTCTTGGGGGACACTGGGTAGGAAACCGAGCAACCTTGTTGTAGAGAACCTGTAGCCGATTGTTCTCTTGCTTAGACATTCCCTGTATGACCTGTTATCTGTTCTACACACTCTGCAGCAGCTAATTTTTATATGTAAACCTGCAACATTCCATTTCAATAACTTCCTTTTTGTCTTATTTCACATTACCAGCTGTAGTATTTTCCTTAGCTGCATTATTTTGACTCAAGTCCTCATTCAGTATATTGTTTAATCACTCATTTCTATAGCATATTAGGAACTCAAACTTATTTCTTAGAGATATTTCACTCCTACCCTTGCTAAAATCTGGGAGATCAAAGGCAGTACCCTTGGGTTCTGGTCAAGTTTTCCTAAATTATTTTTATCAAATATAACTTCTTGTGGTATACATTTAGGGCTGTTTTTGGGGCTATCCCTTGCATTTTTATTCATGTCAGAGATTAATATTTCTGGTTTCTTTAGTGCATGTGTCTCAATTAGGATAGCTGTTGCTAGTTGGCTACTTCTTATAGCCACTGTTACTTGTTCCATATCCATAAAACCCATCTCACTCCATACCCATTGAATTTATTTTCCTCTAACCTTATATTTTGCATCATGCCTAAAAGATAATGTACAGTATGCATAAGAGCGTTTGATCTTCATTTCTGGATATGTCTGTGTCTTGCACTGATAATTACACTGGTCTGTCTGCATTTCTTATGGAACCTAATTCCCAAGGAGCATTCAATATTTTATCTTTGATAATACAGTAGCTTGCCCTGTATCAATTGGTCCATGTTTTCTCCTAAATTATTAACTTATCAAAATGGGGGTTGGGGGCTATTTGTAGTCCCAATCTATTTAGTGTATCTGTTTGGCTCCATATTCATTTACATATTTTCTTTGAATTCAGAACCACATAAACATGGGTATCTATTCCCACTCTATTTCTTTATAACATTATTCCAACCATTTATTTATTGAAGTTTTTATTGATCAGGTAAGCACACTAAACATTTAAATGCCTATTTCCATGTATGACCTGGGAAGTTACAGTAAGGCTAGTACAAACAAATCAATACAATGCATGAGATAACAACAAAGTATGATTGGCAACAAAGAAGTAACATCAAGATACTGTACATAATACAAGTTAGTGCCATGGGGGGATACCAAGCTCTACTTCTAAAAAACATTTTATTATACCATTTAACATCACATGATTTTCATTATAATTTCTGTGTATCCCTCTTATTCTTATCACCGCTTCCTTTCCTTTTATCTGGGAGTGGCGGTAGTTATGTGCAGTGGACATATGCGAGGGAGACATGTTGCGAGTGGCAGTTCTGGCACGTTCCCTCACTCCTTGCTCTAGAAAAATCATCATGTGTCTGAAAAATCCTCAATGAAACTGCACTTCTGTTTCCTGTTGGAGTACAAAACAAGCTGTTCCAGAGGTCTACATCCAGCAGAGACCCGAAGCCTATAGCAGGTACTGAGACTGCCATTGTTCCACATGTGTCTGAAGAATTGCACAGTATTCCTGAGACTGGTCTATAGATTTCCACAAATCAGTTAGCCAGCTGTCATTTTGAAGCATTTTATCCACATTGCTGGCCATTTATTGTGTTGCCCGTGGGACTGCTGTTTAGTGTATTCCTGTGAGAATGCTGCTGTATGAACTGTGTACTACTGTAATTGAACCTACACCAAAGTCTACAACTACCTGCCCTCCCACCCTCTCTATGACTGATAGTGGCAACTTCCCTCACCTGTGGGCAGTGGCAGAGTCCATGGAGGAGGAGTTACACCCTATATAACATCAGTGGGGTTCATTGAGTGGCAGCAGGAGTGGTAGTGGTTAAGTGCAATGGACAAGTGCAAGGGAGTCACATCGGGAGTGGCAGTTGTGGTGTGTTCCCTTGCTCCTCACTCTACAAAAATCATCATGTGTCTGAAAAGTCCTCAATGAAACTGCACTTCTGTTGCCCGTTGGAGTGCAAAACAAGCTGTTCCTGAAGTGTACAGCAAGCAGAGACTTGAAGCCTATAGCAGGTACTGAGACTGTCATTGTCCCACATGTGTCTCAAGAATTGCACAGTATTCCTGAGACTGGCCTACAAATTTCCACTGATGAGTTAGCCAGCTGTCCTTTTGAAGCACCTTATCCACATTGCTGACCATTTGCTGTGTTGCCTATGGGACTGCTGTTTATTGTATTCTTGTGAGACTGCTGCTGTATGAACTGTATACTACTGTAATTGAACATACACCAAAGTCTACAACTACCTGCCCTCCATCCCTCTCTGTGACTGATAGCGGCAACTTTCCTCACCTGTGGATGGTGGCAGAGCCCTAGGAGGGAGAAGTTATACCCAATGTCACATCAGTGGGGTTCATGGAGCAGCAGCAGTTAAGTGCAGTGGACAAGAGTGAGGGAGTTATGTCAGGACTCTTTGGAGGGGATGCATGGCCGGGTCCAGTCACTATGTTCATTTTTAGTTTTGAAAGTTACAGCGGTAAAGAATCTTGATTCATACTGACTTGTGGTTTTTAAAGTTATAGCATTGTTTATATGTTTTTACTTGTATATGTTTTTTATTATCTAATGAGGATACAGACAGATAATGATTATAATAAAATACTGGGATCATGGACAAACTCGTATTTCCATCTAAAATAAATTATGGCTTAAAGACCGTTTCTAATTATCACAATAGTACCAACAGAAAACTGTACTTTATTAGGATTATTGTTAACATACTGAAATAATGGCTGCATTCATTTCAGATATTCTTCACTGTAGGGAACTTAAAGTTGTTTTATGGGTACTGTTTAAAACAGTAAATAGATTTCTCCAACCTAGAAATTTGATCAGAAATTTCTAGATGATTTCTAAAGCTAAGTTTTAAAAATTTGCAAATAGGTAATTTGAATGCACACTTTCTTTTGTTTTATAGCAAAGTTGTCTTGGTAATCTGATTATAAGGCTTAGAATGAGGTTTTTACATGGGTTAGTACTTGTATTCTGAGGGTTATGTTATTTGTAGGGCAGTAAAATGTCAATAGGAAGCTGAGAAAGTCAACTTAAAAAATATGTGATGGTACATGCCATGTTCAACTTAAATTATCAAAACACTGGACAATTGACCTACAAAAGAAATGGTTTTAAACATGCCTGGAAGTGATGCTCTAAATCTTTTGTAGTCACAAATTATGGAACTGTGTGTGCACAGCTTAGAAACAATAATCAGGTTTTGATCCTGTTGTTGCCTCTAAGTGGTGATATGGAGTCAAATCCCAGTCCTGAAAATGGGACCTTGTTAGCGTTGGCCATGTAAATGCTCATAGTATTATTAATAAAATGGACCTAATGAGAATGTGGGCTAGGATTGTCAGAAACTTGGCTTTATACAAGCATAAAGGAAAGCAAAATTGAAATGGGGGATTTGACTCTGTTAGGCATGATGGGGTAAAAGAGGAGGGGGTAATGTTGTTTCTTAACACTAGCCTGGGACAGTATAAAGTATCAATATCAGACAGTATAGAAGGCATAGACTGTCTAATTGTTTCAGTATTCTCTTTGAATTTGATAGCTGGGGTAATTTCTTCACTACAAAAAAATGAATACCAAAATATTTGGTCAAATGGCAGACAAGATTCTAGAGGCAACAAAAAATGAAACAATTATATTATTTGGAGACTTTAACACAGGCTGGAATCAGCCCAGAGGAAACAAATTACAAGATAGTTTTGCCATATTAGGAGTACAGCAAATAATTGAAAAACCCACTCACTGCACAAAGTCAGTAAATAAAGGTTCAGTACTGGATCTGATATTTATTTCAGAAGCTACTGATGTATGACACTGTGAAATATTACCTTTGAATTTAGGTGACCATTATCCAATTGAGTGTTTACTGTGCAAAGATAGACCCAAGAATCCAGAACCTCCTTCCTATTGGAAGGTAGATAAGAAGAAATTTAATTTAGAATCTTTTAGACAAAGTTGGGGGCTCTTCATAGAGTGACCCCTTGTTTGACTAATGACTCAAGAGTCAAAGTCATAAAACAATTATTGATTCCAGTCTTGGAGCATGGCAACTTGCTATACAGAAACTCAACTAAATATGCCTTACAAAAAATAGATCTTATATATAATAAGCTAGCTAGGTTTGCTGTGAGGGGTTAAACTGATACTCATAATTGTGAACTATACAAAATGTTAAATTGGTTGCAGCCAGGCAGTAAAAGGGATTACAACTGGCTGACATGGAGGTATAAATAATCAAAGTCTAAAACTGAATATCCTCTGAAGAAGTATATCATTTGAGGCCCACATTTTCAAAGGAGATGCACAGCCCAAAATGGAAATACATGGCACATCTCAGAAAATGCATGGAAGAATGATATTCGAAACGGAAAGATGTGTTGTGCATATCCCGATGTGCCATCATGCAGAAATAATGTATGCAGTACAAATAAAGGTGGCAGTTCCATGACTATGCTGTGCATCGCTATAGTCAGCCAAAATGTGAGGTGCATCTGCCCTGCATCACAGAAATGAGCCACCCAAAGTTAGGCAAACAAAAGGATGGCCTAAATTGCCCAGCCACCCACAGGCAGGCCACAGAACTGCAGGCAGACCATCCAGAAACAGCCTTTGGAGATGCATCAGAACATGCTCCAGGCACCCATACACAGCAGTCAAGCCAGGATGGACTTATCCAGAGCCATAGGTACCATCTCACCACCGGCACCATCCAGAGGACAACCCCCCACACCTGGATGTAGACACCCAGCAGACACATGCCAGTGCTGTCGGGTGCCTCCTGGGCACACCAGTGGAGCAGACAGCCACACTGCAGTACATGTACCAGGGCCAATGGCCTGCCCCCATGCAGCCTGCAGGGTGCCGCCCAGTGGTGGCATGCACCCAGGGTGATATCTGTGGCAATGGTGCTTTGGTAGCCTGGTGGTACTAGTGGCTACATAGCATTGCCCAGGGACTGCCCTGCGGCACACACCCACGGTGGTACACCATAGGTGCTCAGAGGTGGGACCCACCCACTTGGGTACCTGGTCATCTTCTGCACACTGCCATGCCTTGCAGTTCTCACTATGTTCCTCTCCCTGCCTTTCTATCCAAAAATTAAATAAATAAATAAAGATTTTTAGGTACCTCTTCATGACCCTGACCCCTTCCTTAGAGTCTAATTAAGTATCATCTGCAAAGACATCAATTTTTCACTTGATCTCTTCCCCTATGTTGCAGATGGACACATTTAGCAGTACTGTGTTTGTTTCAGCACCAACTCCTGTGGTACCCCACTTGTGACCTCTCTGACCTCTAAATGCTCCCTATTTACAATCACTGTCTGGGTTCTTCCACCTAGTCAATTTTCTACCTACTTTGTTAACTTGCCCCAACAGCTAGATTCCCAGCATCTTGATAAACCATCACTGGAGTATTGAGTCATACGCCTTCCTGAAAGCTAGATACAGCACATCACCTGCCTGGTCCTTGTCCACTGCTCTTGTTACAGAGTCAAAGAACTCAATCAGGTTAGTTTGGCATGATCTTCCCTTCATGAAGCCATGCTGCCTCCTGTCTTGGAACCCATTTCCTTCAAGAAATTCCACCAAATGCTCCTGTATGATAGTCTCCAGGAGTTTTTCCACTATATATGTCAGACTAACCAGTCTAAAGTTTCCCTGGCCTTTCCTACTCCCACTCTTGTGCAGAAGCCCACATTTGGCCTCTCTAACCTATTGGGACTATCCTAGTCTCCAGGTAGTGGCTGGGGCTGTGAATGTTCCTTCCCCAATTCCTTTAGCTTTCTGGGATATAACCCATCTGGTCTGATCCACTCTAAGTGCCCTTAGTCCCATAAGTACTCGATCCCCTAACACTGATCCCAAATTCAGTTCCCTTCACCCCATCCCATAGCTTGCCTACCATAGTCAGGAAGTGAGACCCCACCTCTTCTGTGAATACTTAAGAGAAATACTCACTGAGGAAGTCAGTCTTCTTCCCATCGTCCTCTACATATGCATTTTTCAATTGTATGGTGAACTCAGGTTTGGAGGCTAAGGGAGAGCTCTGCAGACTAATAATATAAATGTCCATTTTTTTAGTATTGACAGTTACACTATCATTGCTTGGTAAGGCAGTAAGCATTTTTATTTTATGTTTTTAAAGGAAAAATGTGCTACCTTGAATCATTGTTCTCTAGCCCACAGCTTGAGTGAGAAGTGGGTGAGGAGATGGCTACACAATGGTATTCAGTCAGAGAGGAGAGGAGAGGAGGATGGAAGAAGAAGAGAATGGGACCATGGTAGAGTGGAATGGAAATGAACAAAGACCAGACTGAGACTACAGGAGGAGGAGGAGGAGGACAGAGGAGGATAGGCAGAGAACAGAGGAGAATGGGAGATCAAAATCCATGGATTTATCTAACTATTTTGGTACAAGACATACAAGCTGTCATTAGACTTTTTTTGAGGTGGCAAACAAATTAATATAAAGTGTTTTAGGAACTTTAATGAAATTGTAGAAGCAACTATAGAACAAGGCTGACAAAGTTCCAGGACTGTTAAATTGATCAGTTGGAGGAAAGTGTATGTTTTATCCAGTTAATCTGATATTTTCTGTCAACTATTTGACAAGGTAGGGATAGGTATATTATAGGGGTGTGGCAGCATTCCTATAGTTAGGGTTAGGGTTGAGTAAGCTGTTTAATGTTAAATCCCAATTTTTGTACCTTAATAACTTTGGTGTCGTGTGATGAAATAACACAAAACTTGGCATGTACAGTCAGGCTGTCAGAGTCTCAAGATATTAAAAGTATCATGATGGCATCTTGTTTGGTTTTCAAGCTACAGAGCACCAACAAATGGAAAAGAAAACCTTTAGGTTTCCTCATACTTAACATTGCTTTTCTTTGCTCTCACCTACAGCCTAAACGGTGTGGAAATATTTCATGAAATTTTCAGGGTTGATGGTGCCTGTACTAAGAGTATGCCTTTTACAGGTTTCATGAAAAAATATTATACAGCCTCAGAGTTACAAAGGTTCCACGTCATAATTACAACAATCGGACAAACAATACAAATACCTGTCAGAGAATCAAAAAATTGGTCATACAGAGGAATAGGCATATTTTGCTGAATATGACAGGCAGAAGTAAATCAGTCTGAGTTGACCTTGTCTGGTTTCAAAAAATACAAGAGAACATCAGATAAACTGATGCACAAATAGTCAAACAAAGTGAGCAGCTTTTGCACATTATTACAGCATTGTTTCAAGCAGGAGAGAATCCGACAGAGTTGTCCTAGTCTGGCTAAGGGGTGGGTGACGGAGGAGGAGAAGAAGGTAAGACATGGAGGAAAGGGGAGGGTAGTGAGGGAGTGGAGGGGATGGGGGTGACAGGGGTGTGTGGAAAGGAGATGGCGGTAGGAGGGGATGGGGTGGAGAGAGGGGGTGGAGGCAGTAGCAGGTAGGGTAAGGGGAGGATGAGAGTAAGAGTGGAAAATAGAGGGGTAGGTGGGATGATGATGCAGGGAGGGGGTTGGGGTAATGCTAATTAGGATGCAGGGATGCTAATTAGGAATTGGCAGTCACAGCTGCAAAGTGCGGTTAGGTGTTGGCGAAGTTTTCTCTTAAAGGGTCCTAACTGTGCTAGCTTGGAGTGGTGCTTCAAGATATCTAAACTGATGTTCAGTATGAAGAAGTGAAAAGGTATGCACATAGCCATGGGTAACCCAGAAGATGGATTATTGGCTATGGGGTAAAAAAAAAAATCAGTCTGACTACTGAGGAAAGGGATTTTGGGATCATCATTAGTGATAGTCTCAAGCTAATGACCCGGTGTATCACAGCACTCAGGAAGGCAAAGGGGATGCTGGGATGTATATGGAGATGGTTCTCCAGTAAAAGCAAGGAGGGCCTGTTGCCCCTCTGTGAATCACTGGTGTGGCCACATCTGGGATACTGTGTCTGGTTCTCAAGCCTTCACCTGAAAAAGGATAAGCATCACGTGGAATCTGTCCAGAGGCGGGCCAGCAAGCAAACTTATGAGGAGCATCTAGTAAGCCTGAACATGTACTCGCTGGAGTCCAGAACGGAGAGGGGAGCATAATAGAAACCTTTCAATATTTGAAGGGGATTAACTGGGTAGAGTGTCATGACCTGTTTAAGCATGGTACAAGATCAGCAACTAGGGGACATGAGTGTGACACTCAGACAGCTGGTTCTGATTAATCCATGATTTTTGTAATATAAAAATGTGTTATTGAGTGTCTCTCATGAGACATGCTGTTTTAGCTAAAAGATAAAAGGTCAGGAGATAATTACAGGCTAGCGTGGCTCAGGTGGTAGCACACCCACCTCTGGACCAGAAGGTCGTGGGTTCTTGTCCCACACTGGGATTGGACTTGCACCTAAAAATTGCTGGCATCCGAGTGCAGTATTGGGGGGTGCTGTACTGCTGGGGTGTGCCGTCCTTCAGATGAGACATTAAACTGAGGTCCCTTCTGCCCATCCTGGTGTTGTCCTGGTGGGTATCCAAGTGGAAGTAAAAGAACCCAGGGCACTCTTCGCAAAGAGCAGGGAACATTCCCGGTGTTCTGGCCAACATTCCCCTTCCCATAAACCAGTTCATGCAATTATCCAGGCTGTGTGGGTGATGATGTGCGATATGGCGGCCACCTCACATTCAGTCACTTCACTACCAGTCTAGCATTGCTTGTAAAGCGCTTTATGATACTGTGTATGGAAAGCACTATATAAATGCTGATTCTTCTTCTTTTTCTAGAAGAGGCCTAAATTAAGCATCTCCTGTTTATCTAGCTTTATTATAGCTTGCCAGATGCTAGGCTAGAATCATAAACTTTTATGATGTTTAGAGAACGAATACAGGCTATGTCACTTTGGTGTGAAGTCATAAATGTTTCTTTGATATTTGTGAAGAACAGGAAGACACACTACATCAAAGGGTCATATGAGAAAATGAGTTGTGCTGAGGTCACAGAATTTAATACTTTGATAAGACATCCTGTTTTGCATAGATACATTTTTTTATATTCTGACAGGGAGGAGCTAGGTGACCTCATGCAAAGAGGCGGACAAAGCCAGTTTTAAACAGTATTCTGTTTTCCACTTCGAACACAAATGTTTGGACTCTGAAAAGCAACATCAGGCACTGTTAGGAGAATATACCTTAGAAGAGACAATTCTAAGAGTACTGTGGTAGGAGATTTTGTCTGCACTTTTAAACCTGTTTTTTTAAGAGATTTGTATGTTTTGTGATATATGGTTCTGTATTTACACTTTACATGTTTTATTTATTTTTAAGTAAACATCTCATTTTTAAATAGACTGTTTGTGTCTTCCAAGTCCTTCTGTTTTTGCCTTTGATGCATGGATGGTTAAGAGTGTGACAACACTGTGCATGAGCTTATATGGTAATACCAAACTGGAAAAAGGTAAGAGTAATCTGAGGTCTTTATTAGAGTTTTTAAGGGTTCATTTTGTACACCTGGTTAGGTGCCTGTAGGTGAAAGATATCTGCCCCCCCCCAAATAGCAGAGTTATCTGAGCCTGTATATTGGGTACGCTAGCAAGAGGTTCACAGTTTGAATCCCTCCAGAACTGAGACCAAAAGGTTGATTCAAACCCACAAAACAGACAGGAGGTTTACCCTGTTCTGTTAACTGTTCACAAGACTTCTCTCAGAGGTTGGCACTGTGGGAGCAGAGGGCCTGACCTGCTGAGTCAGTTTGTGACAATGAGTATTAACTGATGGTGGTGAGGGGGTTTAGAGTCAAGAAGGAGGTATGAAAGTACTTCTTCACCGAAATGATAGTGGATATATGGAATGATTTGCCAAAGAAGGTGGCAAATGCAAATATGGTTACAAGTTTAAAGAGAGCATGGTACAGCTGTAAGGGGTTGGTGAAAACTAAAAGAGTGACAGGGATAGAAAGGCAGGGAGAGGGGATAAACTACTTATGGGCATTCAGCCTAGGCATGACCAAGGGTAGGTTGGCATGGCTCAGGTAGGGAAATGGGCAGACAAGATGTACGATGAATCTTTTTCTGCCAACACCTTTCTGTGTTTTTATTAAAAATCATAAAAAAATAAAGCATTTTTGAGTAGAACCTTTGTTATAAATGTAATAAGGTACTTCAGGGGTGTTTAATTATAGTCAATAATTGTACTTTAATCTTGTGTGTTTTAAGGCTAAGAGCCTGGCATGCCTCACTGCATGCTTCTCCTGTCCCCTGCTCTTCCTTCTCCCCAACCCATGTTGTATCTGTAAATGAGATTACTGTTTATCTCTGCTTGTTTATGGACTTGCACTTTTTCAGTTCTATCTTAGCTAGCCCCTTTTCTCTTGTCTTTTAAGATGTCCGCTTTTCTCTGTTTTTAGACCATTTTAGGATTGTTGTACTGTATATGCAACAGTTCCTTTACATATTGGCACAGGTTTGCCTCAGTAATTTCAGCTGGATTTGAACATGTCAAATATCACTTCTCTTGTGACTATGATGTACTACCATGCAATAGACACTGCTCACTAATCTTTTAGGACACTGAGGACATCTGTGCTAACTCCAGGCCACAGACCTAAAGGTCTTCTTTAATTATTTCAGATCACACTCATAATAAAGCTGGCTCCAAATGGGGAAAAGGACAACATACAATTCCGGGGAAAAGAACTGTCTAAAATGAAACAAAAAGTATTAAGACAAATGTTTCATTGTCACATGAACTGCTGCTTTAAGCACCACCCAAAAAAAGAGGAAGCACCTCCATGTCTCTGTTTTATATATGCCTTGACATTAATGTTGGTTGAAATTCCCTTCAGACAGTACTACATGTTTTCCCTTTTTTTTATTCTTTATTCAAAAGTCAGGTTTTACTAAGAGCAAAGACGTCACCATTCATTTATGTGGCAGAGACACTAACTAGATAGGCACTGAAAAGAGCAGATGCTCTGCACCAGGACACCATTTTCTTTATTACATGTCAAATATTTTCTGGGTGCTGGTGGGGGAGGAGGTAGTTAGGGACCAGAGGGGAGTTGGGTGGGTGGTCTTATGACTTACTTGATCTGGTAGTGGGTCTCAGCTCAGGGGAGGTGGGAGAGTGTACTTGGCAAGAAGGTGGGGGGAAGGTTGTTGTCTTGACTCTGTTCTACTTTAGTTGAAATTTGCCAGTTTGGGGGAGGAGGGTGCCAGTGGAGGATGGGAGGAGGTGTCTAGTCTACTTTGATATTTACCAGGACAAAGGGGGGAGGAGGGTGGCAGCAGGCAATGTGAGGGGGCTGAGGTTTTTGGGAGATGAGATGGAGGTTGTATTACAGCACTGTGGGTGGGGATGCTTTTTATTACAGTTTAACCCCCTTTTTTTTGAAGAAGAAGAAGTTTGCTTGGTGAAGTTGGTACAGCTGCCACATAATCTGTGAAATTTGCAAAGTACAAATTTCCAAGAATTTGTGGCAGCTTTGCTGGTGAATTAAAACTTCGCTACGTTTCTAGATGTTACCATTGCAACAGACAAACAGTATCATCATTGGACAAGCATTTTGTTTTTGATATAATATTATTTGTCTTGAAAAAAATGTCAGTTCCCTATTCAGTTTTCATTAGTTTCAATTTTCATCAACCATTTTTATGTTGGCGCGCTTGCGCAGCCAACATCTTGGGACAGTGCAGCTTTGGAGGCGCGGTCGCTGTTGGGCGAATGCAGGGCACGCATCAGTAGGTGCGTCCCGCATTCCCCAATTGGCCTGCATGTCAGCGCCACACCATGCATACATAATGTGGTGAGCACATCTAAGAAAAGGTCTGCACAATCCGAGCAAAGCTCATCAGATGCAGTGGTCCTTTTCTTGCCATGCTCACTGCCATTATGTACATGGCAGCACACTGGCTGCCAGACTGCCGACTTTGGGGGTGCCCAATCCCCCTGTCGGCTACCCCTACCCCCTGTGAATGTGCATAAAGCACCCCCCATTTGTGATATGGTGACGAGGTGCCCCAATCCCCCTCGGCTCTTGCCTGCCCCTCCCTTTCCTTGTGTGCCGACAGAAGCCCCTCCCCGTTAGCAGAAAATGACCCCAGTTGTTTAATGCCAAGGGTGCCAGTCCCTTTGGCTCTGTGCCCCCTTCTTTGTGTGCCGACAGAGGTGCCCAATCCCCATCGGCATAAATTCTGCCCCGTGTTGTTTGCGATGAGGCTGCCCAATCCTTGTCAACTACAGATACCCCCCCAAACAGTTAGGTAGCATGCTGGGAGCCCAACCCAGCATGCCAAATCCCCAGGGGAAAAAAACAAACTGTCCCATGATGTTTTTTTTATTCTTTTTGAACCTGTAAAAGGAAAACGGTCCCTTGCAGTCTCTGTGCCCCCTCCCCCCACCTGCACCCACCCACTGTGCACCCTGCCTCCCCACACCCCCACTCACCCCATACTTACCTCCGGAGCTCGACGCGACGATCATCGGTGGACCAGGAACACGTCTGCACTCTTCAAAGCCGACCGTGAACTGAGGTAATGCCGGTAAGCTGTATAATGGGATAGATAGGGTTTTTTCAACTTTAGTACATATCTCAGGCATTTTTGAAAATTTTGGCCCCAAATTTTCAACATGGGGTTTTTGGGACCCCTTCTCATGAATTCTTGCACTGTCATGGCATTATTCGGTCCCGAAAGGTGATTTCGCAGTCACTGCGTGGAATCACCTTTCTGGACCACGTAAGGAAATGACAGTGCCACTGTTCATGAGGGGGGCCCTCAAAAACCCTATGTTACAAATTTGGTGGGAAAAATCCAAAAGATGACTGTTTTACGAGTGTGCGTAGCAACTGCACAACGCACGCTCATAAGTTGGCGAATTCACAATATTTTTATGCCAGATTCTCAACATTGGCATTTTACCACACCTTCTTGTGAACAGTACAGCTGTCATTTTTCATATTCTGGCCAAAATGTGTTTTCACACTTCCGGCACAGAGTAGCGTGGTCGCTATGTGAAATTAGTGTTCAGGACAATTACAAAAATGACAGTGATACTGTTCATGAGCAGAGGTCCTAAAATGCCTGTGTTGAAAATTTGGTGACAATACTCCATAAAATTACTGTTTTACAAGCGTGCATAGTAACTGCACAATGCACGCTCGTAAGTTAGCGCATTCACAATATTTTCACACCAGATTCTCAACATTGGCATTTTACTATACCTTCTTATGAACTGTATAGCTGTCATTTTTCACATCCTTGCTGAAATGTGTTTTCGCACTTTCAGCGCAGAATAGTGCGTTTAGGGTGCGAAATCAGTGTTCGGGACACATTCCAAAAATGACAGTGACACTGTTCATGAGCAGAGGTCCCAAAATGCCTGTGTTGACAATTTGGTGACAATACTCCATAACATGACTTTGTTATGAGCGTGCGTTGCGCAGTTTGCACGCATGTTCATACGTTCGCAAACTTCTAATATTTTCAGTCCAGATTTTCAACAGTGCCATTGTTCTGCACCTCCTAATGAACAGTACAGCTGTCATTTTTCACATCCTGACCAAAATCTGTTTTCGCAGTTCGGCGAAGAATAGTGTGGTCGCTGTGGAAAGTCCGTGTTTGAGACACATGATGAAAATGACAGTAATACTATTCATTAGCAGATGCCCTAAAATGCCTATGTTAAAAATTTGGGAACGAAAGTCAATAAAATGAGTGTTTTATGAGTGTACATTGCACAGTTTCCACGCACACTCATGACTTTGTGAATTTGTAATAGTTTCACTCCAGCTGTTCATCATTGGCATTTTTCCATACCTCCTTATGAACACTACAGCTGCCTGAAATTTGTTTTCTCACGTCCGGCACAGAATTGCATGGCCGCTGTGCTAAACCAGTTTTCGGGACAGTTTGAGGAAATGACGGTGACACTATTTATGAGCAGAGCTCCTAAAATGCCTATGTTGAAAATTTGGTGCCAAAACTCCATACAATGCCTGTGTTGCAAGAGTGCATTGCACATTTTCCACACACCCTTGTAACTTCGTCAATCTGCAATATTTTCATGACACATTTTCACCACTGGCATTTGTGCACATCTCCTTATCAACAGTCCAGCTGCCATTTTTCACAGCCTGCCCAAAACATGTTTCCGCAGCTGTGGCGCACAATGGCATGCTCGCTGTGCAAAATCACCTTTTGAGACACATTCACAAAATCACAGCACTATGCATCTCTAGCTCCACCACTTCCACTGCCAATGCCAGCGCGACAACATTCGGCATTGACAAATGCTTGTTCACCATGGACCACAAGTCACCACATTGTGTGTCAATGTCTATTAACATTTTTTATTACACTTTGATTAGCTTCATTTTTGTGCATGAGTGCAAATTAAAGGTAGGTTTTATCTTTGTACTGAATTTGATAAACTCAGTACTGTACTTATTTGTTAAAGAATTGAGGTGATTAAGGAACTCTTCTTGCTAAAAGTAAAACTGCAGTAAATGCTACAGATTCAGCCACACAATCAGTTCACTCAGTATAGCAGGCTTGCCTTTGCCTGGCTTTTTCTCTTATCGTGTGTTTGAACTTTTTTTTCTATATATGGTTATGTATTTTTGCCCCATTTTTCACCTGTCCTATACCTCTGCCATGCGAGTGCATGTGGAGGCATGTGCATGCCGCAGTTCGAGGTCCCCTCCCATGACTTGTCATCCCCTTCTGCCTATGCTAGCCACTGAACCTCCACCCAGCGGCAGTGGAACTATGGGGGGGATGACAGCCACCTGAGAGAGGAGAGCTGCCTTTCAGCTGCTCAATCCTGCTCTTACCCTCCCACCCCATGCTGGTTCTCCAATGACTTGAGTCCGTTCCCAAACCTGGGTTGCCAGCATGACACGAGGTAAGGCAACCAGCGCCTCAGCCCTGTTTGTCACCAGGCCGGCTTATGTGGCTGAGTTTTTAACATCAACCCATTAACAGAATAGCAACCTGGTCTCTGGTACCAGTATAGAACTCAGCACTAGCTGGACAGCCAGAAAACCACCTCATCCAGCAGTCCAGTCTATGGTACCAGAGTAGAACCTAGTTCCAAATGGCCAGCCAGACAACCATCTAATACAGCAACATGGTCTCTGTTACCAGCATACTGAGTACAGATACAGACACACACCATCTCCCTCCTCCCAGTTTCTCTCTTGAGGGCATTTCTGTCTGCTGCAATGGCAAGTCTCAAAAAATCTGTTTCCCCAAGGATGACTTCTTGAAGACTGCAACCGTTAAACATGTTCTGCAAAAGCTGCAATTTGCACACCACACAGACACTGGTAATTTGTAATAATTTCCAGCAGTGTTTTTTTTTTTTTGTTTTGTTGCTTTCACTCAGTGCGTGCTTAAAATTGGTCTTCTTTCAACTCTTGTTATTTATGCAGTGTGTGGAATGTAGTGAAATAATTAAATAATCATAGAACCAGCAGTAAAGTTGGTCTACAGCCCACACTTAGTACCCACTCATACTGACCAGACACCACTGGCCATGTAGTGGCGTCCCACACCCAAGTACACCCAGTATGTTACAACCACTAATTAGGACTGATTTTAGAACTAATGGTGCCCCAAGCAGAATTACTTGGGGTGCCACCTTCACCACTCCAACCTCCCCTTATCCTCCCTTCATTCTTCCCCAACCCACATACAAAAATGGTAACAATTCTACAATAGTGGCCCCTATGCATAAAGGGGTGGGCTGAGGGCAGTTGGGTGCGGAGCTGTGGGTCTGGGCGGGCGGCCAATCAGCAGCCTGACCAACACCCCTCAGTGGATCACCTGTGCCCATGTTCGCCGGGTGAGGAGCTGGTGAGTAGAGTGCCACATGCAGTGTGGGGGAAGGTGCCCGGACACCACCCGCAGGCCCCCCCAGTGTGCCCTACATGCTGGGGCTTCCTTGGTGGGGGTGCAATGGACCCCGTCTCGTAGATTCAGCCCACAGCTTTTGCTCTTGGGGGGTCCACATAACAGGCCCCCCACCTTTACGTCTGCCCCGACCTAGCAGAGGCACTGACACCTGTGCCCAGCACTCTGCACGGTCGTGCATCCCACGAAGTGCTGGAACACCCCCTGCACCACCCCCGGTCCACTCCCTGCGCATAGGTCCACATGCCGCCTGGGATCTGGTGTGGAGGAGGAGGAGCAGATGTCCAGGCATGCATGCTGTGCAGGGGACACAGTTGGCATGGGTTGGTGTGGAGTGGGCTACGCACCAGGGATACGCGGCATGTACCCACTCAGCACCTTTGTGCATAGGGCCCACTATGAGTGACAACAACAATTTAGTTTTTTAATTTGACACTTTTGGCATTTTGAGTTCTTCTGTACATATAATTTAGTGCTCCCCTTCTGTGCTGGCACCCCAGCGGCTGCTTGGTTCACTTGTGCCTAAAACTGCCTCTGCCACTAATTGTCCATTCACACTCACTTACAGAGACATAGCACCTGCAGTGAAGGACAACATGCAGCACATACTTATTGCCAAGTCTCTGCAAGCATACATTACCGGGTATGTGGTGGCATTCCAAATCGAAGCCAACCCTGTATGCTATGCCGACTCAGAGCCTAATCACACAGACTGACACAGGAATAGCACTAGCAGCGATGGACAGAATATAGCCAACACTTAGAGCCTATTCACTCCAACTTCGCATATCCAAGCATATGGTGACAAATGATACAAGAAGACAAATAATTTCAAAATTGTTTTTTAGTAAATATTTTCAAGCCAGATGCCTGTTTTCTAAAGCCAGTGTAAAGCATCAATGGGATGCAAGTCCTTTGGGGAGGTAAACTGAATAGGAAATGTATAGCACTTTTTGAACTGCATGCTAGTTTATCATTCTTGCACTATCATTATTTAATCTAAATACATACTGTGATGTGGCAGAGGGTTCTATGTGATAAAGGCGATCGCGGAAAGGTGATCGCCGCTAGGGCGAATGTACATTGGAAAAATCCATTTCGTCGACGTACACTCCCAGCGCACAGCAAAAGAGCGCCGGGGACTTGTATTTTTTTGTTTATGCAGGGGGCTGTGCCCCCCGTACCACCCTACTAAAGGATTCTCAACTCCGGGGGGTGCATGTCGGGGGGTGAAAACAACAAAAAAATAATTTACACGGACCGGCACAAAAATCCCAACATGCCCAGCACCCTCCCAACCCTAGCCTGCCACAAACCCACCATGCCACGTGGCCAGCTCAGCAACCCACCGTCATGCTACACCTGACAAACCCTCTCTTCCCTTCTGCCAGTTGCATGGAGTGCTCGCTCCCCCCACGCACACACATATACATATAGTGATAGGATGCCGCTATACCTGTATTTGCCCCCCTGTCCAGTAGCCCTGTGAACAGGTGCCGCTATTGAGCTGACCTTTTGGTAAGTGCTCAGAGGACGCCTTATCACAGGATACTGGGTGGAGTACCATTCTCGCCATTGACTTAATTCTTTCTTATTCCACTGTGTTCTGACTGTACAACCATAACATATATCAACATGCTTGATCAACAACTGCCAAAAAGAGGGAGAGAGACCTCTCACGTTCAGTACTGTACTGCACATGTCTCTGCTAAGAAGTTATGTATAGAATGTCCTTGCTTTCAGAGAGACCTCTGTTGGTTAGTCCTTGTATTGCACACATCTGTAAATGAGCACTAACTGCAGCAACGTTGCAATTAGTACACCACACAAAGACTGGTTATTCCTACTAAAATCTAGTAATGTGCGTTTTCTGTTACTTTCGCTTAGAGTGTACTTAAAATGCTTCCTGTTACAACTCTTGCCTTTTTTAATGTAGTGAGCAGAATGTGGTGAAGTAAGGAAATGATCATACAACCAGCAGCAAAGGCTAGCATACAGCCCACACTCAGTACCCATTCACTCTGACCACACATAACCAGTCATATGGTGGCATCCCAAACCTGTGCACACACAGTATGGCAAACCACTCGTCGCCTATTCACACCCACGTACACAGACATAACACCTGCAGGGGAAGACAGCATGCTGCACACACTCAATGCCCAGTCACTCAAAGCACACATTACTGGGATTGTAGCAGCATTCCATACCAATGCCAACCCTTCATCCCATATCAATGCTAACCCTGTATGCTATACCCACTCAGCATCCACTCGCACAGACGGACACAGGATTAGCACCAGCAGTGATGGTGAGAATGGAGTCCGCACTTAGACCCAGTTCACTTTAACTATGCATAACCAAGCATGTTGAGGCATAAATGATACATGAAAACAGTTTCAAAATATTTTTTTGTAACTCCCTTTAAACCAAAAGCATACATTCTAAAGCTAGTAAAAAGCATCATGGGTATGCATGTTTTTTTTCGGGAGGGATAAGCTGAATAGGAAAAGGTATGTTTATTTAAGTTGTTATTTGAAAGTGTACACTACTTCATTGCCTGTGTACTACTATTATTTAATTGAAATATGTACTGAGATGTGCCCCAGCAATTATTCTAACTTCGCCATTATATTGACTTTATTTTCCTCATTCCACTTCATCTGAATTGTGTGATCATAGTATACATCAACATGCTAGATCAACAACTGTCAAACGGCGAGAAACCTCTGTTGTCAGTATAGTATTGCAGAAGTCTCTGATGAAGATACATGCAGCATGCTATGCTTTCAGAGAGACCTCTGTTTGTCATAAGTTGTACTGCACACTTCTCTAAATGAGCACCATCTGTGCAGCCATTACAACTCTGCAAAAGCTGCAATTTGCACACCACACTTAGACTGGTTATTCTTACTAAGATCCAGTACTGCCTTCTTCTGGTTGCTTTTACTCAGTGTGTATTTAAACATTTTCATGTTACAACTCTTGTTATTTATGTAGTGGGCAGAATGTTATGAAGTAATTAAATGGTCAAGGAACCAGCAGTAAAGGACAACATACAGCCCACACTTAGCACCCACTCTTTTTTACCACATATAACCAGTCATGCAGTAGCATTCCATACTTAAGCACATACAATATGTTACAACCACTCATTGTCCATTCACACCCACTTACAGAGACACAGCAACTATTGTGAAAGACAGCATGCAGCACACATTCAGTACCTGTTCACTCCAGCCATACATAACTGGTTATGTGGCAGCACTCCACACTTAAGCCAACCCATTTAGTGAAACATAGTGCAAAGGACAATAAGGACTACAAAAAGCAGGTGTTAACCCAGGAGAAACCCCCGTGGCAGGGAGAACCACTACAGCACACAGCATAAAACAAAATGGCACTCATCATGTACCTGATGCAGGCAGTCATGGAGAATGAATAGCAAGCCAATGCCCCCACAGGACCAAGTGTAGGCCTCAGAGGCAGTATGTTGCAAACAAATAGTACTGTCCAAAAGTCACATTTGAGTCCTCAGTGAAGAACAGATCATGGATCGGTACAGGCTTAGCAGGTCCGTGCTCATGCAGCTGCGTGAGCTGCTACATGACCAGCTCTGGACAGATACCCACTACAGCCATGCCATGTCCATAGAGCTCAAGGTGACAGCACCACTGTGTTTCCTGGTCACTAAAACATTCTGGATACCAATGGGTGACACCACTGGTATCACTCAGTCTGCCACCTTGTGCCTGTTGGTACAGTTCCTAGATGCCCTTCTTGCCCATGCTGGGGAATTCATCATGTTCCCCACCACATCAACAAGATGAACAACAACCATGCAGCAGTTCTATCAAGTTGCACACCTACTGGCCATATTGGGTGCCACTGACTGCACCAATGTTGCCATCCATGCACCCACAGTCGATGGGGTAGGGACCTTTGTGAAGAGAAAGGGATTCCCTCTGTCAACTGTCAGGTTGTGTGTGATGCAACAGGGTGCATCATCAATGTCTAACATACTAACATACTAAAATGCCAGCAGAATAGGCCTAACAGTCTTTCGTGTCTGCTCGTTTGGTCAGTCCCCAGCCTGGGTGCTGACCTTGCTGTCCCTCTCGCCTTCTCTGGCTTCTCCCTTCCCAGTTCCAGATATTCTTGCTGCATTGGATTTTGCTTCCAGAACCCTTCCCCTGTACCTGTCCCACCCCCTCTTGAACCCCTCCACTGTCTCTGCCTCCACCAGCCCCTAGGCAGTGCATTCCATGGCTCCACCACCCTCCAGTGAAGTAGCACCTCCTTTCTCCCTGAATCTTCCCTCCAGCTTCCACCCATGCCCTCTAGTGGCCCCTTCCTCCTTCCTTCGAAGCACCCCGACTGTTCCTCCCCTATTTATCCTCTTCATGTACTTAAAGACCCCGATCATGTCTCCCCGGTCCCTTCTCTCTTCCAATGTGTACATATTTAGCTCTTCGAGCCTCTCCTCAAAGGTCCTGTCCCCCAAGCCCCAAATCATTTTGGTTTCCCTCCTCTGGACCCTCTCCAGGAGGTTAATGTCCCGCTTTAAGTGTGGCCTCCAAAACTGCCACGCAGTACTCAAGTGCGGCCTCACCAAGCAGTTATACAGAGGGAGTATCACTTCCTCCTTCTGAGGTGATCCCTAGCGATGCATCCCAGCATCCTGTTGGCCTTGGCTGCTGCCTCCTACAAGTCTCAGAGTTGTTCATCTTGACATCCACCACCACCCCCAGGTCCCTCTCAGCCATCGAGACTTGTAGCATTTCCAGGGTGTACACTTGGCCTGGGTTTCTGGCCCCCAGGTGGAGTACCTTGCATTTCCCTGCATTGAACCTCAGCTTCCACTTTCTAGACCATCTTTCCAGAGCCTCCAGGTCCCCCTGTAGGGCCACCCTCCCCATCCACCACCGCCCCCAGTTTCGAGTCATCTGCAAAGAGACTCATCTCACTCCTGATTCCTGTCCTTATGTCAGATACGTAGGTGTTGAACAGAAGGGGCCCAAGGACTGATCCCTGTGGGACCCCACTAATGACCCTCCTTGGGGATGAGACTATCCCACCAACTACGACCCTCTGGGTCCGTCCTGGAGCCAATTGCCTATCCATCTGATCATCTGTTCCTCACCCCATTTCTCCTAGCTTATCCAACAGGCCCACGTGAGGAACAGAGTCAAATGCTTTGCTGAAGTCTAGAAAGAGGACATCCACTGGTCTACCCAGGTCCAAGGCACTCACCCAGTCATAGAACTCCACCAGGTTTGTCTGACACGATTTCCCGGATGAATCCATGCTGTCTATCGCCCAGGCACACTGACTTATCCAGGTCCCCCGTAGCCTCTCCTGACAATGCCCTCCATCACCTTGCCCACCACCGATGTCAGGCTGACAGGCCTGTAGTTTCCTGCCACCTCCCTTGATCCCCCCTTGTGGATAGGCACTATATGCGCCACCTTCCAGTCTTGGGGCACCCACCCTGTCCTCAGAGAGATGGTGAAAAGCTCTGCCAGGGGTTTTGCCAGGACATCTGCAAGTTCCTTCAGCACTCTGGGATGTAATTTATCCGGCCCCGGTCCTTTCTCCGTCTTAAGGGAGCTGAGGGCTTCCATCACTCTCTCTGCTGTGATTTCCACTTCTGGTACCCCTTCTCCCTGCTTAGCCCTCCCCCCACCTGCCAATGATGCCTCCCCCTCTCCCCAGACCTGCCGATCGGTAAGGGTCCCCCCCTCCTCAGTATCTCTGTCTCCTCCCATGTATGATGCAGCACCCCCATTTTCCCTGGTGAAAACTGAGGTGAAGTACTCATTTAGTACCTCA
This sequence comes from Neoceratodus forsteri, assembly GCA_016271365.2. Taxonomy (NCBI): domain Eukaryota; kingdom Metazoa; phylum Chordata; order Ceratodontiformes; family Ceratodontidae; genus Neoceratodus; species Neoceratodus forsteri. The sequence continues at coordinate 321,715,219 of JADMNL010000022.1, forward strand.
GCCTGCCTCCGGGTCTTGTGCCCATCTCCCCTGATTTAATCCTGCTACTCTGCCCCTTCACCTTCGTTTTCCCCAATGTATCTAAAGAACCCTTGTTCCTCTCCTAATTTCCCTGGCCAGGTTCTGCTCCTTCCTTGCCTTAGCCACCCTCACCACTCTAGTGGTCCTTCTAGCCATCAGCTCGTACTCCCCTCGATCCCTTTCACCCCTTGAGCACTTGAATTGTTTATAGGCTGCTTCCTTTCCCCGCACCACCTCCTGGACCTCCCTGGTCCACCAACAGGGTTTCTGGGCCCTACTGCATTTTCGTCTTACTCTTGCACAGGTGCTGGTAGCATCCTGCACCCCTCTCCTGATGATTTCCCACCTACTATCAGTGTCCATGTCTGACCCAATCCCATCCAAATGCTCCTTAAGTATCCTTCCCATTTCCTTAAAATCCGCTCGTCGGGTTACTCCGCCTTTGTGCAGCTCTCTACCCCTCCTAGGTCCAGGCAGAACCAGACCGTGGCATGGTCACTCCCCGCCAATGGGTCCCTTACCTCCAGGCCCCTGATCTGGTCACTGTCTGCCAGGACCACATCCAGTACTCTTGCCTCCCTGGTCGGTTCCCTCACCTGCTGAGTTAGGAACACGTCTTGAAAGACATCCAACAACCTCTGTTCCCTGGTCACAGAGGATGTCATAGTCTCCCAGTCTGTTCCTGGCATGTTTAAGTCCCCCAACACCACCACCGTTCCTCTGCCCAGTCTGCAGTGTCTCCCAACATCTGCCACGAGACTGTCCTCCAGCTCCTCCGGCAGGGCAGGGGGTCTATACACCACTCCTATTTTTACTCTCTTGCCCCCCCTTGTTATCAAGGTGACCCAAATCGCCTCCATGGTTCCCTCTGCCTCCTCTACTCCCCCTATGCCAATGCAGTTTTTGACTATCATTGCTACCCCTCCTCCCCTTCCCTCCCCTCTGTCCTTCCTGAACATAGTGTATCCCTCCAGGTTCAGGTCCCAGTCATGTCTTGCAGTGGCCTAAGTCTCAGTGACCACTGCCACATCCACTGCTCCCTCAGTTAGCATCGCCTGGAGCTCAGGCATTTTATTGCCCAAGCTCCTGGCATTTAGTAGGACTACCTTCCACCCTTTCCCTATAGTTCCATTTCCCCTGCTCGTGTTCACATGGGGATTCTGTTTTCCCCTGGTCTGCACTTTGCCAGTTGACCTTTTCCTGCAATCCTCCTGGTCCCCAGGGGGGTGGAGACAGAGTCCCTCCTTTATCGGCACCCCCTTGACAGCCTTTTCTCCCATCCCACCCCCCTTCACAAGTTTAAACCCCACTTTTCACCAATGAACCTCTATTTTCAACTTAGGATTCCTCCTCCAAATTGAGATGTAGTCTATCTCTAGCATACAGCTCCTTATCCTCCCAGGTCTCCCCAATCCCCCATCAACCCATACCCTCTGGCCTCACACCACTCCCTGAGCCACTGGTTTATCTCCTAATTTTCCTTTTGTGTTCCCCACTGGCCCTTGGCACTGGCAGGATTTCTGAGAAGGAAACTGTGCATCCTATGTCATGACAGACCCTGGGAGCTCCTGAATCTTGCCTGTACCTCTAGCTCGCTATTTCCTCAATGTCATTTGTACCCAGGTGGACCAGTATGTCTGGGGAACCCCACAATCCTTTGCCAGCTGATATACCTCGTGGCTTAGCCTCAGTGCACCATTAGTCCAGGGAAGCATCTTGTTCTAACTGGCCAGGCTTCTCCTCCCTATCCCATTTGATACCCCTGATCATAGAGTCCCCAGCAGGAGCACTCTGACCACTCCTTTTCCTCCATTCCTCCCCTTCCATGTCCCTCATCCTTTCTACAGGCCCCTCCACCCAGCTGGCTCCTGTTCCTCCCTTTCTGGGTACCACATGCCACCCTCCTTATTTACCATGGCCACCCCCCTCCAATCCTATGCCTCTCCTCCTCCTGAGTATCCTTCTGTTCCTGCTAATTCCCCCTCACTGCTCGCAACTGGTCCTTCTCCCCATCTGCTAAACTAGCCTGGCTCATCCTCCTTCCTTCCTGTCTCCATTTAGTTCCTCCTGCTAGTCGTGCTCCCCTGGCCTAAACCCTCAGCTCCCTTTACTGAATCCTCCTTGTACTTCTGGTCCTTCTCCTTTACCTTTCCTCCCAACTGGTCCTTCTCTGCGCTTTCCTCCCTCTTCCTCCTGCCCCTCCTGCTCTGATTCACTGCTCCTCCATTCTCCTGCATTCCAGGTCCCCCTGTTCTTCCTGCTATCTGGCCCTGCCTTCTGCCTCCCACTCCCCCTCCCTTTCCATCTCTAACTACCCCTGTCGTGGCTACATCATCCCCCTCATCCTTGAGCAGAAGAAGAGAATTGAAGCGGTTACTGAGTGTAAGGTCTGATCCACCTCCCCGCCTTGCTTCCTTCTGTCCAGCCCTGGCCATCTGCCTACTTCCCTGAGAATATTGTCCCTCTGTCCCCCCTTTGTGAGGGCCCCCAGTTACCTGCCTGCTTCCTTGGTAGTGTCCTTTTGTACCCCCTCTGCCAGGTTCCCTTTGTGACCCCTGAATATTCTCCTGCACTCCTTTCCCTATGCCCCCACCCCCAGTGCTTGGTGCATCGAGGTGCACCTTGGACCCATTGGCTTCAGCATTCACCCCATTCTCCTATACTGCACCCATTTCAGCATTTCAGCGTATTTCCTTATGGAAAGAGGTAAGTGTAAGGCCCGAACACTCCAAAGCACACCTCAACACTTGTAAGTGTTTGCAGGGTAGGGTGAGGTGAAATGTCGTGACTGTTATGGGCAATGACCCAAAGGCACACCCCAATGTGTGTCCATCTCTGCAGGGTGGGGGTGAAGATGGTGTCAGTTCAATACCTCACTGCCATTCCTATACTGCACCTGTCTAACTCCTGCACTTCCACTGCTAATGACAGCAAGCAAACATTCAGCATTGACAAGTGCTTGTTCTTTTTGCTTTGCTGACCCATCTGGCACATTGATCTGTGGCAGTTTTTATTGCTGTCTTGAGTCTTCCCACACATGACCTCCACCTCCTCAACTTCTAGTTTCATTAACTGGCTGCTTATGTTGTTCCTCATTTTTTGGAAGTCGGCCAATAATCACATGAATTGCAGATTAATGTATTAGTTCTGCAGTTCATGTGTTTTATAACACAGTTCAGCAAGAAAATTCCATGGGACTGGAAGAAAATTCGCCAAACACTTTTGGAAGATTTCTGATTTCACCAAAGGCAGAAGTTTGGAAAATTCTGTGAAAGTTACACTAAAGCAGAATTCATAACTTTCACCCATCCCTACCCTTTAACTCTATTGCTTGCCATGGGGAACCCAAAAAATGATGGCTTGTCCTTGTTGTTTTCTGACACAAGCATTGAGCAAGATGCACAGGGATTCTTATTTATCCCTGAATCTGATAGTGACACAGACAGTGACAATGTTTTGTAACCACACCTGCTGGCACAGCAGTGCCTGCAGTAACATACCTCTGCCAGTATCTGCTGGGACACTGGTATAAAGCTACCAACTTTCTGAGGCCTAAAACTGGGACAGTCCATCCTGACCATGACCCCCCTTCCCACGTCACTCCCACGGGCACCACAGCAGACAATGCCGCAAACAATCAATTAAATTTTGCTGCTTGCTCTGGCCATGCCACCCCACAGTAACACCAGTAGCAAACATCCAGATTAAAACAATACGTCATTCTGCAGTAGCAAGTTCCAAATTATGATGTACAGAAAGTTCATTAGAAGCAAACCTGCATTAAATTGTGATCAGACATTCGAGCTGCATGTGTTGCTCCTCCTGACAGTCCCATCCAACCCACTTACACTCATCTCATTTGCTGAGCAAACTTCACTTCAGTGACTCCCACCACCACATCAGATTGTTTTCACACACTTCCCTACAGCGGATCAGGTTCAGATACCTTAGTTCGCTGCTGCCAGTCTCTTCTCTGTCTAGAGTCCCTCTCAACTACTGGCAGGCAGACATCCACATGCGCTTGTTTGCACTACTACGCAGTCTAATCTAACAGGAAGGAACATGCTTAACTGTTCTCCCACTGATGTGCTTGAGGTGCAACACAGGTGCAAGGGTTGAAGTTGCAAACTGCTGTCCAGCCTGAGTAGCGCCACAGTGGTGCTGAAATAACTGTCACTCATGGATTAGAAATCAGCAAAAAAAAAAAAAAAAGGACAAAACTGGGACACGTAAGCAAAAACCAGGACAAAAGTGACATTTTGCAAAACTTGTGGGGACACTGGGACTTGTTGCCTAAAATAGGGACTGTCCTGGGAAAATAGGGACTGTTGGTAGCTTTACACTGGTATCTTATGATGAAGGTACGTGTCCCAGAATCTGCTGGGACAGCAGTGTCCTTTGCTAGGTAAAATATCCCAGCAGATGCAGATCTGCTGGGACAGAAGTGTGTGTGGTAACAGCACTCTGACAGTATCTGCTGGAACTCAAGTGTGTGTGGCAAAGAGAAGTGTCCCCAGAATCTGCTGGGCCATACAAACATACAAATACGTATGATAAAGAACTTACAGGCTATATAGTCTGATTGAGTGTGCAGGCACAGGTCCCCACCATGTTTTATTTTATTTATTTTTTATTTATTGAAAAGTTTCACCAGAAAGGTACACTGAACAGCAAGTTGCTTGTCTCATGGTGCGTCCTGGGGAAAGGGTAAGGGGCGCTATATAAACAGAGTACAAGACACATGAGAATAATACAATTCAAAGGAAAAACAGTATCTTACATCACGAAATGAGCTGTATGGTCAATTCGTACAGCAAGTATTATGTACATACATACATATAAGGGGAAAAATATACATAAGATACAGACGACTGAGCAGACATTTAATGGTTTCCCTACAGATTAAAACTGTAGTTAAGTGCCAGTTTGAATAACAGTGCTGGTAGTAGCAATAACATGTGACTCTGTAGCAGCCAAGTCAGGCGGTAGAGCAGAACAGGATTGAACTAAACACAACAGGTGCATGAGCAATTTGAGAAGTAGTAATTTGAGAGGACAGTTGAGGTAGAGGAGGGGGAGGATGAATGTCTGATTTGTGGTTGTAACGAGTTCCAGAGTTTGGGGAAGTAGTGGAAGAAAGCGGCCTGGCCAGCAGCTGTGAGTCTGAGGGGGATAGCCGGGGTCCTGGTGTCAGCAGACCTAACTGAGTATGAAGGGGGTGAGGGGATAGACAGAACAGAAGAGAGGTAAGGGGGGGAGAGAGTTGAACCAGAATTTAGAGGTGAATTTAACAATGTGGGAGAGACGTCAGTCGGTAAGTGAAGGGAACGTGAGGGAGTGGTACAGATCACAGTGGTGGGTGCGAGGTAGAGCGTGGAGAGCAAAGCGACAGAGCCTGTAGTGTCTGTGCTATAGAAACTACAAATGAATCAGCTAGGACAGTAGGCCCAGCCTTTTCAAGTACCAGGTTGCATGCAATAACTGTTTTTAGTGTGAATAAAGCTGTACAGTAAGGATAACAATTCTTAAAATGGAGCATAAACCCTGTTGTTTACATTTTTTAATATAATTGTACATTTGGGCATGTGTGAAGTCTGTTTAATCTCCCTAGTGTTTTGTTGTGTTTTTTTAAGTACCATAGTCCTGTTTTTGCTTATCTAGGGCCCCTATTTAATGCAGCCTCGTCCTTGCCCAATATTAATTTTTTAATTAGTTAGTTCCAGAACTGAGTGGCATTGGCTGCTTCATTTCAACTAATGATGTCACTGGGTTCCTGAACAGGTAACTAATTAAAAAATCAGTACTGAGTTAGGAAGAAGGCAGTGTTAACAAGAGGCCAAAATAAAAAAAAAGGCTATTTCGAAACAAACACACAAAGCAATACGCTTGGATTATTAAACATGTTTCTCACATGCTCAGCTTCACAACACTGTGTAATGAACAACAGAGTTTATGTTCCCTCTAAAAAATATGCTGCATTTTCTTATTTAGAATGAAACTCAAAATGCTGAAAACATTTTCATATTCAGCATTATCAGAAAGCCTTTGCTTTGACCATAGGGATGTCTGGGGGGTCTAATGGTTAGATTACTGCAGTGTTGGAATTCTGGAGGGGGAGGGGTGCACATAAGATGGCTGTATTTAAAATATATAACTGTATACTGAAGTAATACAGCTCTTGCAGTTTTAGCACTATAACATGGAACTGTGGGGACTGAAGATTCAAATCCAAGCATAGTCACTGGCCTGCACAGATTTAAGAAAGTCAGGTAACCTAAGCAGGTAACCTCTGGCAGTTGCATTTTAGACTAGCGTCTCTGCTGGTGGGAAGTCCACCTTGCCAACTAGTGGCTGAGTTTACTTTCACACCAGAGGCCTGATATGAAAAACTAAGAGATCCCCCCCCACACACACCCTTTGGAATGAAACAAGTGAACAGCCATTTGAGGCAGAAAGCACTTTGTAATAATTTAATGATTTGCCAGTTTTCTTTGGCATTGAAGGGTGTGCACTGGTCTCTTGTTTTAAAGTTTAAAAACTGGTAGTAGTGTCATCTGAGTTCTGGGAGAGAACCTGTCTGTGACAAATTGGTTTGCAGCAGTTGAGATCTTAAATGGATTGTCAACAAAAAGGTTATCTGTCCAGCCACAGAACAGGATATGCAAAGTGAATACTGTTCAGACTACTATTTTTATTTTGTTTTAAAGAAGAGTAGATATTGAGATGACATTAAGTCTGGAGGAGCTGTGCAAGAGAAGAGGGCTTGTATTTGAGAGGGTCAGCCATGGGCCAACCTCATAGACATTCATGAAGAAAGTGACCTGGGAAAAGGTACAAAAGTGGTCACTGCTGCCCAAAGTTGTGAGACTGAGGCTAGTGAGAGGGCCAGTGAGCCACAGCCTATAACAGGGACAGCTGCAAAAGCTAATCAGTTAGAAGTAATGTAACTGCTGCTCACCCTGGTTAAGGCAAACACAGATGCTGAGCGGCAAAAGGCAGAGGCTGAATTGGAGAGGACAAAGCTGGAAACTGAGGAGATGGAGTGACAGAGAGGAGTGAGAAAGGCAGCACTTACATGAGATCCGGATGAGAGAGGAGCAAGAGCATGAACATGAGAGGGAGATGGAGATTCTGCACCAGAAGGCAGCATCACATCCTATAAGTACTGCCATCATGGGTGTGACCCAATAAGCCAAAGTTAATTACAAAATGTTTTCCAAGTATCAGGAGGAGGATGATATTTATTTGTTTTTAAAATCCTTTGGAAGAATTTGTGGGCAATTTGAATTGGAGAGGGCTTCTTGGTCAACTCACTTTTTGCCACTCCTTAAGAGCAGGGCACTATAAGCCTTCACTAGGATAGACGAGGACTACATAGACTATACTAAAGTGAAAAATGCCTTGTTAAAGTGTTTTGAATTGACTCCCAAGGCCTATAGATAAAAATTTAAAGGGTTAGGGAAAGTAATGGGAGATAGCTATTCAGAAATGTGTATTCAGCTAGGCAATGCGTTAGAGCATTGGTTAGAGCGTGCAAAGGCTAGCTCCATGGAACAGATGAAACTTCTAGAGAAAGTAGTCCACCACCAACTCTCTGACCATGTAAGCAAATCTGACCTTCTCTGGCTACAACAACATGGTTTCAGAAAGCATCATAGCACCGCTTCTGCCCTGGCCATCTTCACTAATCATGTCTATAGAAATATGAACAAAATATGGACATAGGGAATGTTACTGGGACCGTATTCATAGACCTTACAAAGGCCTTCAACTCGGTTGACCACAGTTTACTCCACACCAAACTGATGGACCTCAGCTGCTCTGAAGGTACATCAGCATGGTTCCTAAGATACCTCTCGGGGTGCTCCCAAACCATCAATATTGGATCTGCCACCTCTGCGGCCATGGCTGTATCCACAGGAGTTCCTCAGGGCTCCGTATTGGGTTCCTTGTTATCCTCTCTCTTCATTAACTTCCTTTCTTAAGGACAGCCTCTCCTGGGAGGCCTTACTTTATGCTGATGATTTAGTTCTATTTCATAGTGACAAAAATGTGACTGGTCTTTCCTCCATCCTCGCCCAGAACTATGTGGCTGTGCATAACTGGTTCCTTACAAACCAACTCCTAGTAAATGCCAGCAAAACCAAATCCTTGTTCCTGAGATCCAAACCCAACCTATTAAAACTGTCCATAGCTAACTCCACCCTTACTGTCCTCTCACCAGACAGCTCCACTTTACAGGCCGTACCATGTTTCAGATACCTGGGTGTCACCCTAGACCCCTCCCTAACTTTTGATGCACACATTAACTTAACTGTTCCATGCATTAACCAGAAGCTGGGGGCTGGTTTCCATCTTAAGCACTGCCTGACCCCTAAGGCATGACTTGCCATTGCTCAAAGCACCCTGCTCCCTCTGTTGGGTTACTGCTGCTCCCATACCTCCTCACTAGGCTTAACACTGCCTACAACAATATTTGTAGATTTGCACTGATGGCACCTCCCTCCATGCACCACTGCACCCTGTACCGATCCCTAGGCTGGCTCCCCCTACAGGTCAGGCATAACTACACACTCAGGTGCATCATTGACAGTGCTCTCAGAAGTAGTATCCTATCCCCCTGCTCCTCCTTGATCCAACTTAAGACTCCATCTTGCTGCCTCTGGCAGTCCACTCTATCACCGCTGGTAGTCCCTTGAACCTCCACTTGCCTAGGCAACAGTGTCTTGTCTATCACTGCTCTCAAGCTGTGGAACAATCTGCAGGCCTCCCTACACTCCCATGACACTCACTGTTCCTTTAAGACCCAGTTCAGAGCATAGTTAGTGGAAGAGGCTAAATGCAACTGTGCAGTGAGGTGACCTCTGGGGTTTCCTTCCCCCACTCTTAATGCCTACATCTACCCCTCTGCTCTATGCTGACCTTCTTAAAAGGCCTGCCTGTACCCCTACTTTAGTGCACTTACACTGTGATGTCAGAGTGTAATGATTGTACCCTTTATAAGTAGTGTATTCCTGTACCTATTTGTTATCCTGTTTAGAGTCCTACTGTATTTCTTGCACTTGTCAATATCAACTGTATGCAATGTATTCCACGTATTTGAACTGTATGTATCACTTGCTGTGCCATCTTTGTGACCCAGGTCGTGCCTGAAAATGGTGCTTGTGTGTGGACAACATTACCATCTACAGCCAGACATGAGATGATCATATCAGACATGTGTCCAAGGTGCTCTGCTGACAGAAGGCTTTGGGACTGACAGTCAAGATAGAGAAGTGCCAAATAGGGGTGGCAGAGGTGTTGTACCTTGGGCACAGGGTGAGGAATGGATACATCCAGTCTGATCCAGTAAAAATTGAGGCTATACAGGGATGGGCCATACCCACCACAAAGAGGAAAGTATGGGCCTTCCTACAGATGACTCTGTATTGTTGAAAGGTTTGTGCCAAACTTCAGTTATATGGCCAAACCCCTGTCCAAGCTCACTAGGAAGAAAATACCAGAAAAAGTTCAGTGGACAGATCACTGTGAGACTTGTTCTACTAATTGAAGGAGGCATTATTAGGTACTTGTGGTCATGAGCCCCAGCTGTTCTTTAAAGTTCATTGTGTATGTGGATGCATTCAGTCATGGGCTAGAGGCGGTTCTGAGTCAGGTCATGCACATTGGGGAAGAACACCCAGTCATGTACTTGAGCAGGAAGCTGCTGCCTAGAGAGGAGGCCTACACCACAATTGAGAAAGAGTGTCTGGATAAAGTCTGGACTCTGCAGAAACTGTAGCCAGATTTCTATGGGAGGGTATTCATGATGGTCACCAACCACCCCCTCATGTGGCTCCACAGGTCCAGTGGACAAAATCCTAAACTGTTAAGATGATGTCTGGTACCGCAGCCTTATAACAGGGACATTAGGCACTGCAGTGAGTAACAGCATGGTAATACAGATGGTTTGTCTAGGCAGTAACCAGTGGCTCAGTAAAGAAAGAGGGGGTGTCTTAAAGAATTAATTATACAATGGGGTCTCATAATTCTGTAACATGATTGACTGACTGGCACCTTTTACACATGGTAAATCCTCCAATATACCCATGGGAAAAGGTGCCAGTCAGCCCCATCTCTAAATTCCATCTGACCCCCAGAGTTGGCAGTGGAAAATTGCCATCTTGATTACCCGCTAAACAGCCATCTCCCACCACGTAATCACCCTGCATTGCCACGGTCCCCAAACAATCACTTCCAGTAAGAACTCTCTCTTTTTTTTTTAAATATTTCTAAACTGATAAAATGCTTAAAATCAATGTAGTGATACACTCCTCACTTTTTCCCCGCTAAAGCCAACCAACAAAACTTCAAGGCATCACTCACACGCTCCTCCGCTGATCGTCGTACTGCTCCCTCACAACCAGGCACCAGGTTCAAAAAACTTATCACCGATAAAGCTTCAAGCTCCTGTAATGCTCGCTTTTTGTGGTGGTCACCGCAGGCTTCAATAACACTAACTCCTACCCAGACATAAAAAAACGCTGACCTCAAACTTCACTTTACTCATTACTAGGGAGAGTGAGCAGCGTGTTTTTTTAAGCTTCTTCCACATCACACCATCACTTTCTCCCAAAATACTGCAAAGTCTACCTGGAAGCACAGACTGATCGGCGGCAGCCCATTAGCACCAGGACCCAAGAGAAACAGACTGAAAATGGTTGTGCCTACAATACAACCCTAACACTAAATCACAGTACCAATCCCTGTACCTGCATCAACATGGGAGAACTGGACCATGAGAAGAAAAATATGAAAATTAAAGCTTCGGATGCTATTGTGTGTGTGTGTGTGTGAGATTATTCTATGTAGGGAACTATTTTTTGTGGCAGAATAATAAATTCAATAAAAATGATTAAAAGTGGGAGAAAGATTGTATTATTCTTTACTTTTTATCACAAAAAGTGAAATGATCTTTGTACAATCGCAATATACCATTCCAGGGTATGGGTCATGGCAGGATTTACTACTTCTAGTGTGGTTTACTCGCTCAGCCTGCAGCCTCATGACAAAACAACACCAGGCATGGTAAATCCTGCCATAACCCACACCCTGTCATGGTATATTGCTTAAAGGGAAACTCCTATCAAGTCTCTAAATGCAGTAGTGGCTGCAGAAATGCCCGATTATGGATTTTAACAGGAAAGTAAGTTTTTTTATTACCGGGTGCCTGGAATTTTAATGAAAAAGATCTGCATGCTCCATAATGGTGACAGAGCCCCGAGCGGACATCTCGTGCACCTTGGGTGACTTCCGCCATGAAGGTTATGCTAATGGGGGCTACCAACAAATGGTAAATGTTGGTAGCATTCATTAGCATAACCTTCATGGTGGAAGTCACCCAAGGTGCGTGAGATGTCTGCCTGGGGCTCTGTCACCATTATGGAGTGAGCAGATCTTTTTCATTAAAAATTCTGGGGCACCAGGTAATAAAAAAATTAAAAGTAGAAGTGTGCACACAAGGAACAGTTGTGCTACAAGGGAACGACTGATAAAATTCAAAGAACGGTTCCCAGCACTTTGAGAAAGGAAGTCTATTCTGAAACATGTCAGATGGAGAACTTGATGTCCATGTATCCATGGTAATAAATATATTTGCTGTTTAACTTTTTTTGGCTATGGCATCCATCTTAAGGGTTTGGTGTGTGCTGGGAACCATTCTTTGAATAATAAATAAAATTACTTTTATGTTAAAAGCCCTAATCGGGTGTTTCTGCAGCCGCTACTGCACTTAGGGACTCAATAGCAGTTTCCGTTTAAACAAATTGTTAAACAAGTGAGAGGACATGAGTGCAGTAGGTAGAGCAAACCTGTTAACATGAAAAACATCAAAGATGCCCTTTCATCTCTCTGAGGAATGGAGATAAAACAGATATAGCACCCAGGATTTTTTTAAATTGTATCCGTTCTCTTTGCAAAATATTTTGATTGATATGAGGTAGGTGGGGACTGAGATGACATTTTCTTTAAATTTGCTGTCCCGGGGAAAGTAAGTCTAGTGCGGACAGTAAAGCAAGTCTTTTGATCTAAATACCTTTGTTGTGGGCAACAGATTTCCATTCATCTAAAAATACTCTTTTGCTTGGGTGTAAACAGTGGCAAAGCTGAAGTTAGATGCTTCCTGCTGAGCATGTGGCCATGATAAAAAATAGGATAGAGTCGGAATACACATAGCCAGTTTGGACCTGTTCTGTTGTGGAGGAGGTCCCACAGTTCAAAAGAAGTGTTCAAGGTGTGATGTTAGAGAGACAGGGCCAATGATGAAGGCAAGTGGGCTGGCCTGCGAGAGGCATTTGTCTTGTTTTACTCTGAGTGAAAGTTAGTGTTGGGACTTTTAACTTTTAACAACACATATTCAAGCCTACTATAACTTGCAAGATCCCAGTTGGGGGTAAGCTTCTATTTCTACATAAAACTTAGTTAGAGCTTAGTTAGAATATTCCATGTGAATCTTATATTTTCAAATGTTTTATTTTCAATCTCTGTAGTGTACTGTATTCCCCACAGTCTTTAGTGTGTATAATTCTGACCATATGTAAATATTCTGGAGTATTAAATATTATTTTTGTATATGTCATTCTTTCTGTTCTCCTGCTGTTTGCATTGCACATAAACAATATCACACATAGTATAACCCATTCCTCTGCCATACTCTACGTCGATGGTCTGGTCCTATATGCCAGCTTGAAGCATATTGATCAGATAAATCAACATCTGACAGCAGACCTCCAATCAGTGCACACCTGGCTGTCACTGAACAAGCTTATACTCAACATTACTAAAACTCATTCAGTGTTATTTGGCACAACCCTTAAACTCAGACACTGCCCCTTCCCTTTATCTGATGCTTATCAGGATGGCACCATGGTCCCAACAACCTCTCTCTTCTCATATCTTGGACTCACCCTGGACCCCACTCTTGACTAAATGGCACATATGACTAGTGTCAGTAAAGCTGTGAGCTCCATGTTTGGCATAGCATACAAAGCAGCCCAAGACGTGACCCCTCAAGCTCACCTAGCCGTTGCTAGAGGAATGCTGCTCCCTAAACTGCTTTACAGAACCCCAGTGTACTCTTTAGCTGCCAAAAGTACCTATAGCAGTATCTGCCACTTTGTATTGCGATCACCTTGACTCACCCACCACTGTGTTCTCTATGACAAACTAGGTTGGCTTCTCCCAAAATCTCTGCATGACCACAGTTGTGGAGGTGTTATCTTCAGTATATTAAAAAATGGTCTGCCTCGATCCCTCACATCCGCTCTTAAATCTGGGAAGTATGGAGCCATGTGGGACACCTCTCAGCAGCAACCCACCAATCCAGCTAGGAGTCTGCTGGCATGAGCCTAGAGATGCATGAAATTTTAATCTGCTGGAGAAGCTGGAAAGAAGTTGGAAGCTTCATGCTATACATAGCTAGGTGAAGTTTAAATGACTTCAAAGTTATTTTTAATAACCAAAACCCACTCTCTGCACTATGGAATATTATCCCACCCCCTCCCACCACCTGTGACCATTTAAACTTAAGCCCAGACTCCCCTCTTGTAAAACCCAGCCACTCTCCTCCCTCCGTCCCATTTTGGTGAAGAAATAGTGTAAACCTTAAACCATGCAAGTTATTTTCTTTCCCTCAGCCCTTCCAAAGATGGAGTGGGGGAGATGGGTGGCACTGGCCAGTTTTTGGGTGAGGTGGTAGAGAAGGGAGAGACTTCCTTGTATAGCTTAAGTGGAAATTAATAAAGGAAGCAGGGTGGTATAAATGAAGGGGGATGGTAAGGGAAGCATTAAAAAGAGAGGGAGGAAAGAGAGAGGGCAAAAAGGAAAGAAGGGGGAGGTACCAAGCAGAGTGGAAACAAAATCTGGAAGGCCATGTGTATGAATTCTAGAAGCCATTATGGCAGAGGCCATCCAGGATATTGTGGTCATTACTGAGTCATGGTGCACTGAAAACCATCACTGGGACATGGTGATACCAGGCTATATTCTGTTTAGGAAAGACAGGGTAGGACAGAAAGGAGGGAATGGGATGCTTTGTGTGAGGGAAGCCATAAAAACAATGGCGATACAAGAAATACAGGGGAACAGCAGTACTGTGGGTAATCCTGGAGACAGGGAATGGAGCCTCTATTCACACTGATGTGATCTACAGACCTCTAGCAAAGGGGGAGGAGTTAGATAAGGTACTGGTGGAAGCTATTGACAAGATGGCAGAAAAGGGGGAGGTGCTGCTGGTGATAGACTTCAAGCAGCCAAATGTAGATTGGAACCTCCCAGCTGTGCTTCAGCTGGAAGCAGGGACATTCTGGACTCCCTGCAGGGGGAGTTCCTCAGGCAACTAGTCAGTGAACTCCCTCATGATGGGGAAATAATAGACCTGGTACTCACTAACAGGGACAGAGTTGTAGACATCAAGGTGGGAGGCCACCTGGGGAACAGAGATCCATTACAGTGCGGTTAAAGATAGGGATGGTTGCGGAATCAAACCACACAAGAGCAAGGGTCCTAGGCTTCAGGAAAGCAGATTTTAAAAAGATGGGTGACTATCTCAGCGATGGCCTAGCTGGGGGGATGACCTCACTGAGATGGAGGAACAGTGGATGAAGCTAAAAAGGCCATAGTGAAGACAACAAACCTCTGTGTCAAGCAAGTGAGCAAAAGCAAGAGGAAAAAGAGACCACTATGGTTCTCAAAAGAGGAGGTGGCAGAAAAAGTAAAGGCTCAAAGGGTAGCATTGAAAAGATATAAGGAGACACTGAGGGAGAAGGATAGGGAGGTGTATCAGGGGAAACAGAGGGAAGCAGGAAGTGCAGTAAGGAGTATGAATGAGCAAACTGAATAGAGAATAGCCAAGGTAGTGACAAAGGGAAATAAGACATTTTTTAGGTATGTAAGCGAAAGGAGGAAGACCATGAGTGGGATTGTAAGGTTAAATAAGGAAGGGTGGGGGAAGGCTATGCAGAAGGGGACCAGGAAAAGGAAAACATCCTGAAGAGCACTTTTTGTTCTGTATTCATAGAGGGAGGAGAAGGTGAGGGGCCTCGAAAAAAGTAATAGCAGCATTGAAGGAAGGGAGGTGGACACTAGTCCATTTTTAGAGGAGAGGGCCCTGAATGAACTCAATAATCTGAACGTGAACTAAACAATGGGCCAGACGGGGTGCATCCAAGGGTATTAAGGGAGCTCAGGAAGGTACTGGATGCACCTACCTAGATTTTAGTAAGGCTTTTAACACTGTTCCACATAGGAGTCTAATAAACAAGCTGGGTAGCTTAAGAGTGAGTTCAGAGGTAATAAACTGGGTAAGAAATTGGTTAGGGGCTAGGTGGCAGAGGGTGGCAGTAAACAGAGCTGACTCCAAGGAAGGGAAGGTAACCAGCGGGGTGCCTCAGAGATCTGTGCTGGGACTGGTCCTCTTTAAAGTCTTTGTAAGTGACATTGCAGAGGAGCTGGAAGGGAAGGTCTGCCTCCTTGTGGAAGACACCAAACTCTGCAATAGGGTGGATACTCCGGGGCTGGAAAGGATGAACTGAGAAAACAAGAGTAGTGGTCAACGGTATGGCAAGTGGGTTTCAATGCGAAAAAGTACAAAGTAATACACTTGAGGTGTAGAAAAAGAGGGGCAGAGTACAAAATGTGAGGAGTTGTGCTGATGATCACCAAGCAGGAAGGAGACCTGGGGATAATCATATCAGAAGACCTAAAGGTGGCCAGGCTCTGAGATAGCTGGGAGGGTTAGTGGGATGCTGGGATGCATGACCAGGGATATCATCAGCAGAAAGAGGGAGGTGGTATTGCCTCTGTATAGACTGCTAGTAAGACCCACCTAGAATACTGTGTCCAGTTCTAGAGACCAGGGGCCGGATTCTCAAATGGTTTTGGGACCAAGTCTCACACCACAACTCCAGTTGCGGATCGAAATCTCTGCAGCTATGGAGACTGCTATTCTCAGCTGCAGCAGCTGCGGAAGCTATTATGGCTGGTCTCACTGGCCATAACATTGTTCTGCAGCTGCAGGGATGTCCATGGCAACACCACTTGCAAGCTGCCACAAATCATGAAGCCGGTTGTAAACTGGCTCCATTTTTGAGAATATCATTGCTGCAGGAGAAACTGTGGTGCTGCAAGTGGCAACCCACTTGCACTGAGTTTTTCCCATGGCTGTAGGATTTTCAAGAGTTTTGAGAATCTGTCCCCCCCCCCCCATCTCCAGAAGGACATAGACAGAGTGGAGGTGGTCGAGAGCAGGGCAACTAAAATGGTGCAAGGTCTACGTCAGAAACCCTATATAAAGAGAGAGAATTAAGGACCTAAATATGTAGCCTGGAAGAGAGAAGGGAGAGGGGGATATGACAGAGACCTTTAAATACCTCACACAGTTATGGAAAGTACAGCAAGGAAATATTTTGCAGAAAAAAGGTGATCGAGGACAAGGGGGCATGCTAAGAACCTGGAGGGGGGTGGATTCAAGAGAGATGTGAGGAAGTACTTCTTCACACAAAGAGTAGTGGATTCCTGGAACAGTCTTCCAGTGGAGGTGGTGGGAGTGAAAACAGTAGTTGGGTTCAAGAATACATGGATAGGCATAAGGGATCCTAGGAAAGGGAAGGGGGGTGGTGAATGGGCTGGAGATCAAATTGAATCTGTAATGATACTGTAGGCAGGAAAAAATGGGCAGACGGGTGGGCCAAGTAGTCCTTGTCTGCCAGCAAATTTTGTTTCTGTGTTTCTATGCCAGGATCTGTCTCATTGGTGTATAATAATAACAGCCTTGTCTGGCTCTATACAGTTCCTGCAGTACCAGTACCTAACTAATTGGTATAACATGACCACTGTGTTTGTCTGTGTGTACGGTTTCTGCACTACCAGTATCTAATTCATTGGTGTATAATGACTGCAGTGTGTCTGTATATAATCCCTGTTATCTAAGTGTTCGGTGTACAAGGACCAATGCGTTTGTATACATTGAAGCTCTTAAATTTTAGTTCACATAATTCATACTGAATGGCAAATTAAATATCAATTTCAGTGTTCTTTTGCAGCGATCCGAGCAGTGTAACTGTGATCCATTTTCTTAATAAAACAGACAAACCCATACAGGACTGAATGTCTGTTTTAATATTTTATTGTGAAATCATTTATTTTTAAGCTCACCCCCTCCCTGATGTCTTGGGGTATGATAGTAAACTGTGAGGAGAGGATGGGGGGGCACAACAGCAGAACACCTTCAAAGATGGCTTATGTTTACTCAAGTCCACAACAGAAAGGGGGGTACTTGCTGATCACACCAATGCTGGGCTGGAAGGGAAAACAGAATTTAGGTGCCTCAACAGTCATCAAAGAATGGAACAACTCTCACTTGCTTAAAGAAACAACATGATCCCAATTTAAAAAAACAAAAAAACAAACTTGATTCAATGAAAGTACAGCCACTCCATGAAGCAGTTCATATTAAAACAAGGGGAAACAGCAAATTTTTCCTAACCATGGAGGTCACATAATTGAGTCCCTTCACATGAAGTCCATTTACGAGGCGAAATCCAGATTAGCCCAAATCTCAGGCATCTCAGTTCATCCTGTAATAAAGAAAAAACACAGTACTGCGAGGTTGCTTCCCTCCCAGTACCAAAATGCTCCCATCATCTCAGCTCAGCCTGGCCTCTTACTTCAGGGCCATTGCTCCACTATCCCACAGGTCCAAAGTGATCACTAGGGCAGTTCAGTTAGCCTCTCACCTCGGGGCCATGAGTCCCTCCTCCCATGGGTCCATATTTCAGCCTGTGTCATTCCACCTCTCCTTTCAGGCCGGTACACACTGTGTCACCGGCTCACTACATTTCTTGGGTGATGCCCCATGAACTCTCGGAGGGTGACCTATCCCCATCTCAGCCTCCACTTTGCTCTCGCTCAGACCTCATCTCTTGAGACCTCCTTCCTCTCACGGGGAATGCTCCCAAAGACGGTCCCCTCAATGGGGAGTTCCAATTGGAGCAGCCTCTACCACATCTCGGAGCTACTATCTCATCGCCTATACCCCGAGAGAAAACTTTCCTGCCTTTTTAACTGGCAACTACCTCGCTCGATCTCAGAACATCTCTCTGTCTCTCTCTCTTCTTTTCCCATGCTCTCTCCCTTATATCCAGCACTGCCCCCAGGGTACATCCATGCCAGCAGTTCCCTGGGGCAGCAAACTATTAACCCCTTACATACAGGGACAAAATATCCGCACCTGATATCCCCATGGTGCACACCTAAATGTGCAGGAATGGCACCACTAAACCCATGGGGGGGTTACAATTCTCCCCTGGCTGAATACTCATGTCCTCAGTGAGCTTAGAGGCATCAACAGACACCTTCCCAGGGGCTTCAGCAAGCTGGGTATGCGCACCCCCCCCCACTAAGCCTCAGAGGAGCTTAGGTTGCTCGCCACGAAGGTTTTAACAACAGAAACCTAAGGACACTAATACTAACTAGCTTGGATCTCCCAGGTACCAGAGCATATTTCTCTGGCCATCCACCCACCAGAGCTTTCAGATGGATTGATTGTGGCCTAAGGTGGCATTCCTGGCCAATCACTAACCCAAGCCACCCACAACTCAAAATGCTGCCTGCTGCCTGTTAGGGATCCCTTCTTACATGCTTCCCTCTGAAATTGTATCAAACCCAAACAGCCACTGTCCCAATGTAAAACAGGGACACAGGGTGCCAAAATCCAAGCACTTTATCATACAGCAACAATTACTTGATCATACAGCAACAATGGTGCATGCACAATAATAACAACATTCAGGGCTCATTTACTCAAACATGATTAACATACACATTGCCTTACACCCAGGATTTGAGCAGTAGTGACAAGGAAACTATTTAAAGACAAATCCCAAAAAGCCTCAGATTTAAAGTTCAAACTGCCAGAGGTCACAAAAAGGGTTGATCTTACCAATTAAGTGAGGTCCGTAGGGCATTAAGAAACACCAGTCTCTGGGGTTTTACTGCAGCAATGTTCTCCCCTGCCAAAATACTAATCAGGGTGGGGCTTTGTGCAAGGGTGAACGTATGAAACAGTTGCCCCTTGACAATACTTAGTACAGCTACCATCAATGTCCTGCAGTAGGGCATAGTTCTTGAACAAAGTAAGACCTTTAAAAGCACTTTGGGCATAGATGCATTTTGCAATCTGCTGAGCCTCCTGCAGGGAAGATGTGGGGCTGCTGGCATGCAGATTGTGTTTGTGGTACAGTTCTCCTAGGATGCCATGAAACACCCAATCAGACCTCTGTCTTTTCTGTGATATCCAAGACACATTCGGGTAGGTAGGGATAATCATTATGTGGGAACTTTTGCTGCACATGGTACCTATCTTGTCTTTTCACTTTTGACCACTCAGGCTACCTGCGAATGGTCACCCTTGGGGCCTCCTCTTGAGGGAGCCACACTCTATTGTTGTACTGCCCACTCTTGATGCTGGTGTTCTTCAGCATATCCCCGGCACTCATTAGTCTGAGAACATGGGGGCACACCCCGTAGATTCCTTAGGGGGTGACATCACCACCGAGGAATAAAGGGATGTTACATCTATTTCCGAGTCCCATTCATCCTCCCCCTCACTCTCTGCTTGAGCTCCAGCCACATCAGCCTACTGGTTCCCATGCTGGACACTCTCCAATCTCTCCAGTGGTGGGTTTCATGGTGAGGGTGCATTGGTGGACAGACTTGGGGCTGCAACTTCAGCAGGTTCACTTTTTGGCTCAGGCTGTGGGGGCTAAAACAGTCTCTGATGGCTCAGTTTGGGCTGCTTCACTTCAATGCCTAGATGGAACAAAATCCACTGGGGTCAACAATTGGGTGGGTGACTCATCTATCAGGGCTGGTTGGCCACTTCCATGAGCACAGCTCCATGCTGTACTCTCCAGTGGGGTAGTTTCTTGCTTGAATGCCATTGAAACTACTTCAGTGATGCCAGTGGGGTTCAGATGGTCAGCTAAGTCCTCCCATCCTCCCATGCTGGTGTCATCTGAAGTCAAGGAGGTGATGGACAAACTGGGTGAAAAACCAGATGAAGTAGGACCTCGACAAACATCACAGATAGGGAGCAGTGCCACTCCAGGGCCCTTACTGTGACATGGGGCACATACTGCAGGCACATTTGACTTTCCCACAAGCTCCCACATTCACTGAAACATTTCTGGAGGTACGGTGACACCCAATGCTGAGAGCTGTTGTACCATCTTGATGCAAATCTGCTCACTCAGTCGAAAGGCAAAGCAAAATTGCAGTCACAGTAGCCAAATCCTCGACGAACACCAGCTTGCACCATGGTCCTCTGTTCCAAACACAAGCACAAGGAAAGAAGAAACATGGGCTCTGACCCACCAAAACCAATCAGGCAAATCCATGAGTCTCTCCCCTGCCCATTTGCATGGGACTCACATGGGCCAGGCATAGAATCCCATCCAACAGAGCCTCTGGCACCCCACAGTCCCTCTAAGGGTGCAAATTTTCTCAGTTCACAGCACCATGTTAATTGTACCGCAGTTCAAAATAAACTCTCCAACTTATCGAACAGCTTCACCCAGCACCAATATTGGGGTACAGGCAGGCCACAGACACTCCAAAACACATCCTAGATGAGCTCCCACTTGTAAGCCCACCCCCTCCCCGATGTCAAGAGATATGATGGTAAACTGTCTGGGGGGGGGGAACACAGCAGCAGAACACTTTCCAAGATGGCTTACAATTGCCCTAGTCCACAGTAGAAAGGGGGTGCCTGCTAACTGCACCAGTGCTGGACTGGAAGGGAAAATAGAATTTAGCTGCCTCAACAGTCATCAAAGAATGTAACAACTCTCACTTGCTTAAAGAAAAAACGTGATCCCAATTTAAAAAACTCGATTCAATGAAAGTACAGCCACTCCATGAAGTAATTCATATTAAAACAATGGGGAAGCAGCACATTATTTCTGACTATGGAGATCACATAACTGAGTCCCTCCACATAATGTCTGTTGACGGGGTGTGATACAGATGGCCCCAAATCTCAGGAAGCTCAGTTCATCCTGCAACAGAGAAAATACACAGTGCTGCAAGGCTGCTTCCTTCACAGTTCCAAAATGTACTTGATCCCATCATCTCAGCTCAGCCTGGTCTCTCACCTCAGGGCCATTGCTCCACTATCTCACAGGTCCAAAGTGATCACTAGGGCTGTTTAGTTAGCCTCTCCCATTGGGGCTACTGCTCCCTCCTCCCACAGGCCCATATTTTAGCTTGGGGCATTCTGCCTCTCCCTTTGGGCTGCTATACACTGTTTCACCACATTTCACGGGCAACAGCCCCACGGAACGTTGCAGTGACCCGTCCCCATCTTGACTGCCACTTTGCTCTCCCTCAGACCTCATCTCCTGAGACCTCCCTCCTCCAATGGGGAATGCTCCCAAACACTGTCCCCTCAACAGGTGGTTCCAATTGAAGTGGCTGCCACCACATTCCAGAGCTGCTATCTCATTGCTTACACCCGAAGAGAAAACTGTTCTGCCATTTGAATGGGCAGCTTCCACACTCGATCTCAGACTGTCTCACTCTCTCTCTTCTTTTCCTGCATGCTCTCCCTTATATCCATCACTGCCCCCAGGGTGCTCCCATGCCAGCAGTTCCCTGGGGTGGCAAACTATTATTCACTCACATACAGGGACAAATTATCCCCACCTAATATCTCCATGGTGCACACCCAAATGCATAGGAATGGCACCTCTACCCCCCCGGGGGGTTACATATTTATTTATTTACTGAATTTTGTTGACCAGGTAGGCCCACTGAGACTAAGTATCCCTTTCTGGGGGTGACCTAGATTTAATCACATTGAGACATAGACAGAACAGGCTTTACACATTCAGACATATTTGAAGAT
Organism: Neoceratodus forsteri; assembly: GCA_016271365.2. Taxonomy (NCBI): domain Eukaryota; kingdom Metazoa; phylum Chordata; order Ceratodontiformes; family Ceratodontidae; genus Neoceratodus; species Neoceratodus forsteri. The sequence continues at coordinate 321,737,180 of JADMNL010000022.1, forward strand.
TACACTGGGTTATTTACATCCATGACACAAGACCACAGTTATGTACATTCAAATGTAACATATATTCGGTGCTACATAGATATGGTAATCAACAGTGGAACAAGTAAACTTACAGCTCAAGAGAGGTCTGTCAAATGGTGCTAACAGCTGAATGAATAGATCAGGTACATAGAGTTACAGTAATAAGAAAAGTGCCGAATATTAGCAAGAAGACCACTTTTAGAGGGTAAGACCACTTCGACGAAGGCAGGTGCATTGATTACACTCCAGTAAAGAGGTCTTTAGCCCTTTCTTGACTCCTCCTAGGGAAGCACAATCTTGGAGGGGGGGCTGGAGGTTGCGCCATAAGGACAATTAGATTTTTTCAATGCGTAAATAAAGATTACAACTCAATTAACTGTTCTAACATAAATATTACTACTTCATTGACTGTTCTATCTTCAGCTACAATGATGACTCACCTACTGTTTCAATATAATACACACTTTGCCTCCATTTAACACACGTGAAATGCAGTTATTGTCAGTCACATTATATCAATACTATCACATTAGCGGCCATTGTGGCTCTAACCAAAGCTTATTTAACAATGGTATAATATTTGTCACTCTCAAGTCCTATGGTACTGCTCCATATGTCTAATACATTTGTTTGAAATCCTGCAACTATTTTCTTATTTATCTTCTCTAGTCTTCTGTTGCATATACCATCTGGTTCTGGAAGCTCATAACTTTTTGTGTCTTTGGCCCCTTTAGTAACATTTTTTATTTCTGTGTTCATCAAATAGTTTTCCTTCTTCCTCCTCATCCACAACAACTTCAAAAAAGACATATGTCTATCAAAACTAAGGCAAAGTATTTGCAGAGCAACGGCGCCATTCCACTTCCCTTGCAATAATCTTATCAATTGTAATCTTTCCATTAACTATAAATAAAAACAAACAAATTGTTTTGAAAATGTCCATACTGCTACACATAATGCACCCACAATTGTTTTATTATTGTTCTAACTTGAAAATCTATACTGTCTTGTTTCATAATGGACTTTTCTTTCAAGTGGGAATTACAATTCCTGCTGCCGGCCAAAATGTTTAAAAGCAGCATTTCTGCAATGACAGTGAGTATAACATTTTGCAAATAAATGTATTTATTTTCATGTCTGATAGGCCTATAGTGAAAATAAATCCTTATTTCAAAGTAAGGTAGGTCATTAGCATGTATTTCCACTTTAGGCTGGTCACAAAAGAGATCTTAACCAATGGAAAATCAGATTGCACAATGCCTGATAACATCACAGTAGTATCTGCTTTAATTAAAATATAGCAGGGAAATCTAACAGACATAGTTAATTTTTTATTGAAAGAACTAATCTTGTCAGAGATGCACTGTCATTGTAAAAATGACATGGGCTGGCTAAAAATATCAATTTTATTTTTGTTTGCAGGGTTTGACCTCTATAGATCTCTTATGGCTCTGCCACTCTTGAGATCACAGAGCTCAAAACTTGCAGATACAAAATAGTTGTGATATTGTGATGCTGCTCTCGTTTGGGGGGGGGTCTTGACTGAGTAGGTACACCTTGCCATTGTCAAATGGATCTGAGAAGTGTCTAAAACGTGTTGAAACACTGTTATCAGAATAGAGACATCAAAGTCTTCCTATGTATTTGTATATGTAACAAAACTGTGGTGATGATGGCTTATCGTCCTTTTTTGTTCCTATGTGTAATGTACATATAATGTGTGTAGTGCTTCATTCAATAAATATTATATTTAAAAAATATAATAATTGTAATATTTTTTAGTTAGCTGTGGCATATCCCATATTTTCATTGTACAGGAAAAAGTTGTGATCCCCCCACCCAAAAAAAAACAACCCAGACCCTTATGTGGGATTGCAGAAACCCTAAGAAAGGGTTCCTCATAATTCCAGCTCTTCGTGGACAAAATAGCTGGGAAGTCTGAACAGAAAGCGACACAAGACATTTTCAATTATAGTGCATCAATAATCACCAACTGGTATACAGATGTTTATGAGAATTCTCCATTCCTGTGTAGGTCCATTTTTACTGTCTTAGAAATAAGTCAATTTACTAGCTCAGTGGCAGTAGATGGTAGTGCACTGCCATGTGGGGAGACCTGAAATTGACTCCGACTCCCACTCTCTGTGTTCATTGCAGAGGCAGCGTGCTAAGGCCCTGGGGGCAAACTGTTGCAACTACCCACTCTATACCTTCTTCTGTGGGTTGCAAAGAGTTTTGACATAGTGGTTGACCACACTACATCTGCACTTCTTCAGCAAGCTGACACAATAGTGGCAGTAGACATATGCCATGTTGGGAAGAAGGATGGGTTCTTATAAAAAGGGGTGAGCCCACCCCTCACAGGCTGTCTATATGATGTGAAAAGTGCAAGAGGCGGCTTCTTAAGACAATAGCTGGACCCCTGGCAGAAAGATCCAATGTCTGCAAGAAAAGAGCAGGGCATCACAGCAAACTGACAACTGACTTCAAGTTAGTCACATTAAAAATCTTGTTTATTACAAAAAAGTTTAAAAAGCAGCAGCAATTCCCAGGTCACCAGCGTTTCACATCTTACTCCAAGCTTTATAGAAGTGTGTCTATATGATGGCTGGCCTCCACACCCATGTTGTTAAGTCCCACCTCTGCCTGCCCCTCCTCTCTGGCACCGGCACAAGCAGATGTATGTTTTTGCACCAGTTGCTGGGGCTTGCCTGTGCCCCATTGTGATGGGGAAGTATGTGAGGACGTGACCGTGGGTCACAGGTCACAGTTAGTAGGGTACAGGTTGGATCAGTATCCTGACAGAAGAAATGTGGGCAGGAGTGGCCAGATAGTTAAGTGGAGCCAGCACCATGTGACAGGTACACAAACTGTGAATTAAAAAAAAGAAACAAGTTAATTTAAACAAAGCGCGAGTAACAATAAATGTCAGGTTTCAACTGGAGTAAACTACAGTATATTAAAGCTGGTGGAACTGTAGTAGCTATAAATTGACTCCCGTGTGAAGGTCCCAGTCTTTCAAGTGTGTAATTAGTTTAATTTGACCCAGTCTTCATAACTGTCAGCTGTTGATTGCACCAGTGATTCAGTTACACGCAGCATCGTATGTAAGTTAATAGACAAAGCAATGGAGACTAGGGTCGTTTTGAGCCTTAGCACAAGGTCAGAGCAACTATCATTTATCTTAAATGCTATTTTTAACAAAGAAACCTAAAGCAACATCTGGAACCACTGAGTCCTTGTTGTGTTTTCTGGAAATAGCAACACTGCTGTGATTGTGGCACGTTTCATAGACAACCACACCCTTGACCCCTGCTTCATAACAGAAAAAGTATTTGCCATTCGTAAAGAAGTCACCAGGTATACAGACTTTTTACGTGTTTTTAATACCAACATATCTCTGATATCAGATCAGTGAACTAGCAGTGCATCTTATGATAGAAGACTTCTAGTTTAGAATGTTAAGAATAGCATCTTTCAAATGTTATATCCCCTGAAAAAATAATTGACAATAAACTAAACATATTGGAGGCAGACATTTTTTTCGCAATTAAAGTTCATTAAAAGTATTTCCAATAGTACAACACATTCACCATTCATACCAACTGACAGTACTGTGAAATACAACATGGGCAGCAATCTGCCTGGACAAACCAAATTAAAAAAATAAAAATTAGTGAACAAAAAAACACTAGCACAGTTCATTTACAGCATCAAAGCGCTAGTCTGTAACAGTCCTATATAGCCTCTATTTGATATAAAGCAGTTGTTTTCTAGCTAAAATTAACCCATTACCCCCTGTCCAGATCACCAGGCCAGCAAATCTGGCTCCACAAGTACCGAGAGCCCGGGCCAAAACTCACTCCAGAACCACCATTTGCTCTAGGATTCCCACACCCTCCTTGGCCTCAATATATTTAAGGAAAGGAAGCTAATAAGCCTTTGCTTTGTTGACCGATTGCAGAGTTTTGCTGTCATGCACTCAAGTTGTAGCAACAGTTTACAATTAGTTAACCACTGGTGCACTGTAGGAGGGGCTGGTTGTAACTATCTCTGTGTAACTGCTTTATAAGCACCAGTTATGGTAATAATAAATATAGAATAATGCATGGAGAAGTGTGGTTTATGGGGATTTTATGCACCCCCCCGAAGAGTGTGATGCCCCTTAAACCCTGAGAGTGAAGCCTGCGGGGTTTAAATGGCCATCACACACCAAGGGTGTGCATAAAATCCCCAAAGAACCACACTTCTCCATGTTTTATTTTTTATATTTACTGTTTTTTGGTGTTTTTTTGTTTAAATTGTCTTTTTTGTTACTTTGCAAGAGTAACTGTTACTGCCAACAAGCTTATCTCATGCTGAGAGACCGATTGTGTAGCGCTTGTGAATGTCCAGTGCAAGGACAGCTTGTTTGGCAGTTTTTCTGGTGATGCTGCAGTACTGTTCTGCTCATGGTTTACGGAGCTCCATAAATCACGTATGTGGTTTATGGAGCTGTTGGGCACTCGCTGGCAGTGGTTTATAACCACGAACCAGTAAATATATAAATATCTCTTCCCCTTTGCTTTTACACCAGTCAGGGACAAGCCCCACACCAGGTGCTTAATCTGCTTGGGCATAGTTAGTTCCAGTATTTCCCCAATATACTTCCTCCCAATATCCCTGCAACACAGGGAAGTCGCAAAACACATGTGTATGATTGGCACTCTGATGGCAATTCCTCCAGCACTTGTCAGAGTACATAGTTTGCAAGTATGTGGTAATCAGTAGGGTTCTAAAGAAGTGGCTAACAACCTTCCATTGATGCTTCCTCTACAAGTTGGAGGCTCTTGTTTTACTAGTCCTTTTCCAGCATAGTACCCACCCCCCTTCCAGTGATGAGCGCCCTGCCTCCTCCTCCAACTTAGCCTATATTTTGTTACACCTGTCCTCTTCCTGGGTTCTGCATATCCCTTGCAGCTGAGAGATCAGATGTGGTAGGTCTATACTATCCCAGAATCCCCCCCCCCCAATTGCAAAACTGCACTCCTTTGCTGGGTCAGCACTGTCTTCTGTGGGTCTGTCTGAAGATAGTGCTGGATCTGCAGGAATGCGTAAAAATCCTTATGTGGAACAGCAAACTCCCCTTGCAATTGTGCAAAGGATTTAACCTTGCCATCCTGAAAAACCTGCCCCACTCTTTGAAGACCCCCCTTCTCCCACCTCCTATATATAATGCTCAAATCCCTCTACATATCTTATGGGGTGAATTTGCATATTCCAGACATATCCTTCGATTTATTAAGGACTGTAAATCAGGTCTCTAGGAGTGTAAAGCAAAGGAGCTGGGGAGTTAGATTCTCAAAGACTTGCATCATATTGTAAGCATAACTGTAATGCTTGCAAAATAGCTGTTTGACCACATAAAATACATTCTAATGTTGCGCTGTAAGTGGCACAAGTTGTGCACATCAAATTATGTATGTGTTATTTTTTTCCATAAAATGTGGAAATTGACACAAATGTTTTAAAACATTTGAAAATTACTCACAGACATTTTGGTGTACTTGACATGGTGCAGGCAGCACCCCAAATTGGAAATTGCAACCTGTGCCATGTGTCTAGAAAATTCATCCCCATATTCTACTGATGGAGGATTTCAATATGCCAGACATGGGTTGGAACACCAGTGTAGCTGCTTCAGCCAGAAGCAGAGGCATCCTTGATTCACACCAGGAGGCTGGACTCATGCAGCTTGTGCTTGATCCCACCAGAGACAGGACAATTCTGGATCTAGTAATGATCAACAGGGATCAAACTGCAAATGTCCAGGTAGAAGGGCAACTGGGATCCAGCGATCAAAACATTGTGTGGTTCAGCATAGGGACAGTCTCACTCAAGTCATACTAGGACAAAGGTTTTGGATTTCAAAAATGCTGACTGGTGAAATGGGGAGGGGTATCCAAAGAGCCCTGGAGATAATGGGGGCAGGAGGGGAGTGGAAGAACAGTGGAAGAATCTTAAGGAAGCCTTACTGGAAGTAACAAACCAATGCATCAGATTGGTATCCAAAGGCAAGAGAAGGAGAAAGCCATTGTGGTTCTCAAGAGAGGTGGTGGCAAATGTCAGGGCAAAAAGGACAGGGTTCAAGTAATATAAGGACACCCAAAGGGAGGAGGACCGGGAGAAGTACCTAGAGTGTCTAAGGGAAGCAGGAAAGGCAGTAAAGAGAGCAAAGGCATGGACTGAGGAAGGTTTAGCACAGTCAATTAAGAAAGGGGACAAGACATTCTTTAGGTACATCAGTGAAAGGAGGAAAAGCAAGGGGGGATTGTAAGACTCAAAGGAGAGGGAGGGGAATGCAAGGAGGGTGACATGGAAAAGGCAGAAATACTGAATAAATATATATTTTAAGTATTCACAGAAGAGTGGGAGGGGCAGGGGCCACAGCAGCACAGCAGTTGTCAAGGGGGTAAAGAGGTGGACAATAGTCTATTCACAGGGGAAAGCATCCTGCAGGAGCTCACTAAATTGAAGGTGGACAAAGTGATGGGACCAGATGGCATATACCGAAGGATAGTAAGGGAACTGTGAAGGGAGATAGAAAAATTTCTGGCAGCCATGTTCACAGAGTCATTCAACACAGGGGTGGTACCAGAGGATTGGAGGAGGGTGCATGTTGTCTCTCTACACAAATCTGGCAGCAGGGAAGAGGTGGAGAACTATAGACCAGTCAGCCTCACCTCAGTAGTGGGGAAGATCATGGAGACATTGCTTAAAGAAAGGATAGTGGGGCATCTAGAAGCCATTGGAGCCCAGGACCATAGGCAACATAGATTCACAGTGAGGAGGTCATGTCAGACAAATCTGGTTGATTTCTTCGACTGGATGACAAAGGAAATAAATCAGGGTGGGGCAGTGGATGTCGCTTACCTTGATTTTAGCAAAGCTTTTGACACTGTCCCACATAGGAGGCTGATAAACAAACTGGAAAGGCTGGGCATGGGGGACAGGGTGCTAAACTGGATTAGAAACTAGCTAACAGACAGGAGGCAGAGGGTGGTGGTAAAGGGGGTGCAGTCTGGGGAGAGGGGGTGACCAGGGGGTGCCTCAGGGATCGGTCCTGGGGCCAGTCCTGTTTTAATGTCTTCATTAGCAACATTGCAGAAGGGCTAGAGGGAAATGTCTGCCTTTTGCAGATGACACCAGGATCTGTAACAGAGTGGATACCCCAGAGGGGGTGGAGAAAATGAGGAGGGACCTGGGGAAGCTTGAAAAATGGTCTGATGACCAACACAAGACTTATGAGGAGAGATTAAGGGGCCTCAATATGTACTCACTGGAAGAGAGGAGGGAAAGAGAAGACATGATAGAAACATTCAAGTACCTCAAGGATGTAAACAAGGTGCAGGGGGAGACATTTTCCAATACAGGAGGAGCACAAGAATGAGGGAGCATGACATGAAATTGGAAGGTGGGAGGTTAAAAGGGAATGTGAGGAAGTTCTTCTTCACAGAGGGGGTGGTAGTGGTGGTGGACGCATGGAATGGACTGCCTCAGGGGGTGGTGGGAGCGAACACTGTGGATGGATTCAAGCATACTTGGAACAGGCATAGGGGAACCATGGAGGTACAGCAGCTGGTGGGTCGGAAGCAGTAATCAAGTACAAGAGCTAACGGGCAGACTAGATGGGCCAGGCGGTCCTTATCTGCTGACAATTTCTATGTTTCTATGTTTCTATATGTTTAAATATTAGAGAGTGAATAATGCTTCTGAAGAAAAGAGTTAAAAAACTGGAGCACCATACACAGTTGCACAGGACTGTTGCCAAGTGGTTGCAAGGGCCACATAATGTCAGTTCTGTGTCTTGCACACCATAGGTCAATATACAAAGCATGGCACCTTTGCACATGTGATTGCAGAGTTTTTCGGCAACCCCTTCTATGTAGAAGTACCTCAGGCAGACATAAGATGGTGTTGCAATGCTGTGCCTCCCAACAGTGGCACCAGTGAGAGACAATGATCATCATGAGATCTCTACAGAGCAGCGGCATTGGGGAATGGGACTATGATGGTGGTGGGGGTCCTAAAGGATGTCAGAGATACAGAGTGGACCAGAGGGTGGGTGGGAGGAAATGGACCACCAGGAATGGATGGATGGAAACTGCTGAGAAAATTCATTCAGTTGTTGTTCCAGAAGCTGGGGGTAAAGCTGCGACTCAGAATGCTACAGCAGGAAGGCACATTCACACAAGTTCTGTCCATGGCATAGCTGCATGTGAATGGCTCTATGCCATGGCCAGAACTATGTGGTGTTGCAAGCTAGCTAGCTTGCAAGAGGGCAAGAACCATATTTGTGCCCACTAGTAGCTGGCAAATGATTTTCATTTTAACAATCATCAGGGATACTTCTTCCCTGGTGATTGTCAGGCATTTGTGCATGGCAGTTTCTGGTGGCAACACAACAGGGTGCCTCTTTGCACCCTAAATTTGCACTGCCTTCAGACAGAAAATTGGGCACTTAATTATTTTAAAATTATTTTCCGTGAGTATAACACATTTTTCTATGAAGAATGTCTACTTATCCTGAACCAAGGAATCTAGTGAAACTACTTTGTAATAAATGTGTGACATTTTGTCTGTTTACTCTGGCACAAGTATGTATATAACAAGATATGCAAAATGCCTGTAACATAAAAGAACTATACACCTGCATGTTAGAAGTATGTTCATGTTCAGAAATGTTATTCATGTGTAATGTTTTTTTTTTGTGGATACTCAATAAAAAGATTAACTATAAAATAAAAGTCATTAGAGTCATGCAGTAGTTTGCTTACCATGCCAACTACATGAGTCTGTGCCCTGAGCTCGGGTCATCAGGTAAAAGAGGCAGCTGAGTATCCATTTTGGATATCTTCTTTTTATGGGAGAAATCTGCTTGAGCATGACTGCCTCCTGGTGGCCAGGGGAAGGGAATTGTATGGGCAACCATCCAGGGCTCCAGCTGGGAGGGTTGGGGAAGGGGTGAAATCCTGCTACTGGCATTACTTAGGGCACTGACATATAATGAAAAAGTGTTATGCATTCAACCCTCTGCCAGAAAATGCCAGCCTGAGTGTATGGTGCCTGGGCATGGCCCCAGTCAATTCTGACGTAAAGATCTCTCTTACTAAGCTGTGCTGCAGTAGTTTTGGCACATAAAGAGAAAGAAATCAGTGGAAAACAGCAGTGACTGTCAGGGTAATGGTGCTGCTATGATTTCATTGATAAAGATTGATAAAGATCACACCTGTAAGAAGACCATTATCTATTGCGATCTTGGCATCATTTATGAATTTGATAAGGGCAGTGGTAGTACTTTGCCCCTTTCTAAAACCATGCTGTGCAGCAGAGAGAATGTTCCTATCATGAAGATAAGCAACAGTTTGTTCAGAGACCAATTTTTCCAGACGTTTGCTTAATACTGAGAGAATGGCTATGGATCAGTAGTCGAAAATAAATGTGGGGTCACTCTTTTTAAACACTGGGACTATTCTGGCAATTTTCCATATATTAGGGACAACACCAGAGCAGAAGGATAGGTTGAAAATTTTAGCCAGTGGAGGGGCTAGGAGAGGGGCAGCAAATTTGAGTAGTCTAGGCTCCAGACCATCGGCACTGACACTTGTGCATTTGGAGATAGACTTTAGGAGCTTGTGCACAACTTGATGGGTAACTGTATATAGCTAGAAACTAGGGGTAGAGTTTGTTTGCTCAGATTGAGTTGGGGGGTTAGGGATCAGGCTAGCAGTAGTGGAGTCAGTGCATTTCGATAGATCTGTAAAGTGGCTGTTGAAAGCTTCAGCAATGGTGTCCGGGTTGTCGTGATGAGTACCATTTAACACCATGTCGTTTGGATGTTGAGCCTGTTTGTATCCTAAAATGGTCTTAATATAGGCCTAGAATTTCTTGGGGTCACCGACATTGTTATGTAGTAGTTTTTTTATAATAAGAGCTCTTGGATAGACATATTGCTCTTTCGTACGCATTACATTTGGTCCAATAATCAATCAGGTCCAACTGTAAACCCAATGCCTTCTATTTGGACCAGCTCTTGTCCCTAGCTTTACATAAAGATACTAGTTCTTTGTGCCACTATTTGGTAGGGGAATCATAGATTCTTCGAGATATCTTAGGGATGTGCAGGTCTGAATTCCGCTATACAAGACACTAGTGAGGCCCCACCTGGAGTACAGTGTACAGTTCTGGAGACCATACCTACTTAAGGACATAGACAGGGTAGAGAAGGTTCAGAGGAGGACAACAAAGATGGTGTATGGATTGCATCACAAGTCCTATGAAGACAGGTTGAAGGAACTGAACATGTACTCCCTGGAGGAGAGGAGGGAGAGAGGGGGTATGATAGAGACATACAAGTATCTTACAGGGAGGAACAGGGTGCAGGAAAACACTATTTTTAAGTGAAAAAGATGTTCCAGGACTAGAGGGCATGGGATGAAGTTGGAGGGAGGACGATTCAGAGGAAACATAAGAAAGAATTTCTTCACAGAACGGGTGGTGGACAAGTGGAACACCCTGCCAGAGGAAGTGGTGGGGGCTGAAACAATCATAGGATTTAAGAATGCATGGGATAGACAGAAAGGAATTCTGGAGGTCAGGGGTAAGGGGCAACAGACTTCTAGGAAAACAAACTGAACTTACAAGCTCAAATGGGCAGACTGGGTGGGCCATAGGCCCTTATCTGTCGACACTGTCTATGTATCTATGTATCTGAAGGGAACATATTTGGTAGAGGAAGTAGGTTAGAGCTGGATAGTGGTGTCTGCTCCAGCTGTTGTTGGATCAAGGGCTTGAGAATGGACTGAAGGAAAACTTAGTCCACTGGATGAAAGAGGAGAATTTTAAAGATCAATGTTATGTTTAGTGCATATGAGTCAGCTGTGGTGAGGTCTAAGTAGTGAGATGGCAAGCAGAATGTAGTTCCAGTTGAAAGTTTTTCCTAGTCAGCTTACCTCCCCCCACACACATGAATTTTCGTACCTATGATGTTTTGTTCTGGGTTTGAAGCCTTTGATTGCATGTGTGTTTACAGAAGCCAGATACATTGGGACATACCTGCCTTCTTGCATCATTTATGCATCCTACATATTTGTCTTCCTCTTTCTGACTAGCATTTACATTATATACAAAAAACTGGTGCAGTCATGGGTACCACATTTGTGACAAATCTAGGAAACCTACTAGTATAAATGGGAGAATAGGGAATAAGACAGATTCATGATAGAACTTGCAACCCATTTCTGGATGAGATTAAATTATATAAAAGATACAGATGATATAGTTATAATCTGGACTGGTTCAGTTACAAAACATGAGGACTGTCTGGATATATCAATAGTACTAAGACAAATTTGAAATTTACTCAGGAATCCAGCAACACTTCAGTTTATTTTTTGGATCTTACAGTATATAAAGATAGGGACAAATTGAAATGCACACTTTTTAGAAAACCTTTGACAAAGAGCACTATACTGCATGGATAAAGGGCCTCTAATTAAAAAACATTCCTAAAAGTGACATCTGGTTCCGGTACAGAAGACTGAACACCAGGCTACGAGGCTCCCCTGTTGATATACAAATATATTGGGTTCAAATTTATCTAAAAACAGCTCAGTTCATCAGAATTCTGGCACCGATAGCTAAATTAGAGCCTTTTCAATAGAAATGGCCAAGAACCAGCAAAACAAATTTCAGCCCCTCGCAGATCTGGAGGATCGAGGGGCTCCCGATACGGATTTACCATCTAGGTCTCCCTCAGACCCCAAACAAAGAAAATACAGCTCCAACACTAAAAATAATAATAAAAAAAACCTGGAATCGAGTTTGGGAGAGGCTATTCTTCAAGCGATTGCTGACTTTTTGGGCAAATATCTATCCACGAGTTGAGGTCGGAGATGGGAACACTGCAAACTCGGATATCAGAAGCAGACCAGCAGGTTACGCAGAACACTACTTGTATTGATTCCCTGGAAAATACCATCAAAGCTCTGGCTACTGAACAACTAAAGATGTCGATGTGACAGGAGGATGCAGAAAATCGGGGTAGAAGGAGAAATATAAGAATTTATGGCTTACCAGAAGGTGAAGAGGGAAGGGGCCCACTGGCTTTCTCTGACTACCTGCTGCACCTGGTGCTCGAATTAGATCCAAAATTCCAGTTGGACACTGAGTGGGCTCATCGTGCTCTTGGCCCCAAACCCCCTCATCCAGACTCCAGGCCATGCTCCTTTGTGATAAGACTCCTCAGCTACCAGTTTAAGAAGCAACTACTCCAGGAGGCATGGCAGAAGGGCCGTATTATGCTGGATCAGACCCACTTACTCTTCAACAATGACTATGCGCCATGCTCCAACACTAGTGCAGGGATTACAGCCCGCTATTTCCTTTATTGCACTCCCAAAAAGTCAAATTCCGCATGCCCTATCCCGCAAAGCTGCTGGTCCAACTACCCTCAGGCCCACGGACATGTAGTTCAGCGTCAGAGGTGGCTGAAGACCTGACAAGCAGAGGTGTAATTACTGAGAAGGCCCTGGAGACCCTGAGATCTCACCTGAAGCAATCCCCACGGGCTGATACTGAAATCAGCAGCTATCCACACTGCAACTAGTTGAGATCATGAGTAAATTACAGCAAATACAGGAATTCAACCTTGAACAACTGAAGAAGATGGATATTCTCTATATCCTTTTTTCTACTCTGGTAGGCCTCTATCTCCTCCTGGTTGGCTAGAGCTGGGGCAGGTACAGGGGTTGGGGGATCACTGCTGGAGACCTGAAGGGGAGGGCACCTAACCTGTACCCAAGGCAACCTGAACAAATTATTTTCCTTTTCTACTCTCTTTGTCCTTGACTAAATTTGACCATTGGTTGCCATTCTGATTACACACAATTTCCCTGATGGCGGGCCCCATCCTGGCTGGGGGGATTAATTATCAAGGCCATTGCTCTCTGTCTGGGCTTTCTTCAGTGGTTTCCCCGCCCTCGGCTGGCTCCTTCTGCCCACACTCCTCCAGTCCCCTATGGGGGTGTGGGTTCTGGCTGTTGGGGGTGGGGGTTCCTGGGGTTGGACAGTGGGACTATTGCTGGAAGTCCCTGGGACAAATATGGAATCTGGTAATCTCAGAATAGACACGTGAGTGGGAGTCTCTGGGGCAAACAGTGGCTCCAGGATAGATTTCAAACTCTTTTCTTGACTCTGAAATCATTCTCATCTGATCTGAACCCAGGCACGATCTTGGACAACGCAATCAGCAACCAGTAACAATATCTCACCAAGGACTTACACATTTGTTTTAAATACCAGTTTAATTTAATATTAATGTTGTCCGAGGGTGCAGGGTATGTTGACTTTGATACACATTATGTCACACCCACCCAGGTGAGGTCCGATAATTTATAAATTCCAGACCTCAGGTGGGGTCTGACAACCAGATCGCAAACTGATACCAGTGGACGATCTCTGGAGTGGGTTTGGGGGGGGTAGGTGAGCTAACTACAGTAAAACTTTTAAGGCTGGTACTGTCATCACCCAGCCAATATCCTCTTGTGTAGGCATGAGAGGAGTACAGATAGCTTTCCTTCTGGCCCTCTGATCTGGTACTGATAATCACCTAGTTAAGAGAAAGGGCCATTCACGTATTCAGCAGGACAGGCGGGGGACATGAAGCCCCAATATTGTTAGATCATCTATCTCTATGGCAGTTCCCAACCCAGGTAAATGATCTGGTAGACTGCTTACCCTTTTTAGGGCTCTTATGTTCATCCAGGGGATATTTCCACCCCTGGGGAGCAATGGAACCCTAACATCCTCTCCTACTCCCTCAGGGAACAAGGACAGGATTATTCTGAATTTCGTTTATTCAACCACCTCCCAGGTGGGAGTCAAATTGTACATAGTTAAGTTTACTACAGTTATGGATCTATAAGATTTATCGTTCACTTTCAGATACCTGTTGTGGTATCTTATGTTTTGTTATGTTATACTTCTACTCAATAGTTTAAGGAGGGAAGGGGGATGAAAATACACACAAGTCATGGTAACAATGTGTTGGACCAATTTTTATTCCTGTTCATACAATATACCAGTTGGTCGGTTCGGATTGCTTTACAGCCATGCTCTTCAGTTAGTGGAGAGTGATCCAGACAAATTCAGCACCGTCCATCCTAGGGAAGAAAGAAAGAAAGAAAAAAGATCAATAACATTACATTACTATGGCTATTAACCCAGTAAAGATCTTTTCCCAGAATATCAATGGCCTTCATGACCCAATTAAAAGATCTTGCCTTATGCAGCATCTTAATAAACAGAACGCAGATCTCTACTTTCTTCAGGAAATGCACCTGTCTGACCCAGAGCATCTTAAGTTAAGCTGGGGGAAATGATATGCAGTTTTTGCCCCCTCCTATCCCATGGGACGAAAATGAGGAACAGCCATTCTTGTCCCTTCTAATACCCCATTAGAGATTCAGAATACCCATATTGATAACCAGGAATGCTATGTAATCTTACAGGGCCACTTACATGGACAAAAAAATCACACTAGCAAATGTCTATTTCCCCACCAAATGAAGATGCCTGTAATAAGAGGGTTCATTTCCATTTTAATGGGCAACGTCCAAGGACAGCTGATTTTGGGTGGAGACCTAAACATGACCCTGAATCCTCACCCCGACTGCCTGAACCAACAAAAGCACAGGCACACTAAAATAGTAAAACAATTTAGAGACCTATTGGAACATTTGGGAATTGTGGACATCTGACAACTATTATTCCCATCTTTTCCAGGTTATACATTCCACTCTGCCAGATTTCAATCTTACTCCAGGCTAGATTATTTTGACTACATGCGAACATTTCTCAACAATTCAGAATATTTCGATTGGTCCCAAAATATTATCAGATCATCACTTTCCAATCTTAAAACTAGATATAGGGAAGGAACCTGAAAAGACCCCATGGAGACTAAATCCCCTAATTCTAAAAGATAAGCAATTTCAAAATACCACTAAAAAAATGATAACCCCAATTTGTTATGAAGAACTCCTCAAAAACCATAATGGAAGCTATACAATGGGATGCCATGAAGGCCACTTTTTGCGGTGAGATTATAGCATATACTACAAAAAAAAAAAAAGGGATGCTAAATACCAGGAACTAATGAATTTACTTCTTAATTACCAATTGCTTTTTGGGGATGGTGATAAAGAACTCCAATGTAAAATCAAGGATACTAAAGCCGCCCTACAAAAGATAATAGAAAACAAAATTCAGCAGTCTTTGGTATACCTTAGACAATCCACACATGAGGGAGTCCCAAGGGGAGCATGGAGATTGGCCCAGAAATTTAGATCCCCAAAATTTACATCTACATCTACCATACTTAAACTTAAAAACCCCAAAATAGGAAAATATACCATACAGAACCCCATATTAGACAGATATTTACAGATTTATTTTCTAACCTATACAAAGAAGAAACCTGGTCCACCCCGGAAGCTAGAACTTCCTTTCTGAATCAATTAAATCTCCTGAAATTAAATGAGTCACAGATAAGAACATTGGAAGCCCTGATTTCCAAAACAGAAATTCAAGCAGTGGTCAAAAATCTGGCTCCAAGACACTATCAGTGCCCTGTGGATTCACTGCTGAGTGATATCATGTGTTTTTGAAAGAACTACTCCCTAAATTATACCCTTATACACAGAAGTAGCCCATGGAGGTGTTCTTCCTCCATCCTGGGATTTTGCCACATTGGAAAGACCCATTCAACCCTACAGCTTATTGCCCTATCTCAATTTTAAATGTGGACTATAAAATTTATATGGCCATTTGGGCATCGAGAATGGAAACTCTGCTCCTTCAGATTATACATCCCAATCAATCCAGTTTTATCAAACATAGAAATACCTCAGATAACATCCATAAGACCCTTATACTCCGGGGAATATGTCCAGAACAAGAAAATACCAGCAGCCTTTATAAGTCTTGATGCTGAAAAGGCCTTTGATGGGGTCTCTTGGTCTTTCTTGTGGGACATATTAAGGGCCCTTCGATTCCCTGTTTCCTTCATAATCTGGTTGAGAAACTTATATCCCCAAAGGCCTACATCAGAATAAATGAAGGCTTAACCAATCCGATCTCAATATTGTACAACATGGGACCCGACAGGACTGTCCCCATTTTCCTTCATCGTTTGCTCTCTATATGGAACCATTGGCGGTGGCCCTGAGGGGATGCACCTGTGGTGGAAGGCATTCCCACAGCCCAGCAAGAATATAAAATCAGTCTGTTTGCAGATGAAGTTCTTTTAACACTGACATCATCCAACACTTTCTATACCTGAAGCCTGGACAATATTAAAACAATATGAAAAGCTTGCTGGATTTAAAATAAATGTCACTAAAAACAGAAATTGTAATATTTATTTTTTCTCCCCCTCAATTACTAAAACAGACATACCCCTTTAAATGGCTAACTACTAAAATAAAATACTTAGGGATTTTTATCCCTTAAAACCCAGAGGTCCTAGAAATAGTTAATTATGAACCCTTATCCATCTCAATATAAACAGACCTAACAAGGTGGTCTGGCCATCTCCTCCCACACCATCAGAGAGTGGAGATGATTCGCATGAATATTCTTCCAAGACTCCTCTACTTAATGCAGAATATCCCATTCTTCCTCCTCAGCTTATTACTTTAAATCCTAGAACAAGTTAATCTCAAATTTTATTTTGGGGGAATGGGCATCCAAGGATATGTCTATCCATTTTAAAGTTGTCCCTTTCTCAGGGTGGTGTTAATCTCCCTGATTTCAAATTATATGCTAGAGCAGTCTTCCTTTGGATTGTTGTCCTTTATCTGGCTGACACCTATGTCTCTTCTTGGAAAACCCTTGAATTCCATCTCAGTGATTTATTTGATATCAATAAGATTCTTTTCTCCTCAGAGGGGAGATCCCTACTACCTGGAGATCTCACGGGTATCACAGTTAACACTTTTGGACTATGGAAGAGGATGAGGCAGAGCAAAGCCCTCTGTTCCATGTCTGAACACTGCAAATTAATAGCAGAGGATGAATCCTTCCTCCTAGCACAACCAGACCTGGCCTTCACTAACTGGAAAAGGTTAGGCCTATCACATTTCTTCCTATTATTATCCCAGGAGGGGATTCACCCATTTGATACACTAACGGACAAATATAATCTTCGCAGAACAGACTTATTTAGATATTTCCAAGTAAGAAATCACATTCTGAGAGACAGGATAATTCAGGCAAAACTGCCTTCCCTGATACCTGCACTACTTAACATTTTTATTGACTCTATACAAGGAAATCCAGGCAACCATATCATAGGATCTTTGTATGAGGGCTTGAGGGAGGAGTCAATAGAATCCATTGATTCCATACTGGAGGAGCGGAATAAAGATCTGGGCCTGGATGTGGCAAGAGAGGACTGGCTGGGGACTGCTTTGCAGGTAGCGAAAACAACTTCTTCCCCTTGTTGGAGGGAATTCGCATGGAAATGCAGATCAAGATTCTTCTGCTCTTCAGCAGTTCTCCTGAAGTATCTCCCAGAGGAATATGGATTCTGCTGGAGAAAGTGTGGGTGTACAAAGGCATCTCTGTGTCATATTCTTTGGCAATGCCCACTTCTTATGCCATTCTGGCTCACCTTGCAGATCGATCTTTCTCTCTGCATGGGCGAACCAATTGAGCTTACTGCAGAGCAAGTCATACTGGAGGTTTTTCTGGATCACTCCCCTCCATGGGTTCATACCCTTTTGCCTATTTGCCTTTTGGCAGCCAAGATAGCTCTCACTAGGAGGTGGATGTCGGAAATTATTCCATCTACTAAAGATCGAAAAACAATAATGAAAGACATATACCAAGTATTAAGCCTTAATGCTAAAATACAAAATAAGACTCAAATCCAGGTCTCAAAATAGCAAAAATGGGTACTTTACCAATCAATGATAGACCTGGACTTTTGCCCATAACCAGTTGAAGAGCTGAAGGGGCACTGGGAAGATGGCTGCGTAATGACTATCTGAGATATAGAAGGCCTGAGGAACATGGGGAACAATAGCTGGTTAAAAATTGGAAATTATAAATTCTTTTATGTTGTGATCTCTGAATTCTAATGTTTATATTACCTAGGATACCAATGTCATCTCTCTCAACTGATGTAGAGGGAGTTCTTATAATAAATGATGTATACCATTTTGTAAATACTTGATTCTGACTCGTGTGTGGAAAATATCTGCAATAAAAACAGTATTTAAAAAAAAAAATTCTAAAAGTCAGTTTATTAGAACTAAACAGAACTGTACAGATGTGAGCGAATATAACAAACATGCAGAAGATCTTGAAAATAGATTCAGAGTAAGAAAGTATCCAGAGAATGTAATTAAAAACAATAGATCTGAAGTGAATCAACTGGGTAGGAATGACCTTCTTGGGGAGAAAATAAGACCAATTCACAATGAGAGGACACACACATTCTCTACACAATATAATCCCATGGCAAAAGCATCTTGGCAATATCATTAAAAAACATTGGGGATTGCTTCAGGAAGGTGAAAGATTAAAGGAGGCTTTTGGACCCTCACCCAGGATCACTTTCAGAAGGGGGAAAAATCTACTGGATGCTCTGGTTCATGCTACCTTGAAACCAACTAGGAATTTTACTTGGATACCCGGTTTGCCTGACTGCAATTTTAAATATGGAAACTGTGTTTTTCAGCAAACATACATTTACCACGAGGACATTCAAACATCCACATGAGAACTCCAAAACTATTAACATACAGGGCTTTACTTCTTGCTCAATGGCTGGTGTGGTTTATCTTTGATGTCCATGTGGTGCATCTTATATACAGTAGGTCATACTAAACGAATGTTAAAAACAAGAATTGGGGAACACCTTACGGCAATCAGGACAGCTAATATGACCTATGCGATAGCAAAACATTTTCATGAAATGAATCAAGCTCACATTCATGACATTTGCTTTTTAGGTATTAAGAAGGTGGACTTGGGACTCAGGAGAGGAGACATTTCTAATTATTTGTACCGTTGAAAAAGTTTCTGGATCTATACTCTGACAACATTTTTACCCTATGGATTAAATGACGATCTGTCGCTGTCTTGTTATCTAAAGTAGTACTCTTGAAATTTGTTACTGCCCGTATACAGCTAGTTTAGCCATTTCTGTTTTTTTATTTGTATTTTTAAATTCATGAGCTCTATGTGTTATCTCTCCAACCAGCTTTTTAAGACTATAACCACCCTTCCTCTTTGTTGCTTAGCGTATTTATATGCTTGCAGTATTGTTTTTAGGTACAACTCCTTACATGCTTTTTCTCCCCCCCCTTCTGATGTGCATGGTTCTATTGGTTCACATATTCTTTTTTTCAACACTCCCTTTTGCACATCAGCACATGCTCCACTCACACTTTTTAAATGTGCACTGCCTCTAGATAAATTTGTCTGATGAAGGATTTCTATCTGAAACGTCACCACATTATGATGTAGCACATGGCACATCATTGGCAACATTTGGGAAGCTCACTAAGTTTTGTTTGAATGCAGGTTCAGCATCTTCACTTTCTTTGCACAACTTCAACTTGCTTTTGCTACCCTTTTATGGAACATTGGCAATATCTAGCTAAGCTTACCAGCAAAACGACAGCCTCTAGCCAAAAGTTACAGTTGCAGCTTAGTGTTTGTTCTCTTTTACTTTGTGTTTATTCACGGCTTCAGTTATATCATGTACTGACTTTTAAAGGGATGGAAGTGGGGGTTCATTTATAAACCTATTGGAATACATTTTGGATGTAGTCAGTCATTCAGCCCAAGTTACCTTTTTACAAGGATCATTTTTATGACCAGAGCATTAAATGACAGTTTGTGGGGCTGACTTACCAATAGGAGTTGTACTGTTGGGCACAATTTGGTTGCAGTAAGCCATGTAGCCCTAATTACATTTTTTTAAAGGGTCATTATACACCCCAGAAGATAATCTGTGGAGCAGGTTGTCCCCCAGTTATGTGAACGCAGACCTGATAATTTGAGGAGGCATTCCTTGTGTTAAGCATTTGGTTTGCTGTTATTTGTGCCCAGTCATATACTGAGAGTTTTTACTCCCCCCACCCCATTCCTATTGAAATACATCAAAATACAGTTGCTTTAAATTTCTTGGGATAATTCCACAGTTGGAGGGACATGCACAGTGCATTACATATGCTGGGTCCACCATATGTTCCCATTTTGGGATCATATTCTTTTCAGCACGTGATACTGTATCATTACTTATTTGAACACAGTTTGCGCAAAAGCATTTTAAACTCCCACTGCATATTTCAGGTTGTTCTGTGGAAAGAGTCTTTGAAAAGTGAAGTTCAACTAATAGCAGTTTATTGTGAATTAAGTCTAAACTGTGCTTGAAACAATCAGTAGCTTAACATTTTCATTTGAATTCATTTGAGCACAATTTGCAAGAAAACACTTTTATCTTCCACTGAATATTGCAAGTTGTTCTGCTGGGAGATTCTTTGAAAAGTAAAGTTCAATGGAAAGCAGTTTATTGTGAATTAAGTCTGAGCTGTGTTTGAAACAATTTGTGGCTTTGCATTTTCGAATAAACAAAGTGGATTTTATTGCAAAAAAGTTTTCTTTTTGAATTTGTGAGTCTATATGCTATTTTATTAAATAAAGCATTTTCTATAGTGATTTTTTTTCCATATGCTGCTTTTATGAGTCTGGCATATAGTCAATTCAATTTACATATAAAGGCCACACATCCAGGTGCTAAATTCTACCAGTTGTGGAGAAGTGGACATTTGTGACTGTTAGTGTTTACATTACAAGGTATCTTTCCACTCACTACAACATTAAAAACATTTCAAAAATATGTATGCTGCCAAGAAGTTCAAACACTATACATAGATTGGCACACCTATGATACCTTTGAAGCTTTTGACTGTGTCTGCGTTTACAAAAATCCCACAACTTGGAAATGATCAGCCTTCTTTGCTTTTGTGCAGATTTTAATTATTAGAGTTATGCTTAGTGTGTGTGTCAGTCAGCTGTAGTGAGAGCTGAACAGCGAAATGTCAAACAGCGTATAGTACCAGTTGAGAAATGTCCTAGTCAGCCCCTCCCCGCAGACAAAAAAACACATGGATTTGCATTCCTCTGATGTTTTGTGCTGGGTTGAAGGCTTTTGATTGCACGTATGTTTACATAAACTGCACACACTATAGCTGTAAAGTATCAGCCGTCTTGTATCATTCATGCATCCCACGTATTGTTCTTCTTCTTTCTGATCAGCATTTCAATTACTTTACCTCCTTCCACTCATTTAGACAATAAAACGAGTTCAAATGTTTCTGCTTCCAGCTTAAAAGCAATTGATGAATAAAGTACAGCATAGCTGAGATGCCACATTTAATTTCCAGTGGCATCCTGCTTTTGCTTAAGGCAGTGTGATGCCTATCAGTACCACTGTACTTTAATTTGATTCTGCAGAAAAGGGTTCATATATGCTATTAACTGTCTAGTACCTGTCAAGAAAAGCAAAGGAATTTGGTTTTACATTGCATGTACTCTGTATCCCAAAGCACTTTACATTACAAGCCATGAATGGTTACATCAGCTAATGGGCAAGCACATCAAGGTCAAATGAGACAAGCAGAGGGTGGCAGGGAAGGCAGTCAGGAGTACAAATGCACAAATGGAAAAAAAAATAGCCCAGGCAGTAAAGAAAGGGGACAAGACATTTTATAGGTATGTTGGTGAAAGGAGAAGGACAAGGGATGGGATTGTATGGCTTAAGGGGGTGGAAGGGGAGTGTGCAGAGGGGAACTTGGAAAAAGCAACAAACCTGAACAAATATTTGTGTTCAGTATTCACAGAAAGGGGGAAGGTGAGGGACCACAATAAGTGACATGAGCAATAAAGGGAAGGAGGCAAACACAATCCATTTACAGAGCAGAGAGTTCTAAAGGAACTCTTAAAACTGAAAGTGGACAAGGCAATGGGACCAGATGGGATGCATCCTAGAATTTTAAAGGAGTTCAGGGGGGTGCTGGCAGCACCACTGGCAGCCCTGTTCAATGAATCGCTGGAAATGGGAGTGGTTCCAGAGGATTGGAGAAGAGCAGATGTAGTCCCACTACCCAAAAGTGGGAGCAGGGAGGAGGCTGGAAACTATAGATCAGCCAGCCTGACCTCAGAGGTGGGGGAAAATAATGGGATCACTGCTAAAAGAAAGGATTGTGGAACATCCTGAATCCAGCAGTGCACAGGATCTGAAGCAGCATGCATTCACAGCAGGAAGGTCATGTCAAACAAGCAGTGGACGTGGCCTACCTGGACTTCAGCAAGGCTTTCAACACTGTAATATAAGAGGCTTGTAAACATGCTAGGCAGCCTGGGAATGGGTCCCAAGGTGGTAAACTGGGTTAGAATTTTGTTGAAGGATAGAACACAGAGGGTGGTGGTAAATGGAGCTCAATCTGAGGAAAAGAAGGGTGACCAGCGGGGTGACACAGGGATCAGTTCTGGTGCCAGTCCTATTTAATGGCTCAATAAGTGACATTGTGAAGGGGTTGGAAGAAAAGGTATGCCTCTTTGCAGTTGACACTAAGATCTGCAACAAAGCAGACACTCCGAGGGGGATGAGGAGGGACCTAAGTAAACTAGAGACATGGTCAAGAGTGTGGCAGTTGAGATTCAATGCAAAGAAGTGCAAAATCATGCACTGGGGCACAGGAACCTGGGGAGGCTTACATGTTGGGGGGAGGGATACTGACAGCCACCAAACAGGAAAGGGATCTGTGGGTAATCATATCAGATGACCTAAAGGTGGCCAAACAATGTGCCAAAGCTTTGTGGAGAGCCAGTGGGGTACTGGGTTGCATAAGGAGAGGTATTACCAGCAGAAGAAAGGAGGTAGTGATGCCACTGTACAAATCATTGGTGAAACCTCATCTGGAGTACTGTGTCCAGTTCTGGAGGCCGCATCTCTGTAAAAACATAGACAGGGTAGAGGCAGTTCAGAGGAGGGCAACAAAAATGGTGCAGAGCCTGCACCAAAAGTCATATGAGGAGAGACAGGAGGACCTCAATATATATACCCTGGAGGACAGGAGAGAGAGGGTGGATATGATAGAGACCTTCAAATATCTCAAGAGCATAAATAAGGTACAGGAGGGTAGCATCTTTCAGAAAGAGATGTTATAGAACAAGGGGGGTCATGACATGAGGCTAGAAGAGGGTAGACTAAGGGGTAACTGAGGAAGTATTTCTTCATGGAAAGGGTGGTTGATGCACAGAACAGCCTCCCAGCAGAGGTGGTGGGGGCTAACTCAGTAGGGGAATTCAAAAATGCATGGGGTAGGCATAGGGGAACCCTAGTGATAGGAGAGAGAGAGAATAAAGCCAGAGATCAAGTAGGGTCTGTGGTTTTTGCAGCAGGTAGGGAAAATGGGCAGCTGGTTGGGCCTTTCCTTATCTGCTGTCGATTTCTATGTTTCTATTAGGGTGGTTATCAAATAGTTAGAAAGATTATGCACTGCCAGACTGGTGGCACTGGAGGTTGAGGCACTGGTCGCTACACCTCATGCCACGCCGAGGACCCAGCTTCGGGAATGAGCCCAGAGTGTCAGGGGTCAGCAGGGGCGAGGGAGGATCAAGCATCTGGAGGACTACTCTCCTCTCTTGGGGGGGGGTTGTCATCCCACTCATTGCCTGCCCTATGGCCATAGCTGGAGGCCAGTACAGGTCTGGAAGCATGTACCAGCATCCTCACGTCGGTGGGGAGGGAAGGGAGGAAACGTGGAAAAGGGAGCTGGCAGGATCCATGATGGCCCCACACCCCTGTGCCGCCCCCAGCTTCTGGATTGTGCTTTGGGGGGGAGAAAGCTGATGCTCTCCTCCCTGGCCCCACTGGGGGGGTAAGCTATGGGGGAAATACTGGGGGTCGGCATGAGCAGGGACACATGGGGCTGGAGGATGAGCCCCTTCAAGGGACAGCCATAGCCACCAGCCAGGCTCCGGAAGCATAAACAAATAAAAGAAAAAAAAGAAAGGCTATTCACAAAGACAGAGAGAGGGGGGAAGTTAAACACACAGAGAGGTTAAATGACTTGCTCAAGGCGGCAGGATCTATGTGATAATGACAATCACAGAATAGCGATTGCCGTTAAGGCTAATGGAAATTGTCTAAAAAATATTTTGGCAATACAGTCCCCGGTGCATAGCAAAAGGGTGCCAGGGACTTAGATTTTAAATGTGAGTGTGAGAGGCTGTGCCCTCGCACCCCCCCACTTAAGTATTCTCAACTCCAGGTGGGTACATGTCGGGGGAGTACAAACCCCCCCCCAAAAAATTTTCAGGCCAGGCGCAACAAAAGGCACCAGTGCCCGGACCCGAACCCAGCACCATTTATGCCCCTGTCCTGAACCCACCTACCACACCACAGGAGCAACTCAGCAGCTCACTGCGGCACCACCCCTCACAATCCCTCCCTCCTGTCCCACCCCACACTCAGCGTGCTTGCTCCCCCGAGCGCACATACATGTAGCGACAAGATGTCGCTATATTCATGCACCCCATCATCTGGTCACCCTCCCTTCCTTGACACAGTGGTGTTAGGTGCCATGACTGAGTCACCATTTCAGTAGGCACCCAATCATGGTCGCCGAACTCACAGGATACCAAGGTCACACTGTCAGTAAGTTGTGGTGGTGGGATTCAAACCTAAATTTTTATGGTTATATCGCTGCACTCTACCCACTAGGCTGTGCTGTCTGACTTAACTTATTTGGCTGATTTTATTCATAAATTGTATTCTTTTTAAAAAAATATTTTTAACTAACTACTGCTTGGCAGTTTCACAGTGGCAGAGCCTGTACTCTTTCAAAATTGGTGGGAAGACCATTTATGTGGTATAAATACCCCTATTACTTTCATTGGAATTTTTACATCTGTTATTCCAGAAAGAATTCTAGCACAGGCAAGCCTTTAGGTTTATGTAAAACAGAGGGTGAAGCGCACTCCCCGACTCCCATGATTTATACATGCAATAAGTTTTTAAAAAATTAGGTAATCTGCTATGTTACTGGCAATCACAAACCCACTAGGGATCTAACATCACAGGATGGCTTTGTATTATGAAGACCTGGGTCAAAAAGAATTTATGGTTCTGTACAATGGGGTTACTTTTTACAGTTGTATGATATTTGACAGTTGCATTTAAAAAAAATTATAATGTGTTTTTTACTATTGAACTGTGGTGATTTTTTTTGGGATATTTATTAAGACACTCATTACAAGTTTATATTGAACACTGCGAAGTTGCACTTGGAAAACATGTAATACTAGGTTGGTGTGATTGTTTTATTGATTACATGTGTGTGTTAGGGTATAAAACTGGTGCATGTTTTTCTAAGCCCCTCCCCCCACCCAAGGAAGCCATTTCATGTGGGATATATAGAGATTCTGCTTGGCCTGCATTTTGTTATTTTGGCACTGATAAATGTTATAAGCTTACATTGAAACTTGTGTGTGGCTGTTTCCGTCCACTTCAGGCCTTAAAAGTTGATGGGCCCTTAAGTTCATTTGATCAAGTAATCAGTCAGTCAATAAATAAAGTTATGACTGTAACTGGAACATTGGCTTTCTGGGGTTTAAACTAAGACAGCAAAGGGGGTGGAGAGTGGTGGTGGGGATGGGGAGGGGTTAAGAGGGTAAGCTGCCAATGGGCATTCAGCCTGAACACAACCAAGAGCATGGCTCAGGTGAGAATATTTCAGACAAGGTAGACTATGTTTGACTCCTTGGTCTATGGTTCAAGATGGGATGGGTGAGTTTTTACTGCTGACACTTTTTTTATGTTTCTGTGTGTCTAGTTTATAATGTAAGTAGCCTTTGCATTATTTGCCTCAGAATACAACTATATTGATATGGGATTAAATCTGACATTTCCCAATGCTTTTCCAGTGGGTCCACAATGGGTTTCATCGTCCTGTAACTTAGAACAGGGAGGGCTGGCTGCTTGGTCATTTTCTTGCTATGTTCCAGTGAGCCCATTTTATTTTTATATTTGCATGCACATGTTGTTATGAAGAATGGCATTTCATGAGTGTCACTCTGTCGAATCCATTGCAGCTCAAGTTGGAATGGGCTTTCCAGTGACAGATCCATCTGGTCATGACACTACTACACTGCTTGGGAGGTGGAAACCGTGCACAGTGGCCGACTTGTTTCATTTACATAATGCCGCCCAGAAACCAGCTGAGCGGTGCTGTGGGGGTTGGGGTAGGGGTGGGGTGCTCTCTCTCTCTCCCCCCCCCCACCGCTGACTTCCTTCACACTATATTAGCTTGACCTGACAAAGAATAAAATCTCTATAACTTGACAGCACAAAATCCAACAATTCAGCAATTGACATAAGAGTCTTCTCATACTGGGAAAACTGCAGAGAAAGTATTCAGGGCTTGATGTTCAGATGGTGGGTAAGCAAAGCAAATTTTGCTAATTTACTAGTTCTGTTCCCCCCTTTCTACCCTCTGAGTGCCTTCTTTAGCAAGATGGTTGTTGAAGGCTTCAGTGGCTTTGCTGCATCCCCAGTCCAGCACTCCACAAGCTGCCTGTGCAAAGAGCGATGAAGCTGGCCTTCTGCAGTATAGCAACATCCTGAGCAGCAGTGGGAGAGCTTGATGCTAATGCCCAGTATACAAACTGGGCCACCCTTGGCACATCAATCACAGCCAGGATGTTATAAAAGGAAGCAATGTTGTCAAAACATGGTAGGTGACCTGGATATTTAATTTTCGATCAGGGACTGGTAGGAATAATATCAATGAAAGTGACAGCCAACCTTCTTCTCTCAAGCTGACTGCCAGTGGTATATAGCAGAAGCTGAAGGATTTGTGGCAGTGATTACATCCCTGATCTGGTCATTACAAGTGGAATCTGGAGGGATGTGTGGAATGCAGGGTTGGGGGTGGAACATGCATTTAATCCTTTGGTGTGCATACACGGTGCAGTCCTGCAGGTGATTATGGTTTGGGCGGCCCAGGAAGGTTGAGTGCTCTTGCACCTCATGTGCAGTTGCCCTTGGTAGATAGTGAAATGACAGCTGTCACAGCCCACACACGACAGCTCGGTCCAAGCAATAGGTAGTCACATACATCAGAGCACAAAAACAGGAGTGGTCATTTAATACATAAATAATAAAATACAACACTGTAGTTTTGAGATGGAAGTATGGAGCAGAAGAGTGAAGTTTCTAATTAAAGAAGTCAGTTGTTGTACCTCATTGTGGCCACCTGGATGCATACACTCCACATGGCTTAATAAAGTATTTCAAATATATCTGTTGCATGTGTTTATGTAAAAATGTGTGTTTACATGAGTCTTTTTTTATTGTTGAGAATGCTGCACATACACACATGCTTCCTCCATCCTGAGGTACAGCAGCACCTACAGCAACTAGGTGAAACTAGTTTATGGGGGAAGGAACTGGCTGTGTGTGTCTGTAAGTGAGTGAAACAGTGAATGTGTCTGAGGGGCAGACGGAGAGAGAGAACATGACACTGACACTGGGTTGCCCAATCCCCAGTGTCGGCACCTCAAATAAAGAAAACCATCCCTTATAGTTTTTACATTTTTTGAGAAAAACCCTGTAAACAAGAAAATGGTCAATCAATGTTTGTTGCTGCTGCCATTAACCTCTGCCAGCCCAATCCTCCCACTCAGCACCTATCCCTTACTTACCTTCTGGGGGACCAATGCCATAATCCTCTCTGGACCAGAGACACGTCATCGCTCTCCAATGCCAGATCAGGAACTGAGGAAATCAGGTATGCAGTCAATGTCTTTCAATGCATTTGAAACTTGTACTCCTAACTTGGTCATTTTTTAATATTTTTCCCCCAGATTTTCAACATGACCTTTTCGTGACCCTCCTTGTGAACGAGTAGGTGAAATTCTTCAACTCCGGGCTGAAGGGTGATTTTGCAATCACTCTGCAGCATTACCTTTCGGGCGGGATTTGACATTTTTCACCTACCAGGTTCATGAGGTGAGATTATAAGAGGGCTATGATGAAAATATTTGGGGAAAATATAAAAAAAGTTATGAATATACAGTACTTTGAAATTTGTCAATGCTTGCTCACAGTTTTCATTATTTTGACCACAAATTTTCAACATAGCCATTTTTTCACACCACCTCATGAACTTGACAGCTATTGCTTTTCAAATCTTGGCCAAAATGTATATTTGCACCTGTGGCACGTGTAGCAAGCTGCCTAGCTGCTAGTCCTTAGTTGTAGATATAATTCTGTTTTGTATATTTTTTTTATGTAATTCTGTGTATATGGGCATGCCCCAGAAATGCCAGTGTTAATCCAAGGCACCTAGTGAAAAAGACTGGATTTCTTTTTTTTTTTTTTAAAGGGTTTGACCTTCTTTTAATCTGCAGGCCAGCCTTGCTTGCCAGGAATCTGACAAGTTCTTGCCAAAAAGCTTGTGGATAACTGATCAAAGAGTATTCCTTTATGTTAACTACCCAAGGGAAACAGAGGTAATAAAATCAGTTTGTATAATCATAAACTTTACAGGATCTTCCTTGTAACAAATTAAATTAATCTAATTCAAAAGCCCAGGATGTTTTAGCCAGGAATTGAACAGCAGATACCCATTCTAACAGGACAGTGTGAATTTTATCTTACGGGTGACAACTGTCTACAGTGGACTTCAAAGGCTTAGACTTTAAATTTCAGGATTTGATTTTTGGAAACAGCAGAATAGTGACATCTCCTGGTCAAATGGAGTAGTTGCTCTGAACTGGGAATGGATGACACTGCAAGCTAACACACTGGGATGGCCACCCCTATAAAAAGCCCAGCTCAGGGCATCTGACACACATTTTCATCTGGACACTCTGCTTGACACACACCAGGAACAAAACTGCTGAGACTCAGTGTGGCTGCAAAGTATTAAAGTAACTAAGAACCTTCATATACTTTTCTGGACTTCAACTCACTGCAAATGTAAGGTAGACTTTCTAGCTCACAGTTTTAGTGCATTTCACTGTACATTTTCCATTTTTGCTTATGTATACCATAACCCCAAATAGTGTATGTTCCTTTTAGTTGTAACCATATTTATTTAAGTATTTAGTGAAAACATTTATTTCTAAAGAAATTCTGCCTGCATGAGATTTCTATATTTTTGTGTGTCTGTAGAAAGTTTAATAATAATCTGAGAAAACTGTTATTGCCAAAAGGGGTCTCACCAATAGCAATCAAATTGAGTAAAAGGGTCTGCAAAGGACATCTGGATGAGGATAAGGGGGGATACCAGAGTCTCATACCAGAGTCTACAGGGATTTTGAGCCAGGCTGTTGCATGTCCTGTAGGGAGAAGGCCAGATCAGGTGTTACGCTGCTACCCCTGAAAAGAGTGTGATGCCTGGGTCTTCCTCCTTTGAGTAATAGCCAAGGAAGGGTTCATATCTGGCCACAAGACTTGAGACTGGTATTGTGCCCTTATCCAGAGCTAGATGGATGGTCTGGATCCTTGTGGCAGAGGTGCAATTGTGACCTTGGTGAGCATTCAAAAAGGATGAGGAGATTATCCCTATTTCCCCCCATCACGGATTGCACTTAAGGGTGGGCACTGTTAGTTCAGTGGGCTGATCCCCAGAAGTGGGTTCATGACAGATTTGGTGCACAACATTGGGATCCAAGAGATCTGTTTGCATAATGTTGCGATTCGAGAGATATTGGTGGCACAGGCATGACAGTTGGATTCAAGCCCAGTGTATTAGAATGATAAACTGTAACCAGTTCACACACAATCAAGGCAGAGATTTATTTTTTATCATTGAACAATTTTTATTTTATATTAGTTCCAACAACACCAAGTCGTAACATACAAATACAAACAAATAGGGTGTGCATTATGAACAATCACACATAACCACTATACCATGAGGCTCCTATTTTGAACACAGCTCTCCCTGTGCCTTAACAGGGATCACAAGTCACTACCAACTAAACTCTGCTCTTCAATAAGCTCATAACAGACAGTTCTAACAAAGCAGTCTTAGCATTATAACTTTAAACTAGATTAATCTAAGTTAGAGATTAAATACCTCATCGGTTACCTCGCTGCAAAAAGCATCATGATAGTATTGTATGTTTCCCTTGTAATACTGTAGGAAGAATTAAATAAAATAGCAGACTATCAGCAGGGGAGAAGTTATAGTTTAGTAAGAGAAGAAGTAGCTGCTTCAACACAATTCAAAGCCACACCCAAAAAGACACTCTGCTCTACATGCTACACAATCTTCAGATACTTATTGTTCAGGGGGGTTGAGCAATGGAGGAAGGGGAGCCCCGCATATGGTGGAATTCAAATAAGCTCCCCATTTCTGATAGAAGATGGGGAGCTGCCCTCTACTGGCAAAAGTTAGACTTTCAAAAATTGCTAGCCTTGCAACAGCAGAGTGCAAAAGGGTAATGGCCGGGGGGTATCACCTGTCTCCAGTACCTAAGTAGTAACCTTTTAGCCTCCAAAAGAACTACTAGGAGCCATTCTCTATGGGGTTTCGTTAAGAGGCCCAAAGGGGTAGTATCTCCTAACAAAAGTAGTGGGTTAGAGATGTCTACCAGCAACCCCTGTACTACAGAGCAGTCCATTGCAATGGCATTCCAGAAGGGGACTACAGTCTCACACTCCCATAAGATGTGCAGCAAGTTTGCTGGATCATAATTGCATCTCCAACATTTTGCATGAGGGAGAACTCCCCTCGAGTGAAGAGCTGCTGGTGTACGATACCATCTGAGGAGAATCTTAAGTTGTATCAACTGACTCCTCACATCCAGGTACATCGAGTGGGATAAGTGGAGGCAGCAGGACCATGTGTCTGTAGTGACCGGGGTTTGAAGATCCGCTCCCCAAGTATCCCTGCAGGCTATAGTGTGATCCAGTTGTGCTTCCCACCATGTGCCATACAAGCATCCAACTAGACCCCGTTGTGTGACTGTGGAAGATTTATTAATAATCTGTGAAAACTGTTATTGCCAAAATGGGTCTCACCAATAGCAACCAAATTAAGTAAAAGGGTCTGTAAGGAACATCTGGATGAGGATAGGGAGGATACCAGAGTCTCGTACCAGAGCCTACAGGGATTTTGAGTCAGGCTGTTGCATGTCCTATAGGGAGAAGGCCAGATCAGGTGTTACGCTGCTACCCCCGAAGAGAGTGTGATGCCTGGGTCTTCCTCCTTTGTGTAATAGCCAAGGAAGGATTCATATTTGACCACAAGACTTGAGACTGGTATTGTGCCCTTATCCAGAGCTAGACGGATGCCCTGGATCCTCATTGCAGAGGTGCAGTTGTGACCTTGGCGAGCATTCAAAATGGATGAGAAGGGTATCCCTGTTCCCACCTCATCACAGATTGCACTTAAGGGTGGGCACTGTGAGCTCAGTGAGCTAAACCCCCAGAAGTGGGTTCATGACAGCACAAAATTACATTTTGGTGGGGATTTGAACATTTTCACCTACCAGGTTCATGAGGTGGGTCATAAGAAGACTATGTTGAAAATGTGGGGTCAAAATATTAAAAAAAACAACAAAGTTATGAAGGTATGTTGACACATTTTAGTACTCGCTCATAACTTTGGTAATTCTCAATATTTTGACCCCAAATTTTTAACATGGCCATTTTTTTATACCACCTCATGAACCAGACAGCTGTCATTTTTTGAATCCTGGTCAAAATGTGATTTTGCACTTGTGGCGCAAAATGATGTTTCATCCTGTATTTTATAAATTACACCTATCACATTCAGAATGGGGGTCACAGAAAGACATAAAAAGGCTATGTTGAAAGTTTGGGGTTAAAACTGTTACAGAAAAAAAATGATAAAGTAACATTGTTTCCAGGGACAGCTGTTGGCCAGTGGAGACCACATTGCCTTCCCATATTAGTGCCCTCAGTTTGGGTGCAAGCTCAGTGAGCCAACTGAACAGGCCAGGGCTGGAAGAAATTCACTGCAGCGAGTGGCACTGGTCCCATCCTGGGGAGGGACAGAACAATGTACTGGTACACACGTGACACCTTGTTGTGGGCTGTGGAGTCTTCCCTCAGAAGGGGTTGACATGCATGTCAAGGCCTGTGCACTGCATCTGGACAAGTAGATTAGCCTAACAGTTTTAAATTATAGTGCAGGTATAGACCTACAGTTAGTAGGAAGTCAGGGTACACTACAAATTACTCATCTCACTATACATGGCTGCTACACACACCATACACTCAAACATGATTTGGCACTGACAAATGCTTGTTTTAAAGCTACCCATAACTAAAGCACCAGTGGCTGTGTGCCAGAGATATTGGGAAGAGATCATGTGATAGCCACAATCTGTGAGTAACTTCCTTCTTTTCTATGGGCCCATTGAGAGGTGATAATTGCACAGTACAGTTATTGAAGTGCCTGGGGTTTAGCCTTTCTTTAAGTCTGTGCTTTAGAGCAGGCTGTGCTATCTGCAATCTCTTCATTCTCCTAAAATAATGATTGCAAAGTCTGATGTTCTGTGAATTCAGCATGTCTGTATTATACTGACATAATAAGCATCCATTCAGCTTTCATGAATAGATTCATGCAACAGCATTATAAATAAGATTATAAAATGGGTAAGAAAAATAAAGCCTCTTGGTTGGCTAAAAGAGGACAAGAGCATAATTATCTGCCCTAATTACAGTCCTGTACTTCTTTCCAGGTGCCAGCCTGTGCACTGGCACTTGAGTATCATATCATTGTGCCTCTAACCTCAGTACATCTGTGTCAGCAATTTATCTCACTTCCGTCCCCTGGCAGGTTTAAAAGGTCGAGAGTACTATAGAACATGAAACAGTACTCTTTTCTGGTATATTTTTCTGTTTTTAAACACTTGGTTCCCCACACTTGGTGCCACTGCAACTGACTGACCAGTGTGCTCTCCCTGATGCCACCATGTACTTGAAGTAACATCCCAGGTTTCTGTGATGGCCATTTGAGTGTATGTATGTCACTAAAACAGAGACTGCAGTGCCCACAACTCCAGCAAACAACAACACAATACCTACATAAGTAAAAAAAAGAAAAGTAACAGTCCTATTCTTTGCCTCCTCTATCACCCTCTTGTTTCCACAGTCACACAGTCAGTCACTGTCAGTATACTGCTCTCACTGCTTCCCACTCCATGGTTCAACACCAAGAAACACCAGTGCCGACAACGGGGCTTGGTGGGAGGGAGAGCACAACAACCCGACAGGAACTACTTTTTTCTTCAGACAAATTTCTCATGCAAAACAATGTTTTTTCATTAAAATTATAAAAGCATCAGTTTTTTTTATATTTATAAGTAGGACCCATTTTATGTGTGCAATAAGACATTTTAAGGATATGTAATTATTGGTCAATGGTTGCACTTTTTTCTCATGTGTTTAAAGGGACACATATTTCAAATACCTAGATCTACAAAAGAAACTGCAACATTTAATATCACTAGAGGCAAGTGGGAAGGTCATCAATAATACAGAGATACCAAATCTTAAAAATCGTGTGAAAATTTTTCAGCATGATGGGGAAATCACTGCAATATGAACTGGAAGTAGGAATTCAAGGGAAGAAACAACTATTAGACCCTTTTAAGGCATGTGAGGACAGGGTCAAGCATAGAGTTATTAGGACCATCAAAAACAAATAACTCTGGCCAGAGCCAATAGGGCTGCAGGCAAGGAATGTGGGGTAAAAATATTGAAAATTACCAAAGTTAAGAGCCTGTGTTTGCAAAATGTAATGTAGGCTCATACATTTGCTGTTTTTGTAATAAATTTACACCAAATATTTAAACATAGCTTTGTTATGACCTTGCTTCGTGAGGAAGGGCAGAGGAAATGTTCAACTCCTGCCCAAAAAGTGATTTTGTGCAGGGATTGCAAAATCAGCTTTCAGAACGCAACAATACATTTTGGACAGGAGTTGAAAAATGACAGCTGTTACATTCATGAGTTGTTGTAAAGAAATGGCTATGTTGAAAATTTTGGGTACAAATATTGAATATTACCAAACGTATGAGCTTGAGTCTGCAAAATTCAACATAGCCTCATGACTGTTTTATATGTATTTTTACACCAAATTTAGAACATACAGTAGCCTTCTTATGACCCCACCCCATGAACAATGGCAGAGAAAATTTTCAAGTCCTGCTCAAAAGGTGATTTCGCACAGGGACTGCAAAATCACCTTTTGGGATGTACAAAAACCCTAAGGCCAGGATTTGAAAAATGACAGCTGTCACATTCATGAGGTGCTGTAAAGATATGGCTATGTTGTAAATGTGGGTAAAAATATTTAAAAATTACCAAACATAACCTTCTTAAAACCCCACCTCATGAAGAATGGCAGAGTAAATTTTCAACTCCTACCTGAAAGGTGATTTCACACAGGGATTGCAAAATCAACATTCGGGATGCAAAAACATATTTTGGACAGGATTTGAAAAATGACTGCTGTCTCATTCATAAAGTGCTGTAAAGAAATGGCTAGATTAAAAAATTTGGGGGTAATAATATTGTATATTACCACAGTTATGAGATTGTGTTTTCAAAATGCAACATAGTCTAATAACTTTGTTGCTTTTTAATATTTTTTACACCAAATTTTCAACATAACCATTTTATGACGCCACCTCATGAGCAATGGTGGAGAAAAAATTCAACTCCTGCCCAAAAAGTGATTTCATGCAGCGACCTCAAAATCACCTTTTGGGACGGATTTACCTAACATTACTTGCATTGTTCACGAGGTGGTGTCCCAAAAAAAGTATGCTGAAAATTTTGGGCAAAAATATTGAAAATGGCCAAGTTTTGCTACTAAATTCAAAAACCCATTGAAATACATTGAACGCATACCTGATTTCCTCAGTTTACGGTCCGACATTGAAGAGTGAAGACATGTCTGTGGTCCAGAGAGGATTACAGCATTGGACCCCTGATGGGTAAGTAAGGGCTTGGGGAGCATGCGGGGTGGTGGGTGCTGAGTGGGGGGAGGGTGGGGTAAGGAATGGCGGCAAAAGATATCAATGGACTTTTTTACAGGTGGGAAAAAGACACAGGATGCAGGATTCCTGAATGTGGCACTGGGGGATTAGGCACACTCAGTGTCACTGTTATGCTTCTGGGTGGGGGTAGGGTGGTGGGTGCTGAGAGGGAGGGTCGGATGGGGTGAGAAAAATATTTATATATTAAAAAAAGGTCAAACAGACACTGAGGGATTGAGCATCCCCAGTGTCACTGTTAGGTTAGTACTGGGAGAAGTGACACTGGGGGATTGGGTATCCCCAGTGTCATTGTTATGCTTTTGGGTGGGGGTGGAATGGTGGGTGCTGAGAGGGAGGGTTGAGTGGGGATATACATAAAAAAAATTGGCAAGCATGACACTGTGTGAGTGGGCACCCCCAGTGTAATTTTTATGTTTCTTGGGGTTGGTTGGTAGGCATTGAGAGGAGGGGTCGGGTGGGGATATGCATAACTTTAAAGAAAAAAACAAACAAACGATGGTCATGGTGGAGCGCAACACATTCCACCATGATCAAGATGGCCACAATGCTACAATGTACATGAGTTAGTGCAGTAGCATGCAGAGGCCTTCTTGGAAACAGCAGAGTGCTCCATGTTCCACCTGACCACCATTTGTTTCCTTAAAATTAGAAATATGACCCCCAACCAACTCTCCCTCTCAGCACTACCCCAGAAACATAACAGTGACAATGGGGTGCCGATTGGGATGGTTCAGCTTTTTTTTGCAAGTTAAAAATAGTGCAGTGCGACCGGAGTGCTTCACAGATGCGGAGGTATTGGTAGCGGAACTCCAACATGTTGTTCAGGTACAAAGAATGAAAGGAATGCAGAGTCCTTTTTTGAAAGCAATGTGTCTGTAGGGTTCTGCCCACTGTAGTTCTAACAAGGAGAGGAAACAAAAGACTCAAAAGGTATCTTGCAAGTAACAGAAAACTGGACACATGAAATGTTTGGTACACAGCTACATAAATATGATGTGGATAATTCATTGGAGTCTATCTCTGTGGCTTTAATGTCTGAACATATGATAAATAGAATAACTAGCCTTATTTCATTAGAGGAGGTACAGGATACCATTAAAAAACTAAGTATAAACATGGCACTGGGTTGAGATGGCCAACCTCTATGTTCTGTGCAAAGTTTAGTGAGTTATTAGGACCAGACTTCATAATAATATTCAGTTATATACTAGAAAATCAGAACTGTGGGCAATTAAGACCAGCATGAGGTTCAATGTTGATAATTGCACTATCATGCACTTCGGCAAGAGAAATGAGAACACTAACTGTTATCATAGGTATCATAGGTAAAGTCAAGCTAACAGACTCAAGGTCCTTAGCAGCTTGCCAAAATCCCAAAATTTATAATTTAAAACTGAAATACCTTGTCCCCATAGTACATATCTAAATTATTCTTAAATATATTCATGTTAGAACTGTTAACAATATTTATTGGAAGGTCATTCCAAGATGTTATCACCCTCTGACTGTACCAATATCTATGTTGGTTCCAATTCCATTTACTGCGTAAAGGTTGTCTATTATGTCTCCTAGAACTGGTCCAACATGTATTATACTGAAAACCCATCTCAGCCTTAAGTATGTCGTCATCGAGCAGTCTGTAAAGCTGACATAGATCTCCCCTGTGCCTCCTGTAGCAGAGGGAGTATAAATTGAGGGATGTCATTCTTTCATTATAAGGTCAATTTTTTAAACCGTACACTGATTTAGTGAATCTACGCTGCACACCCTCCAACAGATTTGTATCCTCTCGATTTTGTGGTGACCAGACCTGCGTGCAATACTCCAGGTGAGGCCTCACTAGGGCATTATACAATGGGAGAAGTACATTGTTGTTCCTACTTACTATATGTCTGAAAATACAGTTAAGATTGTGATTAGCTTTCTTAATCTGGACTCTACAATGGGATTTAAACTTGAGGTCATTTGTGATGGTTATTCCCAGATCTCTTTCTTTATCAGTGACCTCTAGTGGGATGTTAAATAATTTATAGGAGATCTTCCTATTTTCACTACCAAAGTGCATGACCTTGAACTTAGCAGTGTTCAGCACTAGTTTATTTCTAACTGTCCATTCCGATATCTCATCAAGGGCCTCCTGTAAAGCTTTCATATGTTCTTGTGTATTCATCACGGTCCCTATCCTACAATCATCAGCAAATTTATATAGCCAGATGTTTGGATTGTTCAGTTTCGGTGAGGAAATATAGATATTGAAGAGGCTTGGGCCCAAAACAGAGCCCTGTGAGACCCCACTAGTAATTGGAGCCCAGCTGGATAAGACCCCATTTATCACTACCCTCTTCTTCCCACCCTAGAGCCAATCTGACACCCAATTACAGATGTTTTGTTGAGGTTAATCCCTTCCAGTAGACATAATGATTCATAATGGGGCAATTTATCAAATACCTTTGCAAAATCTAAATAGATCACATCCACTGAGTTCCCTAGATCCAGCTCACGATTTACATGTTCATAAAATGACAGTATATTCGTTTGACATGATCTTGACTTAGTAAACCCATGCTGTGCTAAGTCAATCAGGTTGTTATTGACATGATCTAAAATAAGGTCTTTAATTAAGCCTTCCATAATTTTACCTATCAGAGAGGTCAAGCTGATAGGCCTAAAATTTGCAGGCTTAGTTCTTACCCCTTTTTTTTAAGATGTGGACTATAGTGGTTATTTTCCAGTCACTAGGGACTTTTCCTGAATCCAGAGAAGTTTGCATTATATGAGTGATTGGTGAAGCCAGTTCGTCTGCTAGTTCTTTCAAGACTCTTGAGTGCATTCCATCAGGACCTGATGAGTTATTGACTTTAAACTTATTTAAGCACACTATTTTAGGGTTGAGGGTTATTTGTCCTGGTATTGATGACTTACTGTATTACCCATATACTTAGTGGAGTTGCCTTTATTATATACTGAGCAAAAATACTTGTTCTGTATATTGGCAGTTTCAATGGCTGTGACTGCCTGCCCATTGTTGTTAAAAAAGGGACCAGTCATACTATGTACAGTCTTGGTGTTATTAATGCAGGGAAAAAAAGTTTTTTTATTATCCGGTACTTTGTTTGCCAGTTCGACTTCAAACTGTGCTTCAGCTTTTTTTTTTACATAGTTTGACTTGTTTTAAACAAGTCTTATAGGATAGATAGATCTCCACTAATTTAGTTTGTTTATATTTTTTGTGTAGTCTGTTTTTCTTGTTAATTAAATGTTTTATTGAGGTGTTCATCCAGGCTGGTTTAATTCTTTTTCTATAAATGTTGCACTTGGGGGCACTAGATACATATTTGAGTACTAAACTCTCAACTTTGTTATCAGTGTCTAAACAACAAATTAATCAAGAGCTTAACTTGTGAGCAAGACCTTGGTATTTTAGTAAATAATAAACTAACTCCTTCCAATCACATAATTAAAACTTCACGGCTCGGCTGGTGCATGGTTTACTTTAACAAATTAGGCGTACATTTGTTTCTAGAACTGAACAATGCTTGGTCCCTGTTTACAGGGCATATGTTAGGCCATACCTGAACTATAGATCTCCATTCTGGAGCCCCCATCTTTAAGGCGAGATAGTAATGTTGGAAAAGGTTCGGAGACGAGCAACGAAAATGATCTTGAGACTCTGCTCAAAAGATTATTCGACTTGATTAAGTGAAACTGATCTGTTTTCACTTTACATTAGGAGATGTAGAGGTGATCTTCTGTCTACTTATAACATTTTACAACCCCCTGAAATGATGGATTTATGTGGCTTGAAGCTGTGCAATAGACGGACGGTGGCAAGACTTCACAATAAACAACTTGTAGATTGGACCCATTCTACTAAAACGGACAATTTTTTCACTGACAGAGCTCCCAAAGCTTGGAATGCTGTACCACAAGATACTGTTGAATCAAACAATTTTAATCTTTTTAAAAATAGACTAGATAAGTGGCTAAACTCCTATCCTCCATAGATAAACTTTCCACTTAATGTGGGGGACAATCTCAGTGGGCTTTAGCCTTCTTTTGTCCTATACAACCAAGCAAGTAAATCAAGCAAGTATCAAAGGGCATGTTGCAGTCATTTCTGATATATATTTTCAAGTGGGGAGATAGACAGGATTTAAAACACTGGCACCCCTTATGTTTATTAAATAGAGACATCAAAATCTTATCCAAAATATTGCATGCCAGACTGATGTCAATAACCTCTGAGGTACAGTCATATCTCCTAGTTAGACATGTGCACTTCCAAATAGAAGGATTCAGGATAGCCTGATTAAATGAGAGAAATATTCCACAGTGGACATAAAAATCAGTTATCTGGGGTTTTCTTGGCTCTCAACCAGGAAAAAGCCTTCAATGGAATACACACACATATCTGTTTAAAGTATCAGAAAAATATGGGGTACCAAGTAAGTTCATCTCATGGATTCAGATGCTATTTGAGGGGGCTGCAATTCTTCCTTATATTAAAGGGTGGATTGGGAGGTAAATTGAAGCAGTTACAGGGGTGAAATAAGGCTATCTGCCAAGCCCCTTGCTGTACATTTTTGTTATAAATCCTGTGTTAAAACACTTCAGAAAGATGCATCAATTACAAGACTCAAATGTGGACCTATGGTACAAGTTAAGACATTGGCATATGCAGACTATATTAGTTTACTCTTAAATTCTGCAAAAGATGGCAAGCAAGCCTTGAATATGTTGCAAGAGTATTCTGAAGCATCAGTTGCAAAAATAAACATTTAGAAGTGTAAAGGAGTGCAGATTGGAAATTACCGAGATAAGCTGTCCTGTAAACACAAAGGGGGGTATACTACTAACAGAACATACAGTGAAAGTCTTAGGTATTACATTTGGGATGACTGGTACAGGAAACCTAAACTGGGAAAATAGCCAAGTGAATTTATGGAAGGGGAGAACAGTAACATAAAGAAAGCAAGTTTTTTCTTGTTGATAAAAACTATTCTTATTCCATGTTTTTTTTGGTTCTAAGTTATGTGTTTCCACCTCACCTGAATTGGAGACCAGACTTTCTAGCATATTTTTTTTCAAGCCATCTGGGGAAGACAATTAAATCCTGTAAAAAGAAAAGTATCTTATCTGGTGATAACAGAAGGAGGATTGGGAATGGTGAATCCCCTGTTTTTTTACATCACGATATTCTTGAAATCAAATCAGATCTATCTGCAGTTCTGACTAATATGGGAAAGTTATGGACCCATTAGTAACAGAATGGCTCAAATAATATACAGAGGTATAGAAAGCAGGAAAGATAAAGCTTCTTAATCTAGAAAGGTCTCAATTGCTGCCATCATATGGGAGGGTAATTTTAACTAAATTGCGACAGTGGAAGGTAGACTGACTCTGTCAAAAGCCAACAGAAAAGTTATGTATAATAATATTTTTGTATATGTAAATCATCACAAAATATGATGCTGGTTCAACTTTAAAGAGACATTGCCAACCCCCTTAAGTCTCAAAGTGTCCCCAGTTTAAAAAACATATTTTATGAATGCCAACATTCCGTAAAGATTGCTTATGTAGCTGATAGTTTGATTCTGACTCTTATTTTCTTTAAAAAAGTGAAAAACAGACTGCCCAACATACTGGGGTTATCACACCAAACCAGGTTTGTTTATATCCCTTGAACAACTCCAAACATATCTTTCCAGGACTTGGGAACACCCACAAAACAGTCTAGCCCCCTCCTGATGCAGTGGGAGTTTAGGAGGCTTCTTTCTTATGAGTGACTGCAATGGTTGGGTGTGTTTCTAATGCTCAGAAAGTATGCAGTAAGAACAGAACCAGAGAACCAGGATTGTAAACAAAACAAGGTTGTTTATAGTTATAAACTGACATGCATTTCATTTCTACTAAACAAGAAGTCAGACAAAACAAACAGCAACATCAGTGAATTTTAGAGAGGGTAAATAATCATAAAATGTGGGGTTTCAACTAGAAATAATATGATGAAAAACAGGTTAACAGTGTCCTTTTAAGCAGAACTGCATGGTGCTGAAAGGCCTCTCACACAGTATGCAAAGGTTGCCAACAGAAGACACAGACACATGTTTCATCTTACCAGGACTCATCAGTGTGCCTCGTCTGTATGACACCCCAGTGGAATAAACTAGCTACCCTAAGTTGGTCTATCTGGGTTGAGTTGTGGTAAGCCCAATAAAAACAAAAAACAAGTTAAAAGACAAAGAACCTCAGTGCACAAGCACTGAGGCAAGGGTTACCCCAAAGGGAATTGGCCGGGAAGCCAAGTTTCAAAGAAATACAAAATCCACATACCCCCACAAAGCAAAGCATCATGGGCTGTATATGCAAATCACCACAAAATATTATGCTGGTTCAACTTCAAGCAGAATTGCATGGTGCTGAAAGGCCTCTCACACAGTTTGCAAAGGGTGACAACAGAAGACACAGACGTGTTTCATCCTACTAGGACTCATCAGTGTGCCTCATCTGGATGACACCCCAGTGGAATGAACTAGCTACCCTAAGTTGGTCTATCTGGGTTGGGTTGTGGTGAGCCCAATAAAAACAAAATACAAGTTAAAAGACAAAGAACCCCAATATGCAAGCACTGAGGCAAGGGTTACCTCAAAGGGCATTGGCCAGAAAGCCACATTTCAGAGAAATACAAAGTCACACATACCCCTATAAAGCAAAGCATCATGGGCTGTATATGCAAATCACCTCAAAATATTATGCTATTTCAACTTTAAGCAGAACTGCATGGTGCTGAAAGGCCTCTCACACAGTATGCAGTGGGTTACAATGGAAGACACAGACTCGTGTTTCATCCTACCAGGACTCATCAGTGTGCCCCGTCTGTATGACACCCCAGTGGAATGAATCAGCTACCCTAAGTTGGTCTATCTGGGCTGGGTTGTGGTGAGCCCATATTGTGTGAGAGGCCTTTTGGTACCATGCAGTTCTGCTTAAAGTTGAACCAGCATAATATTTTGTGATGATTTTCATATGCAGCCCATGGTGCTTTGCTTTATGTGGGTATGTGTGATTTTGTATTTCTTTGAAACTTGGCCTCCCGGCCAATGCCCTTTGGAGTAACCCTTGCCTCAGTGCTTGCGCACTGGGGTTCTTTGTCTAATAATATTTTTGCCACGTGTTTCTCTCTGAGCCTTAAGTTTCCACTTTGCCCAGAA
Source organism: Neoceratodus forsteri (assembly GCA_016271365.2). Lineage (NCBI taxonomy): Eukaryota > Metazoa > Chordata > Ceratodontiformes > Ceratodontidae > Neoceratodus > Neoceratodus forsteri. The sequence continues at coordinate 321,779,581 of JADMNL010000022.1, forward strand.
GGTAAGGAGAAAACAGTCATAAAAATCCTCATATATCCACAAATTGCAAAACATGTGGGATATACAGTGACTATGCTGCCATAACAAGCTGGGAGTCCTAAAGTCTTTAAAACACAAACCAGTAGATGAAAAGTACTGTCTAAGAGCAATGTGTGTAAGAATTCTGGAAACATAAGTATATTTATTAACTGTCCCTATACTGTGCAGTTTTGGAATCTAGTAAGCATGGAGTGGGGGAATGCAGTTTGGGCCATTGTTTCTTACAAATAAATTATCTTATGGTAATGGAAATGGTTTCCTGGAAAGTACATTAAGGGTAGTTTTTACCATTTTTAAGTATTACAGTATGCACCATTTAATGGGGACATGGTTAGTCGGGATGACCTGATTAATTGTGATATCCTGGCTAGAACCAATATTTTTTCTCAATAAGCTAGCATAAAATCTCTCCTGTTAATTGGGACTAAGGCCAGTGTTGGAATTTTATTTATTTATTTAAATTTGTTAACAAGGTAAGAGCACTGAGTAGTTAAAACCGTTTTTCAGGCCCGACAGGGCTTGGCCCCCTCTAGCTCTGAAGTAAACCCTGGTAGCTCATGCATCACTGCCATTGACATATAATGGGAAGCAGGGCTCAAGTTTAAAGATAGAGCTCTTAAGCCCCCCCCCCCAAGTTCACAAAGCTCATAAAGTGTAATTCCAACACTGATAAGGTGACTGGTTAATGGGGACTAAAATCACTGCTAACAAGTGCCATGCCTATAAATAACAGCATCCCTCTCACCTGTCACTCAGTTGTCCAAAAGCAGTAGCTGCTCCTAAGAGGAATGAGGTCAGCTTTATGAATAAAATCAGAGTGCTAGAGGCACTGTATGGTCCTGGTGACTGCTTAGCCAGTGCAGCAAAGCAATTCAGCATTTCAGAATCTTAAACTGGTCACATCAGCCAGAACCATCAAAAAATAACAGCTGATTGGCAGAACAACAGTAACCCACAGAGAAAGTGAAAAGGGGGAGGGCAAGAACATAGATGTCAAGGAGGCACTGTTCATGTGATTTCAGTAGGCTCTCCCTAAAGGTGCCAGAATGTCTGGTCCCATACTCAAAACAAAATCCACCAAACTCACCTCTGAGCTTGGTCATGAGGGATTTGGTGTGACCGAGGGGTGACTATGTCACTGAAAAGCTTGACATAACTTTGTGTTCAAGTGAGAACAGAGGGAAAAAGCTGCACCTACACAGTCACCTCTCAAACCTGGCTAAAAGACACCCCACCTGCATTACTGTCTGACTTCTCACCTGAGGATGTTTTTAATACAGATGAGACCAGGTTATTTTACTGCAGTTACTATGATCATGGTCATGCACCACGTAATGTTGAGCTGGCTGGAGGGACAAAAGCAAAGGACAGAGTGTTTATACTTGTGTGTGTGAACCTGACAAGGAACAGGGAAAAAAAGATGCTGCTCATTGGGAAAAGTAAATGCCCCAGGTTCTCTTCTGAAGGACCTTAACACCCTCCCTGTTATATACACAAACTCAGCCAATGCCTGGATGACTGGGCTGCTGTTTCAGCAATGGCTCTTTACCTGGGATCATCAGTTCAAAAGGCAACACCACCACATCCTCCTGCTAGTTGACAACAGTAATGCACACCCCCATGACCTAGTCAACCAGCTTAGCAACATCGAACTGATCTTTTTCCACACTGGCCTGATGGCGCAGATGGTAGAGGCATCCATGCTTCACCTGCTATCATGCCAGTGACCCAGAGTTGGAAATGACCCTGGGTTGCTCAGGGGTTGGCAAGAGGGAGGAGGACTGAGCATCCCAGTGGATGCTCTTCTCCTCGGGGGAGGGAGGGCAGACTGTATTGCCATAACACTGCCTCCTAGGTGAACATGGGCGGCAGTGCAGCTGGTCAACAGATCTGGGTTGGGGAATATCCCTAGCAGGAGATGTCAGCATGTCCTCAGATGCGCACATGTCAAACTGCTGCCTCCACTGAGGGTTCAGGGGTTCAGGAGAACAACAGAAAACACCACTGGCTGCAGAATGCCACCCCCAAGAGCTCCACAGACCTTGCACTGCCTACTGGGCACAAGGACCACAGATCCGATATGTGGGGCACTAGGTGGCCCTAAGGTAAGTCTGAGGGATAGTGGAAGATGAGGTTGGGGTTGCTGCAAGGGCTGAAGGGGGCCACTAGTGGACAGGAAAAAACAAAACTGATGTATTTCCCATCAAACACTACAAGTGTGATTTGACCAATGGATATGGGAGTGATACAAAATTTGTAGGGCCACTGCAGGTCCTTGATGACCAGCAAGATCATAGCCATGAATGACCAGGGGGAATTAGCACACACCACTGAGATTGCTCAGAGGAAGACCCTCATAGATGCGATCTATGTGCTGCACCATAGTTGGACCCTCATAAAGTCCTCAATGATCAGCAATTATTTTAAAAAGTCAGGTTATATTTATGGATCCAACAATGCTGAAGAACCCTTACCAGATGTAGCACTGAATGATGTCCTTCACCCAGCATTTATGCTGGCTGATATATTTTTCAGCTTCGCTAACATGGATGCGGAGGAGCCCACCAAGGGGGACCTGAGTAATTATGATGTCTTTACAGTCATTAAGAGACAGCAGCTCGATGAAGAAACAGAGACCGCTGCCCCTGACGATGACAACCAGGAAACTCTTATCAAAGACAAACCCATACCTACAGCAGATCTGCAAGGTCTCACCACTGCAATGAAATGGCATCAGCAGCATGTATTGATACAGCAGTGGGAGAAAATGGCAGAGGCAGAAGCTGCAACCCACAAAGCAGCCATAGCAGAAAGCTGTCAAAGCGAAGTGACTGACTTCTTCAGTCCACAATGATTACTAGTTCTTTGAACTGCTGTGAGAAACAGTGATCTGAAAAAAATTGTCTATGCTTAACAGTAGCATTAAAAAAAGTTTTGCAGCAGCACAAGCACTAAAAGTAACAAAACACCCAAAACACAACTAAAAAGGAACAAAAAATAAGTAATCCAATATGAAGAACCCTTACAGTCATAACCCTCCATAGAAAATGTCCTATTTTAAAGGGATGCTTGTATATTTGAGACAATTTCAAATCCACAGAGACATCCCCATTAAGTGGGGCATGCTGTACTTATGGCAAGGGAGATGTGGCTTGACAGTCAGACAGAAACTATATATGCCCTTGGAAATTTCAAGAATGGTTAGAAACATAGAAAGCGACAGCAGAAGGAGATCTTAGGGTCCATTGAGTCTGCCCATGAGATGCCAAGGACCTAGAGATTGTCCCAAGGGTTACCACTTGTCGAGGTTCCTAATTTGGTACCTGTCATATTGTCCTGTAATTGTGCTCTAGCTCTGCTTCACCTACGCTTCAAACTCACCACAGTGTCTGTGTTCACCACCTCAGCTGGCAGACTGTTCCATGGCTCCACCACTCTTTCCATGAAGTAATACTTCCTCAGGTTCCTCCTGAAACTCTCCCCAGCTTCCATTCATGTCCTCATGTTGTACTGGTGGCCCTATGGAACAGTTCCTCACAATCTGTCACTTTGTTAATGCCTTGCAAGAACTTAAATGTTTCTATCATATCACCTCTCTCTCTCCTGGTTTTCAATGAGTACATATTCAGTGCTGCCATCCATTCCTTATAGCAGAGTCCCTGCAAACGTTGAATCATCTTCGTCACTCTCTTCTGTACAGATTCTGGTCTGTCCTTATCCTTCTTCAGATGTGGCCTCCAAAACTGAACATGGTACTCCAGATGCAGTCTAACAAGAAATCTATTGATCACCCTACCTATGCACCCCAACAACTTGTTCACCTTACTATATGCTTTGTTATATTGGCTTTCCTGCTTCTGGGTGTTGGTAATGATGACCCCTAAGTCCCTCACCTCCTGTGAGGTACTTAGTTTGACCCCATTTAGCCAATATTCCATCCTATGATTCCCCTTGCCAAGGTGCATATATTTGCACTTCTTTGTGTTGAATTTCAGCTGCCACAAATTTGACCATCTTTCCAATTTTTGGAGGTCCTCCTGTAGTTCTCTAACCCCTTCAGGACTGTCTACTTGCCCGCTGAGCTTAGTATTGTCTGCAAACAGGGCAGGCTTACCCTGGACCCCTTTGCAGATGTCACTGATAAATACATTAAAAAGAACAGGACCCAGCACAGATCCCTTGAGGACCCCACTAGCAACCTCACCCCATTAAACACCACCCTCTGCCTCCTGCCTCCTACCAGTAAGTCAGTTGCCCACCCATCTAACTATAGTCTCTTTGTTTTGTAGATTCTTTTTGCTGGCTCTGGTGGACCAGGGCATCTCTCAGAAGTGCTCACTCAGACGTTGCCTCTACTCCCCACCTGAGACCACCATCCTCCAGGAACAAGATTGTTGAGCACCCCCTTCCAAGGACCTTCCAGCCCCCCAGATCACCCCCCCGGGAGAGGGCATGCCCCACCTGCCTGGTGGCTTTTCTTAATTAAAGCGTCGGTCTGGTTGAGGGGCTGGGGAGAGCCAGTGGAGGATGGTCCAGTGTTGGGGATGTGTGCTAGGCTCCTGGGGCTTTCATCACCTCCCTGGTCCTCTGGGGTATTTTCTATTATGGTTTCCCCCTGGAGCACAGCCGTGCAATGCTGTCCAGGCACTGACATGCTGACATCTGCTGCCACTCCACCCCCTAGTTACAGCACTGCTTTTTCCTGGCAAAGCCTCCAGTCTGCATCAGGGGCCGCTAAGGGAGCGGTGCAGGTCCCAGATCCCATCACAGGAAGGGACAGCAGTCTTCCAGATGCTCAATCCTTTCCCTACCCTGCCAGCCCCAGCAGCCCAAGTCCACTCCCAAACCCAGGTCGCCAGTGTGGCTGGAGGTGCGGCGTCCAGTGTCTCAACCCTCAACGCCACCAGGCCAGCCTTAACTATGCTGTCTGTGGCCCCTATGTTCTCAAGTTTCCTTAGTAGACATTTGTTTGGCACAGAGCCAGCCCATCCCTGACCCTTTCTTTTTCTTTTTTTCATTCAGCTGTTTGGTCCCCATCGCCTCCTCCCATCACCTGGCGATTGGGACACATAGGGATTTTACCGTTTTTTTCTCCCCTACCCCCCCGAGGCCCTGGCACATGGCCATGCAAGCATGTGGAGACATGTTACACACCTGGGGTGTGAGCTCATCCTCTTCCACCTCCCAGAACTGTTTGCCACTCCCTATCCACCTACGCTACCCACTGGACCACCACCTGGTTGGAGGCGGAACTCACAGAGGCATGGCCACCCTCACCTCTCGGGAGGAGAGAGCTACCCATTGCATACTCGGATCCTGCTGCACCTCCCCATGCTGGCACCCTGATGACCAGAGGTCACTTCCAAACCTGCGTCATCGGTGTAGAGCGAGGTGTGGCATCCAGTGCCTCAACCCTCAGTGCCACCAGGCTGGCCATCCATGACCCTTTCTGTGGTAAATGTTGGATCTCTGATTTTCTGACTCTCTCTTAGTCATTCTTTCTTTCATATTTATGAAAAAGAATCTAGAACATGGTCAGTATCCTGGCTTTCTACAACTTGAAAGAATTTAGAATGACTACAATACTGGGTCAGTTCCAGTTCAGTCTGAGAATAACCTTTCTTCATTTTTTCTGGGGAACATGTATAACTAGACTTGGAAAAGAAGTTTTGACTTATTATATGTAATCTCTTTTGAACTCTACTTGAAAATGTTCATTTCTACATTTTTGTAGTTATTTGTTGTTTTTCTCTGTAAAATTCCAATATAGTATGTATAGCTAGGTTTCAATTATGAAATGTTCTCGATAGGATTATCTGGCTTACCTTTTGTTCCCAATATTGGTCATAATCAGTCTATGTTTTGGAAATTCTTTTAATAAAATTCCTCTACTCTTCATCAGTAAGTGCCATGGGATCTTTTACCTCCACCTGGACAGTGACCAAAGATGGACATAAGGGACTTTTGTTTAACATCTCATCCAAAGGATGGTACCTCACCAGTACAGCACCCCCGTGTACCGCACTAAAGTCAGTTATGTGTATTACCTCAAGTACCTAGTGCGGGGCTGGAACCCAGAACCTTCCAATCTTCCAGTCCCAGAGGTGAGTGTGCTACCTACTGAGCCACTGACACTGATAATGACCCAGTGCTCCCTCCCTGCCCTCCATACAGTGTAAGAGGGCTAGAACAGCATTCATGAGGGGATAGTGCTCCGGGAGGCTGATGTCAGAGTGCAGACATGCTACATCAGAGCTCCCCCTGAGCACCACCCACACTTTCACTGGGCTCATATCCATGTGCAGCTGGCTTTGGGGGTACCATAGAGTGCAGCCCTCCTCTTGCTGGCCCACTGGAAACCTATGTAGGTTCAAAGACTGTATAGGAATAAATGGTGGGGATTGGGGTAGCCAGGGTTGGAGGAGGGACATTTCTGGCACTGTGAATTGAACTCTTAATCAGTATCAGCTAAAAATGTCCTGTCTTTAAATTAATGTTAAAGAAATACTAGAAAGGAAAAGGAATAATTGCTTCTGTCCTTTGAGCTGGTGGGGGAAAGATCTTGATAGACCAAAGACATGGGTCTTTCCTTTTTTGTACATATGTTTGCATAAATTTGCTCATAACTATATCAAAGCTAACAGGAGCTGTTTTTTTCATCCTGTAGTTAGTTAAAGAACAACTCTACATTTTAGCATGTGCTTTAATAAATAAGATGTTTCAGCTGTTACAATGTCCTTATATTTTTTCATTCTCCATGTTCCTTTCCAAAATTTACAGCACATCTTGGTAGTTCATCTGAAAAGCCTGTATAAAAACTTTTGAAAACATTTGCCCCTCCCCTGTCAACCTCACAGTGCTTTGGTTTACGACATCATAGTGCTCACCATAACAACAGACCGTGATGTCACAAACAGGAATTGTGTGGTTAGCAGTAGACTGATACATTTTGAAAGACTCAGTGAAAAAAAGTTCTGCATTATCTACAAGATTTAGTAGGCCAACACCAAGGGAAAGTACAACAAAATAAGAAAGAACTAGAAACAACAAAGGTGAAACATAACTGGTGTAAATCTAGTGTTGTAAAGTTTTTTTATTATAACAGAAAGTTGCTGTTTAATACAAGATTTAAACCATACTGTAAATACTCTTGAGTCGAATCATGGGATTGTAACAGTCTGTTTGCAGTACTGTGTCAATCTGTATTTATCTCTCTAGTTTATACTGTTTTAATGTATGTACAGTGCTCAGAGTCCCTGAGATGGTTTGCTTTATAAAAAAACAAATTGCCTTGCCATAAACTTAAAAAAAATGCTTAATATCTTATTTAATTCTCCACAAGGTTAGAGAATAATGGTTGATTGAAGTTTCATATATGTGTCCCTAATCCTTTACATTATGCAATCCACTTCTCACTGCTCTATGTTAAACCTGCTATGTTTTTGCCTTGCTACATTATGCATAGACAGTGTTCATACACCATCACTATGCATGACAGAGAATGTGAAGGAAGGGCCATCTCAAATTCCATTAGATAAGTGATACTATGAATCTCTATCCAACACCACATGAAGGTTTAAAATAGCCTGCATTCCCACTTAGTATTCAGTTCCCTAAACTAACCAGGAAATAGGAAATTAAGTCTGGCGAGGGACTGTATTAATGTTAAAATTAAGTGCAGCAGATACCCTGGGACTGTTAGTGTCCCAGTCTGAATATTTACATATCTAAAGAAACCTTTTATGAAACTAGATATTTTCTTCGAGTTTTATTGCAGTCATGTGTAAGAAAAAAAACACTATAGCAAACAAAATCACTTTTTTTTCCTGGCAAACCTCTGCATCCTATTTTGTGTGTTATTATTAAGTTTGCTATTCCAGTTACACACTGTTTCACTAGGGACTTCTCAGAGTATTAATTAAATCAACGGCCTGTTGACTATGGTGAACAGTTTGCCTTTCACATTAGCATAGGAACACTTATAAATGTGAAAGACAAAACCTGTTTTTCCCCCATGACAATTTTGTTGTTCTTTCTGCTGAAAAATCAGATGGACTTCTTATATTTTGCATGTGTGTGTGTGTGTGTAGCTACCACTAACATAGCTCGAGGTCTGTTCAAGTATGTTATGATGTCTATTATACAATGGCAAAGAAAAATCCTGGGCTCCCATTGGTCACTCTGGGACTGGACCCGTGATGTTATCCCAGCACATCATGGTTCTAGTCCCAGCAAACAAATGACCACATCAACCAGCATGAAAATTACTCCAAGGAGCCTACATAACAGATCTCTGCTCTGCTGCTTGCCTGCTCGCTCTGCTGCTCGTTTCACCCGCTCGTAACCTGCTTTACTAGCTCCCGAGTCTTGACTCCTTCACAACTAAAAGTAAAATACCTCCTCATAACACTCCTCCAGCACTGACCATTCCCTAAAGAAAACGTCATTTTACTTATCATACAGCTCCGTAGCATCCACTTCACTTCTGATCACGCAGGCATAGCGTCACAACAGAGCATGAGTTCAGCCGTTGTGTCAGGAAACAGCAGATAGTGGCTGGTTCCGAAAGTGGCAAACTGAATCAATTTTGGCCATGTTCCTCGTAGCGCCGTCTCACAACACCTGATCCAAAACCTCACCCATGCCAACAGCTACTCCAAGAGTGAACATCACTTATCATTCACAGAAATCAAAGTCTCCACAACTCGCGCTACCTTCACAACACGGTTTCTTATGGAAAAAAAAAAAAAGAAAACTAGATGAACTCGATTACATCGGAGGAGCAGTAGACGGGGAGGCACAGACTACAACACAAAAGAAAACATGTTTCTATACAAAGAATGGGCAGGGACAGCAAAGAAAAAGTAGCTAACTAGCAATAGCACCACCTACTGCACAGAATAGAAATTGGACTTTTTTGTTAAAAAGTATACCTCTACATACAAAAAATTCATAAAAAAAAACTTAAATAAAGATATATTTTTTTAATTTTTTTTTATTTTCATAAACGAGCCATTGTATAATAGCAATAATGCACTCCAGGATGTGTGTTGTGCTGGGATAACGTCACTTCTGGGGTGATTAGTAGCATTCGGCCTGCGGCCTCATGCCTAATCACCCCAGTGTAACGTGTCTATCCCAGCCCAACACACACCCTGTCATGCATTATTGCTTAATTGTAACAACCCCAACACCATTGCTAATGCTTTCAATCACCATTTTGGTGATCTTGCCTCTTACACAAACTCCTTTCCCACCTCCTCCCTGATCTCTAAGTCACAACAACAGCCATGACAGGTATCCCTCCCAGTGACCCCCTTCTACCTCAAAGTAGCAAAGGTGTCAGACATGCACCAAATCTGCAGGCTCTGATTGGGTTAAGCCTAAGCTCCTCTGCTTAGCTGCCAAAGGAAATAACACCAGCAATCACTTGAATCATTAGTTTGTCTCTGATGACAGGGATTGTCCCTGACACCAGGAAATTGTTCAACATTGTCTCTGTGTTCAAGGAAGGTGACCCCAAGCTCTTAGGCAACTATAGGTTTAGCACAATATTACCTGTGCTAAGTAATGTGCTTGAAAAACTTGCCTGTATCAATCTGACAGATTGCATCAAATAACACAATATTTTATCTCCATACCAACATGGCTTTCAGAGTGGCCACAGCATCACTACAGTTCCAGGTCAGTTCAGCTAATGAATAATAGCAAGTGCAATTACAGTGAAAATAATATAGCTATGGCAATTATGGCGACAGACATTTTTGGCACAGGCAATTACAGCTCACATTTCACATCTGGAGCTGAAAATTATATGCTAATCAATGCAAATAATCATACTGGGAGTGTGTACTGTACTCTCAGACAACCTGAGAAAGGCATTCTGTTAAATCCCGGTAGCGATGTCTGCTACCCCCCGCTGCTGATCCCGAAATAAGTTGCTCCAAGTTCACCTCTGCCATTCTCTGTTCCTCATTAATGCTCCTGTCAATCACTATAATGTGTCTTGCAGGGTGGCTGTGCCCCCCAAATCCCCCTATTTCTAATATAACATCCTCCGAGGTGCACTTGGACCTCGGAGGTAAGCTGTTATGTCGCTGTTGCTGTCATTCTGCAGCACTAACATTATGCGGTCGCTAGTATTGTAGTCGTTAATAATGAATCGCTATTATTACTTCACCTTAATTGATTAACTGAAGTGACATACTACTCATCACCACTGCCCTACTTATTTTCACAAATAATATAGTTACTGCTATAAATAGAGGTGACTTTACCAGTGTTGTCTTTATCAATCTCATGAAAGCCATTGATCTTGTGAATTGCCCCCTGCTCTGCACAAAGCTCTTTAACCTTGGCATCTCTCAGTCCACCCTCCTTTGATTTAACAACTATTTGAGTTACAGACGTCAGGAAGTTAAATTGGGGTCCTCCTTCTCTGATCCTGCTGTAACCTGTCAAAGTCCCACAAGAGTCTATTTTTGGTCCCCTTTTCTTTTAACTACAAGTGACATCTACCATTGTTTGACACACAGCTCATGGGTTCTTTATGTGGATGACTTAATACTCTCCCTAAGTTCTAACAATATTGTTACTGTAAGAAGCCATCTCATCACTGATCTCCAAGTGGTCCAAAAGTTGATGGTATCAGACAAACTACTCCATAATATTTTAAAATCTCAAGCCATGCCTTTTGGTGTGGCAACCAAATAAAAAATGCCCATTCCCTTATCACATCTCCTATAACAATGGAAACGTTACTGACACAGTAAATTCATTCATATAACTTGGGGTAACCATGACCCCATCCCTTGACTTCTCTCTTCATGTAGCAAGGATATGCAAATCAGTTAACACTAGAACTAGTTTATCATATAAAGGCATTTATACTCTTACTCCTAAAGTGCATTTAGACATCAGCGAAGGTATTCTTTACCCTAAACTTATGTATTGGATAGAAATGTTTTCTTTTGCTGCAAAATTCATATTAAAGAAATGGGGTGTTACTTATAACAACATATATTAATTTGCCCTAGCCACAAACTGCTTAGTGCATCACTGTACCCTCGATACTGGGCTTAACTGGCTCTCCCAAATCACTCAGGGATCTCAGTTTGGGTGATGTTGTGTATAATGTCATTCGTAATCAGGTGCCCAGCTCCCTTACGTCTCTCCTTCTTCAAAATGATGGTGTATACATATCAAAGTCCTCTGGTCTGACTCTTCTCCATGCTCTGAAAATGTGAACAATTACTGGGAATTCTGTTGTCTGTAATCCTGCCCTTATAACCCAGTGAATATAAAGTAGTATGCATACTTGTCTGCACTTTTGGAAAATAAGTCCCCCTTTCCTTATTATTCCATATTTATTCCAATTTACTTCTAATTTTAAACAACCCCTTTTCCTTGATTTGACAGATGAGGAGGAGTACCTCTCATATACGAAAGTGCCACAACCAGGCCCTATATTATGGAACTCAGTTCCACTTGAGATACAAAATCTTTAGACTGCACAGAGTTTCCATACTACCTATGCAGGCACTTACAGAATATCTTTACTTGTGACTGTTAATAGCCCAGGTTGCTGTATTATTGTGTAAACTGTTTCTATTTCTGTATTTAACCTGTATTTAAACTTTCATAAATGTTCATTGTCTATATCTGTACTTTATTGTATAATCTTGCATTATTGCATGCTTTACTCTTGTACTGCGTACTTATGCTATTGAAACATAGAAACATAGAAACTGTCGACAGATCAGGACCACAAGGTCCATCTAGTCTGCCTGTAAGCCAGAAGTTCATACTGTACTCTGCTCCCTTGTACAACTGACTGTTATGCCTCTGTTTTGTTTTGTTGTTTTGACTGTAACCTCCAGGGTTGTGCCTGAAAATAGGTAAACTTTGTCTAGTGCACATACCCAGTAACCAAAAACTGTATGTATAGAATAAAGGACGAGGAAGTGTATGATATGAGAATTTAATGCACACTCGAGGTGTGGGATGCTACATAAACCCTGAGGGCGAAACCTGAGGGATTTATTAAAGCATCCCACACTGAGGGTGTATATTAAATTCAAGTTTCACACACTTCCCCATCTTTTATTTTTTATAGGTTTTGCCTGTGGTTCAATGGGCTGAAGCAACCAGCCACACCCCTGCCTGATCTATTTAAGGCAGGCCTTCCCAGCTTCCTTCAGAAGCATTTTGTCTTTGCAGATGGAGGCTCTGTTGGACTCTGCCTTCCTCAGCTGGGGGCTCTACCCTCTTCTGCATTTGTCTCCCTCCTCTAGTGTTTTTGGATTTTCTTCTTGGCTTGTGTTGTCTTTCTGCTGGTTTGTGTTTCTCCTGCCTTTCTGTGTTAGTATTTTGCTTTTTACACTGGCTGCTGCTTGTGCTTCTCTCTGTTGTCTGTGTCTGCTCTTCTGTTCTCCTGTGCTTGTGTTTCTTCAGTTCTAATTTTGTTTTTTTTGGGGGGGTTCTAGTTTTACTAGTATCCTGCTGCTTCCTTTGCTTGCATTGTGCTATGCTGGCATTGTGCTATTCAGGTTCCCATTTACTTGTATCGTACTTTTAACAATCCCTCAGTTTTACCTGCATTTGCTATCTATGTGCTTTCCAGTTCCATTTGCTGTTTCCCTGCATGTAGCAGTCTCCCTGTGTACACCTGTCCTTAATTATTTACACCTGGCTCCACATTGCCTGGCTCCACATAACAGTTACAATTCCTAACTTTTCAATTCCCCAGCTTGCTTTTCTAGCAGTCTACTGTTGCTGTACTGCCAGTGTTATTGTTGCTCTGCTGCTACCATTTACTCCTGCTTCCTTAGCAGTTTAAATCTTTTATGCATTCCTCATTTAACTCCTGCTTGTGACATGCCTACTTGTGATATAGCTACGTGAAGGTATTACCATTCCTGTTTGTTCATTTGCATTCAATTGTTTGCTGCTACCTGTTGACCTATATGGAGGTCTCAAAATACGAACTGTACCTTATTTCTACACTCTTTTCGGGGCTGTTTTTGTTGCAGTATTGGGAACATTTTATTAAAAAATTATTTTGGCAGTTACGACTTTGAACAGTAACAACAAAATCTATATTTCACCATGATAATTTGGCTTCCCTCATGGTACTGGTTGGTTTGCATCCCTCATTGCACCCCTCATTTACTATGTAACATTTCAGGAAAGAAAAGAAAAAAGTTACCTAAATGTGGGTCTTTATATGCTGTGTGACCTAAGTGTGGGTCTCCAAATATGTTGTGACCTAAGTGTGGGTCTTAAAATATGCTTTGCGATCTATGTGTTGGTCCTATGTACACTATATCTGACTTGTCACCTGTTGCCTTTCAAAATGCTTTCGGTACTGGAGGCATGTCAACCACACCCATACATTTCAATGTCTCAGAGCTGCCTTGCAGCTGACAGTCTTGCTCTGCACCCATGAAGTCCACATCCTGAGCACGTGAAACTCGGGGTGGGGTCCTCCTTCTTATCTGGCCCATTGGAGAAATATCCTCACTCTGGGCAGAGCTTTAGCCATGCAGGCATATTGGTGGCACCTCTTGATGCAGAATTTAAGACTTCAGCTGTGAGGGGTGGAGCCCTTAAGCCCAAGAGGGCTCCTTTAGCTTTGCTGAGCATGTTTGGTGCACTTTCTAAGCTATTCTCCTTACAATCACCTCAGGTTCACCTTGTCAGTTCTTAGGCTTATGTAGGCTGGCTGAGTGCCTTCAGCAGTTGTTGCTCTCCTTCTTCTGCCTTGGGGGGTCGGTCCTCCCATGTGGGAGTACTCTGTTGCTGCAGAGTGTGCTCGCAGCCCTTCATGGTATTCCCATTAGAGGGCTAGCATGAGAACTTTCCTCCAAATTGAATCTCCCCTGAATTGGGTTTCTAAGTTACAGAGCCTTCACTAAATACATCTCAAGCTTGGAGGGAACCTAGCTCTTGGATCCCCAGAGTTTCCTCCTCATAGGGGTTTTTTCTCTCCTCCATACTGAAGGTCTTAATACTAGTTAGTCTATATAGCAGTAGATTCTTAGGTCCTTGGATTCCACTGTTAGATGGAGTTCGATGGTGGCTCTCCTTTGCCTTGCATGGTGGTTGCCCTTTGCCATTCCTGCTCTCCTTAGGAAGTTATGCCCTTCTGCTGAGCTTTCCTCCCTATCAGTTCAGATCATGTCTGTCTATGCTCATCTTCGGTGGTTGTCATCCCACCAGTTGTTGTCAATCATGCTTATTGGCTTTAGTGAGCAATGTTTTCTGCTTAACACTCTTTTTGGGGGTTCCTTCCTAAGGTACCTTTAACCAAAGGAAGCATTCCCATGACACCACTAAAGGTGGAACCCTCCTCCAGGGTTCCTTGCCTTTGGTATCCCTACAGGATGATTTTCCCCATGAAATAGAGAGGGTGAATGACCACAAAGGTTTATCAACAAGCTGCACAAGCATAACACTACACTAAGCTGCATAAGCCCATTGAATTGAAAGATTCTGCCTGTGATTCAGTGGGTTGAAGCAACCAGCCATGCCCCCTGCCTGATCTATTTAAGGCAGGCCTTACAGCTTCCTTCAGAAGCATTTTGTCTTTGCTCCACCATCCTCCCCTCCTCCTCCAGTGGCTTGCCTCTGTCCTTGGGGTTTCTTCCCAAGGTACCTTTAGCCAAGCGAATCATTCCTATAGCACTTCTAGGGGTGAACCCTCCTCCAGGGTTCCTTGCATTTGGTACCCCTACAGGGTGGCATTACCCATGGAATGGAGAGGGGAATGGCCACAGAGGTTTATCAACAAGTTGCACAAGCATAACACTACACTAAGTTGCATAAGGCAATTGAAATGTTATAACTGGTGAGCATTTTTTCCAGCCACACACACACACACACACACACACACACACTCACTCTGTGTCTCCCTCCTTTTCCTCAGTTACCAGTTGTTGTTTATTTTTATTTCTTTTTTTTAAATTGCAGTTTGGAATTGTGATCACTGTTGCACTTACCTTGAACTGCAGGAAGTTAGCCACAGCCCCAGACCTGGTCATTGTGCAACCAGATATAGCTTTTTTTTTATTTAATAGCAGGATTAACCAGATAAATTGTAAAAATAGATTGTAAAAAAAAAATGATGATGAGAAAGACATCAGTCTTGCACTGGCGGCTTCTCAGTAATGGAGATATGGAGCCGCCATATTTGTGGAATTGTTAAGCTCGCCCAAATAAATAAGGACAGCCAATGAAGGAGCACCTAATTTTGAGTGACAGAGCACATACTCGTCATAATAACCTGCGGTTTATTACGGTGAATATCAACTGGCTAAGCCCAAAGAAAAAAATGCTTGCCAGTTATTTGTCAGTTATTATATATAGAATAATGCATGGGGTGGGTTTAATGAGATTTTACACACACTTGAGGTGTTGGATGCTACGTAAATCCTGAAAGCAAAGCTTGAGGGGTTTATTTAAGCAACCAACACCAAGGGGTGAGTGTAAAATCTCAGGTTCTACCTACAACCCATGTTTTATTTTATATAATTGCTGGGGATCATTTTCACCACAGCAACTAACAATACATCCTCCCTGCGCAGTCCAGTTGGATTTCAGTGCATTCATGCAGTGGGAAAGCGGCTGCTGAGGGGAAAGGTTTCCTTTACTTTTTTTTTATTTAATTTGTTGAAATTGTGAATTTTATAGACTGATGTGCCCTTTTTTCTTTTTGTTTTTTAAATACACTGACTTACCACCAAGTGGCAGCGTTTGGCATTAAGGACTAGAGGCTGGTGCTGAGCAAAAGAAAAGCTGCTGCTGGGGCATGCACACAAGGAAACCTGGTGCATGTTTGCCATTATAACCCGTAGGTTATAACGGCGAAATTATAACCCAGTTTTCCTTAGGGAAACAAACAATCTCCAGTTATTATAAATGAATAAATAGTGATTACAAAGTCATGTAAAGGGTTTAAAATGCAAGTTTGTTGGATATTTATATGAGTAATTTTAAGATGCATAAAATTGTTATATAATTATTGGCTAGAATGTTTAATATACACATAGCTGTGTTGTAATTATGCACTACAACCAGCCCTGTATAATCATGACATGTCAGTTAAGTGTGTGGTTCTAAACAGCTTTGTGTAGTCTCAAAACTGATTTCTCATAACTAAATC
Source organism: Neoceratodus forsteri (assembly GCA_016271365.2). Classification (NCBI taxonomy): domain Eukaryota; kingdom Metazoa; phylum Chordata; order Ceratodontiformes; family Ceratodontidae; genus Neoceratodus; species Neoceratodus forsteri. The sequence continues at coordinate 321,795,782 of JADMNL010000022.1, forward strand.
ATAAGCCTTCACACAAATTGTACTTAAAACCAAAAAAAAAGAAACCCCCCCAAAAAACACATTTGTACCTTATTAATGCATCTTTGTTTTGGTTGGCACCTTTCAAGTAACAGGACCTTCCTCAAAAGTAAGAGAAAATGTTTTTCAGATTTACCATCTTTGAAATATATGAATGAACCAGAAGCCTTCAATTAAAAATGCTATCCAATAGTTATAAAAAAAAAACCTCAGTTGGTGCCTGTAACCCAGAATTTTATGCATACTATTGATGTGGAATGCTTTCATAAACCCCTCGAGCTTTGCTCATGGTCTTTATGTAGCATCACACACCTTGGGTGTGTATAAAATATAGAATAATGCATGGGGTTGTGTGCTTAATAAGAATGTTATACACCATGAAGGTGTGTACAAAATTAAAATTCAAGTCACCACCTACCCACCACATGTCTTATTTTATATAATTACTGGTCATCAGTTTTTTTTCTGACCTCAAAACAGTGACTCAAAAATAAAATGCACCCCCAATCGGCCAACATCTGTAAAAATACCTATGACCACCCCTTCCACACACACACACACACACAACACATCCTTCCATGTAAACAAATTCTGGCAGAGCCACTATGGCTGCAAATACATTAACTACAGTAGATGAGGGTGTTTCATGGGCTTAAACATAAGCATGAATTGCATTTAGTAAGGCCTACGATACCATTCCACATATGACTTGTGAACAAGCTGAGCAGCCTGAGAATGGGTCACAAGGTAGTAAACTGGGTTAGGAACTGGTTGAATGATAGAAGATAGAGAGTCATGGTAAATGGTGTGCAGTGTAAGGAAAGGAGTGTGACCAGCAGGGTGCCACAGGGATCAATCCTGGTCCCAGTCCTGTTTAATGTCTTCATAAATGAAATTGAGGAGGGGCTGGAGGGGAACGTGTGCCTCTTTGTGAATGATACTAACATCTTCAACAGGGTGGATACTCCATGAAGGGTGGAAAAAATGAGGAAGGACCTAGGTAAACTGGAGGAATGGTCCGAAGTGTGGCAGCTGAGATTTAATGCAAAAAAGTGCAAAATCATGCATTTGGGTTGCAGGAACCCAGAGGAGGATTACGGGGAGGGGGGAGAAGAAACTGATGGTCACCAAACAGGAAAGGGATTTGGGGGTAACCATACTGGATGACATAAAGGTGGCTAAACAATGTACCAAGGCTATGGGGAGAGCCAGTGAGATGCTGGGGTACATAGGAAGAGGTATCACCAGCAGAAGGAAGGAGGTGGTGATGCCACTGTGCAGATCACTGGTGAGGCCTCATTTGGAATACGGAGTTCAGCTCTGGAGGCCACATCTCTATAAGGATGTAGACACAGTGGAGGCAGTAAAGAAGGGCAACAAAGATGGTGCAGGGCCTGCACTAAAAGTCATGTGAGGAGAGACTAGGAGACCTCAATATAGATACTCTGGAGAAGAGAAGAGACAGGGTGATATGATACAAACCTTCAGATATCTAAAAGGCATAAATAGGGTGCTGGAAGGTAGCATCTTTCAGAAAAGGAGATGTCCAGGAACGAGGGGACATGACATGAGGTTGGAAGGGGGTAGACTAAGGAGTACCATGAGGAAGTATTTCTTCACAGAAAGGGCGGTGGAACCAATAGAGACTTCACAGGTCAGTTTCATTATGAAAGAGAGAAAAAAATCCCAATTGACACATTTCACATAATACTACTATACACTATAAAAAATATAGGATGAGCAACTTTATGCATAACCAATGTGTTCTATCACCTCGGGGTGCTGACTCCCATGGACCTCTCAAGCTTCTATCTCTTGGTCAGAGGGAATCAGAACCCCTTTGTGGCAGAAGACACTGGTTGTGCATAGTTGCCCATCCAGTATTCTCTATATTTAATGTTACACTGAGGATTTCTAAGTAATAAACCTGTGTCATACAATTGCTTTAAATTAGACCAAGATTCTGGTCTATTTAATTCAAATTTGTTAAGATGAGGAGCAAAGTTTTTGGGAGAAACCAAAGGAACAACAACCCTATAAGTCAGGAGGTAATGTCTTATAAATTCATTTCTGTGTAGGTATGAAGGGCTACGTAGCTGTCAGCTGTCCAGCAATATCAATTTTGAGACATCTGCAATAAAGAAAGGCAGAAGACATTTCACAAAACGTTGAGACAGAAATTGATGCCAGAGTTTAGCTAGCTATATGCTGCCCAGCACAGCTTTATCAATTGCAGAATCAATTTCAGTCTCATGGTTCTATGAAATGGCTACTGCCTTGATTTAAGATAAGACAGACTTAGACAGGGATATGCCTGGACAGCCAACATCTAAAGGTAAGTCCAATACCTCATCCCCTCTGCACCCATGCTCCATTCTAGAAATTGAATATTTTAATAACTTTTTTTAATTATTTAATTCCTGCCAGTTATATAATCACAGTAATCCACTGCACAGTGTAGAATGCACTGGGACTTACACATGTCTGGCATTGCTGGTCACTTGCCAGGTGTGGGTAAATCCCAGCCCAACCCACACCTTGTTGTGGATTATTAAAGGAAAACTGCATGTTAAAATCAGGAAAATATATGTATTATTACCTTTTTTGTGTTCTTTCTTCATCCCAGTGTTTTGTTTTTCTACTCAAGCTGTGAGAGGATTTTTTTCTAACTTTCCCTGGCTGTTTTATGGCCCCTGGGGGCTGCCATTCAGGTTTCTTTTATTGCATCTTGTCCCAGAGAGTCTCCCCAGAGTACCCTTTGCTCTGATGGCTAGTAACCCCTGCAAGAGGCCAGTGTCTTGCTATAGGGTCTTTGTTACAGCTCAGCTACAGCAGAGAGAACACAGCAGCCAGGAGTCACACTGCTAGTCTTTGGGTAAGTGTAATAAGTTTCTGAAATATTGGAACCTTATCCAGCTGTGTTCTGCTTAGGATATCGCTTGTGTGTGAGTGTGTGTGTGTGTGTGTGTGTGTTTAAGCATGTCACTGTTTAAAGTTATTTTGTCTGTACTCATTTTGCTATTCCTCTTAGTCCCTTTCAGTTTTTGCGCCAGTACTAAGTAGCAGAAATGGAACAGCACATTATAATTTGTTCGAGTAGCCCCTAAATGAAATAATATATGCAGCATTGGAATGGTTTATATAAACTAGTTTGGAAACATCATGGAGCACAGGCAGCTACTTGTACAACAAGTCTGTGATTGCTCCAACAATGGTCCCCCCCCCAATTGTATAGCAGAAGACACATCAGTTTATCTCTGCAGCAATTACTACTGCATGAAATCTGTATATAAACTATGGTTTCTACTTGTGTTGGTGTGTGGTGGGGAAGAGAGGAAAATGAGGTGGTTGGATCATCTACTCAAAACATGAGGCTTTCATATTGTGGGAGAACTAAGCAAGTAAAATCAACCTGCATGGTTCAGAAACAAAGGAATTCACACCTCTGGATGAGTGGGGGAGGGGACACCAGTAAAGCAAGAGTTTCTCAGTTTGCAAAAGGTAGTAAATTAAGCACTGAAACTTAGCAAACAAATAAAAGGCCCATGAAACACTTTGGAGGAGGTTTCAACTTGCAGAAAAAGGCAGTACTGGGGAGGGCTCAATTAACTTCTTAAGCCAGAGGAAAGATAGTGCTCTCAAGCTCCCATACACACACACAGGCAGTGTAGTAATTAGGCTTCAGTAGAGGACACTATTTTCAACACGCTTTCATGTTGTTTGGAAGGTAATTTATGCAGGGAGTCCTTTTCTCAAAGCAAAATGTCTGCAGTGCTATGCCCACTGCAGCCGTAAAAATGTGACTGACTCTTCACCTTGGCCTCATGGCATGCCCACAGCATGGAAAGGTTTTTCTCACCCTGCATCCCCCAATGTAGGTGAGCAGAACTGGCAAGACTAACACTGAGGTGCGAGGAGCATCAGGATACAATGCCATTGTCTGCTGTGAGAAGCGAGGCAGCAAGTGATGTGCTCTCAAAAATACTGACAATACTTGCGAATTCCCCATCTGGCTTTATATCATTGGGCTAGTCACCTTGCGAAATGATCGAGATGGGTATCTCCTGGCCCAGAAGAAGCGCAACTGACTTGGCTCAAAATAGAATTGGATGTAATCAAGGACAAAAACCTGGACCCTCTCGCGTTATTTTTCCTCAGGTTATCTCAAGTAAGTGTGACTGTAGAGTGTCCCACGATAAGGACCTCTCTAAAGGTCTACTCCCAGATGTGTTCCTTTTTGAAGTATTCCCCCCATCTGGACCTGGCCCAGTCTATCTGGAACTCTCCATCATTTACTATTAACAAGACTCAGATTTCCTGTCATTGGTTGCCTCAACTGGGAGAGGGGAAGCTTCTGGCCTTTACTGATGGTGGGGGGCATTGGTTATCAGTGGAAGAGATGGTTAGGAAATTTCTCCTCCCAGCTTCTTCCTACTTTAAAGCCCTGCAACTGAAACACTTACTTGTAATTACCCTGGGCAGTAACCCCCCTTCCCATAATATCTCTTCTCTGATATCCGAAGTATCCCCACTTTCTGGCTCTCCTTCTGCAATCTCTAAACTATATCAGGTTTTGTTTCATAAAATGTTTGGGGGTCCATTTGGGCCATCAAGATTTTGGAGTAATTTTCTCCCTCACCTTCAGTTGGATTGGCACTCTCTTTGGAAGTCATGTCATAAATTCATTTCTCAAGACAGACTGCACCTCATGCAATACCACGTATTGCACAACCTATACTATACCCCAGACAAACTCCACAGGTGGGGCTATCTAGACTCAAACATGTGCAATAAATGCTCACAGGAAGAGGGCACACTTTTTCACATTCTTTGGTCTTGTCCAAAAATTTCCCCCTTATGGGTTTCAATCCAAACTTCCTTAGACCCCCTGTTGGGCCTCCATGAATATTTTACTCCTGAGATTTGCTTGTTAGGGGACCTGTCTTCTATTAGAGTTAGGGTTTGCAAATTTCATATTTCCATGGTTGCCCTATTGGCTAAAAAAATAATTCTTCGTCACTGGAAAGACAGGTCCTCTCCTCCTCTCCAGGAATGGGTAAGAGAAGTATTATCCAACCTGTGCACAGAAAAAACAATAGCCAGTCTTCACAATAGTCTGGCAGCTTATACTAGAATTTGGGAGCCCCTTCACTCACTAATCTCCCTGGTTCTAAGCTAAACCTATTCTAGGGTTATTATTCCTGCATGGCTTTTGGTTAGGTGCTCGGCATTCACGGGTATTGGGATGGGTTACTGCAGTAAGGGGAGGTTGGGGGGTGGGCATTTTCTTTTTTACAATGTATCAATGAGTCTCTGTCATTTTTACAGAATGCTGCCTTTTATGGTGGAAAAAGTATCAATAAACTTTAAATTATAAAAAAAAAATACTGACAATACTTCAGTGATTCAGTTTATTGTAATTTAATTTTCTGTTTTTGCCTTATTTAGACTGTCAGAAACTTGCAACTGCTGAGAGTGGAGCCTCCTTTATAGTTGTGTCACTCTGTCAGAAGAATGTGCTGTCTCAAGACAGCAGAACAGGCTGACTTTGGTGTGTGTGACTCTCATTTTATAATGGGAAATAATAACCACTGCTTGTATAGAAAAATACTGATGACCAGTTTTTGTATTCTGATTACACACACCAGCCCATGTATTATTCTCTACATGTCACAAACCCACTCGGCAGGTCAGCCCTCTACTCCCAAAATGCCAACCTCTGAGTGCAGTCTTGTGAACAGTCAACAGAACAAGGTAACCCTCTTGTCTGTTTTTGTAGCTTCGAATCAACCTTTGGTCTCAAGTCTTGGAGGGATTCAAACTGTGAACCTCTTGTTAGCATACCCAATGTACAGGCTCAGATAATTCTGTCTTGGGGGGGCCAGAGTATCTTTGCCTACTGGCACCTAACCAGGTGTACAGAAATGAACCCTTAAAAACTGTAATGAAAGACCTCAGATTTAAAATGCTTACCTTTTTCCAGTTTGGTATCACCATTCAAGCTTACGTACAGTGTCTGCTTCAACCATATAAACTATACTTGTAAAGAAAAGAAATCAAAGACAGACCAAGTAAGCTCTAAAAATAGAGTTTTACTACAATAGATAAAAAATATGTAGCACATAAAATACAGAACTATTATATCACAAGACATACAAATCTCTTAAACAAAACAGGTTTTAACAGTGCAATCTCTACTACAGTACTTAGATTTGTCTCTCTCTCTTAATACCTGCTTAAAGTGCTCATAGATGTTTCTTTGTCAGAGTCTAGATAGAAGTGTGTCTGAAGAAAAACAGAATAATGTTTAAAAGCTGGTTTTCCCCACCTATTTGCATGAGGTCACCTAGCCCCTCCCTGTCAGAATATATATATAAAAAATATCAATATAAAATCAGGATTACTTTTCCAAGTATTACATTATGCAACCTCAGGCTAACTCATGTTCTTCAAATGATTCTCTTTGATCTTATGATAAGCTTCCCCCTTCCAGGACATGAAAGCATATTTTATGACTTCACACTAAAATGTCACAACCTGCTCTTCTTCCTCTAAGCGTTATCAAACTTTATGATTTTCCCTCTTAGCAACTACAGCTATAATTAACTTAGTTAAAGTCAGTAATTGGCTTTGGGCCTTGCAGGAAACACCTTGTATCTAGAACCTGTGTGTGTGTGTGTGTGTGTGTGTGTGTGTGTGTGATACTCACATGCTGTTTCAGCATTTCTCAAGACAGACCATCCATAACCCATTTTTTATATTACAAAAAATGATACAGTGATCAAAACCAGCTGTCTAAGTGTCACAATTCCTCCCCACCTAGAGAGAATTTTGGGTCTCTATCCCCTACATAAGCTTCCCAAATCAGTTCAGTCCTCATAGACCCTAGACAGCCCATCTGAGTTCTGATTTTTGGCTCCAGCCCTGTGTACGATTGTCATAGCATACCCTTGCAAAGCAAGACTCCATCTTAGCAATCTACCATTGTTCTTTCCCATCTGTGTCAGCCAAACCAGGGGGTTGTGGTCAGTCTGCACCACAAAATGCTGCCCATATAAGTATGGCTCTAATTTTTTTAGGGCCCACACTATGGCAAGACACTCCTTTTCCACCATGGAATATGCTTGCTCCCTGGGTAGTAACTTCCTACTCAGGTATACTACTGGCCGATCTGTTTCTTGGCTGGATGCCTGACTCAGTACTGCCCCGATACTCACGTCTGAGGCATCAGTCTGAACTACAAAGGTTTGCTATAGTCAGGACTTTTCAAAACAGGAACACTGCACAGTGCCTCCTTTAGTTTGGAAAAGGCTTCCTCACAGGCTGGGCCCCAGGTAATTTTCTTGGCCATCCTTTTCTTTGTCGGGTCAAATGGGGAGCAGCCAGGGCACTGTAATTGGGTACAAATTTTCTGTAGTACCCTGCTGTCCCTAGAAAACTCCTGACCTGCTTCTGTGTTTCTGGTCTAGGCCATGCCTGGATTGCCTCTATCTTTATTTGGTTAGGACGGAGCTGTCCTTGGCCTACCACATGCCCAGGGTATGCCACTTCTCCCATGGCCACCTGGCACTTCTCTGCTTTGACAGTGAGCCCAGCCCTCTGTATCCTGTCCAGCACTTCCCTAAGGTGGGATAGGTGTTCCTCCCAGCTTGTACTAAAGATGACAATGTCTTCCAGGTACGCCATGGCGTAGCCCTCAGCACCATTTAACACCTGGTTCACCAACCTTTGGAAAGTGGCTGGGGTGTTCTTCATTCTGAAAGGCATTACTTTAAACTCAAATAAGCTTATCGGAGTGATGAAGACTGACCTCTCCCTAGCTCTGTCTGTCAACTCTACCTGCCAATATCCCTTAGTCAGGTCAATCGTCGTAAGATATGTCACCCCCCCAACTTGTCCAGGAGTTCATCCATCCAGGGCATTGGGTGGGCATCTGACTTTATGACTGCATTCAGTTCATGATAGTCCATACAGAAATGAATAGAGCCATTTGGCTTAGGTACAAGGACTACGGGTGAGGCCCAGGGGCTGTGGGATCCCTGGATTACCCCTAAATCCATCATCTCCTCCACTTCCCTCCTAATGTTCTTTTGGACAGCCTCTGACACCTGATATGCTGTCCGCTGTATGGGTATCTGTGTCCCTGTCTCCACATCGTGTGTCGTAAGGGGGTTAATCCAGGCTTGGTGCTAAACAATGGGGCAAAGTCTGCTAAAACCTCCCTTACTTTCTGGATCTAGTCTAGGGCCAGCTGGGGAGACAATTTTACTGCCTCCATGGAGGACTCCTGCTTACTTTCCTCCAGCAAGTCCAGAAGGGGGTCTCCTTCGTCTGTCCCCTCCCCAGGACTACACACTGCAAACACCATGTCAGCTGTATTTACATATGGCTTCATCATGTTGACATGGTACATCCCTTCTGTCTTTCTTCTGTCAGGTACCTCCACAATGTAGTTCACATCATTTACCTTTCTAACCACTTTGTACGGTCCTGCTCACTCAGCTTGCAGCTTGTCTTTCTGAACTGGAATGAGGACCATGACTTCCTGACCCACCATGTACGAGCGAGCTCTGGCTCTGCGGTCGTACCACACTTTTTGTTTCTGTTGGGCAGCTGTCAGGTTGCTCTGGGCTGTCCCCATAAGCTCCTTCAGCCTTTCCCTAAACCTAAGGATGTAATCCACAATGGAAGTTCCCTGGGTGGCGTGCTTGCCTTCCCAGTCCTCCTGAATAAAGCCTAGTGGCCCACGTACCCGGCATCCATTTATGAGTTCAAAGGGGGAAAATGCTGTCGACTCTTGGGGCACCTCCCTGTATGCAAACAACAGGTGGGAAAGGTATTTCTCCCAGTCCCTCTGATGCTGTTCAGCAAACACCCAGAACATTGACTGTAGGGTACCATTGAATCGTTCCACAAGTCCACTGGCTTGTGGGTGATACAGTATCGTGCATCTCTGCACCACCCCACACTTCTCCCATAAACATTTCATCAGGTCTGACATGAAGGAACCCCCTCAATCGATGATTACCTCCTGTGAAAACCCAACACGGGAGAAAATCCCAAGTAAGGCATCTGCCAATTTGTCTGTCCTCAGTGAGGATATGGCGACTGTCTCTGGGTACCGGGTGGCATAATACACCACAGTCAGTATGAATCTCTTCCCTGAGAAGCTGGGGGTATTTAAAGGCCCCACAATATCCATTCCACCCTCTGGAATGGCTCCTCCACTATGGGCAATGGAATCAGGGCAGCTTGGGTTTTCTTGTCCGCCTTCCCTATTTCTTGGCACCAGTGACAAGACCTGCAATACTCCTTCACCTGATGGGTGAAGTTAGGCTAGTAGAAATTCTGGGCTAACCACTGCATAATGTACGTGATTCTCAGATGACAAGACAAGGGAATATCATGTGCAATTTTGAGCAACTGCTCACGATACCCCTGGGGAATGGCAAGCTGCCTGCCTAGCATCCCTCCCTCTGTCTGTACTGCCTGAGTATACATAAGTCCATTTTCCCAATAAACCTTATGTCTGCCATCACCTCCCTGTGCTCTGTCAGAGTCTGCCAAAGCTCTCAGCTTCTCTAAACTAGGGTCACTCCTCTGAGCAGCTGCAAACCCCTCACACAGTCCCAAGGCATGGGACAGGTCCCCTTCAATTGCTAAACAAGGGTCCCTAGCACTAGCATCAGGGCCCTCAGAATCACTGTCAATCCCAACCCTCTGACAATGGGTCACCCCTCCCTCTTTGGAGTAACCCTCTTTAGCTGTGTGGTTACTTGCTACTGGGGAAATTTCTACCCCCTTTTCATTAGTCTCCCCATCTGGAGACACAAGCTGGGGAACCAGCCTCTCAGTGGTTTCCACAATGGCTTCTGTGGAGTTCAGAGAACTACAATTTTCCCTTACCACTTGGCTACGGGTAACTGCACATACCATCCCTTGTTTTATATTGTTGTTCAGGATCACATCCACTGCTAAGGTTTGGCTACAGTCACCTGTTGCACAGTTCCCCCTGCTTCACCCCAGTCTAGGAGAACACTAGCGAGGGGCAATGTTTTCACCTCACCAGTGAAGTCCTGAACAGTGACGTATTTATTGGGTATAAGCTAACCAGGCTCTACCAGATCCCCCTTTACCAAGGTCAGGGATGCCCCTGTGTCCTTTAACCCCTGTGTCTGTACACCATTCACCATGACTGGGTGCATGTGTTCCCTCATGTTCACTGGCATGCTTCCAGGGACACACAAACAACCCACTTCTTTTCTAGCACCACCTTGAATATTATTGCTCGCCTTTTTGGAACACTGTCTGGCAATATGCCTATTTTCTTTACATAACCAACATTCACTTCTCTTTTCAGAGAAATATTTTCTCTGAAACCTGGGGCTAACTGGTTTCGGTGGAGGCAGTGAGGGTTTTAGCTGCCCTGAAGGCACGCTTTTCCCTTTCTGTGCTGCCACACCCACCCCATTTGCTGTCAGAGCAGGTCTGCTCTTGGCATAGGAGTCTGAGAGTCCAGCAGCCTCTTGCACTGTTTTGGGATCTCGGTCCACCAGCCAGGTTTTCAGCTCTGCTGGGCACGCCTAGAAAAACTGTTCTAATAAAATCACATTTTCAGTTTTATCAACAGAGTTTGCCTCAGTTCCTTCCCACCAACATTTTAAACACTGACGTTGTTTCGTGGCTAGCTCCTTATAGCTCATACCAGGGCTTCTCCTGAGCTTACAGAATTTAGCTCTGTATGATTCAGCAGTTAATTCAAACTTTTTTAACAGTGCAGCTTTTATCTTGCTGTAATCATTACTGTCCTCATTGTCCATTTGACCCAATGAATCCCGAGCTTTCCTGGTAAGTAGCGGGGATAGCTGGAAGCTCCAGGACTCTCTAGGAATTTTAGCCTGAATACAAACTTTTTCAAAAGAATTTAAAAAGGCATCCATGTCCTCCCCCTCTTTAAACTCGGCTATTCATTTGGATTTCAATTTGTAACCCAGTCCTGCAGTCCCAGTTAAACCCAAGCCACTTGCCTGCTCTGGTGCCGCTGGTCGGAGTCGTAGCTTCTCCAGTTCGTGTTGCCTCTGGTGCTCCTCGCTCTTCTCCTCTGCAGCTCACTGGTGCTCACACTTCTCACGGTCTGCCTCCCTCTGCCTCCCTCTGTTCTCACTCTGCCTCTCAGCATTCTCGCTCTGCCTCATGGCATTCTCGCTCTGCCTCACGGTCCGCCTCTCGCTTCTCTCGCTCCCTCTTCTCCTGGAACTCCAGCTCCATCCTGTGCAACACAATTTGCAGCCTGAGTACTTCTGGATCCAGGATACTGGTGACCTTCCCCTGCTGCTGTGGCCCTTCACTGACAGTGGCCCTGCTGTCATCCTCACCAGATCTGGACACAGCACTGGCCGCTAGCCGTGCCACACTTGAGGTTTGGTTCTTTTCAGTCATGGTCTGTGACTCACTGCTCTGGGTATCTGCTACCATCAGGGCATCTATGAGGTTCTGCTTGCTGGCTTTCACCACAAACAGGACTCCTCTGTCCCCACACAACTGCTTTAAGGAGTCTACAGTGTGCCTGCTGTAGTCGGAAGTCATCTTCCCTCACTATTGCTACTCCAACTTGCACTTTAGAAAAATAAATAAAATGGGTAGGAACATGACTTTACGCCAAGTGATATAGTTCTGTTTCCTTTTTAAAAATAAATCACTGCCTTTTTCTTTCTTTGCAAGTAAGCTTATGGTCTCAGCTGACACACTGAACAATACAAGCTTGTAATACCAAAATTATCCGCACCACTGCCAACCAATCTGTCACAAACCCACTCAGCAGGTCAGCCCTCTACTCCCAAAGTGACAACCTCTGAGTGCAGTCTTGTGAACAGTTAACAGAACAAGGTAACTCTCATATCTGTTTTTGTGGATTCGAATCAACCTTTGGTCTCAAGTCTTGGAGGGATTCAAACTGTGAACCTCTTGTTAGCGTACCCAATGTATAGGCTCAGATAATTCTGTCTTGTGGGGCCAGATATCTTTGCCTACGGGCACCTTACCAGGTGTACAGAAATGAACCCTTAAAAACTGTAATGAAAGACCTCAGATTTAAAACGATTACCTTTTTCCAGTTTGGTATCACCATTCAAGCTTATGTACAGTGTCTGCTTCAACCATATATATACTCTACTTGTAAAGGAAAGAAATCAAATACAGGCCAAGTAAGCTCTAAAAATAGAGTTTTACTACAATAGATAAAAAATATGTAACACATAAAATTCAGAACTATTATATCACAAGACATACAAATCTCTTAAACAAAACAGGTTTTAACAGTGCAATCCCTACTACAGTACTTAGATTTGTCTCTCTCGCTCTCTCTCTCTAAATACCTGCATAAAGTGCTCACAGATGTTTCTTTGTCAGAGTCTAGATAGAAGTGTGTCTAAAGGAAAACAGAATAATGTTTAAAAGCTGATTTTCCCCCACCTATTTGCATGAGGTCACCTAGCTCCTCCCTGTCAGAATATATAAAAAATATATCTATATAAAAACAGGATGTCTTTTCCAAGTATTACATTCTGCAACCTCAGCATAACTCATGTTCTTCAAATGACTCTCTTTGATCTTATGATAAGCTTCCCCCTTCCAGGACATAAAAGCATCTTTTATGACTTCACACTAAAATGTCACAACCTGCTCTTCTTCCTCTAAGCGTTATCAAAGTTTATGATTTTCCCTCTTAGCAACTACAACTATAATTAACTTAGTTAAAGTCAGTAATTACCTCCAGGCCTTCCAGGTAACACCTTGTATCTAAATCCTGTGTGTGCATGTCATACTCACATGCTGTTTCAGCATTTCTCAAGAGAGACCATCCATAACCCATTTTTTATATTACAAAAAATGATACAGTGATCAAAACCAGCTGTCCAAGTGTCACACTACATGACTGTCAAAGTAATCTCTGCATACATGAATGCTGTTGTAAATAAGCTTATGATTCAAGTAGCTGTAACCTCTCCTGTTTATTATCATTTTAATACACTCCCTTTTTATTAATAATAATAATAATAATAATAAACTTTATTTATATGCTCCTTTCTCAGAACCAAGGCACATTACAATAAAATACAGAATAAAAACATATTAAAACATATTTAAAAACTCAGTTAACCACACAAAATTAATCAGCCTCCAAATTATCTGCAAATGCCTTGCTCCATAAAAAAGACTTTAAGCCCCTTTTAAAACCCTCGACCGTCATGCACTCTCTAATCCAATGTGGTAGAGAATTCAAGAGGTCGGCACCAGAACATAAGCTCGGGCGCCAGAAGATTTAAGATTACCCTCGGGACCTCTAGCAACCCCTCGTTGGCGGCGGAGTGGTCGGCGTCAGTGGGTGAGCACCAGAAGCTCTTTCCAGGTAATCAGGGCCCAGACCGTGTAGGGCTTTGTAAGTCAGAAGCCCGACTTTGAAGGTGATCCGACACTGATTCGGCAGCCAGTGCAGATCTCGGAGCACTGGTGTAATATGAAAGGAACGGGAAGTCCCCGTTAACAACCGGGCTGCCGAGTTCTGCACTAGCTGCAAGCGGCGGATATCAACCCCAGGCAGCCCAAAGTAAAGGGAGTTGCAGTAGTCCAGACATGAGGTCACAAAAGCGTGGATCAAGATGGGTAGGTCGCCGGATGGAACAAGGTGCTTGATCCTGGCGATGTTCCTAAGATGGTAAAAGGATATCTTAACAACCACTGACACCTGTGCACGCAATGTCAGCTGATTGTCAAGGATCACCCCCAGGTCTTGCACCCGTTCAGAGGTCGGGAGCTCCGCATCCCCCAGGAATGGGGGGATTATTAACATGCACCAACGTCACTGTTCTCAGAGTATTAGGTGATAAATCTTGTTGTCTCTGTTGAGAATATCAGGATGTTTGTTGCACTTTGACATGTCAGTAGAGGTGTGGTATGTAGGTAAAAAACACTTGGAATTTTCAGACAGTGAAACTAGCATAACATATACAGTAGGATAGTGTATGGTGTCCCATACACTACAAGGCTATTCTTCACCCTAGTGTTCTCAATGATGGCAGATGACCTCGAGAGTGAAGCTCGAGAGGTCCCTCTGCTGGCATAGAAAACACGAGGGGGAAGAGTAACCGAGTAGTATATGGGTTGCTGAACACTATTCTTTATAGTGTATGGTTCCAACAAAAAGATTAGCTTACATTTTTTGTTTTAATGGAGCCAGCATTTGTCATCCACTGCACCCATTTCACTGGCATATGATCACCAGCCAGCTCGCGCATGCAATGCTTCAACTGCCCCCATCCTATAAACAGTGCTGATGGGGGTGGTTGTATTATGACATACTCACTAACGCAGAATGAAAAGTCATTCTGTGTTTATGAGGACATCACTACTAATAGTAGGAATGGCTGGGAGATACTGGGATGCATAGGGAGAGGCATCACCAAAAGAAAACAGGACATTGTAATTCCTCTGTACAGACAGTTGGTGAGACCCCATCTGGAGTACTGCATCCAGTTCTGGAGACCCCATCTCCACAAGGACATAGACAGGATGGAGGCAGTCCAGAGGAGGGCAACTAAAATGGTGCAGGGTCCGTAAGAGAAGCCATATGAGGAGAGACTAAAGGAACTTAACATGTATACCCTTGAGGAAAGGATGGGGGGGACATGATAGAAACTTTTAAGTACCTCAGTGGAATCAACAAAGTCCAAGAGGGTAGCAACTTTCAGAAAAGAGATATGCAAGAACAAGGGGACACAATTTGAAGATAAAGGGGGATGGCCCAGGGGCAATGTGAGGAAGTATTTTTTTCACACAGAGGATGGTGGATGCATGGAACAGCCTTCCTGAGGCGGTTGTGGGGTCTAAAACTGTAGGAGAATTCAAGAATGCAAGGGACAGACATAAGACAATTCTTGTGGGGGGTAGGAAGAAATATGCTGTTAGTTAACTAGGATCTGCAGCTTATCCTATAGGTAGGGAAATGGGCAGACTAAGTGGGCCAAGCGGTCCTTATCTGCTGTCAAAGTCTATGTTTCTATGTTTCTATGTAACGCAGAACAACTTTTTACAGTGTATGGTTTTCCATACACAACAACGTTCGACCATACACTATATGAAAAATTCAGCTGTTAAGTTGTAGACCACTTGTTGTAAACAAGTCTAGCCTTAGGGGCAAACTGAAGGGGCTTCCAGTACCTTAAAATGCAGAATTACCACGATGACAGCACCATCTCCTATTTGTAAAAATAGTGGCTATTTATAATGAGTGGTTAAATAGGCATTAGAGCAGTAATAGGACAGAGGCTGGTCTTAGGCAAACTTTTTCACTGTCTTCTTAAAGCAAATTTCCAGTTTCTTGTGAAGAGAATATCAATTGGTATTGTCAGGACTTAAATCTCATAATGTTAGAAAAAATAAAAAGATTAATTTCTGGTAATTCTAATCATTATTACTAATGACATTTCCATGAAAACGGGTTCTTTGTCTTTCAGACTTCATCTGTTCAGTTGCTGCTGCTTTTCCTGCCCTAAAGTTGCAATCCTCTGATTGTGATATCAGAATTATTTCCATAGCAACTGGCTGTGATGTCATAAGTGGAGTATTATGACATTACAGCAGGAATAAACAATGTGTATATAAGGGATATGCCATGGTCCTAGCAGAAATATCTCTGATATGCGGTTAGACCTTATGACATCACAAGTGACAGAGCCACGAGTGATGTCAAAGGTCAAACTGCACAAGCGAAAAATAGAAGAGAGATTCCTGATAAGTGCCATGGCATATTCAATTTATGAAATTCCAGTTAAGTTTTAGTATTTTAAGACAGCTTCTTTCTTTTATTTTAAAATATATCATTTTTCCGATGACCGATTGCTGAGAGCCATTTTGGGATGCCTCATCGGTTGCTTTCTGTATGAGACGCATGTGACGCATGCTTCAGTGCATCATCATCATCATCATGTTTTACTGGGTGGTCCAAGTTAGTGGAGCAAGTAGGCAGATCACAGAGCAGCGAGCAGACACAGGCTAAAGTGGACCCGGTATTGGTGTATTCGTTGCCGGCAAGGATTAAAGGAAAGTGCCAGTCAGAGCTATAGGAAATGATAGTTGGGTGATTGAAAGAAAAAGGTGCATACTAAGGTGTAAGGAGCGAAGAAGGAGGTGAACCCATTAGTGCTCCTGCCACATTACCCATGATAGGACAAGTAGTTTCCATTTAAGATATCATTGTCTAACTTTCTTTTGAATTGTTTTTTTATCTTTACTGATTATAACCTTCAGTGGTAGTCTGTTCCAAGGGTTCACCACCCTCTGTGTGTAGAAAGCCTTTCTTATATTTTTATTGAATGGTTTGGGCCCCGGTTGTAATGGGTGTCCCATAGTGCCCATGTTATCATTTTTGAAGGTAAAATGTAATTTTTTTTAGAAGGTAGGTGTCCTGTATTATATAATAACATAGTAGTAGGTCACCATTAATTCTTCTTGTCTAAAGAGACATCAGGTTTAACTTTTGGAGTCAGTTTTCATAGGATAGTCCATTACAGTTCTAAATCATTTTTGTCATCTGTCTCTGTATTTTTTCTATTCTATCAGAGATACCTTTTTTTATTGGACCCCAGAGAGGGCTCCCATAGTCCAGTAAAAGTCTGATGTATAATCTATACAGTAACATCAGTACCCTTTTGTCTCTACTTCTAAAGTTTCTTTTACCAGTCCATAGCACTTTTTTAGCTTTAGCCACTTGGGCATTGTTATGTGTGTCATATGCTAGTTTATTTGTTACCGTAATTTCCAGGTCCTTTTCCTCACATGATTTTCTAAGTGGTAACCTATTCATATAATATGTTCCTTCATTATCGTGACACCCCAAATACATCACACAGCACTAGTATCATGTTATATGAGCACCTATTATTAAGCAATTCAATAATAGCGCTCATAGGAATAGCGAGTGCTGCAAAAGAGCTAACAGTAGGTTAGAGCGAGTGTAGCAGTGCGATGCATGCGCTACACCCATAGGAAGAAGATAAGTAGAGTAGTTTGGCCAAACCCTGCTGAGCTGGTCATTTGGTGTAGTGGCTAGAGCCATTGCCAATGAAAGCTAAGCACCTGAGTTCGGGTCCTGGTGTGGAACAGGACTTTTGTTGTCCTGGGTATTCTATTTTATTTTCTAAGTCCGCCCCCCTCCCAGAGTTAGCAATAATTAATTTGGGGGTGGGGGGCACATAGCCCCTTGCATAAAATGTTACTTTTTTGTTTGGTCCTTCAGGAAAATGTAGCAGCTGTCACTGTGGCGGTCGCTCTGAGGTTTTGTCCCCGGTTGGTCATTGCGGCGCTGTTGTTGGTCGGTGAGATTTACTACTCGCCTTTATCACATAAATCCCACAGCACTTGTCTCTGTTAAAATTCATCCCCATAGAGTCTGCCTGTTTAAGCATACCAAGTCAGCCTGTAGTCTGGCTTGGTCTTCCTCGCTGTTAACTACACTAGCCAGTTTAGTGTCATCTGCATATTTACTCAACCAGATTGCTGAATTGTGTCCCATATTAGATATGAATATCTGGAAAAGCAAGGGACTCAGGACTGAGCCCTGCAGCACCCAACTGGTCACAGTCACCAGAGTGGAGCATTAGTCATTTATGCACACTCTCTATGTCCTGCATCAAAGGTTGTGGGAGGTGCAAGGGTTGTTGAGCAGACAAGATATGATTTTTGGCAGCGAGTTTCTTTTTAAACTGTTTGTTATGTTAAAAGCTAGAATTAGCAGCCAATAGAGATGGCTCAAAAAGCAAAAGTAAGCAGTGGGAGCTGACATGCGAGTGAGCAGCTGAGTTCTAAAAAAAGAACTGAGCTGCTCGCGCTGCCAGCTCCAGCTTGTGAGGGCCTAGTGTGGAAATATTTTTGTTCATGGGGCACTAGAGTGAGACTATCATGATATTCTCATGCTAGTTCCCAGTGAAGCAAAAATATCAGTGATATTTGCCCTTTAATATATTCACATATATTCAATAAAAATGAAGTCTAAATGAGTAATATCTTACTTAAATTAACATGTCTTCAGTAATAAAAAAATAAGAGGCCCTGAAATTCAAATTTTGGAGGAATTTTATTCACGTTTGCAGCTATCAGGTGTGATTTTCTTGCTGGAAATCAGAAAATCTCTTTAACAGATAAACCAGATATGAATATCAGATTTCCATAATGTGTAAAACCTCCAAAACCTCTAAATACTGTATACTGGTGAATGTGTAAGAGGCTCAGCAAGTTACACACTTCAACCCCTTTAAGGTTCACAATAACCTAATAGCTGTTTATAGGGGAAAAAAGGTTAAAAAGAAACATAGAAACATAGAAATTGATGGCAGATAAGGATCACTAGGCCCACCCAGTCTGCCAAGTTCCCCTACCTGTTGCAAAAAACCACAGCCCCTACTTAATCTCAGTCTTTGTTCTCTTTCCTACCACTAGGATTCCACTTTGTCAATTGTATGCATTTTTGAATTCCCCTACCGAATTTTCCCCCACCACCTCTGCTGGGAGGCTGTTCCATGCATCCACCACCCTTTCTGTGAAGAAATACTTCCTCACATTACCCCTTAGTCTTCCCCCTCCAGCTGCACTTCGTGACCCCTTGTTCTAGAACATCTCTTTTTCTGAAAAATGCTACCCTCCTGTACCTTATTTATGTCCTTGAGATATCTGAAGGTCTCTATCATATCCCCTCCCTCCTCTCCTCCAGGATATACATATTGAGGTCCTTCAGTCCCTCCTCATATGACTTGTGGTGCAGGCCTTGTACTATTTTTGTAGCCCTTCTCTGAATTGTCTCTACCCTGTCTATGTCCTTATAGAGATGTGGCCTCCAGAACTGGACACAGTACTCCAGATGTGGAGTCACTAATGATCTGTACCGAGACATCACCATCTCCCTTCTTCTGCTGGTGATGCCTCTCCCTACACACCCCATTACCCCACTGCCTCTTAGTCTCCCCACAGCCTTGGCACATTGTTTGGCCACTTTTAGGTTATCTGATTTGACTATCCCCAGATCTCTTTCCTGTTTGGTGGCCGTCGGTATCCCCCGAGCATATAAGCCTCCCTTGGGTTCCTGTGCCCCAAATGCATGATCTGACACTTTTTTGCATTGAACCTCAGCTGTCACACTCTTGACCATTCCTTTAGTTCACCTAGATCTCTCCTCATTTTTTCCACCCCTCCCAGAGTGTCTACCCTGTTGTGGATTTTAGTGTCATCTGCAAAGAGGAATATCTTCCCTTCCAGCCCTTCCGCAATGTCACTTATAAAGACATCGAATAGGACTGGCCCCAGAACTGATCTCTGTAGCACCCTGCTGGTTACCCTCCTTTCCTCGGATTGAGCCCCATTTACTACCACTCTCTGTTTTCTATCCCTCAACCAGTTTCTATCCCAGTTTACCACTATGAGACCCATTCCCAGGCTGCCTAGCTTGTTCACTAGCCTCTTATGTAGAACAATGTCAAAGGCTTTGCTGAAATCCAGGTAGGCCACATCCACCACTCCCCCCAATTCACTTCCCTGGTCACCCAATGAAAGAAATCTATCAGATTTGTTTGACATGACCTCCCCACTGTGAATCCATGCTGCCTCAGCTCCTGTGCTCTGCAGGGTTCCAGATGTTCCACAATCCTTTCTTTTAGCAGTGATTCCATTATTTTCCCTACCACCAAGGTCAGGCTGACTGGTCTGTAGTTTCCAACTTCCTCTCTGCTCCCACGTTTGTGTAAAGGGACTACATTTGCTCTCCTCCAGTCCTCTGGAACCACGGGGGTTGAAATTGTTTTAATCATGAAGCATTGGTGTTAGCAATGCATTTAGAAATACAATTTTTAATTGTCTTTACAGTTAAACATGCAGTTTCATGTCAGGGCCCATTTTTTGGGGGGGTTCAAATTATTTTAAACATGGGCACAGTACTTGGTAAATAAAGGCTTTGATGATGAAGTAAATTTTTTCTTTCCAGTTTAAGAAGTATGTATTATATATAAGTGTAACCATGTTGTAAATGGTTAAATATCTTCTGTTCTGTTCTGTACTGTTCTCCACTGCACAGGCATGTCTGTGAGCTAGCTAACTGGGGTTTCTGTAAGACAACAGCTACTAAATAGCCGTGTTGTAAATGGTTAAGTAAGCAGTGGTTTAAGGCTCTGAGCTACAAACCTGGAGACCTGGGTTTGACTCCCACAGCCTTCACTTGCATACTCTGTGATCCTGCACAAATCACTTCACTTCCTTGTGCTCCCAGGTCACACCTGTAAACAAGCTTTCAGCTTAGTGTGTCTCTCCTGGTAAAGAAAAAAAAAAACAAGCATTTGTCAATGCCGAATGTTTGCTTGCTGGCATTGGCATTGGTGGGGTGTGTCTTTGCATCATCAGGCATAACGGCCATGCCATTTCATCACACCCTACCATGCAGACACCAACAAGTGTTACAGTGTGCCTTGGGGTCTTTGGCCCTTCTGCTCACCCCATTCCATCAGGAAATATGGTGAGATGGGTGCAGTATAGGAGAATGGGGTGAGCTTTGGGGCCGCAGAGTCCAAGGCACACCTCAATGCCTCTCACTGGTTGAAGGGTGTGGGTGGGGGTCGAATGGTATGAGCATTACAGGTGACATTCCCAAGTCACACCCCTGATGCCTGTCATTCTCTACAGGGTGGGGTGTTATGGTCAGAAACCCTAACGCCTCAGGCGTTCATTGGTATTTTCACTCCAAATTTTCAAGATGGGTTTTTTGTGACCCCCGCCTTATGAACAGTGGTAATATCAGTTTGTTAGCTGAAAGCCGATTTTGCACAGCGACTATGGCATTTGGCACCACAGGTGCAGAAACACATTTCGAACAGGATGTGAAAAATGACAGCTGTACTGTTCATGGGGAGGTGTAAAAAATGGCAATGTTGAAAATCTGCAGTGAAAATAGTTAAAAAAAACAGTGAACACCCTTAATGTAATTCATTTGGGGATTTTTTACAGCAGATTGTCAACACAGGCATTTTGGGACCTCCGCTCATGACCAGTGTCATTTTCTTAATCTGTTCTGAACACTGATTTCCCACAGCGACCAGGCATTTCTGCACAGAAAGTGTGAAAATGCATTTCGGCCATGTTGTGAAAAATTACAGCTGTACTGTTCATACGGAAGTGTGGAAAAATGCCAGTGGTGAACATTTGGATTGAAAATATTACAAATTCAAGAACTTACGAGGGTGCGTGGAAACAGCTCAATGGTTGTTCATAACACAGTCATTTTATGGACTTTTGTCACCACATTTTCAACATAGCCATTTTAAGATATCTGCTCATGAACAGTGCCACTGTGATTTTCTTAATCTGTCCCAAACATTAATTTCGCACACCGACTGTGCCATTGTGCACTACATACGCGGAAACATATTTTGGGGGAGATGTGAAAAAGGACAGCTGTACTGCTCATAAGGAGGTGTGGTAAAATGGCAATGTTGCAAAAATCTGGTGCAAATCATAAAATTGGCAGATTTATGGCGTCACGTAGGAACTGCGCAACACACGCCTATAAAACAGTCATTTTGAGAATTTTTGCCCCAAATTTTCCAACATAGGGTTTTTGGAGGAGGTACCTCATAAACTGTGACACTGTCATTTCATACATTGGTCCTGAAAGGTGGTTCTCACAGGACTGTGAAATCACCTTTCAGGACCAACAACAAAATGACAGTGCAAGATTCAATGAGGTGGGTCCCAAAACCCCATGTTGAAAATTTGGTGAAAAATTCCAAAAATGCCCAAGATATGCATCAAAGTTGAAAAAACCCTATTTAACCCATTATACAGCTTACGGCATTTCCTCAGTTCGCGGTCAGCTTTGAAGAGTGCAGATGTGTTCCCAGTCCACCGAAGATCATCGTGCTGGACTCCGGAGGTAAGTCTGGGGTGGGGGGGTGTGGGGAGGCAGGGCACGTGTGGGTGTGGGTCAGACTCAAGACAGTCAGCGAAGGACCGTTTTTTCTTTCTAGGTCTTTTCCTTTTAGGAAGACGGCGCAGGACATTTGCCATGCTGGAGTGGGCTCCCAGAGTGGCAGCTGGAAGGTTTGTTTTTGCGGGGGCCAGCGGAGCCGACGGGTGATTGGGCACCCCCATCGGCCATAGAGATTTTTGCCACGCTGGGGTGGGCAGCGTGGCACCTGGAAGTGTGTTGGGGGGCAGCAGATGGACGTTTGTGATACTGGGGTGGGCTCCCAGCGTGGCACCTAAAACTCTATTGGGGGAGCACAGCGCAGCCAATGGGGGATTGGGCACCCCTGTCGGCCATACTGTGGGGGAAGGGAGCGCGTGAGTACGCTGGGGTGGGCTCCTATTTATTTATTTCATTTTTGTTGACCAGGTAAGTGCACTAGACATATCCTGTTTATTTTCAGGCACAACCCGGGGGAAGGGGATACAGATGAATGCCAACTGACCTTGAACCAGATGAAGCTGTTGGTGGTATTTTTCGTGAATGAGGGAAATTTGGCCAGGACACCGGGGAAATTCCCCTACTCTTTTTGATAAGTGCCATGGGATCTTTAACATCCACCTGAAGTACCACAAATCCAGGCAGATGGGACCTCGGTTTAATGTCTCATCCGAAAGATGGCACCTCAGAAGTGCAGCACCCCTCTCATGCTGCACTACAGTATCAGTACTGGGATATTAACCCAAGTGCCAGATGTGGGAACTGAACCCACAGCCCTCTGATCTCCCAGCCTCAGAGGCAAGTGTGCTACCTACTGAGCCACTGACACTGCAAAGTGTCATTGGCAGTGGTGGGATTCAAACCCACACCCCCAAAGAGACTAGAACCTTAATCCAGCGCCTTAGACCGCTCAGCCACACTACCACTCCTAGCGTGTTACTTGTTTGTGTGGAGGGGAGAGGAGCTGTCTATGACAGCTCTTGCACTGCAGTGCCGACGTGTAAGCACTTTGTGTACTGCCGACGTCAGTATGGAAATTGCCTACACGCTGCAGTGCCTTTCTTTCAACTGTATGCTGCTGAATTTGCAAACGCTGTCATAGACAGCTCTTGCATTCATTGGCACGGTGGGGCCATGCCTGCAAAAAGCAGCAGGGCATTGGAAGTAGGGAGGCACACCTATGAATTCTCGTATGGTGGCACTGTGTTTCTTGCACATGCATGCAAGCAAACATAAAAAGTGCCTAGAATTATTTTTTTAATATAGTTGAGTTTATATGTGGTCAGTAGGTAGGGTATGATGTTTTGAATGTGGCAGTAGGATTTAGCATGTGCACTGCTTTAAAATCATTTCACAGTATTTTATACTTTCTTAAAAAATACTCCACATTTCTGTGGGATTCAAACCAAGATCTCCAGATTTGCAGAGAAGAGCCTTAAACCACTGTGCTATACTACCTCCCTAGTTAAGGCAGTCATCTGTTTTATGGTTCATGGTGTTGGTGTAGTAAGCATACTAACATACAAAAATGCCAGCAGAATAGGCGTAGCGGGCTTTCGTGTCTGCTCCTTTGGTCAGTCCCCACCCTGGGAGCTGATCTTGCTGCCCCCTGCCCTCTCAGGCTTCTCCCTTCCAAATCCAGGGGAGAGCTAGCTAACTGGGGTTTCTGTAAGACAACAGCTACTAAATAGCCGTGTTGTAAATGGTTAAGTAGGCAGTGGTTTAAGGCTCTGAGCTACAAACCTGGAGACCTGGGTTTGACTCCCACAGCCCCCCACTTGCATACTGTGTGACCCTGCGCAGGGCTCCCATATCTACAGAGATTCCTGTATTTTACAGGGATTTGGAGGCATCTACAGGAAAACTCTTCCCATAGACTTGCATTGGTTATACAGGAAAACAGGGCAACAATGCTTCCATAGGAAATAATGTAATCTACAGGGAAACACAGGAATATCACCCTGGAGTTACAGGGAAAATGCCAAATCGACATGGGAGCACTGCCTGCGCAAATCACTTAACTTCCTTGTGCTCCCAGGCCACACCTGTAAACAAGCTTTCAGTTTAGTGTGTCTCTCCTGGCAAAAAAAAAAAAAAAAACTGGCTAGAATTATTTTTTTAATATAATTGAGTTTATATGTGGTAAGTAGGTAGGGTATGATGTACATAGAATCTGAAAAATTCATACCATGCTGTATTGTGATTCAATGAACTGATAAATGGGGATTTTGCTTCCTTTAGCAAATTAATTTTTCCTGACCATGGATATACTAAAGCAAATATTTCTCAACAAAATGTTTTTAACTAAAGAGTTTAACTCACAGCAGCAGAAGAAGCATGTTGGCATTAAAAGCTTAGTGGCGTGGATGTAGAGGCACCAGTATTTAAGCATGACTTTGGTAGAGGATTAATTGTGACTGGGGGGCAAGTCAGGGAGTGAGTCTTGATATTTGTAGCATAATGGTTTTCTGAAACTTCAACCTTCAAGGGGTTAGACTCTGCAGCCATCTGTACAGTATATTACTAAGCCATATGCAGTGTGGTATGGGTAAAACCCAGATCACCAGACCAGGACCAGTGCTGTAAAATCTGCACTGGGCACAGCTTGTGCAAATATTGTTGATCCAGTGGATCAAATAAATATGTGAAAATAAATAAATAAATAAATACTCGGCTTCGCCTCGTGCTTCAACACACCCCAGGAGTGATGTTATTACATGATAACACACACCTTGTCATGCCTTATTGCTTAAATATGCCCTTTCTCAATGTACTATACTTTGATTCAGTTAATGTATGCAACAGCCTTCATGTAAACACTCTGGGCTTCTCTTTGACTCCTGATGTCTATTTGCTTTAGCTATTGTATATTGTTTGAACTGCCTTTGGTCTTCTTGATGTGGTACCTGTGTGCCTGAACTATGTAATCTGTTTATCTACTACTACTCATGTATCTCCAGTGAATGATTGTTATAACTGTCTGCTCTCCGAGCCATTGGTTTTGGACTTGTTAACTGTACTGTCTTTGTATTAGTTTCAACGAGGTGCCTTTGTAAATGAGTCTCTGACTCAAAGGTTTGTAAATCTGATATTTTTTAAATAAATAAATAAATGTTTATGTTTAAGCCCATGAAACACCCGTATCTAGTTAATGCATTCACAGTTGTAGCGGCTCTGTCAGATCTTGTTTTTACTGCCTGGGCTATTTTTTCCTCCATTTGCACCTTTGCTTTCCTGACTGCCTTCCCTGCCTCCCTCTGCTTATCCAGATACACTATCCTGTCCTCCTTTGCCTGTGTTTCCTTGCATTTACTGAATGGCAGCTTTTTCTCTCTTACCTTCCCAGCCACTTCGCTAGAGAACCATAGTGGTTTTCTTTTTCTCTTGCCTTTGGTTAAAAAAGACCCAACCTAATTATAATTTTCTGCTACTGCCCATGCTTTAGTAGGATTGCTAGAATGCAGAATACCTTTTCATTCATTCATTCATGCATTCAATCATTCCATCATTTTACAGCTGTTTATTACCTGTTGATGTCCATTTCCACATGAGGGCACTGTTGTAACTAACAAATAACAGCAGACTCCCTCCTTTCTAGCCATTCTAATTTACCTGCTTTGATCAGCTCCGCATACAGCAGTTTTGCAGCCAGGTCACGTTGGGATGATTTAGTTGCCTATGTTTCTTTTTACAGTCAGTTAATTTTTCTAGAAATTGAGCACACAAGTATGTCCATGGAGTATGTCACAGAAGTCACTGGGCATAAAGCTAGTTGCTTAACCCCTACAATGTTGGAGGAGTCAAATGTAAAACAGAGATCAGGCATTGAAAGCTGAACAGTAGCTCTTATCCTGTTTAATCTTATCCTACTTACAGATTATTTGAATCAAAACCAGAGAATAAGAACACAGATTCAATGCTGCTGTGGCAACTTGCCTTTTTGAGCTCCTAAAGGAACCCTATTTTTTTTAATGGTAAATTAAAAACTAAAATAAAAACATAGACAATGATGGCAGAAAAAGACCACAGGTCCATCTAGTCTGCCCGGAGTTCCCTATCACTGACGGGACCTATTGTCCATGTAGGACTCTATCTCTTCTGGTCCACCCTGCTCCCCTCCAGTATCTGGTCAGTATGGCATGGGTATTATAGCATCATACAAAATCGCTCAGACAATATAATGTTAGTGAAAACAGGTACAGGGAAAGTACAACACGGATATAACAGCAGTAACCCTGTGTCCGTTTTCACTGTCCGAATGTGTACATAGTCAACATGCTGGGTCCGTGGATCAGAGGCTAGAGTGACACACCGTGAATGGAGGTGGCTTGTACTGTGGCCCTGGGTTTGGATCTGACTTCGCCTATTTTGGTGGGTTCCTGTGATGCAACCCATCTACCTCCCCTCCCTCATTTATTATAGTAAATCTTCCCCTCTTTCTCAAGCTGTTCCCACCTGGAGTTTCACCCCGTCTCATTATTCCCCCAACCTAAGTTAAGTCCACCACTGACTTCCTTGTTACTCTGCCCACCCATCCAAATTTTGCCCCTTCCACCACATGCATCCCCCGGGGAGTTCATTATAAATTAGGAGGGGAAGTGCGGGGAGCATAGCCCCCTGCAGAAAATTGTTTCAGCAACATCAAGTTTCCGGCGTTATTTTGGTGGCGCAGTTTTGAGCCACGCTGTTGTATCCACTCTGTTATAACCTAGTTTACTTCCCTCCCTGCTGCTGCTGACCTGAGCAACCACCAAACCCTTCACTCTGTCCCAGCCATGCTTGAAACCATTTATGGTTTTGGCACCCATCGTCTCCTCTGGCAAAATGTTTTGCAGCTCTAGCAGCCTTTTTGTAAAATAGAACTTCCTCAAATCCCTCTTAACACCACCCCCCAATTTCCACTCATAATCTCAAGTTCTTGGCTCTATACGTATGCTAAATATTTTGCCTCAGTTCATTTTGTTTATTCCCTTCAGAACTTTGAAGGTCTCTATCATATCCCCCCTCTCTCGTCTAGTCTCCAGCGAATACGTGTTCAGTACCTTGAGACGATATCTGTAAGATCTGCCCCATTGGCTCTGAATCATCTTGGTCACCATGTGTTGTATCCTCTCCAGATTTTCCTTCTTTAGGTGTGGACTCCAGAACTGAACTGGCTGAGAATCACTTTTACAGCAATAAGTGCTTTTTAATGGAAGGCCACAATAGCCTGGGCATTTGGATTTTTTTTTATTTACTGTGTTTTTGTAACCAGGTAATCCCACTATAACATTGTCCCCTTTTCAGGGGTGATTTGGGATTAATTACAGTAAAAAAAAACAAGGGACAGCAGAAGAATACAGTACAATACATTCAGATACAGGATTGACATTGCAATTATTAGCAAGCAAAGGTATTAGGTAATTACAAGTCAGAAAACAGGTTTGTAAACAATAGCTGTCTACAGATCAACACAGAAGGGTACAAAAGCGAAAACAGAGTGTCAAGAGGGCTCAGCGATTGCAGTTTCAATGGCTGTAACCAATGAGATGAGCCTTTATACTAGACTTAAAATCACCAGAGTTAATAGTGCTCTGGACATCATTAGGATGTTTTTTCCATTGGCAAGGGGCTGCATTGGCAAAAGCTTGATGACCAGTGCCGGCTTTGGTCCTTGGAATAGTTAGCAGTGTGGATGTAAAGGAGGGAAGAAGACTCCACCAGGGATTTTTATTTTTCAATATGTGCGCAGGATACAGGGAGATGGGGAGGTTTCAATCAGTTTGTGAATCTGGCAGAGCGTTGAATACTTAAATTCACCTTCAAGGGAAGGCTAGCCAAAGGATGTAGAGACATTGTTGGGCCTCACACAGGTTGTTACCTCCTCTACCCATATAGGAGGCCACTCATTGGATCTGCTGTTCCTCCTGGGGATGGAGATGACTGATTTGGTGGTGGAACCAGTCAGTTGGTCTGACCATCACACCATAGGGTTCAGTTTCAGGGCTCCCCCAAATGGACCTTTCCCTGTGGAGATGGTCCGGTACCACCCTTTGAGGGGCGTTACCCCAGATGGTCTATGGGTGGTGCTGGACCTATTGGGATTGCTGGGTGAATGCACAAGTCCAGGGGACCTTGTACTAGCCTATAATGAGGCAGTGGGAGATGCTCTGGACTTGATCGCTCCTGTTCATGTTCAACCACTCACTCTTCACCCAAGCTCCTCGTGGTATGATGGGCCCTTGAAGGAGCTGAGGCAGAGTGGTCGAAGGCTGGAGAAAGCATGGTGGAAATCTGGCCTGGATACTGACAGGCTTAGATTGATGGAACATTATAATGGCTATCAATCAGAAATCATCCATAAGAAGGCAGAGTTCCTGTCCAGGGAGATTTCTGCTGCGCAGGACCAACCGGCACAACTCTTTTGTACTGTTGACAGATTGTGCAATCCAATCTGTCTGCAGTCTGAAAGATCTTTTTCACAAATTAAGTGTGATGAGCTTGCTCAGTTCTTCACAGATAAGATTGCCAGCATCCGGTCCGGAATCGGCCAGGCTCTCTCCTTGAGGGGTTGTGGAAGTCGACGGGAGGTGATGAGCGCTCATTCTGTCTGGATGGATATCAGCTGACTGGAACTCATGGACATTGTAAAGATCGTCCAAACCTTGTGCCCCATTTGTTGTAGTTTGGATCAGGGCCCTACCTCCCTGCTGGTGGGATGTGTAGATGTTATCTGCCTGATCCTAGCTGAAATTGTATGGAGATCTTTGGAGAGGGGAACCTTTCTGCACCCCTTAAAGGAGGCGGTCATTCGATCACTCCTTAAAAAACCTTCCTTGGATCTTGAAGATCCAGCTAACTACCAACCCAACTCTAACCTTTCTTTTGTTGGGAAGGTTATTGAGAAGGTGGTTGCTGTGCAATTGGAAACACACTTGGTAACTCAGGGTGTCTATGAGGCTCTCCAGTCTGGTTTTAGGAAGAGGCAAAGCATGGAGACTGCCCTTGTTTGGGTATTAAATGCTCTTCTAATGGCACAGGATTGAAAGGCTTGTGCCATCTTGGTCCTTCTCGATCTCTCAGCAGCTTTCAACACTGTGGACCATGAGGTGCTTTTGGAGACCCTGCAGCTTCTTTGTGGACTGTTAGGTACAGTCCTCAAATGGTTTCGATCTTTCCTGATAGGCAGGTCTCAGAGTGTGGTCACAGGAATTTATTCCTCTGATGCTCTCCTCCTGCCTTGTGGGGTGCCCCAGGGCTCCATATAAGCACCCATGTTGTTCGCAGTGTATATTCTGCCCTTAGGAGATATCTGGTGATACGGCTTGAGTTTTCACTGCTATGTAGATGATACTCAGCTGTATATGTCCTTTGTGCCCAAACAGATTGATGCAGTCTCTGTTCTAAACAGTTGCCTCTCTGAGATCAAAGACTGGATGAGCTCTAGTTGGCTGAGACTGAATCTGGATAAGACTGGGGTGTTGGTTGTGGAACTGGGTTGCCTGGGGGTGGGTGTTGGTGCTGGGCAAATGTTGGGCCTTTGGCTTGATGGTGCCCAGCTTGCCACCTCAGATCGGGTGTGAAACCTGGGCATTATTTTTGATGATGGCTTGATCCTGAAGCCTTAGGTGTCAGCTGTGGTCAAATCCTCATTTTTCCATCTGAAGAATATTGCCCTGGTGAAACACCTGATTCCCCCAGGTGACCTTCCAACATTGGTCCACGCCTTCATTACTACCCATCTTCATTACTGCAATGCCCTCTACCTAGGACTGTCAGGGGTTGATATCCTCCACTTGCAGCTGGTGCAGAATGCTGTAGCCAGGGTGTTGACTGGTACCTCTAGGTCCAGTCATATTACACCTGTCCTGCGCGAACTGCACTGGCTGCCAGTGCAGTGGCGGATCACCTATAAGGTAGGCTTGCTTACCTTTAAAGTCCTACACGAACAAGGACCCGACTACCTTAAAGATCTCCTGACTCCCTAATCCCCTAATCGTACACTCCAATCCACCGATGAGGGACTGCTGGAGAATCCCAGGGTTCGTCTAAAAACATCTGGCACTCGTGCTTTTTCATTTGCAGCACCGACCCTATGGAATTGTCTACCTCGTCGGTTAAGAGAATGCCTGACCATCAGTAGTTTTAAAACAATGTTAAGAACATATTTGTTTTCACTGGCCTTCCCAGACTAATTGACTTGGATTATAATGATTTGATTTTTAAATATTTTTATATTGTCTGTTTTTATTGTATTTTATTGTATTTATAATTTGTACAGCACCTTGGTTTTGAAAGGTGCTATAAAAATAAAGATTGATTTGATTTGATTGCAGTGGTGTCCTCTAGGTTGGGTGCCAGCAGCAAAGAACCTTATTTTATTGTATAAGGCTTTAACCCTGCTGAGCTCAGATTCTCTAATGGAGTGCTAGATCAGGGCACCATAGAGTAGGACAGGGAGCACGTTGCTGTTTGAGATTGTGAGTCTCACTTCTTTAGTGAGGAATGCTCAAAGCCTGTAAAGACTCTAAGTTCCTGGTGCAAAGCTTTTGCTAGGTGGTCAGTGTGGAGCCTAAAGTTGAGTTCTTGATCCACAAAGACACCTGGATACTTGGTGGACCCCACAATCTCAAGCAGCGACCCAGCAGTTGTGCACGGATTAAGCAGTCTGCCCTTCCACACCTAAGTACCTATTACCAAACACCTTTTCGTTTTTTTAGTACCGAGTATCAATTTGTTCATGAGGAATTAGGCTTCAAGGTACCTAAAGCCATTGCAGAGGGAGGAATTGATCTGCACATTGTCCAAGTGACTCCTGAAGAGAACAGCATCATCAGCATATAACTGTAATTTAGACTCCCCACAGCTCATAGGCATATCATTTACAAACAACAAAAAGAGAAGGAGGCCTAGAATGGACCCTTGAGGGACACCATCTGTTAGTGGTCTAGGAAAGGATATGCTACCCAGCCACTTGACAGTTTATTTTTGGTTGGCTAGGTAATGCTTAAACAAAAGACAGGTGAGGTTATCAAAGCTCAAGCATTGCAGTTTATCCAATAGGAGCTTGTGGTTGACCAGATCAAAGGCTTTTTTTCAGGTCAATAAAATGACACCTGTTGCTAGCCCAGAATCCATAGCTCCAAAGATATCAGTGGTAAGCTGATACCAGAGCTGTGTCTGTTCCATGCTTATTCCTGAAACCATGCTGGACCTTGGTTATGGTAGTATGTGCCTCAAAATACTCCTGTAACTGGTTGTAAAACAACCTCTCCTGAATTTTTGCCTGGGGACTGAGGAGGGAGAGTAGGTGGTAGTTTGCAGCAAGCTCTCTAGACCCACCTTTGGGTACTGGAATCACCAGGACACTTTTCTACTTGTCGGGAATAACTCCCAAGAAGGGGGACTTGTTAAACAGGTTCCTTAGAAGAGCAGCAATTCCAGGGGCAGCCAGTTTGAGAAGCTTGGGCTCAAGGCTGTTCAATCTGTGGAGCAGTCTAAATGATTAAGTTTTAGCTAAGCAGGAACTTCTTGGAGCACACCTTAAGTGGAAGTTCTGTGGCTGTCCAGGGAGGGAGGGGAGGAAGTTCTCCTGGGGGGCTTGCAGTCAACCTTTTCAAAGTGGCCTTAAATTTATCAAGGTCAGTAAAACACTGATTACAAGTTTCTGAAGAGGATGTAGGGTAACAGAAAAGTTTCCCACCCCAGGTAAATTCCTCAGTGGGTACACTGGGAAGACCTTTCAGGAGAGTATTAATCTGTGACCAGAAGAACTTATGGTTCATGAGATTGCTTTTTTGGAGGTTTTTCATGTATATTACCTTCATCTGTTTAAGTCTGGTCATGCAGGCATTTCTGAGTTCTCTGTATTTGTGCCAATCAGAGGAGTTGCTTATGGCCTTGAAGAGGCCCAAGGCTTTGTACTTAAGTTTCACTGACTTACACAAATCACTGCACAGTCACTTTGAGCATAGCTCTTTTACCCTTCTTTGAACCAGAGGGACAAATATGTTAGCTACACTCAAGAGATCATTTATAAAGAAATCAGGGAAAAGGTCTGTGCTCGAGAGCTGATCCATGTCTCTCTCTCCCCAATTCAATGCAGCAAGGCCCTCCAGGAAAGCAGGCACATCTAGCTTTGAGTAGTCTCTAACTATTGTCGTTCTAGCAGGGGGATTTTTTTTGCCATATGCAGTACACGGTGAAGTACTCACTTACAGAGTCAGCAAGAATTCCAGTGGCTTTTTTTTCTATATAGGTTGTTATGCCATCATTGTCCAGGGGCAGCTAATCAGCCCTATCCCTGCTTTCCCAAGCCAGCCCCTACCTCCCCGGGATCCTAACTCAGTTTGGGTTCTCCCACAAATTCCCCTTTGTGGTGGGGCCAGAGGGAGGAGGGCTGTCCTCCCCCCAACCAGTACAGCAATCCAGGATGGACTGACGGTGAATTCCTGGGTGGTGGCACAAACTCAGGGACAAGCAGGCAAGGCTTCATTGAGCCCCTTACATCTCCTTTTTATTGGTTTTCTCTTTGTTCCTTGCCATAGAACATCAAGCTCATGTGTGCAGGTGCACACACCTTGACACTCCCATGTTTCCCTCCCTTCTCTGTCACCCACACTGCACTGCCACCAGGCCTCCACCTTGTGGCAGTCTAAGGCTGGGCCAACATACCTCCCCTTCCCGGAGAGGAGAGCAGACCCCCGGACGCTCAGTTCTCTTCTGCCCCAGCCAACTCCTGGCAACCTGAGTCCATTCCCATACCCATGTCACCAGCATGGCAGGAGATAATGCGCCAGTGCCTCAACTCTCTATGCCACTGGGCCAGTCCAGCGGCTTTTATATTGTTCAATTGTTAAGCAGGATCCAGTCCAAAAAGGAATGGTTTCCTGACTTGGTATCCATTCAAGTGGGCTATGACATTATTTGTTTTAGGTGAGCTTCCTCCAGGATAGATTTATACCCACTGGGTTCCTTTCTCAGCCATTTTAAGTTAAGGTTTCCAGTATTTTTCTTTTTATATTTGCTAATTAGAAGGGTTCTAGCTGGCATTATTAGGTGGGATGTAAGGAGAAGCACTTTACCTGGATGATGGCATATCTAGTTCTATTCCTTCCTCTTCATACCTCACCAATGTTGTGACCTCATGTATTAAGACATCACAAGTGACCGATCTTGCAGCAGGTCAGTGGCTCCTCTTGATCAGTTGTGATGTCACAGACAGAGAGATCATGAGGCTTATGATGTAAAAGGAGGAACAGAGCTAACTTTGTCAGCCTCTAGGTAGAGTACTGTTCTACATATCACACCTAGTACTGTCAGGCAGAAAATCTTCTGATTAGTAAAGGGGAAAAAATACATCAAAACCAGGATATTCATTGATACAGATCAGGGCCCACTAAATATTTCCTCCAGGAGCTAATTAATGCCTTGAGCAAACCTGCAGTACTGTATATTGGAACACGCTATTGCACTTTACAATTGCCAAGGGCATTTTCCAGTATACAAGTCAGGCACTAACCTGATTGCAGTTGCAAACCCTGGCCCACTACTGGCCACTGGAGGTATGTGGTCAATAGGGTACTATGGGGACTGTGATCGCAACTGGGCTGTTAGGGTCCACTAATGGAAACTGGATTCAGCTGGGGTTGACAAGGTTCTGGCACTTTGTTAAGAAAAGCACATGTGTCCCCCTTAGTGTGCGATGGAGAAATCCCCAGTTCACCCGGTCAAAGGCCTTCTCTGCATCCATGAATATTGCCAGGGCAAACTCTGGATATTGCCTCTGCTAGGTTAGGATGCTGAACAGCCTACGGATGTTGTCGTGGATGAGGCAGCCATTAGTAAAACCCGCTTGGTCCTGGTGACCAAGGACCCCATCTACCTTTGCAGCCTTGCCAAAATGGATGAGAATATTTTCAGATCAAGATTAAGCAGGGAGATGGGGCTGTAAGAGCCATACTTGGTGGGGTCCTTATTAGGCTTCAGGATCACTGTGATATGCACATGTTGCCATGACGGAGGGGCCCCTCCCCCTGTTACACCCTCTAACGACACTCTCTAATAGTGGGGCAAAGGTGTCCAAGAAAGTTTTAAAAGATTCAGGTGCCAGCCCTGGGCTTAGGTGTCCACTCGTAGTCTGCACCTTGAGCAGGGTGATTGGTGCATTGAACTCCTCCTGAGCCACCTTTGTTAGGTGGTTGAGTGCTACTTGCCTATAAAAAATTTCTAGCTTGTACTGGAAGCCCTCTATCCTTTCCTGCATGTATAAGGTCTAATAGAACCCCCTCTCTTTGCAGCTGCCATACAAGCAGTTTCCCCACTCTGTTATCAAATTCATAGAACCTTTGATAGGAGTACTGCAGGGTCCCTTCCACTTTTGCCTTCAGGAGGTGATTCAGGTCAGCTTGGCATTTCTCAAACTGCTGTTTGAGCTGGTCATTCAAAACAATTTTATGTTCCACTTCCATATCAAAGTTCTCATGCTCTTGCTTCTCTTTGAACTGCTCCTTTTTTTTAGCAGCCACGTAGCTAATTGTCCAGCCTGTGAGAACTGATTTTAGGCCATCCCACCACATAGTCTCATCAGTAGCCCCTTGGAGTTATGGGCCTTGTACTCCTCCATGCCGTCTTCCACCATGTTGATATAATCTGAATTGTTGAGCAGCGAGACATTAGGGGCTCATTTCAAAGAGCCCATAGATCGCTGCAATTTGTGGCGATCTTAGGCTGTGCCAAACTCTGGGTGCACCAGAGACCCTGCATCCAATTTTACAAAAATCAGGGTCCCGGCGCCAAGCTTCCTGGGTTTGTCACAATCCAACAGCTGTGCCAGAGAAAGGGCACACCAAAGGGGAATGCCACAACCGCAGATGGGCTAGCAGCCGCTGTGGGAGGGATGACAACCCACTGGCTGGGCACACTATTGGTTAGAGGGTCATCTGGGGCATGCCTTGGTCTGAGGGGGTTGGGAGGGCCACTGCCAGACATGAAATACAGTAGGTACACTGTACTGGTGGTCTGCAGGGCATGAAACCATGTGGGGGGAATATAGGAAGAAGCATACACATTAACAAGACCGATAGCACTGTAAATGTTGTGTTGGCAGCAAAATCTGCACTTTGCTCAGTCTCCCTCATGTCCCCTAGGACATGCCACCTGCACTCTGTCTGTACCCGCTCTCTCCTGGCAGGTCTCCCCCCCCACTGGCAGCATGGTCCCGAATTGACACGGGGCACTTAGACCACCTCTTAGCTGGTCTAAGTGGAGCCCACTGCTGTGTCCATGGCAGGGCTTACAAAATCCCCCAAAATGGAATGTTGCAGCCCCACTGTGCTGCAAGGCCCCTTGTGACCTGGCGCACCCCGATGCAGGTCACAAGGATGGCGCAGTACCACTTTAGCGCAGCGGCTCACCTTTTTGATGCAGATCATGTTCAAACATCAGGAATGCCACATTTTTTGATGCAAGGTGCCACTTGTGTCATTTATGTTTGATGCAGGCACCATGTGTCATTTCTAAGGCTTCGAAAACCAAGCTGTAAGTCTCCAGCATGGTGTTTTCTGCTGAGGTGTTACCAGCAAGTCCAGGAGGACCAGAATGTGATCTGATAGTATTAGGTTGTTAATGTCACAGCATTCCTCTAAGTACACCCAGTTAGATGATAGGAGGAAATAATCAATGCATACATAGGGATTGTGGAGGGGGAGACCAGCAAGTGTAGTCTTTCACGTTGGGGTGAAGGCAATGCCAGATTTCCATCATCCCTAATTCCCTGGTGAGCACTCTAATACCTGAGTTCACTTGGGACTCTGTGTTCCAGCCATCCCGGACCTGTCCAGGTGGGGCTGTATGACCCCATTAAAGCCTCCACCCACCAAGTAACGATCTGTAGGGGGAAGTGCCCATGTGACCAGCTTGACCTTCAGAAAGGTTATGTTATTGCTTTCCTGGTTTGGGGTGTATGTTAACCAGTGTGCAAGAGACAGACTGAAAAGTAATCTTGATGTGAATGAAGCACCCTTCTGGGTCCTCAGTTACTCTTTACACCTCCAGAGAGCAGGATTTGTGCACTAGAATTGCAGCCCCTCACCTGTGAGGGTACTCCTGAAAAGAGGAGGAGTATACAGTACCCACCCATGACCTCCATAGCTGGGCATGTTCCATATGAGTCAGGTGTGTTTCCTGCAGGAATGCAATCCCCGCACCCACCTTCCTTAACTAGTACAGCACTCTGCTACATTTGATGGGGCTGTCAAGCACCCTGATGTCGTATGTTACTATATGACCATCAGCCATACTAAAACTTGTGCGGCAGACTCAGGGCCCTGTGCCAGGGATCCCGCTCTCATCCTTTCCCCTCCACAACATCCAGCACCCAGCAAGCTTGTCACAACACAGCAGGAACTATATACTGCAGGTAACTACAAACATACAACTAATAACCCTGAATACAGGGTATGGCACTCCAATGGGTTTATGACCCACCCAGCGAGCTGTGGTGGTGGTAGCAGAGCCACCTGGTGGCACTGGTTAAAAGTCACCTGTGTGCCCACTTGACACTTGCGAAGCTAACCTCCTGTCACTCTCCTTCTGGCAGCTTGACACATCATACCATCCTCCTGTGATTGTCTTTTTAGAACAAATGCTGTCACTCCAACCTTTCTCCCGGCATAACCCCATGTTTTGCTCTGCATAGTGGCCCCCAGGGCACCCCCAACCAGTGTGCCCCCTGAGGCCAAACTCCTTGCTCTGTGTTGTATCAGACCCTGTCTTGGTTGTATTGTCCTGTAATAGGGTTGTCTCCTCCAAGGCCGGACTGCAGCTGAAGGGACAGTTCACTTCTTAGAACAGCGGCTCCCAAGATTGTGGTGCTTCAAAGTGAAAAAAAGCTCAAAGTCCATGTCATAAACTTGTGCACTCACCAGCTCACAGAATGAGATTCAGACACTTAAATAATGTCCACATCTGTTTATTTCAGACAACGCTAAAAAAAGGACTGACTGACAAAACACAGACCTCCCCACAAAACGCCAACAGTTTCGCACCTTTTGCACTTTAAGGCCACAGAAGTGTGAGCACCTAGTGGTCATTTATAATACAATGCTGAAAGGCACAGTGCATTATTTTCACCTGACTTATTTAAATGCCAAATTCGATTCATTATATAAATTCGTTAAGAAAGGTGCATGATTCCCCCCGACCTATTAAAATGCAATATTAATTACATTATATAAATTCATTAAGAAAAGTGTAATGTAAAATGCAGAAAAGCTAAGTGCAAAAATGAAGATGGAGTTAAAAAAATGTAAGATGGGAAAAAGGAGGGAGGAGGAGGGGAGAGAGGGAGGGATAGAGGGCTGCAAACGAGGTAGGAATGTAAAAGAATATGAAGGGGAAGGGGGAGTGGGTGGTGGGGAAGGAATGAAAGCAGGGTAATGATAGGAAAAGGAGAAATGAGGGGAAGAGTGGAAAGAGAGGGAGAAGTGCAACAATGACATATATGTGAACCCCTATATTAAATATTCATAAATACAGAACTATGAACTTCCTAAAAATGTATTAAAAAAATTAATGTCACATCAAATCTGATTTTTTGGATGAATGTTTCTACATCAAAGTATCTATAATCAATTGAAATTCTGAGAAAACAGTTTACTAAATAACAATCTTTTGCTAACATCAGTCCACAATGAAAGTGCCAATTGAAAAAGTTAATTTAGTCCTGGCTTGTTCAGAAAGTCCAAATGGTATTGCCAGAAGCGTTCTTGCTTCAATAGTTTTCTGTTCAAATCCCTGCCTCATTGGCCAATATTCACTTTCTCCAGGCCCTGAAAGGAGAAGACATACCCAATATCATGATTCATGACATAGCAAGCAAGGGCATTAGTTTTATATGAAAATATGAAAACAGCCAGCAGAAGAAGACCGCCCAGTCTATCATGTTTGGTCGGTCAGTGATGCACGGACTGGCCTTACAATTTATGCCAATGACCCTGCCCCCCCAACTGTCCCTCTCTCTCCCCCCATTCTCCCCTTACTTGGTCCCAAAGGTTCCCTTTGTGCTTGTCCCAAGCTCTCTTGAATGCTCCCAGCATTCTCACTGATACCATCTCCTCTGGCAGCTCATTCCAGGTGGACACCACCCTCTCTGTGTAGAAATGCTTCCTTACATCCCTTCTGAATCCCCCCCCCATCAATTTTAGGCTGTGCCCCCTAGTGGTGCTGTTGTCACTCATTTTAGAGACCCTCATTTTTCACTCTGTTAATTCCCTTCATGTACTTGATGGTCTCTATCATTATCACCCCTCTGCCTCCTCTCTTCCAGGGAGTACCTCCCCAGGGCTCCCAGCCTCTCCTCATAGGACCTGTCCTATAACCCCCTCGATTATCTTGGTTGCTCTCCTCTGGATCCCTCTCCAGTATACTGATGTCCTTCTTAAGGTAAGAATGCCAGTACCTCACACCATATTCTAAATGTGGTCTCACCAATGACCTGTTCATGGCAGTTCATGGCTGGGCAGCAGAGGTCTAGGTCCTGTCATGTGACCACAGTCCTGCGGGGTCTGCACTGGCTGCTGGTCAGGTGGCAGGTTCTGTTCAAAGTGGGCTTGCTCCCTTATAAGGCCCTATATGGCTTGGGCCCTGAGCTACCTGTCTGACCTCCTTACTCCTGCCATCTCTGTTCGCTCCCTCCATTCCTCCTCCTCCCAGGGGCTCCTGGTAGTTCCAAGGACTGGGCTGAAAGCCTCGGGTGATCGCTCATTTGGGGTGGCTGGCCCAGT
Organism: Neoceratodus forsteri; assembly: GCA_016271365.2. Taxonomy (NCBI): domain Eukaryota; kingdom Metazoa; phylum Chordata; order Ceratodontiformes; family Ceratodontidae; genus Neoceratodus; species Neoceratodus forsteri. The sequence continues at coordinate 321,834,560 of JADMNL010000022.1, forward strand.
CTTCTGGAACTCGCTCCCAAGATCTTTGAGAGCGGCCCCTACGGTGGAGGCATTCAGGAGGGGCCTAAAGACCCACCTTTTTAACCTTGTCTGTCCAGCTGATGTATTTTAAATAGTGCTGATATTCATATATTTATTTTGATGATTATTTAAATTGTGTTTTATTATTCTGTTTTATATGCTACTGTCTACTACTGTACGGTGCCCAGAGCCGCTGAGATTGGGCGCCTAACTAAATACATTTTACTTACTTACTGTAAAATGGTAAAATAACCTTGCTCCACCTACTAATGAATACCTTTGCAATACACCCCAGCATCCTGTTAGCCTTCACTACTGCCTTTTTACACTGAGAGGTGTGTTTCAGGTCACTTGTAATCACTACCCCTAGATCCTTTTCCTCTTCAGAAGCAGCTACCTGAACCCCTCTTATGTAATACTCTGTCCTGGGGGTTCTTGGCCCTTATGTGCATCACTTTACACTTTTTGGCATTGAAACCAAGTTGCCAAATTCCTGACTATATCTCTAGTCTGGCGAGGTCCTCCCTCAGGTCCTGTATCCCCTCCTTGGTGTCCACTCTCCCACGGAGTTTGGTGTCATCCACAAACAGCCAAATTTTGCCTTTAATGCCTTCCCTGATGTCATTTATGAAGACATTAAACAACACTGACCTCAGCACCGATCACAGCTGGACCCTGCTGGCAACCTCCTTGGTGCTGGAGAGCTCTCCCCCAACCACTACTCTCTGTGTTCTACCACCCAACCAATTTTCAACCCATCTTACCATATTCATCCCAACCCATAGATCCCTCAGTTTCATTATCAACCTTTTGTGTGGTACAGAATCAAAGGTCTTGCTAAAGTCCACCACCTGGCCACTGTCCACTGCCCTCATGACCCAATCGAAGAACTCGATCAGATTCATTTGACATGACCTGGTTGCCACAACCCCATGCTGTCTTTCATCCTGTAGACCATTCTCCTATATGTACCTCACCAGCCTATACTTTAGTATGGTCTCCATGAGTTTACATACTATCAAGGTCAGGTTGACTGGCCTATAGTTACCTGGGTCATCCTTGGGTCCGTTCTTGTGGAGTGGAACCACATGTGCTATTCTTCACTCCATCAGCACCACTCCTGACACCAGAGATCTATTGAAGAGAACAGCCAATGGCCCCGCCAGATCCTCCGCTAACTCTTTCAGCACCCTGTGGTGTATTTTGTCTGTCACTGGGAATTTGTCCACCCTCAGGGCCATTAGCCCCTCCCTCACTCCTTAAATCCCGATTATCCCTAAGGCTTCCCCCCCGTTCCCTCCCTTCTTCTCCCTGCCTGTGGTACCATTCCATCCTTTTCCTTTGTAAAGACGGAGCAGAAGTATTTGTTTAATACCTCTGCTTTGCTCCTGTCTTCATCAACCCAACCATCCCCCTTCCTCAGCCTAACAATATCTTCTTGTCCCTCCTTTCACTTACTAGTGAAAGAAGTCCTTCTCCTCATGATTTATTCCTTCAGCTATTTGGAGCTCTTTCTCTGCCTTTGCCTGCTGCACCTTCCTTTTTGCCACCTTAGCTAGCCTCTGGTATTCTTCCTCATCCTCATCCTTTGCTGTTCTTTTGAATTTTCTATAGGCTACCCTCTTTTCCCTTATCAAACTGCCCACCTCCTCATTAAACCAGCTTGGCTGTCTGGCTTTCAGTTTCTTCCTCCTCATTTTGTTACAGCTGCTTGTGGCCCTCTGAATGGCTCCCCTAATGATGGCCCATAATCGGTCCACCCCCACACCCTCCTCCATGCTCTCCAGGTTTTCCCTTAGCACTTCTTTCATCTTTTTAAAATTTGCCCTACTAAAATCCAGTGTTCTGGTCTTGGTGGAGATGTCATACTTGCCCATGTCCAAACTGAACCACACTGTATTGTGATCACTTCCACCTAAGGGTTCCCTAAGCTCGATCTCCTGTACATGCTACCCATTGGTGAGCACTAGGTCCAGGATTGCCCCCTTCCTGGTGGCGTCAGTCACACTCTGAGTCATGAAGCCATCCTGGATTGCATTTAGGATTTCCTGACTTCTCTCACAGGATGTGGCGGGAGTAGACCAGTCCACTTTAGGCAGGTTAAAATCCCCCATCTCTACCAGCTCCCCTTTTCCAACTGCGATAGTCAACTGGGAACATAGCTCTCTGTCCTTGTCCTCACCCTGGTTGGGTGGTCTGTATACCACCCCCATCCTGATCTTTCTTCCTCTGCTAGCCTGCAATTGGAGCCACAGTGTTTCAATGTTCCCATTTTCCTCCTCCCTCATGCAAATTATTCCCTCCCTGATATATGCTGCCACCCCCCTCCTTTGCCTATCTCTCTGTCACTTCTGTATAGATTGTACCCTGGGATTGAGAGATCCCAGTCATGGTGTGCTGTATCCCAGGTCTCGGTAACTGCCACTATATCCACTTTGCTTTATCTTTTTTTCCAATTGCTCTTATGTGTTCCATTATTCTATTTAGAACATTTGTAATAGTCTTTCACACATAAAATGCCCCACAGTGGCAAGTGGCCAACTACACAACTGTTTCAGTGCTACATCATGAAATCTCTTATTTCAAAAAAGTTTTCTGTCCTCACCCTGGTTAATATCTTGGTTTTATTAATGTACCTACACGCATTGGAGTTTCTATATGGATAAGTTCCAGCTGATAATGTCCGGTTTTCCCAGTTTAATGTGGCTTCCCTATGGTAACTACTAGTAACAATGTTACCAATGTTGTTATTCCTTTTGTAAACCACCCTGAAACCATTTCTAGTACTGTCTTTTAGTTTGTCATCAGTCGCCTGGAGCATGCCAATGTTTTTGAATGATGCTTTGTACTAAACTGGACTTGAGGGAATAGGTGGTTTTAACGTTCAACTTTGGATTCCCTATCTTTGTTCAAAGCTTCATGTTTTACTTATGTTAAGAGGGGTTCTGGGTAATGTCTTGCTTTAAACCTCCTGTCTAGATCCACAGCATATCTTATAAAACTTTTGTTCGAACTGTAATTTCTTCTAGCTCTGAAATATTGACTTTTAGGGACATTCATTTTAATATGTAGTGGATGACAGCTGCTGTAGTGCGATCCATCCGTTTTCTGAATAATTCTGTCAGAAGTGCTTCATTATTTCATATTATGTAAATGTCCAAAAAGTCAATCATGCTGTAACTAGAATTCACAGTAAATTTTTAGTTTTCATTGCTGGACTCTAGATAGGCAACACATTTGTAATTCCTCCCTAGTTCCTTTCCAAACAAAGAATGAATTGTCAATGCAATTGTAACCCCCCCCTGCAAATGGGGGTTCCCGAAAAGTCTTCCTTGGGCTTGCCTAAATGATCACTGCCAGGTTGGTGTTCGGCACTATAGCCATTTAAATGTAGTTGCCAGTGAGTGCCTTAAAAGCCTCCATGTACTGTCTCTTTAAGAGCTGCCCGATTGCAGTTATAATTAATCCGGAGGGGGGTCCGAGTGTTTCCCTGCTTGAGTCCCACCTGGGCTGCTGAATAATTGCTCCATTTCTGCCATTGCTAGTTGTGCAGAGAGAGCCCTGTTAAAAGGTGTAACCGTTTGCTGAGCATTTGTTAGAGTAATAATAATATTGTAGTTTGTTCTAACCTGCCTTCTTTGCAGCAAGGACTGTTTCTGCTAGCTCCACTATCTTGGTTCTGAACTGCCGAATTGGACCAATCAGCACTTAGGGACTCTAAAATGGAGCCTGCAACTAAAGGGAATATGTGGAGTAAGACTCTGGGAATTGTAGTTTTGGACTGTTGGCGTCTTTTTGCACCAACAGGGGGACCATGTTGTGACTGACAGCTGAATCAGCCAACCGGACCTCTTTGGATCTGAAGGAAATGCCCGGGCTGTCTACTGTGAAGGCAGATCTAAGTTGGAAGTTGAGAGGGCAACGGCTCATATAGTTTGAGCAGCAGTCTGCGTGGTAGTTCGCGTGGGAGAATTGTGGAAGGCCTGATTTCTGGCCTGCTTGCCTGTTTTCTGCCCTGAGAGGGAGAAGGGAATTATTTTCGGACTAAATCCGATCTAGTGAAAATGAAGAAGCCACTGAAGTGGGACCAGGCTCAACTTGTAGAAGACCAAAGATTTTTCTGTATGCGATCAGCCTTTCAGGAACTCCAGCTACTTCCGAGCTCCCGGTTAGAGCAGTGACTTTGCGATTATGACCAGGGAGGGCTGTGCCTGGTATTGTAGAACCTGTTACATATAAATGTGCTGTTTAATGATAGTGGGTCATGCTGTATTTCTCCACTGTGCAAAATGTGTGCTGCTTACTGTTACATATAAATGTGCTGTTTGAATACAGTGGGTCGTGCTGTATTTCCCCTCTGTGAGAACTGCGTACAGATTGCTGTTACATATAAATGTGCTGTGTACTGAATGGGGATCGCAATTTAATTCCCCTGTTGTTGGAACAGTGTGATGATTGCTGGAAGCTGTATCCAGTACCAAACAAACTAAATCAGTGGTTAGCCATGCAATTCGGCCTTGCCACAAGGGTCCTGCCAGATTACCCTACTGCACAGAGAAGAACCGTCGACGAGAGACCGGCCCAGGGATCAGCCCTTTGCTTCTCCCGGCACTCCATCGAGGTCACCTGCTGTCTCAAATTTCATCCTTCCTGTGTCCAGTCTTGGGATATCGTCAGTAACCAGCAGGGTAGCTCCCTGCAATATATAGCTAAATCAAAAGTGTGCTATCTGATTATCTTGTTGTTCTGTCTCCATGAACTGAGCCTTCTGGCTCTGGATTACAATTAGGGTGTGTGTATGTTGTTTCTTTCCTCACAGGGCCCCAACCAGCTGCAATGCCGGCCTACCCCAGGCAATGGTCCTGGCTAGCTTTTCCCTCCATCCTGGGTACCCAGAGATTGTGACTATTAGGGACTCTGACTGCATGCACAGCTGTGTGATTTATACAGCCAGTAAGCAAATTAACCTGATTACCCCCCCGTCCTTGTTATAGCCCCCTGAATAAATCAGATCTACTTTTTTTCTGCAGTTCAACTAGACTGTGTTTCTAGTTTGTGCTCGAGGTATTACTGTTTGTCATTTGTGCTGTCTAGCCTTGTTTTACAGGGGGTCCTCAGGGTCGAACTGGAGAAATCATCCCTGGTGCTAAGTGTTAATTGTGAAGGTACTTATTGTGTATTGTGTGGGCCACTAGTAGGAACTGAGGGGGGTTACAGTGTCCCAGAGGGCTGTACCCAGGCTAGTTTGACCACTACCAACCCTGACCTCTGGGTGGAGGCACCCGTTTCAGAACTGAGGCCCCTTAACTGTTTGTAGCCAAGCAGGCAGGGGTAGTAGCCCTTGGGATAGTGCCACCTAGGGGTTACACAATGAAAATTCAGGAAGACCAAGAGAGAGGTGGATAGGGAAAATTACCTAAGGTTGGCTAGAGATGCCAGTAAGGAAGTCCGGCGAGCTAAGGCACAGAAGGAGCTGCAGATAGCTGAAAGAATTAAAAAGGGAAAGAAGGCCTTCTTTCACTATATGAGAAAAGGGACAATAAGGATGGGATTTTTAGGCTTAAGAAAGGGAGGAGTGGGTGGAGGATAATGGGGGAAAATCAGAGATACTAAATGAATACTTCTGTCTTCACCAGGGAGAAGGACAAACCAGTGCCTTCAGGAGGGAGAAGAGGAGCAGGAAGGAGGGGAACACAGAGGTAGTGATAGAGTAGGACAGAGTGAGGGAGGGGCTGCTAGCTTTGAAGGTGGGCAAATCACCGGGCCCAGACAGAGTACATCTAAGGGTACTCAGGGAACTGGCTGAGGAGCTGGCAGGGGCAGTAGCTCTGGCTGTGGACCCTGCAATTTGAGCAGACTAGACAGATCAAATTACCTTTTGCTGGCTTCTTCATATGTGTGTGTGTAATGTTTATAGATGTCAGTTCTCTGATAAAATGTATTGATGACAAGTGATATGCTTACTTTGTTTTCCCAACTGCTTAAGTACATATTCGTGTCATTGGGTGCAAAGGATGCCACCATCACTGTTCCTTTGGTTTGTGGGTACATTTTTTTCATAAATGTAAATAAATTACAGTTGAGGACTTTTTATCTGAGAGAGATCAAAAACTCAACAAAGCCCAGAGGGTTCAATGAATCACAGTACAGGGTTTCTCCCAAAAACTTTCACACCATGCTGGTGGGGAATGTTTGTGTAAAGGGGGAAATGTCCATAGTTACCAACAACCAATCTTGTTCTATGTGCAGATTACCCAAAATTTGTAGCATCTGTGTTGTGTCTTTAATATGTGACATGAAAGCCTCAGCAAATGACTTTATATGTTTGTTAATGAACTTAGCACAGGGCTCAGTTAGTAATCCAACACTGGCTTCTATCAGCCGAAGGGACAGGCAAGTACCCCACATGATATTTCTTATATGGTGACAATCTCTGTCACGGAATCACTATGTCCTCCCACTGGAAGGATCATGGACGTCAGCTACAACTCATCTTCTGAGGTGACCACCTCGTATATGGGTATGAGTGCTATGGGTGCGGATAGGGTGCTCTGCAGGAGGCCGTGGACTCAGGCCCACTGTCGCCATGGTTCCCCCCTTGTCATGGTACCTGTCCACCAAAAAGGGAACTTGGTAACACCCCAAGGGCTCAGGGCTAAGGTCTATAGCAAGGACAGCAATAAGTGTTTCCCAAAAGCAGGTTGGTTTCTGTATATAGAGAGGGGCATTTGGGTCTCATTGTTTGGTTGTGTCACTGTTGCATGCCCCTGATTCCCCCAGACCCCATGTAATAGCCAATTATTTGAGAGCAGTGGTTCAGCTCGTCCAGGACTCTAGTAAACTAGGCAATCAGTGATCCCTTACAGTCTGCAGTGGGCTGGCTTGTGGTCCAAAGTAGTAATGAAAGTTACCTTGCCTCTCCTTTCCTCGAGGCAGCCCCATGGAATTGAGTCCACCAGCCAGAGAGCCGGCACTACCAGGGTCACCCCCTACCACACAGAGCTCTCTCCTTTTCCAACCACTGGACTTGAGATTAGCACTGCTGTGGCTTTGCTTCCATGTGAAACATGGGAAGACTGTTTGGCCAGGTAGATAATGTGCTTAATCACTGGTACCTCTCAGGTTCAAATCATCTCACTCACTCCCCTCCTGCAGCCATGGCAAGCAACCCAGCCACAGGCCCCACAGTGCTATATGTAACCTCTTAAAGAAACCAGTAGTCCTCAGAGACAAAATAGCACAGTGCAGTAATGAACTTTGGACACTACTCCATGTAATCATCTCTCTGCAAATGGGTGACTATGGCTGTGCTCTGTTGTCCCACCATTTTAATGGCCAGAAGGAAAAATAAGTGCCATTTAAGAAAAACTATTTATCATACATTGGCAAAGTGAATTTTAACTTGTGAGCTTCATTATTCCAAACATTCAAGTCAACATTTCCCACCAAGAACAGGGATTTTTGAACTCTTCCCTCCTGCTGCTTCAACAATCTGTACTCACCCAGCAAAGGTACCCCCCAAGTTCACAGGAGAAGTGGATCCCCCATTCCTTTTAACCAATCCCCCATGCCTGACCAGTCAAAATTCCAAATGGGAGCAAGGTTTAGGAATGTCCCTGCCAAGAGTGCAGCTTATTCAGGGAATCTCTGAGTGCTGGGAAAAAAATCAGTTCAGGTCTGCATTTGATGTGGAAGAGCAAGGTGTAGCTTTGTTCTGTGATGCTGCTGAGCCTCGGCCCTCCAGAGCTGCAGAACTCTTTCATTGCTGCCTGTTTCTTTTTTGTAGCTTTGTGACTCTTTGCCAGGTGTCGAATTAAGGCAGGTTATCCAAGGCCAGCTCAGGGGCTAAAATCAGGCTCAATGGCACCCCCAGTTGTTTTACAAGTGACTTTGCTTCTGCCATGTATGAAAAAATGTACTTCATCCTGCAAGCATAATTTGAATTGAGCTGGTGCAATAATCTGCCCGCTTGATGTCTTTTTGAGCCAGATGCTTCCATATTTCCAGCAGTGTATGCCTCTTAAGGACGGTGAGGGGGTGTGAAATCATGCTCCAGGAAGAGTCTAGTGTCCCCAGAAAGGATTTCCTTTTTATTACATGCCAACATGCCATCTGGAGTACTTTTGTTTAAACTCAGTAGTCCAGGAACTTTAGGATAATGGATCTGGGCTGTGTCTTGGAAGCTAAGGGTCAGGGCCTGAGAGTGCGATGCACTCAAACAATGTTCAGGGGCTCATCCTGCAGCCAAAATAGCAGCTCTCTAAGCAGGGACTCAAGGAAGGAGACCATCTCCCCAGTTTCTGTCCCCTTGGGGAGGCCATTGATCTAGACGTTATCATGCCAGGAGCTGAGCTCCAGGTCATAATCATTATCATCATCATTCATTTTATTGGATAGCAAACTGACAGAAAGAACTCTCGTTTACAATTGCGTCCAAACACTGATACAACACATTGACAAAACATATTAACAAAATATACATTTAGTTTCACATAAAAATTTTTAGAAAAAAATCAATAAAATTGATGAAATATAATTGATACTAATCACTCAGCCAAAACAGTTACAATATTTATGTATTAAACTAGCTAGGGAAACCCAAAAACATGCAATTGGCAGTAATACATTTAAGTCACATTTCTTCTGGCTTAATTCCCAGGTACAGAACAGTAACAGCTAATGTAGTTACTGAGGTCATGCAGTTTTGCAGTAAGCTCCTGTTCCCTGCAGCAAAGGAAACGCAAGGCTGTGGCATGCTGATCAGGGGTAGTGGATGCCTCAGTTAGGCCCTCCTTGAGGTCTGCAGTGCACTTTGTGACCTCTGTGAGTCCTTTAGCTGTCTCACCAATAGACATTTCTAGTTTGTCCATTGTGCTACCTAATTTTCATAGCTTGTAAAGGAGTCTCTTTGAGGTGATAGTTTACTGTTCCTCTCCTTCATCTTCACTAGACACACTGGCCTGTTCCAATGTGATGTATGCCAAGCAGCTGCATAAATGAGAGTCCTGCCCATCCACCACCATCTAGATAAAAGGGTACCTGTTTTGGCTTATTTTTGGGAGGCATCTTGACGTGTACACTCATTGCTGCCTGTGTAGGTCCATTTGGTTGCGGGGGGCAAGCAGGAAAAAACATGCTGGGGTTTGATTAAAACACTGAAACTTGTTGGGGGGCGATTTCCTGTTGAAACACTGGGACGTGTTGGAGTTTAATTTACTGATGAAGCACTGAAGTTTACTGTGATTTGGTTTCTTGGAGAAACAATGAAATGTGATGGGGTCTAATATCCTAGTGAAACATTCAAGTTTGATAATGTGTAATTTTCTGGTGAGAAATTTTTATTTACTGAAGTCTGTTTTCCTGGTAAAACTTTGAAATCTGAAAGGATTTAAATTCTTGGTGAAAGACAAAAATTTGATTGGGTTTCATTTGACGAGGTCTGATTTTCTGATGATACACTAAATTCAACGGTTTGATTTCCTGGTAAAATATCAAAACTGTATGAAGTTTGATTTCCTGGTGAAACATTTAAGACTGTTTTGACAAATTAGTAAGAAATTCTATGCACTTCATTTCTTAGTAGATTTCTTGCAAATTGCCACTCTTGGGGGACTTCAATGCTTGGGTCGACGACGAATCCTCGTGTTTTGGTTATGACCTCCTCCAGTTGATGCAATCACTGGGCCTGTCACAAGCAGTTGCTGCTGCTACCCATCAACACGGCCACACACTTGATCTGGTGTTCCAGCTGGGTCTTGAGAATGACAACCTCAATATTGGTCAGGTCGTTTGGTCTGACCATTGCACCATGGAGTTCAGCTTTGGGGGCCCCCGAAAGTCCCTCCCCTGTGGAGATGGTCAGCTATTGCCCTTTAAGGGGTGTTGACCCAGAGGGACTATTGGCGTTGGCTGACCTATCTAGGGTTGATGCAGCCTGTGCGATTGGCACTGGAGAGGCTGCGGTCACCTATAATAGGGTAATTGCTGAAGCTCTAGATGCCATTGCACCAGTCCGTATACAACCCAGATCCTCTCACTTGAGATCCCCTTGGGTTAATGGAGATCTCAAGGTGATGAAGATCATGGGTCGGAAGTTGGAGCTTTGCTGGCGGAAGACCCAGCTGGAGGCTGACAGGCTGGCCGTACGTTCTCACTATGTTGAGTACCAGGGGGCAATTTCCCGTAAGGAGGCAGAATTTCAGTCCAGAGAAATTGCTGCGGGGAGAAACAGACCTTCTCAGCTGTTTCAGACCATGGACAGGCTTTTACACCCTGCCTCTCTCTGGCCGAAAAAAGCTTTTTCAACCACTTTATGTGAAGAGTTTGCTTTGTTTTTCTCCGACAGAGTGTCAGCCATCTGGTCGGGGAGTCCGCCAAGGAGGCTTTTGCCTCACAGTGGTTGAGTTGGGAGTTTCAGAGGCACTCTGTCTGCCCGGAAGGAGTTTAGGCCAGTGGAGCTGTCTAAAGTGACTAAGGTGATCTTGGAGCTGAAGCACACCTTTTGCGAACTGGACCCGGCACCGACGCATTTCTTAATGGGAGGTGTCGATGCCGTCAGCCTGGTGTTCACCAAGTTGCCAGGTGTTCAATGGTGATGGGGATCTTCCCAGTTGTTTTGAAAGAAGTACTGGTGAAATCCCTCCTAAAGAAATCCTCCCTCGACCCAGATGTCCTGGAGAATTACCGTCCGATCTCCAACCTGCCATTTTTGAGCAAGGTTGTCGAGAAACTGGTGGCACATCAGCTTGAGGATCACCTGGTGTCCTCGGATATCTATGAGTCTTTTCAGTCAGGTTTTTGGGCCAGACATAGCACTGAAACTGCTCTAGTGAGAGTGCATAATGATCTGCTTGGGGCTAGAGATAGAGGAGACAGCTCAGTTCTTGTGCTCCTCCCATCTGTCTTCAGCTTTTGACACTGTGGATCATGTTGTGCTTCTTGATCTGCTCTGTGAGTTTTGTGGACTCACAGGCACTGTCATCAAATGGTTTGAGTCCCATCTCTTGGACAGAGTGCAGCGGGTGGTGATGGGGAATTTCTCCTCCTCCCCAATGCTTCTGTCTTGTGGAGTACCTCAGGGCTCGGTCTTGTTGCCAATGTTGTTCACAGTGTACATGCTGCCCCTGAGTGAGATCATTCAACAATACAGTGTGGAGTTTCACTGCTATGCAGATGATACCTAACTGTATTTGTCTTTTGCACCCAGAACATGGGAGCAGTCAATGTGCTTAACAGCTGTCTGGCTAAAATCAATGACTGGATGGCTTCCAGAAGGCTGAGACTCAACTTGGCTAAGATTGAGGTGCTGGTGATTGAGCCTGGTCGCGGGTGTGATGGGTTGCCACCAGGGATTGACTCTGGATTTGTTCTGGGGTCTGCTTCATTGGTGGTTTCTCCGAGGGTGTGAAATCTGGGCATGATCCTTGATTGCAGATTGACCTTTGAAGATCAGGTGTCAGCTGTAGTCAGCAGTGGTTTTTACCACTTGCAGGACATTGCCCGGATTAAGCCCCTCATTCTGCCTGAGGACCTACCGACACTAGAATATGCCTTTCTGACTTGTAGGCTCAACTACTGTAATGCTCTGTACTTCAGGGTCATGGGTGGGACCCTCTGCAGGCTGCCGCTAGTGCAGAATGCAATGGCCTGGTTGCTGATGGACCTTTTGAGGTCCAGTCATGTGATTCTGGTCCTGCATGCTCTGCACTGGCTGCCAGTCAGGTGGAGGTTCCTTTTCAAGGTGGGTCTTCTCACCTTTAAAACCCTATATGGGCTGGGTCCTGGTTACTTGTCTGAACTCCTGACACCGGTGCCCTCTACTAGCTCCCTCCGCTCCTCTTCGAGGGGCCTCCTGGACATTCCCAGGGTTCAGTGCAAGACTTTGGGTGATCGGGCTTTTAGTGTCTCTGGGCCGACCCTGTGGAACTCGTTTCAACCTGCAGTCCAGGAGGCTCCCTCGATTGAGGTATTTAAGGGGAGGCTAAAGGCCCGCCTCTTCAGCCTGGCCTTTGACTGTTGATATCTTTATTTTAGTTTTGGCCAATCTCCTGAAGACTGACTTTTGGAAACCTTATTTTATTGAATTTTAATTTTGTAGTGGTTTTTAATGAGGTTTTATTATGTCTTAATTAACTGCTGTTTGTCCTTATTTATGTGTTCGGCGCCCAAAGCCTCTGGGAGTGGGCTCCTTATAAATAAAATTGCCTTGCCTTGTTTTATGTCATGATATACAAGTGGACTTTCCCAGACTATTAAGCTTTTTGCTATTTATTGATATTCTTCATTGACATGTTTAATCACATACAATAGTTTCACTTATTTATTTATTTAAACGTTTCACTAGGAAAAGCATACTGAGCAGAACATGCTCATTTCCAGATGCATCCTGGTGAGTAAGGGAAGAAGATAGAGCAAGAGTACATGGAACAGTTGACATACTATGTACAGAGTCCAAGAGCAACATACGGAAACAATATACAGTACAATATATAGTAACAATTGGGACTGATTAAATAATGCACGTTCAAGAACAGGCCTCAAGTGCAAAATACAAGGTGGGCACCAGAGCAGCGATGAACCTAGGACACAGTAGCATTAAATAGCAAATGTTGTGTGCCAGAGATAGTAGCGAGGGGACTGTTAAAATTAATGTGTGGGGAGGAGAGGAAGTACAGTGAAGCCCACCAGGATGAAGCCCAACTCTGCAGAATTCTGCAGTAGAGTTACTCCAGCAAACAATGCAGTTTCAATGGGAGTTAATCCCTTTTGTCATGCAGGAAACCTGTGACACTGCACTTCATCCTGGTGGGCTTCACTGTAAGTGCATGTAGACAGCTGCAGGAGGAGGAGGTATGGTTTTGAAGGAGCGAGGTGATGGAATGAAGGGAGGGAGCGTTACGGATTGGGGAGAGAAGGGAGTT